>CM053584.1:85259472-85396966 GCA_028627135.1 Pseudochirops cupreus
CTTCCTCCCCTCCCCCTCTATCCCTTCCTTCTCCTCTTCCTCTTCTTCCTCCTCTTCCTCCTCTTCTTCCTCTTCCCCCTCTATCTCTTCTTTCTCCTCCTCCTTCTCCTCATCTTTCTCCTCCTCCTCCTCCTCTTCCTCCTCCTCCTCTTCCTCTTCCTCCTCTTCCTCTTCCTCCTCTTCCTCCTCCTCTTCCTCTTCCTACCTCTTCTTCCTCCTCTTCCTCCTCTTCCTCTTCTTCCTCCTCCTCTTCCTCCTCTTCCTCCTCTTCCTCTTCTTCCTCCTCTTCCTCTTCCTTCCTCTTCCTCCTCCTCCAAGCTCTCCCAATACTTTAGCACTTAACAAATTCTTATTTGCCTTTTGGTCATTCATATGCTTGTCTTATTACTCTATTACAACTTCAAGCCCATCAAGTCCTTCCCTTTCGTTTATGAAGGAGGAAACTGAGGCCCCTTCCTCTCCTTAGGCTAGGGTGATCTGTGCTTTTCAGTGTTCCAGCTGCCACCTTCTCTCTCAGTCCTACTGGAAAATAAGATCCAGTTTCTCTTTGCCCTGCTCAGGCAGCAAGCTCCCAACTTCCAACTCATCAGATTTTCAGGGCCCGAGGGTGTCAGCGTAGCTGGGAATTGATGAGCAAGAGAGCAGAGACACTGATTTCCCCGCACTCGGCCCCACTTGTAAACCTCCTGGGGCCAATTGCATTTTTTAAAAAGAGAAATAGAATATTGGAGCAAATCTGAAAACAACATTTTTTTGCTTCCCACTTAAATCCAGAGCCCTCCCTTGGGCAAGGCTGGGAGATGTGCAGATGAGGAACAGAGAAACCATTTGAGGATCTGCTGACCATGTAAGAGAAGCAGAAGGGCCCAGGCTGTTCCAGCAGCTCCACCCTCTCCCCACCTAAAACTTTGAGTGGGGCAGGATGATATGAACTGTTGTGATTTAATTCATCATTCAGCGGTTAATTTATTTCTGTGTTAATAAGAAGCTCTATAAATAGTGTTGACTATTCCCTGAAGGGGAACAGAGGAGCTTGCCGGTTTTGTCAATAATAGCTGGTGTTTACATGATGCTTTAAGGTTTGCAAAGCACTTCACAAGTATGGCTTCATTTGCTCCTCAGAACAACCCTGTGAGGTAGGTGCTAGGGGGGGGAGGGGAGTATTAATACCCCCATTTTACAGATGAGAAAACTGAGACTCAGAAAGGTTAAATGATTTGCCATGGTCAGACAGAATTGGAACCAAATTCTCTTTTGACTCTGGATCTAGGAGTCACCTGCCATTTCAAGTCACAGTGTTTTACTAGCAAGGCAAAGGAACACACTGACCTCTAGGGAAGCTGTAGAGAAGAGGGAGATACAAACTGTGTGTGTGTGTGTGTGTGTGTGTGTGTGTGTGTGTGTGTGTGTGTGTAAAGAGTTCTTTTTGCTTTGCAGAGGGCAGGAAAAGACTGACCCAGGTCACATTAGAGATTCTAATGAGTGTGACAGGTACTAGAATTTTCTAGCTGGGAGGGAAGATGAATGAGCTTCCTGTCCTATCCTGAAACCTCAGTATCCAGAGGGCAACAGGAGAAAGCATCTTTCCAAGGCTTGCCTACTTTGCATGAATTACTCTCAGTTTTCCTTGGGGACCCCTAGAGATGCTGGAGTGTGGCAATATCAAAGGAACAGAGTGAAGGAAGCAAAGCTAGGGCGTCTATGTTCTCAAGTAGCAATGAGGGTGCCCTCCCTTAGGTCTAGTGGCCTTAGAGCCTGTGGTGCTTCTTTCCCCACTGCCCACTGGGAATACAGTTCCCCATTCTGACTGAGGCAACTAGGTGACACAGTGGCCTTGGAGTCAGGAAGATCTGTGTTCAAATTCTACTTCAGACACTTACTAGCTATGTGACCCTGAACAAGTCACCTAACACTGTTTGCCTCAGTTTCCTCATCTGTAAAGGATGGAGAAGGAAATGGCAAATTACACCAGTATCTTTGCCGAGAAAACCCCAAATGAGGTCATGAAGAATATGTGGAATGATTGAACAGCAAGATTATTGTCCCCATTTTATAGATGAGGACCGGAGGCTGAAAGAAGTTACATATTCTTGTAACAGTGGTTGTCTAACCAGCAAATAGTTTGCATATCTCTTATGGGGTCATACAATTTAGAGTTATAAGAGACACTCTAAGGCCAAGTCCTGAATGTTATAAATGAGGAAACTCAGACATGGAGGAATGAAATTATTTGCCCAAGATCACAAGGGTAGTAGTAGAGCTGGGATTTAAATCTTGGCCCTCAGAATCCAAAGCCGGGGCTTTCCCTCTATAATGTAGTGCCCCTACACCCCAGTCTTGCTTTCCATAGTCTAATTATTTCTTCTTTGGTAGGAAACAAAGGACCCTCTTCTCTGCTTTCTCTCTTCTCTCATTGGTGATTGGTGATCCCATCAATCCCACGGCTTCATCTCTATGCTTTCTATCCACCCCAGTCCTTCCGCTGAGCTCTAGGCATAGGTCACCAACTGACTACTGAACATTTTGAACTAGATGTCCCATATTGTTCAATCACATCTGAGATACAGGAGTGGTTTGCCATCTCCTTCTTCAGCTCATTTTACAGATGAGGAAACTAAGGCAAACAAGGTTAAGTGACTTGTCCAAGGTCACACAGCTAGTAAGTGTCTGAGGCCAGGTTTGGACTCATCTTCCTGACTCTGGACCCAGCACTCTATCCACTGAACTATCTAGCTGCTTCCTGTGTCCCTTAGGTATCTCCTACTCAACATGGGCAAAATAGAACTTATGATCTTATCCCTAAAGCCTCATCTCTCCCCCCAAAACTTCCCTATTTCTATTAAGGGTGCCGCCATCTTTTGAGGCAACTAGGTATCCCAGTGGATAGAGTACCAGGCCTGGAGCCAGAAAGACCCGAGTTAAAATCTGACCTCAGACATTTACTAGCTATGTGACCCTGGGCAAGTCACTTAACTTCTGTTTGCCTCGATTTCCTCATCTGTGAAATCCTGAGGACCTCCCGGGATTGAGATAACAATCGTTATTAGCCCATAGTAAGTGCTATTACATAAATGTTATCAGTCACCCAGGTTCAAACCCTGGGAGCGATCCCTAATGCCTCATTTTCCCTCTGTGTGTATATGGAATCATATACCAAATCTTGTTTCTACCTCCACATCTCTCCTATCAGTTCCCTTCTCTCTGGTCATATGGCCATCACCCTAATCCAACCCCTCGTGGCCTCTCAACTGTACTATGACAATAACTTCCTAATTATTCTCTCTGCCTCAAGTCTCTTCCCTTCCCAGTCCATCCTCCACATAGCTGCCAAAGTGATTTTCCTTGAGCACAGATCTGACCAGGTCACTCCCCTGCTCAATCATCTCCAGTGACTCCCTATTGCCTTGAGGATCAAGTGCAAACTTCTCTGTGTGGCCTTTAAAATCTTCACAGCTTGGCTCCAACCTACCTTTCCCATCTTTTTAAACATCACTGCCCTTTGTATATTCTATAGTCCAAACAGACTAGCCTTCTTACACAAATATAATATGGATGTACATGTTGTCTCCACCAATAGAGTGGAACCTCTTGAGGGCAGGGACCGTTTCACTTCTGTCTAGCACAGTGCCTGGCATATGGTAGATGCCATTGAGTAAAATCTATGACCTTTGGGCTAGTTACTTAGTTAATTGACTTATTATTGTGCTAATATGTAAACTTGGATGGTAGGAGGTGAAGTTGGGGGAGGAGAGGGAATCCATACATAGCTGCTTCCCCACTCTCTCTCAGATGTCAGCTGCCCCACCTTGCTTTCTGGGTCCGTGCCCAGCCCAGCCCCCTCTTTTCTGTCCTGAGTGAAGAAAAACAGATGGTCAGTGATCTCCAAGTAATAACTTTTTAGACTCTTAAATGATTGACATTTTGGCCCTGGATCCTGGTTCTTTTGTCCTTACCACCCAGGGTGTTTTCCTCCGCAAGATCAATCATCCCAATCTCTTGACCTTTTCTTCATAGCTGATTTCTGCTCCCTCTTTGCCTCCTTCTTCCCTCCCCCCTCCTTCCACCTGAACATTCTTTCTGGGTTTTTGTGCCTTGTATCTTGCCTCTATGCATGTGATTGACCCCAACTGTCCTTGTCTTCATGCACCAGGCTTAGAGTTACCTCTCCATCCACCTCTGAACTCTAAACCCCTACAGTTTCTCCCTAAAGGATGTGCCTTTCCAGTCTCCCACTGGGAAAAGGGAACCCAAATCCCTGACCCTTTTTTACATTCCTCATCCACTGTCAGGGCTGTCTCTTTGGCCATGAGGCGTGTCTAAAGAGGCCTAGCCTGGCCTTTGTGCAGCTCAGAGAGCCTCCCATTGTACTGTGAGATGAATGGTCTTACTGTCCCAATCCGAGCCCTCAATACCTGGAGAGTAACAAGAGAGAGCCGGCTCCCCTTTGCAGGCCTGCACCTGCTCAGCACCAGCTGCTCTCAATTTTCCTTGGGGGCCTCTGGATGTTTGGGGAGATAGCTAGTCCATAGGAAGAATGCTAAGGAAGCAAAGCCAGGAGTGCCTGGCTCTCAACACTCTCCCAGTTCAGTAAGAACACACTTGCGGTCTAGTCTAGATCCTTTGACCATGTTCCTATTTTCATGACCCTCTCCCTGCCATCTCAGCTAGCAATATGGTTCCCTGCTGTGTGACAAAGGGTTATAACCTTGGAATCTTGTGCTTGAAAGATACTTCTAGACACCCTCTGGTCCCTATCCATGACTACAAGCAAATTGGAAAACCGGTGTTGAAATCTTCTGAGTCAGGAAGCTAAGCTCTTTTTTCTTAGAAATCTCCAAAGGAGGCTCCATTATCTTGGTTGACAATGCATTCCACTCCCCCAAAACCATAGCAGCCTCATTGGGCTTTTTCTTTACTCTCTCTCTTTTCTCTCTTTCTCTCTCTCTTCCCCTCCCTCTTTTCCTCTCTCTCTCTTCCTTCCTTTCTTTTTCTTCTTTTTGTCCTTCATTCCTTCCTTTCTTTTTTCTTCCTTCCATTCTTTTTCTTCCTTCTGCCTTTCCTTCCTTTTTTCTTTTTTTTTTCATTTCTGACTTCATTCTTCCTTTGCTACAATGCTCATGGCAGTAAGCAATGTTTGCTGAATGCCTCACTGTGTGCAGAGATCTGTGACAGTCCATGAGAACAGTCGAAAACATAGCTGAAATACCCAAAAGCTTCTCGTCAAGGTGAGGGAACTTCAGTAGGAGTTGGGAGGCTGAAGTTCTGGAGCTGTTTCTGCCATTGAGTAAAATCTATGACCTTTGGGCTAGTTACTTAGTTTCTCCAACCCTCAGTTTTCATGTATGTTAAAGGGAGGATAATCATATAGCACTATAAGAAGGACATGATAAATTTCAGTTAAAAGTCAATGACAAGGGGCAGCTAGGTGGTGCAGTGAATAGAGCATTGGCCATGGAGGCGGGAGGACCTGAGTTCAAATCCAGCCTCAGACACTTGACACACTTATTGGCTGGGTGATCTCGGTCAAGTCACTTAACCCCAATTGCCTTGCCTTCCCCCTCCAAAAAAAAAAGATACAGATTATTTTTTTAAAAGTCAATGACTATACAGATTAATTTTTTCCAATCCAAGTTTATAAATCCCCTGAAATCTATCTGTGAACTTATAGAATCAATAATAATGATAATAGTAAGAACAATAATAATAATTAAATTATTAATATTTTAAGGTTTACAAAATACCTTACAAGTCTTGTCTAATTTTGTCCTCACCACAACCCTGGGAGGTAGGTGCTATTATTATCTCTATTTTACAGATTAGAAAACTGAGAATGAAAGAGATTAAGCGATTTGCCCAGGGAGCACAAATAGTAAATGTCTGAGGCAGGATTTAAACTCAGGTCTTACTAACTCCAGGTTCAGTGCTCTTTCCACTGTGTCCCTTAGAATTATTAATAGCATATAAATATATATTCATAATATGCATGTGTGTATATGTGTGTGGCTGTGTATATTATACAGATATTCATAAAACAGGAAGATATGCTTGACAACATGGTTTGCCATTGTCCCAGCAGATGTCCAGTGCAAGCCAAAGAGGGATTCTGTCTAGATTTCGACTTCTTAACCTGAAGTTTTTGAGGTTCAGAGATAGTTTCAAGTAATTTATAAACTTGGATAGGAAAAAATTATGTCTTTATTGTCACTGATCTTTAACTGAATGTATTATATCCATCAATTATGAATGTAGGCAATTAACATTATTCTGTGAAGGGATATCTCAGTTTACACACATACACACAAACACACACACACACACACACACACACACACACACACACACATACACAATTACAAACCCTTGTTCCAGATAATAGAGGACTCCAAATGTTCCTATTTGCAGATGACATTGTTCTGAGTGAATCAGGTCCTCAAACACTACTGAATGAAATAAATAATTACTTTTTAAAAATTGATTTATTTACTTTTAGTTGAAGTCAATAATTACGTGAAAGAGTTTTACTTAACTATTCACATGGGAAAAATCAAGTGGATGAAGATGACATGCAATTTGTAGGGACAAGTTATAGAGCTCTTTGGTCAGTGTATATGCCTTACACAAATACTGAAAATGGATAATGAATGGACACAGAATTGAACAGGAAGAGAAAAGATATCTGAACTGCCTTTGAGAAATGAATGACTTTTTTTTAATGATCTCAAGCTTCTCCTAGAACAAAGGCCCACTTAAAAAATATCAATATTCCTCTAGTGTTATTGTATAGCTATGGGGTCATGGAAAATTATAGTCTTTGAAGGTCTGAAACAAAAAATTCACCCAAAAGACAATGGAGAGGCATGTAATGGGTGTGAGCTGGCTGCAATTTACAGATGAGGAAACCGAGGCAAATAGGGTTAAGTGACTTGTCCAGGATCGCTAGTGTCTGAGAATGAGAGGAATGAGCAAGGAATTAAGAAGGAGAAAAAGAGTAAAGGATGCCATCTCCAAAATAGGGACAAGTATAGGACCTGTGATTTCACTGGCATAGGAAACTCCCTCAATCAATGCAGGGCAGCACCTTCTCAATCACTTAAAGTCCCTTTAGAGAGTTGCCTCAATGGATCACTGGGGATCAAGTGAGTTTAGTAGGATCCCATAGCTAGTATCGATGTTTGGTTGTTTGAGGAAGACTTCAAAGAAATGTGTGACCAAAATAATTGGCTGATCACATAGTGGCTAAAATCATGTCCCCTTCCCCACCAAAAAAAGAGAGGGCTAACCATTGTGCTACATTGGTATCCTCACAAGGTCAAGATAAATGGAGGAAGGGCCCCAGCATATTGGGGGACCCCCTGTGGTGAAATGATTGGAGAACAAGCATAAGAGTCTAATAGGATGGCCAGGCACAAATGAGTGTCCATCTGCATCTGTGGTAATCACAGAACTATCTGAGTGCATATATATGTATGGATGTGTGTACAAATACACATATATACATACATATATCTATGTTGCCTTAAAACTTTACAATGTATAGAGTGCCATAATGGGTCGAATTCTGGGCTTGGAATGAGAACTACTTGGGTTCAAATCCTGTCCCCGACAGTTTCTGGCTATGTTATCCTGTAGAAGTTACTCAACTTCTATGTGCCTCAGGCAATGCCCTAGGATTTATCCACTAATCACAGACAATTTGGAGGAAAGGAATTTCCTACACTGACATACTTTTTCTATTTGCAAAAGGCTTTCCTAACAATAATCCCCTCAGGTAGGCATCGAAAATATTATTAGCCCCATTTGGCCCATGAGCAAATTGAGGTTCTGGTGGGCAGGTTCTTAGCCAGTTAGTCAATGAGCATTTATTAAGTGCTTACAGCTAGGTGGAGCATTGAATAGAGTACTAGTTTGGAATCAGGAAGGCATCTTCCTGAGTTCGAATTTGATCTCAGACACTAGCGATCCTGGACAAGTCACTTAACCCTATTTGCCTCGGTTTTCTCATCTGTAAAATGAGCTGGAGAAGGAAATGGAAAACCACTCCAGTATCTCTTCCAAGAAAACCCCAAAGTGGGGTCACAAAGAGTCTGACGTGACTGAAATGACTGAACAGCAAAAAGTGCTAAGTCCCAGGCACTATGCTAAGCCCTATGGATACAAAGAAAGGTAAAAAACAAAACAATTCCAGCCTTCAAGAAGCTAACATTCCAGTAGACATCATGTAAATAACTAGATACTTGGAAGACATAAACAAACTGGATGAAAGGTAATCTCCCACAGAAGGTACTAGCAGCTGAAGACCAGGAAAGATCTCCTTAAGAAGGAGAAATTTGAACATAGCCTTGAAGAAAGGAAGGGAAACTAAGAGATGAAGGTGGGGAGAGAGAATTTTAGGCATAGGAGACAGCTAGTGCAAAGGCACAGACAGGAGATGGAAAGTCAAGTGCTAGGAAGAGCAAGGAGGCTAGTGTGGATGAATTGTAAAGTGTATAGAGGGAAGTAAAGTGTAAGAAGACTGGATTAGCATTAAACTGCTACTCAGTGTAGGGGGCTGTGGGTGGGGGAAGCAAACCGACATCTCCTGAGTTCAGCCCAACTCTACCTGTTCTGCACTGATGTCAAGAATCAAGAATCATTGTGAAAGTTATTTGAAAAGCACATGACATGGGACAGATGTTGGTAAGGTGACATATTGTAGTACTTAAGACCATAGAACAGAGTAAGGAAGGTTCTTGTTCTGGGTGGCAGACAAGAAGGGAAAAGGTAGGACCAGAGATTTCCCAGTCCATGAAGGTATATCTCCTTCATTAGGATGCTGCCCCTCCTCTAGACTGGACAGCCATTCTTCCTCAGCCTGACTGTGGCCCAAAGCTAATTAGGGGTACAGGGAGATGGGTAGAAAAGGTTTTCTTGGAAGAAGAGACCCAGCTCTATGTAAATGACTACTCTTCCCTTTGGAATAATTTAGGCACCTTGAAAGAAAAAGGAAGAAGAAAGGAAGGAAGGAAGGAAGGAAGAAAAGAATAGTGTGATTCTTCGACAAAGAGCCTTGGTTGAGGGGAGATAAAGTTGAATGAGGAGGGAGTGGGAAAGAGAAGGTGTACTTCCAGTCAATATCAGTCCATTTCCAAGCCAAGGCCAGGGGTGATCAGAATCGTTTGTCCCATAGTTTTCTGGCACTGTAGGTTTCTCGGGAGATGAGAGGGTTGGAGAAGATGGAGCTGGAGCCCTGGAGAGAGAGTATCTGTTTGCTGTACACCTCTTTGCTTTGTTGTCTATATTGAGGGGTGGAGGCAGACAGTGAAGAGTGATGGTCAGTGCGTGGGGGGTTGGGGTGGGTTGTGACTGATTTCTAGCCATGCCTATTAATGCCTTGGCTTTGTCAACTTGAGTCTGTTAAAGCGACTAGTCCCTGTTCGTAGTGACTGGACCTTCCCTCTTAATCGGAGAAGATGACAGCCTGAGCCCCCAGATCTCTCTTTTCTTCCTTCCCTCTTAATCCCAAGGACACCAGTTAGAATGGAAGAGGGAGGTCGGGGGCCTGGCTGAGCAGAAAGTGGGCGAGATGGGGTAGACCAGAATAGGAGAGAATGCGTGTGGAGATCGAGGAGTGGTGCATTGGGATAGGGGAGAGGATCATTTAGAAGCCAGATTGTGTCTCCTGTTTGAAGCAGAGGCCCAGGGCTCCGGGTCCCACGGAAGAGACAAGAGCCCTGAGCTGTGCAGTGAATGCAAACAGCGTGTGTTGATGGTTCGCGCTTTCCATCCCCAGCGCCGCCGAAGGTTCCCTCGGCCACAGCCCAATGAGGAGAGAGGAGATAATTTATTCTCTAATTCCGCATTCAGATTCCGGGCTCCGCAGCACCGTCGATGTGGGAGGGAGGCTTTTCGTCCGCTATCTGCCCCGCCCCCCACCCCTCTCCAACCCTGAGGACCGTCCACCCTTCGCTTTTCCCGCTCCCCACCCCCACCCACCATACCCCGCCCCTTCTCTCGCAGGCGCGCGTACGAACAGACACACACACACACACCACACACAGACACAGACACACACACATACACACACACACACACACACACACACACACACACACACACATTTCCTGACAATTAGGGAGCACACCTAGCCAACACCGCGCTCAGCCGCGCAGCTTTTGTCTGGTGCCTGGGTTGGTCCCAGGGCTGAGGCTTAGGCTGTGTTAAGTTGCTTTCGAGAAGCTCTCCTTAGGAATGCCGGCTTGGCTGAAGTCTCGAAATTAACACGGCCGCCGGGAGCCAGAGAAGGCAGGGAGAGAGGGCGGGAGGGGGAGACGGATGAGAGATTCAAAAGGGGCGAGGAGGGTCAGGGTGGCAGAGGTGATACACTGGGGAAGGGAATGAAAGACAGAAGAAGAAAAAGAAAAGTAAGGCAGTTTTTCCCCCCTCTTCCTTTGTTATAATCTAGTCTTTTAAAAAATGTGTGGAGCGAGCACAGGAGGGGAGGGTTGGTGGTATGTAATGAGGGAGGGAGGTGGTATATGATGAGGTGATGTGGTTTTGACTGAATTCGAGTTGAATTGGATTTTTGCTCTTTCTCTAATTGATTGGGACTTCGGAATTGCGGACGGGTTGCAATCCCACGGTTGTCTGGGTCCTGAGAGGATCGGATTAGGAGTTGGCTCCGTCAGAAGGTGCAGGGTGGGTCTTGGATTGGGGGAGATTTGTGGGGACTGGGGGGCGGGGGGCGCGGTGTGTGGATCGAAAACACCTGGAGGAAGCTTGCTCCTCGGCTTGGGAGCTGCTGTGTAGTGTGAAACTAGAGAGGTTGTGTAGGGTTTCCATCAGTAGTTATCACATACAGAGATGGAAATCGGAGGGGAATGTGGTGTAGAGTCCTTTTTACCAGCAGGATGACTTGGGGTGGTTAGGGGTGGGGGGAAGTGAAAAGGAAGGGGGAGGGAGAGAGACTGAATCTGTCTAAATGCCAATTCCCTGAAGTTCAGCCCATCGGTTGTCATTTCATACCTTAATACATATTTATGTCTGCGCTGAAATAGGTTTCATAATTAACTCCCGGAGTCATCCGCAGAGGTTAAAGGGACCCTAAAGATTTGTGCATTGATTGGGTACCACTGCTGTGTGTGCGTGTGCGCGCGCGTGTGTGTGTGCCCCGTGCTAACCCATTGAGAAGAATAATTATTTTTCTCCACTGGAAGCTACAGCAGAGAATCAGACAAGGCGGGGGGGGGGGAGGGTAGGGGGGAAGAGAGAGGGGGAGAGAGAGAGAGAGAGAGAGGAAGAGAGAGGGGGGGGAAGGAGAAGAGAAGAGACAAAGGGAGTGAGTGCAGGAGAGAGGAGAGACGACTTAGCATCAGAAACTGTGAGTACCGAGAGAAAACAAACAGAAAGTGCTGAGAGTCAGGGACTTACCAGCTGGGATGGGGAGGGGGGAGACTGGAAATGACTCTTTGCCGTTGGGGTTTGACTGAGGAAGGGGGGGAAGTCTTGAGAAGGGTAAGGGGGAATTGGGGATGAGACGCTCTGAGGCTGTTGATTAGCCCCCCTTAGTGCTAGCCCGAATTTCTCTTCAGTTTGCCAGTGTGAGCTGGGAACCCCGCTCCCTTCACATTGTCTTTGTTCCCCTTTAAGATTTCTTAGCTAGTGGGATTCTGAGGGCAGTGTGGGAGAGGGGCAACTGAATCTCCCCTGGAAAAGCAAGAAGCCATGTTTCAGGATGCTGGTGCTCAGCTGTTTTCTACCTTTGCTCCTTAGGGAGGTGGGTGGTGTTGGTGTTGGTGTTGGACAAGGTATGTGGACCTGATGTCAGGTGGTGATAGGGGATGTGGGCAAGACTTTTTGAGATACTTGCATATATGCTTGTGTCAGGGAAGGAAAAAGTAGAGATGTCCTCTAGGGACAGTCAATCAGGTGGTTTCCAGAGATATTGAGAGGGCACAACAATTTTATAACCATTCCCAGTTACAAAATTAATTAACTAGGGCTACATAGCAGGTAGCTGTGTCATGAGGGGGGGGGGGAGGGAGGAAAGGGCTGCCACAAATGCTCCTTTTCTTGCCTCATCCCAATGTGTCTTAGACTATTAGCTCCTCAGACCTCTTTTCCAGCTCCATACACCTCCCATATGTATGCTTCATTAGATCCCTGTCATTTCAGGGTACTCCCCATTTCAGTATTCCTAAGGGAAAGTCTTAGAGACTGGAATTTGAGGATTTCCCAAAGGAAAAAGAAGCAAGAGTACTTGGATGGGTGGAAGTTTGGGATTTAGGAAGGGAAATGAGAGATGGAACTGGGCTACCCCCCTTCCAGAGAATGAGAGTTCATTACCTAGTAATGAACACTGCTAGGCAAAAACTAGGCAGTCATCAGCATTTCGCCTTTAGCAAGATTACCTGAAGAAGGTGCCCTGGAGCCCCGGAGGGAGAAAATTCTACTTCCCTTAGCCCTGGGTTTCTGTTTTGCTATTGATTTCTTTGCTCTGGGCCCCTCAGAAGCTGCGAACTAAGAGAAGAGGCTTTGTTCTTTGCAGTTTCTCTGAGGGTGTGACCATCATCTTCCTCACCCATGAAAGACTAATTCGGATTTGTAGGAGAGATGATAAACTCTCCAGAGAAGAGGTATCTGTCGTCCTTAGTCTCCTTGTTCATCCACTCTTATTTTTTTACTTCTCTGCCTGCCCCTCCCCTCAGGAAGTTCTTTCTTATTTCTAAAATGAATCCTTCCTGCTCTCTCTGTCTCTGACCCACTCTTGTGGGTCATGCATTATAAAAAGCAGGTGCAGAGGGCACTAAAGGATAGAAGCCCCATCTCTCTAGCTCATCCTGGGGGAGGGGGAGGAAAGACAAAATCCCCAATCATAGGGGATAGGGTGAGTCTGCCTCCTTAGGATAGTTCCTTAGGTCAGTTATAACTTCCTATCAGTCCACCCAGGACTGAGATTTCATTAGTGTGGGAGAACACCCAGAGTGGAAATGCCTCTCATAGATGCAGTTCATCTATATATTATAGTATTAGATAGTTGTGTAGGACCACTGAGATGTTCAGTGACTTACCTAGGGTCAAACAATTGGAATGTGGTCCTGAGGCTGGCCTTGAATTCTTGAACCTAAGTTTTCCTACTCCATGGCTAGCCTTCTATCCATCAAGCCATATTCTTTTACAGGTCTGGAACATAAAAGCCACCCGAAGTTTGTTCCTCACAGCTAAGACCTTCAGGTTTCCTGGGAAGTCAACTCTGGGTCCCTTTTTTTCAGAGAAGGTCCTCAGGTCAGCAGTCCCAGAAAGGAAGAAGAAATCATGCTCCCAGGGGAAAAGTGGTCAGTTCCAGATGAGGTAGAATGGTGATGACAAATTAGAGACAGAAAAGATCTTTAGGAGATCTCTGCCCAGCTTACCCAAATTCACCTTTGCCTCCTTCCTTTTCCCAAGACAGTTTCCTTTTTAATGCCTCTTCCTTAACCTACCCCTGTTTACCTCCCCCTTTCCCTCTGGGAAGATGTCCAGGCATTCAAGTGAGGAAGAGAAACATTCAAGAGTCCAACTATTTGGGTTTTTTTGAAGAGGGACAGGTTTTTAAAATTTTTTTGAGGGGGCATCTTAATGTGTCTGGTTGTGGGGGTATTAGGAGAAAAATAACAGAAGTTGGGGAACAGGGGGAGAATCTGAGGAGTGGGGTACAGAGAGGAAAGCAGAAATTGTGAGGATTTAATTTTTACCCAAATGAATGATAAAGATATGCAAAAATCAAAGACCACTGTGTGTATGGGGGGGGGGTCAATAGCTTGGAAATTCTGGGTAGCAAGACTGTCTTGGGAAGAATTATGGAGGGGGGCAGGAAACCGCTGCCAGAATCACTCCCACTCCCACCCCAGACAAACAGGTTAAGAGATAAATAACAAACTAAGTGCAGGACTGGAGTAGTCTGGGCTGGACAGAATTCCTTGGTCTCTGCCTTCCATTTTTTCCACTCTCTGAGTCTCTCTTCGCCTGTTTTTATCCCCCTTGGGGGAAACTCTTGGCCTTCCCTGTCCCTAAAGAATTCAGTTGCTCTGTTAGCTTTCTGGGTCAGACCAAGCCAGGTATCTTTGTGGGGAGTCAGATTGGTAATCTGCCCCTTTGTCCTGGGAAAGCTCAGAACCAGGGTGGAGAAGAGGAAGAGGTGTTTGTCTAGAAAGCTTTGTCTGATGCTTCCCAGCTTTCTAGAACGCCAATGTGTATCCTAATTCAACAAGGAAGTTGGAGAATTGTTCCTCCAAAGGGCAGTGGGACATGTACTTGGGTTCTCGGAATAATCTGCCCCTTTTGAATTATTTTCTCCTTAAGGTAAGGCCAGAGCCTTAGGAAACTCAAACTAGTAGCCTAAAAATGTTTACCTACCTGTTCAGGGGATGTTCACCCAACCTGGGCATAGGTACTTTGGCTTATCTTGTCCAGAGTTTGAAGCATAATAAAATCCATCTAGGGCCCAGTTCATCCTTGGGAATTGACAGGAAGTGAACTCTAGGATACATCCTAGATGAAACTGAAAACCTGAGAGCTAGTTCTATAGAGATAGAAAGACAGCACTAACCTGGCCACCTTAGAGTACTCTGTGGAGTTGAACTAGAGTCAATTTACTTCTAGGAATTGTGGAGAAGATTTTTACCCTGCTCCCACTTTCTACCAGTTTTAGCATTAATAGATTCCCCTTCTCTGGATTCCCAGGGATAGGGAAGAAAGACTTCAGCATACTTCTGGGCCTTAAAGAATAAACTATTTTCCCCCACCCGAATCCCCTCCCTACCCTTCCCTTGGTTTCCATATTTCCCATTCGACTTATTCTTAGGTCTGTATCCCAAAGAGATTTTTTTTAAAAGGGAAAAGAATCTATGTGTACAAAAATCTTTTCATTCATTCATTCAATAGATGTTAGTACTATATAAGACACTGTGTCTTTAGCCTGACGTTCCTGGGAGAAAGGCCTATGTTGCCAGATTAAATGGTGTTAATCTGCTACCCAATCTATTCCTATGTGTCCCCATCCTTATGTCTCTAGGAGAGATGGTCAGCTTTCGGTCTTTGTCCTTGAAGTACAGAGAGCTACCAAGTTTAGTGCATTCCAGGAGAATTATAGAGGGAAGGTTCTAGTTAAGACTTTGAATCATAGAATCTTAGAGTTGTAAGTAAGGCACCTGAGAGGGCATTTCATACAATCCCCATCCCATGCAGGAATCCCATCCAGGATATCTCTAACATGGGCCTTTCTTAGAATACTTCCAGTGACGTTCACTACCTCCTGAGGCAGCCTACTTGTTACGGATAAGGCTTTGGATTTGAGAGTTAGGTGCCTGGATTAAAATCGTACTAAAGACATTTACCAGGGTCTCCGCTCAGGGGATCAATTTGCTCCTCTATAAAATGGGGATAATACTTGCACTAGCTACCTTTGAAAATCTTAAGCTGCTATATAAATGTGAGTTGCTTTGCTAATTTCTAATGGTTAGAGACTTTTGCCTTTTAGTGAGTTAAAATCAGTCTTCCTATACATGTCCCCTATGAGACATGAGAGCTTCATGTCTGGGAAGAATTTAAGGCTCATTACACTTCTCATTTTTCTCTCCTCCAGAGATAGATTCCATCTCCCAGAACTCCTTCCCCATTCTTGTTACTCTCCCATTTGGATCAATGGAATCATCTCCAGCCCTGCTTCGTTTGAGGCAGGCTTGGGGTGGGCTGAGGGAGGAAGTGGTATGCAAACTTTACAACACTGTATGTGTAAGCCATCATCAGCAAGGATGATATTAATGATGATCAGTATATCTAAGGGCACACTGTGTCCTGGAGACAATTGAGCAGGGCACCCACTCAGGCTGCAAATGTGAGGTAGGGCCCCTAGAGAGCTCCTGCCAAGGGCAATTGGAGTAATAACACTTCTGGGACTCCTAGAAAAGGGATCTTGGAGTTTTCTTGCAAAAGAGGATTTAATTGTAAGGCTGGATCCTAGGGTGTAGGGGACTGACTAACTGCTCCTTGGAAGGACAGATGGAGGAGTGATCTTTCTATCTTTCTTAGCAGTAGTGATTCCAGGGGAGCGGGGTTGGGGGTGGAGGATTATCAGACCAGGTTGTCCCTACAGTCTCTGTTTTGCCATCAGGGGAGAAATAGCAGCAGTATGAGGTTAGGGTCATCCTAACCTCCCTGCCCCCTCCCTTCTTCTGTCTTTGCATTCTCTCCGTTTCCCTTTCTGCTTTCTTCTTTTTCAGTTTTCCTTCTCCTTCCCAACCTCTGTACCTCATATTTCCACTTCTTAATTTTTCTCCTGTTTCCTTTTTCTATATCTGTTTTCCTCTGGCAATCCTGCCTCTTGTTCCTTTTCACCCTTATTCTTCCTTCTTCCCTCTTGCCTGTCTAGGTTTGCTCTTTCTCAAGCTTCCTCTGTCTAGCTTATTTTGTGCTTCCCCTCTTTTTCCATTTTCTCTCCATCTCCCTTCCTGCTTCTTTCATTCCCTCTCTCCTCCCTTCCTTTGTTTCCCATCTCCTTTTCTCTCCTTTCTCAGCTGCTCTCAGTTCAGTTCCTCTGAGCTATCCACCTCTCCCCCACCCCCCCACCTCCCACCTTCCTGTCCTTCCAAAGACAGAGCTTGGACCAGCGGGCAGGGCAGTCAGCTATCTCATTAGAGGCCGAAGAATGTGTAGTCATGTAGAACAATAAAAGCTAGAGGAGGGAAGAATGGGGCCTCTGTCAGGGCCAGAGAAGTTCCCTAAATCCCTAGGTCTGGGCTGAATGGGAGCACCTGGGGGACTGGGAGGGGAGAGAGAAAATAGGAGGAGGAGGGAAGGTAGAGCTAGGAGGTGCGGGGAGCAGGTGGCCAGTGCCCTCTGTAGTCAGCCAGGATAGAGAGCATGGGCATCTGTGAGAATTTCAGGGAAGGTACTCTTTCCTTCCATCTCTACATAGAAAGTGAGAAGAACCTCAAGGATGGAGAGGCTGTGTTTGGGAAGTCTGAACAGGGAACATGCGATTTGCAAATTCGAAGGCTTGCTGGAATGGGGAAGAGAGAAGGGCAGATTTGAGTGGTTCTGGGACCACTTTCCTATAATTGGTGCTTGTGAGATTTTTCCAGCTCAGTGTCTCCCAGTCTCCCATTTCCTAGTACCAACTGTGGCCAGGATCCTAGAGATTAACTGGGTTTAGGATACGGAGTCAGAGAAAATTGTAAACCAAGGAGCAGTTGTGGTACCACTAACATACAGCAGACAAGTCATTGAATGATCTTTGTGAGAATGAACCCTGATCTTAACTGGAGAATCTTCATCTTAACCTTGGCTTTTGGAAGAAGTAGAGGATACTCTCCCATTGGGATTAGGCTTGAATAACTTCCCCCTGCCAAGAGAATTTAGGGTCCTCAGATCTAGAGAGACACTTGGTTCCTAGATCCAGCAGGGTCTCAGGACATCCTCCAAAAGATGCAGCTGTCCATCAAAGGTGCACCCAGCAGGTCAGGGACTTGACTTCATTCTTGCCTGAGTCCCATTTCTGTCTGCCTGAATACCCCTTCTGGGAGGAAAAGCTCACATTTTGTCTGATCTTCCAACTTCAGAATGTCCTAAGATTCAAAGCCAGAGTTCAGTAGATTTCTCAAGGTGCTTACTCACACTGAGAGGAAAGGATGGGAGTGATAGGAGTGGGAGGAAGGGGGAGGAGAGGGTGTGACACTCAGGGAGTTTGGGGCTCAGGAAAAGGGATATAATAACAGAGAGAAACATTGATCCAATCATTTCTTGGGCTGGGTGAATGATCAAGAGAGATTATTCAACTGGGCAGGAGATTAGCCTAATATATGTCTATTTGGAGGGAATACTAGTGGTTAGGGACAGGGAAGGAGTATGAAGGAAGAGGAGTAGAAGCAGGAGGTGGTGTTTGGGGAGAATGGGAACATCAAGAGTCAGGGGACTCCAGGGAGCTGCCTTAGGTCTTCTGCCCAAAACAAAACAACAACAACAAAAAAGCATGGATCAGGGGAGGGGAGGTAGTTCTGAAGGGAAGAAAGGAGAAGAAAAAGAACAAAAAAAAAGGCCCTCTATACCAATAGCATAGCAGGGAGATGTGAGTAATACACAGGACACAGAGAGAATGAGATCAAAAGGGAGTGGATGCAGAGGTTTGTGCTTCACAGACCAAACAGAAGGCAACTCAATGAGACCTTGGTTATTGAAGTACCCTAGAGTCAGGGTTCAAGGAATACCTGACCAGAGCTCCTCCCTGGTATCCGCCCCACTGCTGCTGGAAGCACAGACTCCCGGTTCACTGGAAGAGACCAGAGGGAGAAGAGTGGGAGGGGTCGATGTCTTTAAAGAATGAGTACAGTTGATCTAGGCACTGCTCAGATTGGATGTGTGCTTGGAGGGAGGGGAAAAGATATGGGAGGTAAAGCAGGACTGGCTGGTCAAGGTCCACTCACCCCAGGTCCAGATAGAATGTTGAAGTAGTTCGGGTTTAAGAGAAATAGAAGAAAGGAGAGCTAAGAAAAGTGCTTCAGCAAGTGACGCAAGGGGACCTCGTGGGAGTTGTGTTTGTTGCCAGGAGCCAGGTGAGCTAACTGGCGACCCTTGGGACCATCTCTCTTGTATTCCACTTGGGAAGAGGAGAAGGAAAGGGAGGGATAAAGGGTATGGAAGGTTGGCTGAAGTTTTCTGGAGAGCCCTTGCTCTGCACCCTAGAGTGAATCTTGAAGCTTGTGAATACTGAAGCAGTTAGGAAGGGAGAAGAAAGAAGTGAAGGAGTGTGAAGCTTTTGGACTGGGCTCCTTCTCTCAGATGGTTTGAATGAGGAGCAAGGAGGGTCCTGAGATCAGCTCTTCAGATTAAGAAAGAGTCTGGAGAAAACATGAAATCCCATTAGAGAGGAGTTACTCTTGCCAGAGTCTAGCAGAGTTTGGCAAAGAGAACGTCCCTATGAGTTTAGACATTGATTGCAAACCTAGGGACAGGAAGAAGTCTCTTTCTAGGGTAGGTGTCTCCCTGGAAGTAGTGGGAGCCATTTGGTGGGCAGCTGATAGCAGTGTCTAGACTCCAGTGGGCATACAAAGCCAAGGGTATAAATCCAGCCGTCTCTTTCCTTGTCTTATTAGCCATTACTAGAGGGCAAGTAAGGAGCTGTGCCAATGGATCTCAGGCTCCCATAGACATTCCTGGAAGCCAAATAAGGAGGAGCAGCTGGGGAGCCTCTGCTCAGTGATTTCTGAGACACTATTGCTAACAGAAAACATCATCATGATAAGAAAGAAGGAAGCTAAGCTTTCCAGGACCCTGTCCCACCACTGGAGTGAAGAATAGGGGTCTCCCCAGTACTCTTAGATCTGGAACCAGGTAGGGGGTTCTGACTCAGCTCTGCCTGTTGCTCCAACCCTGATGCCATGAATAAGGAGAGTGGCTTAATCATTCCCGTTTGCCAGTTATATAATACAGAAAAGCAATAGCCCACCACTATTTCTACCACCATTGCCTATTTCCCCTCCCCACTGTTGTCAGGGACAGTATAAATCCTCTAATATCCCCAAGTAGCCAGCATCTTAAGCCTCCTAGAAATACCACCAACCTCTCCCTACCTTCTCTACCTTCACTCTAGGTCAGAAATAAATGACTGTTCTCCCTTTAGAACTCCATGAAAAGGTGAAGTTTACATCTATCTTAAGCTAACCTAACCTAGAAAGTCTAGGGCAGGGGTTCTTAACCTGTGTCTTAATATGGGTGAACTTGTTTTTAAAATATTTTTGAGTACTGCATTTCAGTATAATTGGTTGCCTTTGTAGTCTTCTGAATTTTATTTCATCTGCTTCAAAACATTATTCTGAGGAAGGATTTATAGGTTTCTCTACAGTCTGCCAAAGGGGTCTGTGACACAAAAAAAGTTAAGAAGTTCTGGTATATGCAACCACTGCTAGGTCTCGCAAAGCCTGGGGGGGCCAAGGGGAGACTTAGTCCATATCAATAGAACTCAAAAAGGATAAGGGGTACCTTTCCCCAATCCTAAGTATCACCACCAATGGGCTAGAAAGGGTTAATGT
Source organism: Pseudochirops cupreus (assembly GCA_028627135.1). Taxonomy (NCBI): domain Eukaryota; kingdom Metazoa; phylum Chordata; class Mammalia; order Diprotodontia; family Pseudocheiridae; genus Pseudochirops; species Pseudochirops cupreus. The sequence goes on from CM053584.1 coordinate 85,279,512, forward strand.
GTGAAGGGACCTGAAACATCTGGGGCACAGGGCAGCCCAGCATTGAAAGAATCCATCTCTGTGCTCCCAGGGAAGGGGGTGGGGACACATTGAAGTCTCCAAGGCAGGGGGTTGGAAGCTAATTAAGGGAATTAGAAAGTGTCCTTTATGGCCAGGAAGCTACCACCACCACCTCCAATAGCCTAAAGTGAGTACCATTGTGTGGAGGCCTTTGTGGGACAGAGAACTGAACACTCATTACAAGACTGGCTTTAGTATTCCTGGGGTGAGGGTTGGGGGACAAAGGTGAAGAATGTCACTTGGGGGGCCTTGGGCTGATTCCAGGGTAAGCCAGCTCTGGGAGGCTGAGGACGGGTGGGGAGGGAGATTTTCTCAGGTATACTCAGCTCCCCATTTCCTTTGGATTTCCCACCGACGGATCTTCCCTTAGCTCTCTGCTGTGGCTTATGGCTTTTCATTCCTATGTGATTGCTGTTCCCAACTCATGTAGGGCTAAAAGCCATGGGCTACAGGGAGGGGAGAGCCTCCTCTTCTGACAGCTCCTGCGTCTCCCCTTGGAACCCAAGTTCTGAGCCTCACTGGGGAAAAAAGGAGCACTGGAACCCTCAGGCTTCTAGTTTGGGGGTGGGGCGTGGGGCTGGGACAAAGAATGATCTATATAGCAATAGTGTAAAGAATGCTGGAGTCAGAAGCTGTGAGTTCTGGTCCTGGCTTTGTCAGTAACTTGATGAGTGCACCTTGGGCACTTAAGTTACTTAGTCTCTCCACGCCTCAGTTTCCTCATCTGTAAGATGGGTGGGTTGAATTAGGCTTTTCTTTTGTAAATAGTATTTTATTTTTTCCAATTACATGTAAAGATAGTTTTCAATGTTCATTTTTATAAGATTTTTTGTTTCAAATTTTTCTCCCTTCTCCCTCCCCAAGATGGCAAGCAATCTGATATAGGTTATACATGTTCAATCACGGAAACATGTTTCCACATTAGTCATGTTGTGAAAGAAGAAACAGAACAAAAGGGAAAAGCCACCAAAAATGTGAAAATAATATGCATTGATCTGCATTCCGACTCTGTATGAACTAGACTAGAGTCTTATAGTCCTTCTTACCTCTGTGATTATGGTAAAGGAGGAAGGTGTGTGCCGCGTTGGGAGTTCAAAGGCCCAGCTTCAAATCTCTGACTCTGTCACTTGCTATCTATGTAACCTTAGAGAAGTTCTTTAACTCTTTAGAGTTTCAGTTTCCTGCAGTGTTAAAGAAGGGGGAGGCGGAATTAGATTTGATGACTTCTAAGGTTGATTTCAACCCTAAATCTATGATCTGATGGTTGTTCCCCTACACCTCCTCTCCAAATAGAAGATAGGCTCGTTGAGCACAAGCACTGTTTGGGTTTTTCTTTTTATTCCTAATTTTACATGTTTAAATGTGTGTTGGAAGAAGGCAAGTGTAAAGTGGGGGCATTTAAGGTGCCAAAATTCTGAGATTTCTGACTCAGGTTGTATATACTGTCACATAGCTTAAGACAGGAGTGATTTTTTTTTTTAGGTAGCCAAGTGATTTTGAAATCAACTGGCACCCTAAACCTCCAAAGTCATAAATTATAGGATCATGGAATTACAAGGGTCATCTGGTCCAACTTGTCCCTAAAGCATGAATTTCCTCAATGACATCCCCCAAAAGCAGACCTTTCAATAAAGATTTTAGATGTCGGGAAATAATCATCTGCTGAGGTGGCCAATCCCATATACGGATAGCTCTGAAAACATTTTGCAAATGATGAAGGACTGTATTGGTGATAGAACTACCATCCCCATCATCCTCATATATAGAGCCCAAATTGGCCTCTTGGTGCTTGCAACCCATTTGGTCCTAGTTTTGTCTTCTAGGGCCAAATAAAATGAATCCAATCCCTTGTTAAAATGGCATTAGAGAAATAATGTCCAGAAGAAAGAAGATATGATAGAGAAAGAACACTGCATCATTTGGAGAGTATCCAGGCTAGAGAGACAAAGGCAGTGGTGGGGAACCTGCAGCCTCAAGGCCACATGTCACCTTCTAAATCCTTGGGTGTGGCCTTTTGATTGAATCCAAATTTGGATTTTAATTTCATTTATTTATTATTTATATTTCACATATATTATAAAATTATAAATATAAATTATATAAACAAATTTTATAATTTATCAAATATATTTTATAAAATGTGTAAAAATAAATTTATATTATACATATTTATAATTTATTTATTTGGGCCACACCCAAGGACCTAGAAGGCCACATGTGATCTTAAGGCTGAAGGTTCCCCACCATGGACTAAGATGGTGGGAGGACTAGAGGCTGTGCTACATGAGGACTGTCCTGAGGAATTGAGGAACTTTAACCTGGAGAAGACTTGAGGGGGAAGGGAAAAATGATATCTCGATCTTCAGTTTCAAGGGTTATCATCCAGAAGAAGGATTAATCGTGTTTTGCTTGTTCCTAGGGGGCAGAACCAGAATCAATGGGCAGAAGTGGCAGAGAGACAAATTTAGGCTCAATATTAGGAGAGAAAAAAAATCCCTAACGAGTAGAACAGAGCCATGGTGGAATGGGCTTCCTCAGCAGGTAATGGGCTTTCACCAGTAGATTCTACATGGGCTCAATGAGTATCTGAGGGACATGTTGAAGAAGATATACTTTTTCAAGTATATATTTTCAAGGATTCAGTCACTGAGTTCTAGTCAAACTGGAATTCTGGGATATTGAGACATATTTAACAATGTTTTCCATTTCATTTCCAACTCTTCTTCATGTAGCATCTTGGTCAGTGTTTTCCCCCTCCTCTAAAATGCAACATTCAAAATTGAACTGGATGCTCCAAATATATTCTGATTAGGACAGAGACAGTGGGGCTATCACCACTCTCCTTCTAGGCACTCTACTTCTGTGGAGGCCCCTCAGGTGTGCCAGTCCATTAAATCCTTATTAAATACCTAATATGGGTAAGGCATTATGCTAGGTACTGGGCATCAAAAAAAAAAATCAAAGAAAACACAGACGATGCCCACAAGGAACTTATATTCTCCTGGTGGGACACAGCATGTAAACAGATATGTTATGTTACGTCATATTACATTATATTGTGTACACACACACACACACACACACACACACACACACACACACGATAATTTGAGGAGGATAAGGAGGGCGTTAATAATGAAATGGATTTGGAAAGATTTCCCATGAGCTAAATGAGCTAGTCAATGAGCTAAACCTTGAAAGGGCCTAAGATTTCTCAGAAGTAAGAAGGGAGTTGTTGGCCTTTGAAGTAGAATCAGAAAAGCCAGTCCTGAGAGCAATAGACACAATTATTTAGTGTTTTTAAGAGATGGTCGTGTGGCTTAAGGGAACACAGAAGAGGAGGTAGGAACAGAGAGAAGAGGGTATTAGGGGGGCATATGCCTACTAAACAAGGGCAAGACTAGTTCTTCCAGTTGCAGTGTCACACTTGTTAATTTCTCCTGAATTTATGGAACATGAAAATGCCCCAGATCTTTTTAAACACAAACTGTATGCTCAGCTGCTATTTTGCTGATGATGTCTCATCCAGCTAGTACAATTGATTTTTTGAACCCAGGTGCAAAATTTTACATTTATCTCTATTACATTTCATTTCCTCAGCCTCAGCTTACCATTCTAGTTTGTTAGAAGTTGTTTGGAGCTCCATTCTGTCATGAATGGCCATCCATTCTAATTTTAAGTCATCTGAAAATTTGGTAAGCATGTCACCTATATATAGATCTATCTGTAGATAAAAATGGGGAACAGAACAGCAGCTTTTGCTGATTGTTCCTTACCACCTACCTTCTCCTGAGATCACTGACTAGAGTTTTCTAAGCTCCTGCGGTATCTACCCTCTACTTGATATTATAAAGAGGTTGTAAAGAGGGGCACTGTGCCATCCATTGAAGGAAGGAGAGACCTAGAGTGGAATTAGAGAAGTGGTTGTACTGAGGGTCTTCTGGAAAGGCAGCGCATTCACCTCTTGCTTAGAGAATTCTGGGAGTTTTCTTTCCTTGACCCTCCCACTAGAGCCAAGACATAAATTGTTTCTATGCCTTAGGCAAGGCTTGAAAATTTCTGTCCCTCTCTCTGAAAATATACTCTTTACTGTATGCTTAGGGCCTTTGTTATTTAACACAACTCAACTTATCACAAAATAAATACCTACTTGATACAGAAAGCACAATTTCCTGGCATTAAAATATATATAGTGGTAAACAGTAGCAGCAAAATATCCCTCTTTCACTCTCCATTCCCACCTCTACCTTTTCTCTGTAAGTGACTACTTATCTTATAGCAGCATGGAGCAGTAGATAGACTCCAAGCTGAACTCCAGTCAGGAAAAGCTATGTTTCCATCCCACTTCTGTCACTTACTAGTTCTGTGACCTTGGGGAAGCTATTTTAACCCTGAATCTCAGTTTCTTCTCATGCAAAATGAGGATTATTATACCCGAAGCTCCTACCTTGCTGGGTTGTTGTAAGACTCAAATGAGATAATGTATGTGGAGTGCTACATGAATATCATTTATTATGCTTGTAATTGGAACCTAATCCTTTGCCCTAGCATCTCAACCATCTAGCCATCCTCTAGTAAATCCCCTTCCTACTTTGATCTGAGCATCTTTCCTCTCAATCTGGAAGCCTCTAGGAGACAGAAAGGAACTAGGTTACCCAGGATGAGTACCTACAGAAGCACTCCTGGCCTTTATTCCTAACCCCCTATGCTATGAGCAACTGTCAGAGAGAATGTGCAAGGGGCATATTTCTCAGGAGATCTGAGGGAGGACATATGCCCATAATGTCACACAAGGGACCAACTCCATATCCCTTCATTTACCATCTATTTCCCTTTTCTAGGACTAGGTATAAAAAAAAGAAAAGAAATTAGAGAGATGCCCCATCCAAGACTGACTGAGATTAGACAATGGAGAAATCCAGGCTTTCCTGGGGCTCAGCACCCCAGATGGTACTCAGTCCTTTCTTTGATTTAGCGTCCCCAAGGATGCATGGTGGAAGAGAAAGGAATAGTTTCTAAAAGTGTCTCCCAGGCTCTGAGTTCCCCCTCTTTCAGAGATCTGTGCCTTCCCTAATATGGTTATCTGCCTATCCCTGGAGAATGGTCTATTCCCTTCCATGAACTCTAGCTTTCTTCTTCTGCCCCACAACTCATCATCAAGGTTCACCTTCCCAGATGGGCTGAGCCCCAGGAATCCTGTTTCTGAGCTTGCTGGTTAAGTCTACTAGAAGATAAGAACTGCTCAGAGGCAATGTCCCTTAGAGTTCTAAGGAAGGAAAGAACCCAGAGCTGAAGGTAAGGGGATCATGGCCGAGAGATCAGAATTTTAAAAAAAAGTATTTGTGTGACTTAGAGTTTGAAAATGATTTCTCCCCCACCAGAAAATTGATTCCTATTTTGACACGGGATTGGATACTTTGAGTCTTCACATATATAATTTGACATCACACATACAAGATGTATGTAGCATCAGGGGGATATTTTTATCTATGCACATTTGTAAAAATGATAGCATTTAGTCAACAAGTATTTATTAATTGTCTACTCTGTATTATACTGTGCTTAATGCTAGAGATACAAATAGGTGGGGGATGCAGTCACTTGAGAAGTGCACAGTCTATTTCTATGTAGCATTAAAAAGTATTTGTGTTGTGTCCCACCTGAAATTGGAACCTGAGTGCTGCCTACCTTTCATTCCCTTGGTCTTGACTTTGGGGGAAGAGTCAGGAGAATGACATTAAAAGAGAGCTAGGGAAATAGACATAGAGCTGGGCTCAATCAACCCTGACAACAAGTAACCTGCCTCAAAAGCCCCCCAAATCACACCTGCTTGTAACAGGATTCATTCTTTAAACCTGGACTGAAGTTTATTTGGAGAGGATGAAGCCAGCTCTAACCACCTTATTCCTGACTCTTGGCCTATTCCAACCTAGGGAGGGCAGCTCCTCTGTCTTCTGAGGATTCACGAGCAAAATGTGCCCTGTCTAGTAAGCTAAACATTAAATCATTCCACATTCTGGTATCTCTCCTTTCTCACTAAAATCCCCAAACAAGTCAATTCTGGAAATTCTTTAATAGTATAATTTCCCTGTTTGGCAACTCTGACCATTAATACTGCCTAAGGTCTGGTCTGAATTCCTCGTGTATCTTTCGATCCATCTTTTAGTGGAGATGGAGCCCAGATCCTCAGCCTCATCTTTTCCTAGATGTGAAGACTATTAGAAAAAGTGCCTTGATGCCCCGCCCCCCGAAAAAAGGGTTAGATGATCTGTAAGTTTTAAAATTCCACATTCTATATTCTTAGCTGCAGCTCTGTATCAAGCTGACAACAGAACCAATGATCAGAGCTCAGAAGGGTGTGGCAACTTTCACTGAGCAGGAAAGGAAAAACCCTAAGAATGTCAGCATACAAGGGCAGAATTTCCAGAGACTGGGACCACTGTTGCATCCATGCTCCCCACAAAATACCAAAATAGCAGACACTGTCGAAGGGACATCATAAGGGCATGGGGAGGGGTGGGGGGAGGGGAATTTTTGACTGCTTTCTAGTAGAATCTAGGAAGAACTTTCCTTTTTTTTTTTTCTCCATGACTGAGTTGGTGGTGAAAAGGTCACAAAATTCTGGGGGAAAGAGGTAGCTTGCCCTTAAACTGAGTTCGAGGGTCTTTCCTGACCAGAAAGAAACCCTCAAGTCCCGGAGGAATTAGGGTGTTTTCAGTCTCAGTTGGGCTGAGAAAGAGTTAACCTTTGAAGAGAGCCCAGGCTTCCCTAGGCTAGAGCCTGGTGCCCAGCTCCTGCCCCAGCCCCTGCCAACTATGAGAAGAAGCCTTGGGATCTGTAGTCAGTGCCACCACCCACCCCTGGCCTAACAGTTTATCAACACCGCCTTGCAGACTACAGCTCCCAGAAACCTACTCTGAATAGGCTTTGGGGGAATAAGGTGGGGGAGGTGTATGGGGAGCGGTGGCAGCAGGAGATGAAGGGAGAGGGAGGAGGTGGCAAGACAAAACCCAATTTTCCCCCCTTCCTTTTTAATTCTTTCTTCTGGTGTGTCTGCTCCACCGCCTGGCTAATCCCCCAAATCCGGTCTCCTAAGCTGCAGCTGCTTCCCTGCCGCAGTGATGAATGGCTCAGGGAGGGAAGGTGAATTCATATTTTAATTACCGAGGTGCGGTACCGAGGGGGATCTTGGGGAGTTTGCCTCTCTAGAGCTGGGGAGGGGGATAGAGTTAGCACTGTGCATGAGTGCATGACCACAGGGTTCCCTTTCTTCATCTAGGTGCATCTCTTTCCCCTTTGACTCCTGAGGAGGGTGGTGGCTTTACAAGGAGCTACTATGTTTCTCTCTTGAGAAAGAAGTCTCTCTTACTTCTCTGCTAATTCAATGCATGTCCCATTACTGGCTTCTAAACATCCCCACCCCCACCCTAACACAGACACACTCAAGGCTTTGAAAGGGGGCATATCTAATATCAGAGAGATTCTGGAATTTAGTGACTGGGAGTCTGAGGATCTGCTTTCTTTTTGGCTTGGTCAGGAGCCTGTTCAGCCTGTTTTCTGTAGGTTTTCCCATCTGCACAATGGGGGTGGTATACCATCTCCTCACTCATGCCAGAGACAGAAGGAGGGAGAGGGAGGGGGAGGAATGGAGACAATATCTGGCCTGGAAGGGAGAGGTGGTTGGGGTGGGCAAGGGCAAGGGAGCACCTAGCCCAGCACAGTGCAATGCACAAAGCAAGCAATCTAATATTTGCTGGATTATATTAAACTGAATTGAATTGCAAGGGGGCTAAGGGGAGGGAGAGAATAGGTGGTGATTTCTCTTTACTGTTTGGGATGACGCTTTCTCCATCTTCCCATCCCATTTCTTAGGCTGGTCTGTTGAATAGTTTATTTGGCAGGAGTAATTTAGACACAGACAACCCCCACTCCCCATCCCAGACTGTTTTAGGTCATTGAAAGCTGGTGAAAACCTTAAAGGAAAAACCAGGGAAGTGAAGCTGGGCACAAGTCTGTTGAGGCTTTGAAGACAGAGTTTATTCTCTGTTGCCCAGGGTCATATTCTCTACTGGGTAGATTATCAAGATACCTTTTCTGTACCTGCCACCCCAACCCCGAACCTACTGTGCCCCCTTAGCTTTCCCTACTCTGGGTTTTGGGGCTATTTGTTCATTAGTGATATGTTGTTAGGAGTAAATGGAAATTACTGGGTGAAATAAGATTTTTTTGATTATTTGTCAATTTTAAATGTTCAAACTTCCTGCTGTATAAGTAAAGATTTTTTTAAATAACTGAAAATGAGAGAGAGAATCCTTCACGTAGAACCAGAAAGAAACCCTCAAGTTCCTCAAGAATCAGAGTGCTTTCAGCAAGAAGAGTTCACCTCTAAAGAGAGCCTAGGCTTGAGCCCAGTGCTTAGGTCTTGCCCTGCCACTTGTCCATGAATAAAGTGACAAAAGAAAAAACTCAGCATAAAGAGGAATTTCTCTTGATTTAGAGTGATGTCTACCAGTGGAAACCAGGAAAGAGGTTGTCAACTTACATTTATATAATACTTCAAGGTTTGCAGATGACTTTACATGCATTATCTTTTTTGATTCTCTCCAATCTTGTGAGGCAGGTGCTATTTTTAATCTCCATTTTACAGATTAAGATACTGAGGCTCAGAGAGATTAAATAATTTACCCAAGGGCTACAAAACTAGTAAATGTTTGAAGTAATATTTGAAACTAAGTCTTCCTAAGCCAGCTCCCCTGCTGTATACCTTTATAACCTCAGGGGTTCTATTACTTGACACTGTATGTGAAGATCATTGGGAGGAACAAAATGGTACTGGGTCATCTTGGTTCTCCCCTCAACCAGGGACTTGAGGGAAAGATGGTCCAGTGGTCCGTGCCAAAACAGTTAGCATGGATTTTTCACCTTACTAGGGGTTACATTTAAGATGAGGCTCACTTAAAGTACTATCTGGTGAATAAGGTTTTGTTTCTCATTTCTAGCCTCCTTTGATATATTGGAAAAGGACATGTCTAGAGGCGGTATAAGAGGAAAAGGCAGGGAAGGGTGGGGAACACAGTTAGAAAACAGCTTTCTCTATTCTAGACTCAGAGGAGGTATAGTTGTAGATGGGGGAGAGATCCCTGTTTCTCCCTTAACACATATTCACACAACGTCCTAGGCTAGAGACCAGGTTAAAATAAACAGCTCTTTTTCATTAGAAGCTCTTTTTCCCCAGTCACAAGGGTCACCCAACAAGATGCTCCCCTTCCTGTTTGACCAACAGACCCAAAATTCCTATAGCAGAGGAAGTCAACACTAACATTTCAGAGAGCCTTGGACCAAACTTCAGAATCTCTATCTCAGTGCCAGAGCTGTTGGCTTAGTCCTTCTTTTCACTGCTACTGTCTTATTCCAATTTGCCGTTCTAAACCTTCTTGAGTCGTGCGGGGTTATTTTGAAAGGATAAGACTTTCGTATTTTGCCCTATTCATTCTAGGACCCTAGGGAAGGCACAGTTGTTAATGGGGGCAGGGTGGAGAAAGAGGTCATATTTTAAGTGAGAAATTGAACTGGCAGAAAAGGGACAGAGGAGGAGATACAGGAGAGGGATGGGTATATAACCAAGCAGAAAGGTGTCAAAGGGGGTGCCTAGGAGGGCAGGGAGGCAATTGTTGTCGACACTACCTCAATCGCTAATAGTTGTGTATTTCTGCTCCTAGTTTTCCTTTTGTTACCCATTTCAATTTCTACCTGTATTTTTGCCTCTAGAAATCTAATAATACTTGGTTGTTAGACAGGGAATTACAACGGGTCCCTGTAACTATCCTTTAATCCAAAATCCTTAAGGGTATATAGTCAAATCCCTTTACTCACCCCCATTCCCCCCCCCAGTTGGAGATGAGTCCTAAAAATGATCAGTGTTAAGCCCTGAATAGTCAGTTCCCTGGCATTTCTAAGCTAAAGAAACCAAAGCCCAGAGAAGTTCTATGACAATATCAGAGTGACTCAGCAGTGGAGCCAGAAATAGTTCTCCTGACTCCTAGTATACGGGTGTGTCTAAATCAGTGTCTGTCTGTCTGTTTCTCTCTCTCTAGGTTTGTCAAGGGAAAGCTCCTTAGATAGCTACAGTAGGTACATCTAGAAATATAGTAGTTTTGTCTCCACACTCTATATATATCCTGGAGATTGCTCTCTGGTATCTATATTTACTCCAGGCGAGTGGGTGTATGTAGAAAATGGGTTATTAAATAACTGGCTTCCCTGCCTGGACTCACTAAGACTCAATCGCCTGCCCATCCCAGCCAGCCATTGGAAATTTATTGTATCTATTAATTACAACCATTAACTACAGCTGGTGAAATTTTTATAAGGAGGACCTTGGTGACTCTGTCTTCCCTGCAGCAAATTAAGTGAGAGAGGGTGGGAGGGTAAGAATCCCATAGGCACCCTGGGCCCCACTACGGTGACTTTTGATCCATAAAGTTCCTACCTAACCCTCTGTTCCTCTGCCTAAAGAAGCATGAGGGTTTTCCCCTTGAAAAGTAAAACAGACAAGGGCAAACCCAGACTTAAAGAGGGCACTGACATCAGCTCAGCACCTAGGACCACCTCTGTAGCTAATCCAGTCTGAACCAGCTTCCGGATGCTGACATCCAGTAGACTCAGTGGGGCTTTGAGGGGTGGTACTTGGAGGAACTGGCTTCAGCCTGTTGCAAAATAAGGAAGTGGGACTGATAATGGTTAATTATAGCTTCCTGGAGAGGTAGAATGGCATAGTAGGCAGTGTTGAAACTGGAGTCAAAAAATTCTGGGTTTTGTATCTTACCTCTGAGGCTAGTTCTTTCAATCTGTTTCCTCATCTATAACACGCAACAATACCTATGAAGTCGACCTCACGGGGAAGTTGTGAGAATCAAATGAAATCATAGCTTTAGCTCTGGAAGGAACCTTAGAGATTGAGCAATTGGTCAAACAATAAACATTTATTAAGTACATACTATGTACTAAACTCTATGTTAGATGCTGGGAATACAAAAAGAGGCAAAAGATTGTCGCGGCATTCAAGGAGCTTACAATCCCATGGAGGAAGCAAACAACAATATATCAGATAAGTTATATACAGGATATTTAGCAAATAATTGACCAAGGGAAGGCACTGGAACTAAAAGGGTTTGGGGAAGGTTTTCTGTAGAAGGTATGGTTTTAGTTGGGATTTAAAGGAAATTGGGGAGGCCAGTGATCGGAGTAGAGGAGGGAGAGGGTGTTCCAGGAATGAGGGATAGCCAGAGAAAGTGCTTGGAGCCAAAAGATGGAGAGCATCTAGGGTAGCTTTTTCAAATAAGATTAAGTGACTCATCTGAGGTCATATAGATAGCAAATGGCAGATCCAGAATTGTGGCAGATCCTTTGACTCTACAGCTGGACCTCTTTTCCCCTACATCACGATAAATCTCGGAAGACAGTATACTATGATCAGAGAGAAGATTAGAATTGGAGTCAGGAAAGCCTGAGGTCAGACTCCACCCCTGAGAAACTTACTAGCTTGTGTTACTTGCCAGTCACTTAAACTCTCTGAGCCTCAGTTTCCTCGTCTGTAAAATGGGGATAATAATATCACCTCCCTCACGGGGTTATCAAGAAGTTTGTGCAAAGTTCTTTGCTAACCTTAAAGAGCTATTACAAATGTTAGCTATTATTTTCTAAAGTGCTTCACAAGCTTTAAGTTGCTGCATAAATGTCCGGTACTATTTCTCTCTCCCGTTCCTTCTGAAGATGTATAAGCTAGACACCTAAGGAATATTCTCCAAGATTCCCTGTTCCATCTACCCATGCATAGCACCTCCCTCCTGGCAGCCCTAGGCCTGGCAGACCATTGTATATAGAGCTTGACTGAAATATAGTTCTGTTCTTCCTGTGTCAGGGCTCAGGGAGAGGAGAGATGGAAAACCACATTGGTGGAATCCCAAAATGGCCAAGGGAGCAGTCCTGTTAAGTTGGCTCACAGAGCCATTTATTAGGTCTGAGAGAAAGTGACATGCCTAAAGTGAGCAGGCTGATCTCTGATGGCTCCTCATCCATCACTGGCCCTGAGATGAGCACACGAAGTCTCCAGGTTGCTGTGCTGAGGACCTGTCAGGTGGAGACACTTGCCCAACCAGAGGCAATCTGAAATGGAGCCACACTTCCCATTCTTCCGGGGGCTTAGGATTACTCCTCTGCCACCAAGGGAAGGGGCCTTTGTCTTAGTTGTCTTTGTCTAGTCTGCAGCATGGGGCCTTACCCAGAGCAGGTGATCAGCAAATACTTGTTGTTCTTCCAAATGTTCTTCTAAGTTTATATTGAATGAAGAGGAGATGCTGGAGGAAGGCAGCATTCACTAATATTTGTGAAAAAAATTTCCTTAAACAGTATTTTTTTTACTAGCTAGAATTATTGAATTGATGGGGAAGGGAGATGAGAAACCAAAACTCATTTCCAAGTTTCTTAGCAGTGGCTACACAAGTCAATTATTCACTTCTGGACCCCTGAATTTCATTGATCTTTTTTGTCTTTGCAATCTAAGGAAAAGTACCAATTCCCATGTATATAGCACTTTCAGATTTGTGAACTGCTTTCTTCACAATAGAAGAAAAAGTACCATTATCCTAGTTTTACAGAGTGGGAAACTAAGATTGAGGGGTTGTGACTTGTCTATGACCACACAAGAGGGAGTAAAAATTGGAGGGAGTGACTGAAACCTAGGTCTTCTGACTTGCCTAACACCATGCGCTAAGGAGAGTTGCAAAAAGTAGGAGGAACAGTACCCCCAGCTTGTGTAGATCTTTGCAAGATAAAATTAAATTTTCTGTCAACTTATGTCTCTATTTCCCAACCACAAGTGTGTGTATCAATGAGCTGGGAGAAGGAGACAGAGGTCTTTCTCTTGGCCAACCTGGATTTATTCAGGTTCTAACTGGAAACTAATCTTTGCTGACCTCAGTCCACCAGTTTTGCAGTTAGCACCTGCAAACAGACCAGAGGATTCAGGTTTCAAAGGCATTCCCTCTCTCCTCCCTTTGTTTGGTCTGAGAGGCAAGAAAGAAGCAACTGAAGTCCAGGTGCCCTATCTCAGGATGGTAGGGGTCCCCCAATCAGTGGGCTTCTAGGAACATTAACCCCGGGCTGCATTGTGTCTTCCTGTCCTTCTTCCATTCCTCCTTCCCCCTACTTCCCTACAGATCTCCTCCAGTGAATGGCCCTGAGCCAGGGGTAGGGAATGCCCCAGTTCACCTTTGCCTGCTTCTGTGGACTCCATGGCTTCTGCAAAATGAAGAGGAAGAAAGAGGATACTCACAGGCATCGGGAGACAGCAGTGTGAGTGGAAACAGGGACTGTACCATTTGCCTGGTCAGGTTACCCCCTTGTCCCATCCTGAGGGACTACTTCATCTGGTACCTTTTCAGATTCCAGATGTAAGGTTCCAATCTGGGGGTTGGGACCTTGTAGTAGAAGATATAGTTCGTGCCCTCCACATGCTTTACAGCCCCATGCCTCATCTCACCCTGAATGGATGTTGGGACTTTTCTGGATGCAGAGTGGGAGTGTTTGGGATGGTCCCAGGTGATCTGAAGAGAATTAGATGCTTAACCCAGAGACAAAGTCAGGGAGTCCTTTTGTGTTCAAGCTGATCCAAAACCTAAATATCACCTCAACCATCCCCCCTTCCCCTGCTTTCACCTCTCCTCTGTACCCTCCAATCCTCCAGCCCATACCCAGGAACCTCCCTGTTTGGGGGAGGTAGGGCAAAGACAGGATGAAGCCAACTGAAGCACGGTGACATCTGTCAGACCATCAAGAGACAGACAAGACTTCACAACACATGGAACACTTATTCTACCCTGAGAAAGAATTCACTGGAGGCAACTCATTCAGATTGAATGAAGAACATGCAGCCATGGGCTGGGACAATGATGCAAAATCAAGAAGGTGGGGAGATGGGCAACCAATTTCTTTTGATTAGGATCATGGAACCGTCCCTTATCTGGATTGGGAAGGTTGGAAAGGAGAGGGTGTGTTCTGTGGTGGGCTCTGGCGGGACCAGTGTGGAAAAAATGACATTTTCCCAAGACCTCATATGTAAATTGGGGCTTAGGATTTTGGGGAAGAATTTCTAAGGGCCTATGGGAGGGTAGTGGAAAGGGATTGGCCCATTCTTCTTTTGGAACATTCTATTCCAGTCGTTCCTGTTTTAGGGTCTACTGGAGGTTAAAGTGATTGAAGGTTGGATGAAGGGAATCAAGGAGCTTTAGGTGGAAAACCTTTGGCAGAGGGAGAGGTCTGTCCTTACTCTCAAGGTGGACTCCATTTCTTTAGGGTTCTTTTTCTCTCCTCATCTTCTGTTGATAACTTGGCTTTTCTCGGGAAGGCAGGAGTTTCTTTTTCCAGCTGAGCCAATCAGTGCCATCATCTACTAACACAATTTCCATGCTTCCAGGGCAGGGAGAGTGATTTAAGCAATCCTGCCTTTCCACTGAGCCCTTCTCCCCTCAGGTGACTAACTGTCACAGGTTGGCTGAGGGTTCCTCTTGTTTTATAACCTCATCTGTTTACCTTTCCCCATTTTTCTTAAAGCCATAGGAAAATGCCTAAATGCTGTGCCTTTGAGAGGAGATCTGGGGAGTGAGGAGGGCCTCAAGATACATAGTCATTTTTTATTTCCTTCCTTTGCTCTGGGCTTAGTGTCTGCCCTCCTTTCCCAGAATATAGGAGGTAAGGAGAAAATAATTCCTTCTTTATATTGCTTTGTATGCAAATAGACTTTTTGTCACTGTGCCTGAGACACCTTTCTAGATGCTAGAGGGAATGAAAGAAGAGAAGAAAGGAAGGAAGGAAGAAGGGAAAGGAGGAAGGAAGGGGGAAAAAGAAAGATAGATATAGATAGTTAGATCTTGTTTTTGAAAGAACGCTCTTTCTCACTATAGGGACTAGCCCCTAAACAATCTTAAAAAACCAGATCCTTGGTATCCAACCGGAAAAGATGCCTCCACTTACAAGGATAAAGTGTAAGTCAGTCAAAGATAGCCAAAAATATTGGTGTGATTTCCCATCCCTTGGAGGCAGGCCAATCCCTTGGAGGTTGTTGAATAACAAGGAATAGAGAAAGGGCTGCTGTGCGGGGCCCTTGAAAACTCTGGGCAAGAGAATTAAGTCAAGAAAAATCCTAAATCATCTGCCTTTACCAGGTCTGAGCACTCACCCTTCAGGGACCTTTAGAAGCAACATTTGGATTATTTTCATGGAACCTGGGCTGTCTTTGTGAAAGTGGGCTGTCTTAAAACTTCCCCTATTTCTAAACCCATGCCTTAGCCCTGCCTATACACCCCCTTTAGACCCAAATAGTTTAAACAGAGGCTGCTCCCTAAAGAAAAGAACAAAAAGTAGCATTTAAAGGGTAGCAAAAAGAGAAACTTAAGAGTTTCTTCTGGTTCTTGGATGGCAAAGAAACTCTGAATATGGGAACATTGAGGATGTAGGAAAGTGAACTTTCATCATACCCTGAAACCAGAGTTAGGTTGTGTGTGTAATAACTTTAAATGTTCTCATGAGTAGATTATCCTACCCCTCAAAAAACACCCAGTTCATATCTTGTTGATTATTTGGGCTTCAGAAGAATGCCAGCAGAAGTTAAAAGGTACTTATTTTATCCACAAGGCAGATTTGAAATGCATGTACTGTTGTCTCTTGAGTCCTAAAGCAGGGACCTCTGCTCCAGAGGTTCCCTAAGGTCAGTAGTATTTCTGAGACAAGTCCTAGCTGGCAGTTACAGAAAGCAGTATAGTTCTTTAGCTGCCAAGCCTGAAAAGCATCTACCAGTTCTGTCCCCTTTTCAGAGCTGAGGTGAGAGTAATAAGAGGGAAGATTAAAAGGCCAGTGTGGACTTGCTCTTGCTGCTGAAGTCAAAATGAGAATGAGCCACACACAGCCTCTTAGGCTGCTCTGCCTACCTAAGATAACAATTTTTAGTGGCTACTCTGAGCCCTAGTTTCCCTGCAGTGGAAACAGGGGGACCATTCTCCTCCTTTCTTTATTAGGAAAATGGTGGAGATGAATATATAGCCCTTGATCCCTTGGGAGAACTGAAGGAGATGAGATTAGAAGAGCAAAGGCATGAGTGGTCCATGAAGATGACAGGAATTTTATTCTGTTATCCCCCTCAGAGATTTCTCTTCTACCTGTTTTTCCAGGAGATGGTGTCTCTGGCCAACTTGCCACCTGCTGCCTTTCTCTGTCTCTCATTTATTCCCAGAAAGTGAGGTGAAGAACTGTTTTGCCCTTCCCGGCTTGAATCACTACCCTAAGTCAAAGTCACCCTGCAGTTATGGTCTCCATACTAATGTTTGTACTCTGTTCTAGATTTATTTGATATTTAGAGCTTGGGTCAAGGGGGCCATGTGGTAAGAGTGTTGGGAATCTAAGGAAAATCAAATCTCCCAGGTTCCATTCCCCTGACTCATTGTGTGAGCCGAGAGGATTCTCTTAGTCTCCGTGTGCCTTGGTTTCCCTATATGTAAGAAAGGGAAAGATTAGACTCTGCACACTTTCCCCCTTCCCTGTCCCCCTCCCTGCTTTCAGCAGGAATGTGATGAGGACTTTTAAGTGGTTGGAATTCTTAGAATCTGATTGCTGTCCAGGGTCCTGGCTCAGGGAACAGAGGGGCAAAGGGACCTTTGAGATTCCGAGCCTCTGTCTCAGGTTGAATTTCCTTGTATTTACAATGTATTTTCCTTTCCATTTTTCCAGGGAAAGGATTTTTGAATGTAGAAGTGGGCACGGGGAGAGAATATGTATATATTATATATGTATATACACACATATAAACACATATAATATTTAATGCAATAATTTAGTCAGCTGAAATATGGAGATAAAGATGTAGCCATGCTTAGTTCTACACATTCCCTGTGCGCTAACCATAGTGAGTGCTGTTCTGTGCTACTTTGTCATGGTGGTTTTGTGAGAAGAAAATTATGTTGTCATCTCTAAAAACATGCCAGGGGGTGAGGACATACAGAACTGGTGTTCCTGTCCCTAGAATGCCTCTAAGAAGATCCATGCTCTATGTTTTCATATAATTCTTTTCTTGCAATAGACAGGCCCCTAGAAGGTTCTTATGTCCTTTTTTTAGACTATCTTCTCCCCTCTCCATTTCTCTGTCTCTGTCTCTCTGTCTCTATGCTTCTCTGTCACATGTGTGGGTACTCTGCTCTGTTCATTCTACCCCCATCCCTACCACTTCAGACACATTCTTTGACATATTTTAGGCCCTTTATTGAAATTGCTTAAAAGAATAATCATTCAATCCCTTTTCTCTACCCCTATCTGAGTAAACTACTAGAAAACTGTTAGAGTTCATATATATAATTACTCGTAAGTACCTACCCAAAGTGGTTGTACAAATTTATCCCCTAATTTCTGGAATGGGTAATATGAAAGCTGAGAACCTGCCCCCTCTACTGACTAAACATGCATTTTGCACATGGAATTCAGGGATAACAATGATGGGGTTACAGTGTGGCAGGGTTGAGAGGGAAGAGACTAGAATGACATGACATGGCTTTGTAATCAAAACACCTGAGTTTCTAAGCCATTCCTGACCATTCTGTGGAGCCTTAGGCAAGTCATTTCTCTATTGAAGTCTCAGTTTTCCCTGTCTATAGAATGGGGAGAATTATTCCCATTCCCTCCCTTACCAGGCAAGGGTTGTAAGGTTGAATCTGATCAGATTGTTCAAAATGGTCTCAATTTAGAGAGAATTATTTCATAGGCTATAATAGGATTTAGAAAAAGATGAGGCCTTAGAAAGTACATAGTCCAAATCCCTCATTTCATGTGTAGAGAATATAACCAAAATGAGCCAGATAGTTTTGTGGGAAGCTCAGAAGAACCCAGTTTATAGAAACTCAGACTTTGGGGATTTGGACCATGAAGTTACGTATAGGTGAAGAAAATGAGCAACTTGCCACATAGGCAGTAAATCATAAACTTATAGAGATGAAAGGGACCTTTGAGGTGACCTAGTCAAGCCCCCTCATTTTAAAGTCGAAGAAACTAAGACCCAAAGTAGGCAAGTGACTTGCGCAAGACTATATTGGTAGTAAATAGCAGAGCAAGGACTTGAACCCAGCCATTCTCACTCTAAATTCAGTGCTTTTTCCACTACAACAGTGGAATCCACCCCAATTTATAACTTTGCAAATGGCCACTAAAGCCTTCTCTTCAAATGGGTTAAGTTCATTCTTTGCTAGACTTTGCTAGATCTTAATATTCATTGTAGAAGTAGCTATTTTTATAGCAGAGTATGTATCAATTCACACGTAAGGTAATTAACTCGATGTGACTGATCCAAGAAATACTCAAGTCTCTCGAGCCATGGAGCACAGGTTAGTCATAGCTGTCATCTCTTTGCCCCCTTAAACCCTCCCTTTGCCTGCCCTCCCCATCAGCTTTGAGAAAGGAAAAATTTTTTAAAAAAATGTATTAACCCACTGCTTGTTGAGGATCTAGGACTAGGGCTTTGATCTTTTGAAGGGAATTCTGTCTTGGATAGTCTATTGGAGGATGCTATCTATACCTGGACCCTCTCCTCTAAATTGCTTTTTCATGCTCTGAATTTTAGGAGCTATAGCTTTGGAATATGAGGAACGGGGACAAATTCTCCTGTGAAGGATAGAGTTGCAGTCTTGGGCTGATGGTATCAGCAAGGCACTGAGTGGCAAGTGCTGGGGCATGAGGTTAGAGACTTCACCCTGGCTGCTTTCCCTAGGAGGGTCTGTGAAGGTTTGGCTGAAGATAAGGAAGCCTAATTAGCCCTAATGCTCTTTCTGCATAAGGATAATCTTAATATTCCTATATAATGTTCCCTCAGGAAGCTTTTGTATTTTGCACAAACCCTTTAGCTCTGTGGGTTTTCCCAGTCTTCCCAGCAGGATATCTGGCCACTCCCTGCCCCCTTTTGAGGCAGTTCCCCTCTCTGCCCATCCACTTCTTATATTTCATCTAAGATTCAAAGTGGAGAGGAGGGGGAGAAAGAGGCATAAGGAAACAGTTGTTAGAGGGAGATGGCTGGACCCAGGCGAAATCCTCAGGACTCTCCCAGCCTCCGTCACCATGGCAACGCAGTTATTTTTAGCTAGTTACTCATGATGCTGGGAGCACTGACTCTCTCTGCTCCAGAGAGGCCAGACTGGCCTCTGCCCTCATCCTTCTGTGTTGTCCCTCCTTTCAGAGACCTGAGGTGGGGGAGACAAATGGAGGGATGGGAGGCCTGCCAGGAGACCTCCCAGCTGGGCATCTCTCTCAACAGGAACACAGTTCTAAGGGCTTTCAGCCCCCATGCCTTTGGTTTTGTGTCTGTCTTAGGAACCTAGTTCCTAAGTGATCAAACGTTCTCATCCTCTCTCTAGACAGTTGCCCCAGAGGAAAACAGCTGTCATTCTGGGAGAGTTATCACTCAGGGCAGTGAATCTGAGGAATCTTTTCCCTGGTGGTTAAAGAAGCAGATTCTGAGGGAGTTCCTTGCCGGGCCTATGGAATACACTGTCCATGTCCTGAAAGGACATAGAGAAATTAATTTGGATAATTAACGGTCATGTAGGTTGTTACTGGAAACACATGTCTGATAGCCCTCCAGAATTAAAAACAGGTAACAAGGAGGACTTCTAGACTTCTTACATCCAAGATTAAGATTGTGGTCTCCTTTTGGGCTAATAAATGGAATCATGGGTTCCTCTCCTTCACAAGAATAATCAAGCTTCCATTTCCCTTCCCTTCTCAGGGGCCTAAAGCCTAACCAGGGTCCTGAGAGATTCACTGGAAAAGTTTTCTGGAGGTGTTCTTTCTCCTTTCATTCACCCCCTCATCCCCTTCATATCTTCCTAGACCTCATCCTTGTCCACCTTCCCCTACCCCCTCTTCCAGAATGGCAGGGAACCCTTAGGGAGACAATGGTGCTACTAATCCCCTTCATTATTTGTTCCAATATTAGTCAGCAGCTCTTGAACCCAGCACATGGAGCTGGGGAGAGAATGCTTTTATGCAAATCATCTGAAACCCTGGAGCTTCTGTGAAGCCACAGCTTCAGAGACAGATCTGGTTCCTGAGCCAGTAAAGTAGCAAACTGGGTCTGTCTCTTGCACTGAAGTCTTCTTCTACCAAGCTGCCTCCTCTATTATCCCTGGGGTAACAGGGACCCACTTACTTGGCATATAATTGGTTTCCTTCTGGCTCAAGTTGTCCCTTTCCTGAACCTATGAACCTGGAGTAAGCACTTTTCTCATTCACACTGAAAAGCATGCCTGTAAATGCTGCTCTGTTAATTGCTGTAATAAATGGACTTTATTATATCTCTTTGCAGTAAACGAATTATGGTGTCATTGTGGATGGGACCTCCATGTTTATTACACAGGGTGACCCATTGTAGCAGGAGGAGCAAAATATTAGTTGCTAGCAATGCTGTCCAAGAAGGGAGGGGGGGGAGGGGAAAGAGAATCTGAATGATCTAAAAGGTAGTTGAATTGAAGCTTTGGGTAAGGTGTCAAGAGACTTGCCCTCTGTGTGGCCTTGGGGGCCTTCCTCTCTACAAGCCTCACCTTCTCTTGTTTTTGATTGGAGGAGAATCAATCTTTCTGTCTCCTTTCTTCACAGAGAGGAGCAGCTGGATGGAATTGACTGTTCTGGGGAAGAAAGGCATCTTGTAAGACATGGTTGCATGTAATAATGAAAGATCCTTTATTTAAAAAAAAAGACTCCGGGCTAAGGTATTCCAAGTGTGAATAGCACAAGGGGACAGAAATGGAGATTTTCAGACCCAGAGTTAAAAAGAATTTTTTAAAAAGGATGCTTCTAATTGAAAAGAGATTCAGAGAAAGTAAATTGGAGACTTCTTGGGAGAATATGGGGTGAAGAATTAACTATAATCTGTGTTAAAGGAGGAGACAAGGAACCCAGGCTATACAAGCACACACACGTGTGCACACACAGACACACATCCACATCCACAGCCACACCTCCTTCTCCTATTCCATCCTCCTTTACCACCCCAGGAAGAAGATGGTAGCATTTGAAATGTCAAATACAGGCAAGTCTTGGTTGAGATCGAGCAAAGAATATTCTTGAAATGGTGGTCTCACAGCCCCATTTCCCACCTCAATCATCACAGTCTGCCTGATGCAACCATGTTTCCTCTTTTTTCATCATAGGTTTCCCATGAACTTGCTGGCACAGGCCACCTCGATCCATCCATGTCCCCAGCCCCTTTTCCCTGAATAAACAGTGACAAGAACAGAGACAGAGGTCAGTCCAGTAATTCCACAGCTATGTGTATGTAGTTCAGCATGGAAGTATGACTTGAGTTAATCTGTTATTTTATTAGAATGAATATCCCTTCCATTAACATAGATCCCAGTCCTCCCACACATCTTGGCAGATGGTTTAATGAATTTCACTGACCAAAACTGTAAAATTAAATAAATTAACTTGTCAGCTAACCTTTGAAGCTCTTTGAACTTAGCTAGTCTAGCCCATTAGATGGGCCCTCACTCAGCTGGCACATAGCCTTCTAGGATGCAAGACTATTTCTATGCCACAATTACATATCAGAGGAGGACTTAAAATTGGGGATATTGGACATTATAAGAAAACTGTAGTATAAAATAATACAGAATAAATGCCTAAGGGACATGCAAATGAAGTACCATTTGAGGTCTCAGGGTGAAGGATGGGAGAAGAGGTCACTAGCAAGTCGGAGGAAGGGAAGACATTTCCTAGAGAAAGTAGCATTTGAACTTAAGCAAGGCCATGGAATCAATTCATTCAAACCTATCATTTGAGTAGAAGTGACAGTAAATGTCCCCAGGGAGTCCATTTGAGGCATGGGGGACTGCTGTGAGTAAAGGTTTGAAGGTGAGAAAGTGCAGTATGTGTATGGGAAAGAAGTCTCATTTAACTAGAGCTTAGAGTACTTGTAAGGAAGTGTTGAGTATTGGGAAAGTGATCAGAATCATCCAGAGATGCCTGGTAACTTTGGAGAGAGGAGTTTCACTTGAATAGGCAAGTAACAAACCAGATTGCAAGGGGTGGAGGAGTTAGTGAGAGGAGAGAGTAAGCAGAGGCAATAGCTGTAGATGATTTTTCTTAGAAATTTAGTTATGAAGGAGAGGAGAGACATTGGATGAAAATTTGAGAGGACTGTAGGGTGAAGTGAGGGGTTTTGTTTGTTTTAAGAGTAGGGGAGACCCAGCTTGTAAGCAGCTAAGGACAGAGGTAACTGAGAAGTTGGGGGGGTACTTAGTTACAAAAGGTGCAGGCATTTCTGTGACCCAGTGGCTAGAGTCACTGTGCAGGGGGTCAGAAAAACCTGAATTCAAATATGGCCCCAGATACTTACTAGTTTGTGACTCTGGGCAAGTCACTTAATCTCTGTCTGCCTCAGTTTCCTCAGCTGTAAAATGGAGATCATAATAGCACCTACTTTCACCTGGGGTGCAATGAGGACCAAATGAGACACATACAAACCACTGAACACAATGACTGGCACACAGTAGGTATAAATACTTCTTCCCTTCACTTTGAATGCCTGGCTAAGGAATTTAAATTTGATTACATAGAGAATAGAGAGTGACTGAAGGGTTTTGAGTAGAGGATTAACACAATTAGACCTACATTTAAAGCCAGAAGGGACCTTAGAGCTCAAGCCCAAACCCCTTTCAATGGTCTGGCCCTCAGAGGTAACCTGACTCTCTCTAGTCACACAAGACACATTTCATCTGAGGCAGGATTCAAACCCAGGTCTTCCTGACTCTCAGGTCCAGTGCTGCAAGCCTGGAGGTGAAGTGCAAGTAGAGGGGAAGAAAGGAGAGGTGAGGAGAGAAGAGAAGAGGAGAGGAGAGAAAAGGAGGGGAGGAGAGGGGAAGAGGGAAGGGGAAATAGGAAAACCTGAGAGAAGACTATGCGCATGGCATGGACTGGGAGGGGCAGTAATGGGGAGAGAAAGGAGGGGATGGTACTAGACATACAATGGAGATCGAGTCATCTGCTTAGATATGAGAGGTGAGGGACAGGAAAGAATTAAAGACTGAACTGTAAAATGTGAGGCTGGGTGAATGAGAGCATAGGGGAAAGACAAATAGAGGAATAGGATCTGGGATAAAAATATTAGGATAAGATTTAGACACGTTGCATTTAAGGTGCCAGTGGATAGAATTTCTAGGTAAAAAGAAAAATGTCCTCTAGGTAGATGAAGATGCAAGTCTGGAGTTTGAGAAAGAGGTGAGAACTGGAATCATCAACATAGAGGTTATAGCTGAAACCCTGAGAGTTATATAATGTCCAAGAAAGGGAAGAAAAAAGGCTAAGGAGGGAATCTTAGGCAATATCCCCTTAAGGGGGTGGGGAAGAGGTTAAGAGCCAGAGAAAGATTGTCTAGAGAGGTAGAAGGAGAACCAAAGAGTTGGGTGTCTCTGGAACCTAGAGAGGAGAGCTTTTTACTATTACTATTACTATTACTACTATTACAGGTAGAAGTCCTTAACACTTCCAAATGATGCAGAACGGTCAAGGAAGATGAGGACTGAAATTAGGTCACTAGTTTTATGATTAGGAGCTTATCTATGACCTTTAAGAGGGAAGTTTCTGTAGAGTGGTAAGGATGGAAACTAGGTCACTTGGGGTTCAGGAGAGAGCAGACGGTGAAGAGTTAGAGGCATCAGCTACAGATTAAATTTTTTTTCAAAGTTTGATTACAGAATTTAGGAAAGAAATGAAACTACAGCAGATTGCAGGTTCCTTAAGAGGTGACCTTTGCTTTTGTCTTCATATTCCCAAGCCCTTGCCCAGTGCCAAGTACAGTTTTTAAAGCAACTTGTGATTTCATCAAGGAATAGAGCTCATATTGAGGCACTTCCTTTATCAGTACAGATTGGCAATTCTTCTGCACCTTTATAGTCTTAGAGAGTTGCCTAGGACATAAGGATATAGAATAGATCAGTAGATAGAGTGTTTAGTAAGGGTACTATGTACAAGGCACAGCGTGCTAAGTGATGGGGATACAAATGTAAGTAAGCAAGCCATTCTCTGCCCTCAAGAAGCTTACATTCTAACAGAAAGACGAGAACGCGTAAAGGGAAGCTGGAAAGGTGGGGTGAGAGAGAGCATGCAGACAGTGCTACAATTTGGAAACAGTAGCTAGGAAGTGAGCTAGAGGCCTGGTTCAGAGCCCAGGGTAGAAGAGTCCAGGAGCCAAAATCCTTATAGGGGGAAGAGGTGCTTGAAAACGGCAGCCAGAAAGGGACTTGGAAGTTATTTACCTGGGATCCTTCAGCCATTCTGCATCTAACAAAGGACTTAAACCTTCCTGACTTAGAGGTCAGCTCTGTATGCACTATTACAGGCTGCCTCTCACCTTTGCTCTCCTTGGAGCTTAATAAATAATCGTTGGCTTGACTTGACCAGATGGGTTAAAAGAATTTAGAACAGTAGACATATATACACATATAAGAGGCAACATGACATAGGGGATAGGGACACCTGCTCTGGAGGTGGGGAGACCTGGCTTTAGATACACATTGGCTGTTTGACCTTGACCAAATCATTAAGCCTCTCAGTACCCCCAGGCAACCCCTACACCAGTGAAATCACAGGTTAGGTAAACACATAAATGTGATTTATTTGATCTGCATCATTTGAGGGTGTTTCCACAGATTAAATCACAGATGTGGACCCCCCCAAAATACATATATACATGTGCATATGTATACACAATGCCAGCCTTGAGCTAGGCAGAATAATGTGGTATCAGAGGTAGCACATTTTCAGAGATAACCTGTAAGCCTCTGTTGCTCAAATCCCCTTATTCACCAACTGGCTTTCACTGAAATCTCACAATTAGAATTTAATTTCTTTGATAGGAATACCATTTTAACCTTTTTCAGTCATATATGTCTTAGTGCAAATGCTCATCATCATTTCTCCTGAATATAGATTTTGATAGGTAGAATGGGAAGGAATAGAAAGGTACTAGGCATGGTAGAAAGGGGGAGCAGGCATATTGAAAGGGGCAAAGGTTGAAGAAAGGGAAGTGGAGATCTGAATAATGACAAAGAATTTCCATATACATTATCTCATTTGATTCTTACAATAGTGCTTCAATATTCGTAGGGTAGATAGTAATTGTCTCATTCTGTAATTTAGAGACGTGGAGTAACTGTTCCAAGGTCATACAGTCATGAGCTTAGCTGGGAATGGAACCCAAATTTTCTGCCTCCTCAGTGAGAGTTCTTTACATTACATCAGGCAAGTAATAATAGCCAGCCCACATTTCTATAACACTTTATGGTTTGTAAAATATTTTACATATGTTATCTCATAACCCTGTGAAGTAGGTGCTATTTTTATCCCAGTTTTATGGATGAGGAAACCAAAGCTTAGAGAGGTTGGTAATTCCCAGGAACACACAGCTAGTCCCGAGGCAGAATTCAAACTCGGGTTTTCCTGAATTCAAGCTCAATATACTCACCGTTAAATCTATGGTCTTCAATGTGGGAGTGAGCCCCACTGGGGTGCCCTGACTGAAGGTGAGTAGAAAAAAGTAGGAAGACAGGTTGCATCCCACCTTCCTCAATACAACCATGCCCACCTTCCTCCTCTAATATTCTTTCACTCTGCCTCTTTCCTCCAGTGTGCAAGCTTCCAGCCTTCCTCCCTTTGAGCCTGGAGTGGCTGCTAGGTACTCATAGCAACAGCTGCCCAGGTGCCACTGGGAAAATTCTACCCTCAGTTCTTACCCATCCACATCATATCAAAGCTCAGAGGGCAGAGACCTTTGAGTAAGAGCCCTGCTCTTCTTTTAAATTTGGGTGGAACAGAGTGAATCTTGCAGGAATTAGTAGACATGAAATGGTATATGATCTCCATTATCTTACCCCCCAAACTCTCTACAATTGCCTCTTCTTCCCTCACACAGTCACCCCCTTAGTTCAGATACTCTATCACCTTTTACCTGGCCTCCAAATTGGTCTTGCTGCCTTGTCCTCCCCTTTCCAGTCTATCTTCTCCATAGCTACCAAAATTATTTTCCTCAATCACTATTTTACTCTCCTACTCAATAAACTCCATTGATTCCTTACTAACCATAGGATCAAATGTGATTTCCTCTTTTATTTGATTTTTGAAAAAAAATTATTTTCGTATGAATGTTTTAAAAAATTTATTTTGTGTAAATTTTAATTTACATAATTATTCATATTATAATACATGTATAGGGATAGTAATAGGAACTGGTCCTGAAATTTCTTTGGTACAGAGAAATTCTCTGAAAGCTATATCCTTAGAACAGTGAAAGGTTAAGGGACTTGCCCAGGGTCACACAGCCAACATAGGACCAAGGTGAAATTTGAACCCAAGGTATTGTTTCAAGGTTGGCTGTCTATCCATGACTTCTCTCCATGTATATAATTTGTAAATAAGCAAATATATACCTATTAGGGACACATGCTCAGTTTTTTCACACAATCAAAAGTCTGGAGATCACACAACACAGTGTTTACCTAGTACAACTAGTCTTCGAAATTTTGCTGAAGACCAGCCCTCAAAGAGCACAGGAGCACACTCTCCCACCCCAGCCCTCCACCCTTGGGCACCATTAATGCCATCTCCTTGCAAAACTCTCCTTATCAATATTGCCAGAGGTAAGTACAATGAAAGTACAATAAACTTTAGGGGTGACCAGAGTACCTTGAATCATTGTTTTCTAACCAATCAAAGCTGCTATCCAGTAGTTATTTTTATCTCCTCTACCACTTTGGGAAGAAGAAGCGGGGATAGCTAGTCAGTTAAGTAAGTGGAAGAGTGCATGGGATATGAACCACGGTCTGCCAATAAGAACAGCATCATGATTTATCAGATAGAGGGCCCGGCCTGAACTCAGGACGTCAGACTGGTTTCACATCCCAGCTCAGACATTTTCCAGCTCTATGACCTTGAGCAGATCACTTACCTCTCAGCTGATGAGGTTCCTCACCTATAAAATGAAAAGGTTGGACTGATGACCTCTCAGGCCCCTTCCGGCTGTAGGTCTATGAGCCAGTGGTTAAGTTAGGAAAACTTGGTTTAAAATTCACCGTGGATGAATCAATCAACCTCTTTGAGACTCACTTCCCTTGTCTGTAAAATTGGGATAATTCTCCTAATTTGTACCTTGCAGGGTTCTTGCCAGTGTCAGATGAGATAAGATATGAAAAGTGTTGCAAACTTTATTTAGTTTTTTTTTAATGGTAATCTGGGTTAAGTAACTTGCCCAGGGTGACACAGCTAGTAAGTGTCATCTGAGGCCATATTTGAATTCAGATCCTCCTGACTCTAGGGCTAATATGCTATCCACTACACCACCAAGCTGCCTCTGTCTTGCCAACTTTAGAAGGGTTACATAAATGCTGTATTTATTCCTAATTGACTGAAAATGACTCAAATGTAAACAGAATAAGCTAGGTCCTTCAGGCCTATGTGGAAGTGGCATTTCAGGGCATGAGCTGTCATCTTCTTTTGAGGACTGGAAGCTGGTATCTGGGTGAGTTCCAGGCCAACGGGACTATGGGGGAAAGTTAAACCCTGGGAAACCATAATGAAACGGAGTAGTTCAGGAATTTGGTCATTTAGCCAGTACTCACTACTCTGAGCTAAATATCATCTTCCATGTGCATTTCTAATTACCCTTTTCTGAACCGATAGTCTCTTTTGCCACTTAAATAAATATCTTTGCTTTAGACCAAGGTGGCTTGGATGTGGAAAGAAAATGCATAGAAAAGGCAAAAGCTGTGTAAAGGGGCAATAGAAACGTAGCAAAAATAATAATAACTGCCATTTACAAAGTGCTTTAAAGTTGACAAAACACAGCACACACAGTATCTCCTCTGAGTCTCACAACAATCCTTGAAATAGGTATTAAGGATATTATTCTCTCCATTTTACAGATGGAGAAATTGAGGATTAGAGAGGTTGAATATTCCCACTGTGGTCACATAGCTAGCAATTGTCAAAGGCAGGTTTAAAACCCGGTCTTCTGATTCCAAGGCCATGCTGCCTCTAAAAAAATGAGTGGAACCATTCAAAAAAGAACAAGTAATCAAGGATCGGATGCAGTGCTTTTATGAACCCAGGTATCATAAGACCATAGGCTAAACTAGATAGAATCTTAGAGGTCAGCCAGTCTAACCTCCCATTTTATAGATGAGGAAACCAAGGCCCAGAAATATGAAGTATCTTGGAGTACAATCCTATGGGTAATCAGTTGCAGAGCCAGGATTTAAAATCAGGGCATCCAGCATTTTTTTCTGTTCACTTTGTTGCCCATGTGAGACCAAGAAAATCCAAGAAGTTTGGTTTCTGGAGCAAAGGTCTAGAAATCAGCAGTTTAAAAGGTATTAAAACTGGGGCCAAAGGGCAAAAATGCACTCTCTGGGGAAGGAGAAGGACCCTGGGGCCTGGAAAAGCCATGTGGTAAGCAGCATCTAGGGCCTAGGGTTGGATTCCTCCCTGTAATGCAGGACATTAGGGCATGACAAAGGTGTTTATGGAATTCACAGTGATATCCTGAAACCAGTGTTAGGAAATAGGATCCAGTGGAAAAAGGCCCTTCTAGATCAGTCTTAATTTCCATCTTTATTTATCTTGGGATCC
Source organism: Pseudochirops cupreus (assembly GCA_028627135.1). Lineage (NCBI taxonomy): Eukaryota > Metazoa > Chordata > Mammalia > Diprotodontia > Pseudocheiridae > Pseudochirops > Pseudochirops cupreus. Next base: position 85,308,279 of record CM053584.1, read on the forward strand.
TGGGCCCCTTCTCTGAGCTGGAAAGGTAGGATCATAGGTTTTAGAGATGAAAGGAACCTAATGCTGACACCTGGTCCTACCCTCTCATTTTACAGATGGAGACCTAGAAAGGTAAAGTGATTTGCCCAAGGTCATGGTATAGATAGATCCCAGCCAAAATTTGGACTCAGGTCCTTCTCACTATCAATCCAGGATTCCTTCCTGGCATATAGCAGATGACTCAGAAACGCATGTTGACTGATTTTTGTTGATTTCACTGTAACATGTTGCCTCTCTACCTTGGTTTCTCTATTTGTAATATGTGGAAAATCTTTTTTTTTTAAACAGATAACAGATGGAAAAATATTTGTAGCCCTCACTGTACTGGGCAGTAAATAAACCCTTGATTAATTGAACATACTATGAAATCAAAAGGAATTGTTCCAGACAACTCTCTAGGACTCAAAGTTGCAGATGTATTGGTACAGGGAGGTTTCTTACTGCAAAGTTCCTTTTACCACTGAAATCACAGGTTCAGTCCCCATCTCTATTTTAGAACCATAGTTGTTAGATATTAAGGCTAGAAAATATCTTAAAAATCATCCATGTCCTAGAAAAAAATCTCTCCCTGAAACCCCCCCTTCCTAAAATAGATAAGCCAGCTATGAAATAAGGCTGACTGGGCCTGGCTGGCTGCTCCCCAAGGAGGGGCTGCCTGCTGAAACTGGATGAAACAAAGTGGGCAATAACTGAAACTCTGGTAAAGGGAGCACCCTGCAGATGGCAATCTCTCCCACCAACTCAGCTTTGGCACATGAGGGGCTGGTGAAGGGTGGTGAGTGGGGGGAAATGTGAAGGAAAAACAGCCCTACACGCCACTCACATATTTACATCTGAACTGTCAAAATAGTTATTTTTAAATGGAGCCCGTCTGCTGCCAGTTTAAAATTAAGTAGCGCGACAGCGGGGGCGCCTGCTGAGACGTGAGGGCTGGAGGAGTCACAGAGAGCCAGCGGCTGCTGGAATCTGCCTGCATGTGAGGATATATGTGAGCCTATGCTCTGCACGTGTATTCTTAGGTTTATGTATATATGTATGCATGTGAACATGTGGCATGTGCATGTGTGTGAGTGTGCGTGCGTGTGTGTGTGTGTGTGTGTGTGTATGTGTGTGTAAAACTTGTCCTTTCAGGCTACAGAAACTTCTGAAATTGGAGAACTTTTCTCTGGTTCGCCTAATTAAGTAGGAGTACTCTGGGAATCCAGTTTATTCTTCTGCTTTCAGCAAAAGTAGCCGGTATAGCCACTATTCAGCATCCTCTATTCAGCTAATTATGGGTCTGACTATTTCAGAAGCCTATTGGTAAGTGAAGGGGATGTCTGCCTCAAGCACATGAAGATTTTCCCTGGTGGAATGGGTGGATGAGAACAATTTGTTCCAACAGCCATGAAGGTGGCTGAAGCAGGTGCTGTGGAGTGCTTAGAGCTTGGTCAGATATGGAAGATACCAAAGTCATCCACTTCCCCACTATTCGGTAAACTCCGGTGGCTCCCATTACCTTCACTATCAAATATAAAATACTCTGCTTGGCTATTAAAGCCCTTTGTGACCTGGCCCCTTCCTACTTTTCAGATGTCTCGCAGTTTACCATACTCCACAAACTCTACAATCCAGTAACACTGGTCTCGTTGTTACTCAAACAAGATGCTCCATCTCCTGACTCTAGGCATTTTTACTGGCTATCTCCCCATGTCTGGAATGCTCTTCCTCCTTTCCTCTGCCTCCTGGCTTCCTTCAAATCTCAGCTCAAATCCTATGTTCTATAAACTGCCTTTCTGGAGCCCCCTTAATCCTCCAGTTTTACACATGCACACATACACACACACACACACACACACACACACACACACACACACATTTTTTAATACAATTGTTTGCATGTTGTCTCCCTAATTAGACTCTGAGTTCCTCGAGAGAGCAGGAGCTGTCTTTTGCTTTTCTTTGTATACTCCTTTAAGTGCTTAACACAGCTCTTGACACATAAAAGCTTAAATGGTGACTTGATCTATACAACTACGTCTTGGTGGTGAAGAGTGGGGCATTCTGTCCTATTTGAAAAGATTTCTAGAGAAGGTGATTCCACAACTTGCCTTAATCATACAACCCTAGACACTAGGAATTTTTTCCCTGGAATTCAAGTATCTCTTGCTACACCCAATACTTATTTTCTCTCCTGAATCTAAAGAAAAGATTCCAGACACTAGCCTGGGAGTGAGGGTCACTCTGCCCCTTCTGACAGTCCCTTCTTACTCTCTACCTCCTCCACACACACATTCCCTGCTTTCAGATATATCATTTCCAGAGCACTGGAAAGCTTGGAGAAGCTCTGAGAACATTTCATGGGCTTGTCAACATTTTGATCATCTCAGAAATATTGAAGCCTGTCTGCAAAGGCTATTAGGGCTTGAAAGCAGGAGTATGGAAGAGATGACCTCGGAAGCCAGAGTTATTATTTTTCTTTTTACAAAAGCAGTGTGGGTGAGGGGGCTTTTGACGTTCACAGCAATCTAACTGGAGACAGAAGCTAGAGGGCTCTGGTGTAATCAATATGTCTCCCCATTCCTGTCCAATCTTTTCTGGGTAATGAGCAGTGAGTGGGAATGTCACCTCTGTTAATGGGGGAAGATGCCACTGTGCACAGCTAGAAACGCCTCTCCGTCTTCATTAAGCCAGCAACAGCCCGGACTGCTTTCCCTCCCACGCTGGGTAACAGATGATTCCGATTGAAGAGTGATCACCACCCTACCGCTCTCTCCTCAGGCTTCAATCCCAAGCAATGACCCTACACCCACCATCAAAAAACACTGCCTAAGAAAATGCCCTTTGAGGGTAAAACACAGGAATGACAGATAAAAACATAGCCAAGAGGACACATAAATAAAATTTGATTTGCAGGAACAGACAGCAGTCTTCACTAGGGTTGTCTTGAATCATATGACCTCTTCTCCCTTTTTCCTCTTTCCCTTCCGCCCATTCACCCCAGACTTTTAAAATGAGAGTCCTTGACCCTCAATGAGTCCTTTGATCTCTGGACCTCAGTTTCCTCATCTGTATAATGAGCTGGTTTGGAGAAAGGAATGGCAAACTCCTCCAGTATCTTTGCCAAGAAAACTCCAAAAGAACAACAGCATAATGAGGAGGTGGGACTAAATGATCTCTAAGGGCTTTTCTAGCTTTAAATCTCTTCCAAACTTCCCAATTACTGTTGAGAACACCACCATCCTCCCAGTCACCCAAATTAGCTACCTCTGTGTCATTCAGGACTCCTTCTCTCTCACACCACATATCCAGCCTTTTGCCAAGTCTTACTGTTTCTAGCTTCGGAACATCTCCACTCATAGCCACCACCCTATTTCAAGTCTCATCAATGGCTGCCTAGACTACTGAAATGGCCTTCTAGTTGGTTTCCCCAAGTCCCTCCTTATTCTAAGCTAGCCTGCAAGTAAGCACCAAAGGGATTTTCCCAAAGTATAGGTAACACATCCCCTACTCCATAAATTCTAGTGATTTCCTGTTGCCTCCTTTGTGTGGCATTTAAAGCTCTTCACAATCTAGCCTCCTCCTAGTTCTTCAGTCTTCTTACCCTTTATTTCCCTCCATTCATGCTAAGATCAAGTCACACTAAATGTTGTTCTTGTTCACAAAGCCACATCTCCCATCTCTGTGCCTTCAAACTCTGTCAGTTAACTGTCAATCAACAAACATTTATTAAGCACCTACTACATACCAGGCTTTGTTCTAAACACTAGGAATACACAAAGAGGGAAAAGACAGTCCCTGCCCTCAAGAAACTTACAATCTAATGGGAGAGAAAACATGTAAGATGACCGACCAATCAATAAATATTTATTAAGTGCCCACTATGCGCCAGGCGCTGTGCCAAACACTGGGGATAGAAAAAGAGGCAAAACATAGTCCCTGCCTGCAAGGAGCTTACACTCTAATGAATGAGGCAGTATGAAAACAAATTTATGCAAAACATGTTAACTTGCTTCTAAACTTGTGACTATAGGGAAGTGAGAGATGCCAAGTTAAAACTGGGGTGGGGGCACAGGGCACGATTCTAGAAGATCTTTGCATAAATAGGAGCTAATTAACAGAGGGAAGTAGGAGGGGATGGGGAAGGCATTCAGTAGAAAGTAGGATTTTAGTTGGAACTTAAAGGAAGCCTACTATGTGTCAGACATTGTGCTAAGTGCTGGGGATACAAAAGAAGGCAACAGACCCAGTTCACAAGGAGCACACACTTTGAGGACTGTTCCCTATGCCTAGAATGTTCCCCCTCCACCACTGCCTCCTTTTTCCTCTGACTTCCTATGAGACTCAGCTCAAACTCTACCTTCTCTTCATGGAGAGTTCCACCCAGCTCCTCCTCCATTAGAGGAGAGCACCCAGAGAATGCTCCTCACCGTGTTCCACCAGCTACTTTCCCAGACATTCATCATTCTGCAAGTTGAAATCTACTCCGAAATTCAGATAATTTCCCACTTCAGTGCAGGTGCAGGAGACACTGTGCCCCACCCCCCTTCAGTTCCTTTCCATGTGGTTTCCTTCATTAGACTGGGAGCTCCTTGAGGGCAGGCAGTCATGCCTTTCTTTGTATCCCCAGCACTTAGCACAGTGCCTAACACGATGTTATTGCTCTTGCTGTTTTATCCTTCATTTTGGAAGAAGACCATGACATCGGGGAAGTGATGCCATGACATACAAATGAATTGGATTTAAGTGAGGGAGGGCTGTGCAGTCACCAGCCTCAATTTCTCCTTCAGAGCCATCTAGGTTGAGGGGGAGAGAGGAGATACAGATCAGGAGACTGGAGATGGCCCTGGATGCAGTGGGCCAGTAACAGTCTTTTTAAGCGGAGGTCTTTAACATGTCTCAATTTGACTGAGGCAACACCCATTCAGTGTAGGTGCTTAATGTTGATCCACTCTTATTGAAGACTGTCCAGTTCCCCATAGTTCCTAGTATCTCGCCCTTTGACGTTATCTTCCATCTACTCCTATCTAACTTGTATGTGCCTATAGGCTACCTCCCTCGTTATAGTGTGAACTTCTCCAAAGCAGGGGCCGGTTTTGTGTTGTTTGTTTGGGGTTTGCATTTCTTCCTACATGGAGCACTTCCCTGGCGGCTTTAATATGGTGATGACTTAATAAATGCTTGTGGACTAACGGAGCCCGTGATCCTTTTGCACTCCTTCTTATATCCAGATCCAGCATCCAGATGCACAGACACTGGACCCAGAGAATCTGAGTTCCAATCCTGCCTCTGGTACTCACTATCTGGGTGACTTCCACGAAGCACAGGTCACTAAATCTCCCTGAGTTTCCTCGTTTGTAAAATGAAGTGATTGAACCGCAAGGCTTCTGAGAGCCCTATCAGCTGTAAATCGATGGAAGGTGTCTGGATCCCTGTTCTCATCTGACATTCCCACAAGCACGTATGCACTCACGCACGGACGTACGCACGCACCGACTCGCACTTTCTTTCCTTTCCCCTAGCGGGAAGTTCAAGGCCTACTGTCGGGACGCAGTGCTGCCCCTTTAAATTCAGGGAGCTTCTAATCGGGTGACTATAGGGAAGTGAGACATACCAAGTTTAAAATGGGGAGGCATGCGGCATGATTCCAGAAAAGCCTTGTTTTCTTTCAAAAAAATAAATGTAGGAGAACAATGCTTCCTAAACTTTCTATTGAAATAAAGGTAAGAATATATCTCTCTGAACTAATAAGCTTTTAGGGAGTGGGCAGTAAAATGTACCTTTCTATTCTACCACCCCCTCAGGATTAACCATAGTGGCAGCGTCTCCTAGAAACGAGGAGTGCTCTTTTGCGGGGAATGGTTCGGCCCAAGACGGGGGATGAACGGGGAGCTGAGGAAGGTGCCATAAGGTTTAAAGAAAGAGGGCAGCTCTCCTCGCTCCCCCGGAGACTGCGTCTCAGTGGGATGGACCAAGACTCGCGGAAAGCGTGACGTGATTGGCTGCGCGCGGCGGGCAGCGGATGTTTCCGCTCCCTGGGGGCGGGATCTCCAATACCGGCTTGATCCCGGCCGGCACCCTCCATCCTCTCAGTTGCAGTCAAAAGCTGGCCCGAGGGGTGCTCCGTTACCGGCGCCCCTGGCTTAGAATTCTCGGCTTTAGAGCTACGAGGGACGTGGGAAAGTGCCTAGTCCACCCCTCGTCCCCAATTTTACAGAGGCCCAGGGGAGGAGAGTGACCTCAGGTAGAAAGAGGCTCGTAGATTTATCGTCAGTGGTAATAATAGTAGCCAGCGTTTATGTAGCGTTGTAAGGTTTGCAAAACATTTTACAAATACGGTATCATCTCGTTTGAGCCTCATTATCCTCATTACTATACCGAGAAGGAAACTGAGGGGGCCTGATTAGAACTCAGGCCTTCCCGACTGCAAGTCCAGGGCTCTATCCATTGGACACACGGTCAGTCAGCCAGTGAACGTTTATTAAGCGCTTGCTGTGTGCCGGGCACTGTGCTGAGTGGTAGGGATACAACAGAAGGGCAAAAGAAAGGCCCTGCCCTCGGGGACCTTAAAATCTTACGGGGGCGCCAATACACAAACAACATCGTACAGATGGACCAGGGACAGAATAAGTAGGAAATAACGGAGGGCGCTAGAATTAAGCGGGGGTTGGGAAGGGTTTCCTGGAGACGGTGAGATTTTAGCTGCAACTGTTTCCCAGAAGCTTCTTCGTTATACAGAGGAAGAAACTGATGTTTCAGGTTTTCGTGGCTTTCCCAAAGCCCCTCAGGAGTTAATTTAACATAAGAAGGGGGATTTAGAGCTGGAAGGTAATGTAGGAGCTGTCTAGTCCAGACCTATTTTGCTGTGGAGGAAACTGAGGCCTGGAGAGGGTAACTTGCCCAAAGTCACCCTAGTGGAAGCTAATTGACCTAGTGGGTAGAGCACAGGGCCTGTACTTAGGAAGACCTAAATTCCAGTCCAGCCTCAGACGTTTACTAGTGTGACTCTGGGCTAGTTACATAACCCCTGGTAGCCTCTGTTTTCTCTTCTGTAAAATGGGGATAAATTTGCCTACCTCCCAGGGTTGTGAGAATCAAATGAGAGGATAATTGCAAAGTGCTTAACAGTGCCTGGTACATAATAAGTGCTATGTAAATGTTAGCTATTGTTATGATTGAACAGAATGTCTAAGGAAAAGTACTAACTGTGCTTTATAATTTGGGCACAAATGTGCTACAAGGAATTTTATCTCAATCTACTAGCCATTTCTGCATAGCCAGGTGGTACAGTGGTTAGACTGCCAGGCCTTGAGTCAGAAAGACCTGAGTTCAAATATGCCCTCATATACTTACTAGCTTATGGGTAAGTCACTTAACTGTTTGCCTCTGTTTCCTCATCTGTAAAATGAGCTGGATAAGGAAATGCTAAACCACTCTAGTATCTCTGCCAAGAAACCCCAAATGAGGTCCCAGAGAGTTGGGCATAATTGAAACAAGCCATTTATAGTTTATAAAGATGTCCAGATGGGCATAGTTACCCATGCCTTCTGATGTGACTCTAACTCATCATATTCTCTACAATTTTAAGTAATATTTATAGGAATCTTTATTAAGGAAAAGATCATATCATATTAAAGTACAGTTTTAGGTTAACATTTCAGAATATTTAAACTCAGTTTTCTTGTTGGATCACTTCCCCTTAATCTACTTTCCAGTGATTAGCATTTTAGCCTACAATTTCAAAAGAGGTAGGTCATGGTACTCCAGTAGAGTGGGAAGGCCATAATCCCATCTAGATAAGAATTGAGTTTGATTATCACCCTTAATTCCATTTCAAAGGAAAGCCTTTGACTTTGTTCTTCCTAAAGGTGAAAATCTGGAAAAGGTTTTAGACTGAAGAAAATACTGTTTTAAAAAAACATTTCTAGAGAAACTAAAAAGGCAGTTTTAATATATATCCACAAAAAAGATCATAGATTTAGAACTGGGTACCTCAGAAGCTGTCAAGTCTGACTTCTTTCATTTTACAGGAGAGGAAACTGAGGCCTAGAGAAGTTAAATGACACGACTTAAAAATCACCTAGGTAGGCTTTGAACTCATGCCCTCTGACTCCAAAACATACTCTTTCCACTGTACCATGATGGTAAGTGGCACTGGGGGGAGGTGGGGCATCCTCGGGAATATTTTATTCTCACTTCAACTCAATCAGGCTTTAACGTTTTCAGAAAGGTTGGTGTTCTTGTTTTTTAAAAGCTCTAGAAATGGGTATTCAGTGACTCTCTGCCCATCACAACTGCTCTAGTGAACAATTTTATGTGCTACATCTATTCATGAAATCACAGGTCCTGCCCAGTTTAAGATGTCTAACCCAGTCCATCTCGTTGCAGTGAAATCCCATTACCTCTATAGCTATCCTCTTAAGAAGTAGAAAAAAAAGTACCATATCAGGAGGGTTATCACTTATTAAGTATTTACACATTCACCTGTTATCACTACTTGAGAGATTTCGGTAGCCATGGTGTGTTCTAGAGCAGGTCTCTTCAACATTTTTGTGATTTCCTACCATGCATCCTAGCAAATCAAAGAGGAAAGGGTTCAGATACCATGTCTGATACCGCCTATGTGACCATGGGCTCAGCCTTACTTTAGTTCATAAGCAAGTCAAGATATCACCCTGTGATGTCGTTGGTCCTCTTGGAAAATGAAGGATGAATGACAACATGTAGCCATGGGCAAGCCATTTCAGGCCCCCTTCCTGGGTCAGAGTTTCCGTTTTTTGTAAAATGAGGGGATTGGGTTAAGTGGTTTCTGAGGTCACTTCCGGTTCTAAATCTCTGAGCCCCTGATCTCTTTCAAATCTAATGTTTAATCCTAACTTAGTGGTTGGAGACCCTTGATTTGTCTGTTGTTTGCGTTCTTAGATAACTAGGTCATCTTAACAGTGTTGGTACTCTTTCTACCGCTACAGAGACAGTCTCTGGCACAGAGTAGATACTTAATAAAGGCTTGTTCCCTTCCTGCCACTTCCCCTGCTCCCCTTTCATGCCTTCCTCACCTATACCAATTCATGTCCAGGTTTTTCTGTAATGTCTCCACAGAGGACATGTCCAGTTTATTGGAGACCTTCTTGTTCTTTTAGTATCTTGAGAGTACCATTGAAGTGCTCAGTCTATCCATCTATTGACTTGAATTCTCAATACATGACCATCTAATCCTCTTTTCTAGTTATCCATGCGTTTGATAACTTATTACCTCCAATAAATGTCTAAAAGATGGATAATAATATAGGAACATGCTATTATGGAACTATGCATCTGGGACCAAGAAGTACTGGCTTTTATAGCATCAGTAAGAAACCCAGATGTTAGCTCTTAAAAATGATCATGAGACTAGCTCAGAACCGAGACTTTGAAGCTAATAAGACAAATATTTTTAAAGTACTAAGCCCAATGCCTAAATGTAGTAGGTGTTATATAAATGTTAGCTATCATCATCATCATTATTACTAATACTTAAACTTCTTCAGAAGAAAGGTGATAAAGGAACCAAACAAGTCACTGAGTTTTACAACTGACATTAATTTTGCCTTCTCTAGCGACAGATGTGTGGTTAATATTCAGTGCATCATGAATTCTGTCTAGGAAGGAGAGGGAGTAAGCATCAAGATGTGCTGATTTTTAGAAGTAGATTATCACTTCATGAAAAGGAATGTGTCAGAGTAGATGTTGTGATATCTTAGAAGAGGTTCTATTGCAAACTTATAGTTTTCTTGTCATTCTGATGACCACATGGTACAGTGGAATGAGTCCTGACTGCTGCAGGGCACCTGGTTTCCAATTCAGCTTCTAGAATGCCCTTCTTGTATGGCTCTACAATGAATTATTTAATCTCATTGGAATGTTAGTTTCTTCATCTGTGAAATGAGAGGGTTGAAGGAGATGACCTCTAAGGCCCCTTCCAGCTCTAGAGCTATTACCCCTCTTTCCTACTCCAGGCCTTGCTGCCTCATATCTCAACTTTTACAGTCAATAATCCCCTAGCCTCTACTCCATCCCCAACTGGTCCTTCAGGATTTGCCTGAGTAATCTTGCTGTAATGTTCTTTGCTCAGAAACTTTCACTGGCTTTTCCTTATCTACAGCATGACATCACAGAATCGTTCCTGATAGTCATAGTTTTGTCTAGTTTGACCCTACTTAACTATGCAACGTTATCACCTCTAACTTTCCAGAACAAACCTTTTCAGTTTGTCTTGTGCCAGTAGGCACTGGGTTAGAATTCAGTTTTGCTACTTGTTGCCTGTGTGGCCTTAGCTAAATCATCTGAATTTTCTGTGCTTCTGTTTCCTGATTTGTAGAATGAAGTAACTGCACTAAATGACCTACCTCTACATTCCCTTCTAATTTCTACATTCTGTGACCATTCTATCTACTCTATCATGTTGTTATTTAACTTTCTGTCATTTCCCCAAATAGATGGTAAGTTGTTTTAAGGGCAGGAACTATGTCTCATACTTCTTCATAGTCTAGCACGGTGCTTTGCATATAGCAGGTGTTCAATCTTTGTTGAATGAAGGAAAGAAAAGACAAGGCATCTCATTAAGCTCTGCAGTATAATGGCAAGTAAACTAAGTTAAGGGATACAGTGGATAGAGTGCCAGGCCTGAAGTCAAGAAGATTCATCTTGTTGAATTCAAATCTGGCTTAAGACACTTACTAGCTATGTGACCCTGGGCAAGTCATTTAACTGTGTTTGCCTCAGTTTCCTCATCTGTAAAAGGAGCTAGAGAAGGAAGTGGCAGGCCATTCCAGTATCTTTGCCAAAAAAAACTCCACATGGGGTCATGAGGAGTTGGATTGACTGAAACAACTGAACACCACCACCACCAACAAAACCTCTTGAGATTATAATAGAATGTGATGGAGATACAGGGCTGGGATCAGGAAACATTGGATTTTCACGGTTACGATGAAACCCAGAAAACTGAGTAGATAATATTTTATGACTCTGCATAGGAAGAGCTGAACGGTATTTATTTTGCCCCCTTCTAGGATTTGACTAATTAATTATACAGTCAATTCTCAATTATCTACATCCAGATTATCTCTTTTGTGGATTATCCATGGTGAATTTTTAATGCTGGATTGACTTTTCCTTACTGCCTAGCCTGAGCCTGAGCTGCCTCCCTCCACTGCCCAGCTGGTGTGAGCTCAGAGAATATTAACTCATTTCAATATTGACCTAAGCAAAACATAATTAAGAAGGCACATTTTCCACAAAAGGGGGAATATAATGAATGCCAAAGCCAAATATAAGTGAATTTGGTTTATCCGCTTTGCTACTTCCCTTAAGTACTATGTATAATCAAGAGCTATATGTACTAACTGCAGAATTATAATTGAATACCAATACTGCATAGAAGACTAACCTAGTTATCATGTAAGTGATTGCTCATGGACTAGACATAAAGGATAAGAATATTATATTGTACAGACTTTGCCTGTTGCAAGCAAAAGAAAGAGGAAAATTGATTAACTAGTTTAAATGATGTAGACAACAGTTTTGGATAATTCAGAGTGAAACCTTTTTTTTAATGGCAATTACAGACTTATTTTCATTTGGCCTAAATTATCTGGTTAATTAACTCAATTCTCCTCTTTCCTTTGCTTTCAACTTCGACTGTGAGACAGGTGGTAGTTGTGAGGTCATAGTAAGAGGGAAGTGCTTTGGAAATGGTGATTGACGCAGGGAATTCAGCCTGACAGCTGCTGGCCTTTGGTTCAGTTGATTTCCCTTTGCAGATGGTTATTGGCAGTTGAAACTGCGTATCTACCTACTGTTGGCTCCCCTATGTAAATCGCATTTACATTTAAATTGTGCATTCTTCCAAAGGATGGGGTAGGTAAATAACTGCAGATTAAACTTTAGTAGTGGAAATTGTGTGGTACCCAACCTATAACTGAAGTGACATCTGGCTTTTACTATTTCGGTTATTTAGGTTTAATAACAGCATTTGGCATTAAGGGAGGAAAATTTTAATGAAAGGAGGGAGCTCTCTGTGTTTGGATACCTTATGTTGAATTCCTAGTAGATTGGCAATTGAAATACTACTTTCTAGTGAATAAAGTGAATAAGACACCTCTATGAGCCCTAGGAAAAATAAAAAGCAACCTAGGGCTCATGTAGACACAGCAAAACATAAGTGGAAGAAGGAGCAATTTATGTGGTGAATGTGGAGAAAATAGAGAGCAAATCCAGATAATTCAGCATCCTTCAATACAAAATCTTCCAGTGAAATCTCTTAGAATCATAGAGCTAGAAAGAACTTCAAGAGATCAGTGTCAGGCACAGTGCCTTCTATGTTCAGGGGTGCCCAGGAGATATTCTTTTGGCTAAAACCATCTATAGTTTAGTCCTTTGTTTCCTTGTTTGATGTGTCAAACTTCAGATATTTTTGCCAAGAAAATATCTTGAAAATGTTTGCATCATCTCAACAGCCCAAGTATTTAATGAAAGCATTTCCACCTGGCAAGTAGCTTTTTGTTGGGAGCACTGCCTGGAAATGTAAACAAATTGCTCATGCATCCTAATAACTCAAACCTATCATTTATTTGCTTTTATTGAAAAAAATGTGATAATTTTGGAAGTCTTTGTCTGGTGGAAATCAATGTTTGACTGTTACCAAGTGTTCACACAAAGAATTTGTTTGTAAACAAACACTCTATTTAGAAACATCCTTAGCCATAGCCCTGAAATTATGATCGAAATCACCCTGTGAACATCACCGATGGAGAACTGAAGACTGTTAGTTCTTTTGGTCTATATTGAATAAATGACCAAATGAGTTGGTAGAAATTCATTGTGTAGGGGGAGGGTGTCTACTAAATTAGTCTGGACTCTAGCTGGGCGTGGATAAGATGAGTGAAAGCAAGTTGCTTAAACTTGTTGGCTCTCTAGTAACACTTCTGTTTGATCTGCAACTTTTTGTCTTTTTGTCTTGCTGGCTTTTTTGGTTTGTTTGCTTTGTTTTGTTTTGTTTTCACCTTGTGATTTACTTTTGGCTCAGCAGCTTTTTTTGAGAAGAGATCTCAGTCTGATGGCTTGTTTTTTTAAACTAGTCTATACAGTAAAACTAATGCTACCCGTCTGGAGGGATATATGTGGTTAAGGGATCTTAGATGTGAAAACTAATAATTCTTCTCCTACCCCTCTGTGGGGATATGGTTGAGAGATCATAGATCTAAACTTCTAATCAGGAAACAAATGAATTTGAATAGTGTCTACAACAGTTAAGCAATGGCATGACACTTAACATTGTTGAGCCTCAGTTTCCTCATCCCTAAAATGGCACTAATTAATAAAAAATAACAATACTCTTATAATCAACTTTAAAGCATTATAATAAAGGGAAAGGAATTGGCACGAGCCAGGCACTATGACAGGCACATTTCACAGAAATCTCATTTGATCCTCACAACAACACTGAGAGGTAGGTGCTGTTATTATTTCCATTTTACAGTTGGGGAAACTGAGGCAAACAGAGGTTAAGTAACTTCGAGTCACATTTGAACTCACATCTTCCTAACTCCAAGCCTAGTGCTCTATCCACTGCATCAGCAGCTATAGCTGACCAAGAGTACTTTAAGGTTTGTGGAACTTTTACCTGTATTATTACTGCCTCATTCCTCCAAATAATCCTCTGAGTTACATCCTCAGAGGTTCAGGGACTTGCTCAGGATTATAGAACTAATAAGCATTTGAGATAAGATTTGAATCTAGGTCTTCCTGATTTTCATTCCAGCACTTTAGCCCCTATGCTGTCCATGCTTATCTGTCTTTCATTGTACAAATGCAATTCCATTGTAACCAGAGACCAACCAATGAGTGACCAGTCTACAGACTTCGCCAACTTCCAAACCATGTGGGGGATTTGGCAAGCCTGCTTCCTACGTTAGTCTATTCTTGGCCAGTCCACTGTTACAAATACCATGTTGGCCAATTCTCACACCAATATGAATACTTACATTTAAAACATTTTCCTTTTCTTCTTTCCTCTACTTCTATACCACATAGTCAAATTACTCGTCCATTGGAATCCCTTATTGATTATCCTGCCCTTTAGGCTTGTTTGATCATTTCTTTATTCTGGGTTGTTTGGGGTTTTTTTTAGTCATTTTAGTTAGTGTTTCCTTACTTTCTATGTCATTTAAAAATATATATTTATACCTATGCATTTTGTTTGTTTCCCATGATAGAATGTAAGCTTCTTGAGGGCAAGTACCATTTCATTTTTGTCTTTGTATCCCCAGGGTTTAGCATACCTAATGCCTATTCATAGTATAGACAATTCAATGTTTGATGATTGATTGATAAATAATGATGATTTCTCTATATCTTTTCCTCTTTGCCATAGATGTAATTCAAAGAAACTAATTTCTTCTTCGGTTGGAACTTGGAATGAAATTATAAACTTGTTTTGATATCAGTCTGTTGCTATGGAAGTTACTGATGTCACACCGTAAGTATTATGACTATCATAGTGTCTAAATAGGCAGCAGACCCGGTTGCTAGTAGAAACTCCAAGGTGAAAGTCACATAGCTTTGGTGCCTTTTAGGCTTTATGAAGGGGTAAGTGGATTAATCATCCAAATGGATTCCATTTTAATATTTCCTCGAGTATTTCATTTTTCCTCTAGGCAATTGTCAAGTCTTGCTTTAAACTGATGAGATCTCTTTTAGAGTCTATTTTGAGAGAGCAGGTAAAGCAGCAGAAACCACTTGGCAAGGACAGATGTCCCAAAATATGTTTGAGCTAGTTTCATATAAACTGAAAGGATTCATCAGTATCTTATTTTACTTTTTCTTCAGGGCACCTCCATGAACTATAACAGTTCACAATTAAATAGGGGTGCACATTTTGCACATTCTTTTCTAACAACTCTGGGGGTATAGTACAAGTATCATTTTTCCATTTTGTAGCTGAGGAATCAGCTCAGAGATGTTTGTGATTTGCCCAAGATCATACTAGTGGATTGTAGACCTGATACGGATACAAACGGTGCCCTAAGGGTTAATAGTAAGGGTTATTTTCCCAGGCCTTCTGAAGGGGTTTAAGGCTCATTCTGTGGTCCGTCCTGTAACCTAAGGCTGTCTTAATGCCCTTTTCCCCTTATCTTGAAACACCATACAACTTGTACCAAAAGAATTGCTTTTGTCTCCCTTATCCTATGTTCCCTATCCTGTCATTCTTCTTCCTCATCCTGTGTCATGACAACTTTTCCTTATCTTGCAAGCAACTACCTTCCTCACCTTGTTTGAACTTATCCTGTCCCTAAATCTCTAACCCCCCCATAAGAAACCCTAAAAATTACATCATCATCCTGAACCTAAGCATAACTTCCCCAGATATCGGGGTCTCATTTAGTTGTCTTGCTAAGGAGGCCTGTGATGCTTTTTCACATAAAATAAAAAGCTCCATTGGCTAAAAGAGAAGGTCTAAGTGAATTCTTTCCCACCTGAACCAGCTCTCTCAACTCTGACCTCGAAAGACCCAGGCCTCAGCATAGGTCCTTTGCCCCGAAAGTTCTAAGCGCTTGATTTGGCTTCTCTATAATACAAGTTAAGCACAGGTTCATTGTTAAAATTCAACAAAATACATGTCAGGAACTCAAGGACCAGTGATTTCTTTCTGATGAGAACTCCAGCCATTGATTACTAGTAGCGTTTTATGTCACTTACCCTCTTTGAATTACTGAAGCTCAGAAAAATTGAGTGACTTGCTCTTGGATCTCCAAGGTTGTCGGCTTCAGAGAGGCTCTGATCCCAGATCTTTAGAGCAGGCCTTTCCAATTTCACATCCAGCATTCTATCGTTGACTGCCTCAACAGTGAACACTGACCTTATTCTTAAACCTTTACCATATGCAAATGTGATAGTTTAAGAGGGTTCATAAACAAAAATGAAACAATTCTTATGTCCAGCCACTTCATATTCTGACAGGGAAAAAGAGAGAGAATGGGGCTGGACTTGGGATTTCACTGATTCAGGGTCCCAGGTGACAAAATGTCCCAAATGACAAAATGCCCTTTACCAGTGTAGATTGGTACTTTCTTTGCACCCCAAGAATCTCAGACAGTTGTTTGGAGCACTGAGAAGTTAAGTGACTTGCTCAGGGTCATATAGCCAGAGGGGAGATTTGAATTTTACTGACTCCAAGGTCAACTCTTATTTCACCATACTGCTTCCCAATAATAATTTAGCTTTGAAGTGAGATTTAAAAAAAAAAGCCCAATACCTGACTTCAGGAAAGGGAAATGATGAACTTGTTGTTCCTGAACTACTGGCTCATTATGCAAAACATCTCATACAAATTTTTAAAAATTCTTTCTAGTATACCGTGTTCCTCCTAATTGGACAATGTTTGATTGCTTATGAAGGCAAATCCTTTTATGGTGTGTAATTCTCTTGCAGTGATTTTCACCACAATGTTAAAATGCTTTGTAATCTTATAAAAAGAATAAATGAATGCATATAGTAAATAAACTTGAGATAGATTTAAAAAATATTGCTGGTGGTTTTTGCTTTTTTTTTTTTCTTCAGGTTTTTGTTAAATGGGTAGAGATTTTAGTTCTCTGATGAAGGGATTATCTGAATAAAACTGATTGAACCTGAGGCTGAGGAGTTTGGAACACTGAATCATGACTTATCTATATAAATCAATTTCTGTGCCAGGGAATGAATAGTCAACTTCATTCAAATGCCAATTCAGCAATTACAGAGTCTGCTGGCGGTTAATTAAAAACTACCATCTCATTATATTCAGAGGTAAATTACAAGTGTGAAAAACTACTGTTCAGAATCACTTACTGTCCTATACTTTCTTTAGAAGGTCGGAAATAAATAACTTTCGTTCAACTAACTGAAATTTCTTTCTCTTTCACATTTAATTAGTTTCTTATCTCTTTTGAAAGCTTGAATCTTACTTGAGTTTTGTAGGCAGTTATGGAAATATTGAGGTGTTCATAATTTAGATAATTTCTAAGGAAGATCTTTCTCATACTGATTTGTTAGGAAAAGTTAGAAGTAATTGAGCAATATAATATTGGGGAGGGGGTCACTTCAAGTTCTTTGTCATTAGTAGCTGATAGGTTTTGTAAAAGAGGGAGCAAAGATAAGATGATTTTAGTGTGTCTTTGTAAACAGTGATTGACCACTCTCTTGTGGTGAGTAATCATTTTTCATAGTAAGACAGAAAGAATGGCCATTTCATTTGCTACCTATATTTTTGCTGGGGTAGGATAGACAAGTTAATAAACATTCTGTTGGGTTGATAATTTTTTATGTTATTTGTAACACTCTCTTAATTAATTGAATGTTTTATTATTTCAAAGGTTCAGTGACTAAAGAAGAAGGCCCAGTTGCCATTAGCATGCTGGATATTAAAAATCTGACAGAAAGTGAATTGGAGGAACAGCTTATCAAGCATGGATATAATCCGGGGCCAATAACACGTATGCATACCACAAATAGAGACGGAAATTAGGGGCTAGTGAAGTTTTATGTCAGAGAGGGAGATTTATTTTCTCCATCACTAACAGAATCAATATACAGAAAAGCATTATGTAGCTGAGGGACCAACTGCATTTAAAAATGAGTAACGTAAGAAACTGAATCACAAAATTTTATTATCTAATATTTCATTAGACAGTAAAACTTATTTTAATAATTTCAATAAATCAATCAGTAAACATTTAATTAGTGCCTATCATATGCCAGACTTAGCTAAGCGCTAGAGATACCAAAAGAGGCAAAAAAGCAGTTCCTGCCCTTAAGGAGTCTACAATCTAATGAGGGAGAAAATATGCAAACAGATATGTACAAAGCAAGCTGTATATAGGATAAATAGGGAATGATTAGGAGAGGGAAGGTGCCAGGATTAAAAAAGGGCAGGGAAGGCTCCCTGTAAGAAGGTGGGATTTTAGTCAGAACAGAAATGAAGCCAGGCAAGTCAGCTGTCTGAGCAGAGGAGCATTCCAGGCACTGGGGACAGTCAGAGAGAGTCCTAAAGCCAAGAAACCGAGTGAGTGGAATAGCCAGGAGGCCAGTGTCCTTGAGGGAAAAATATATGTTGGGTAGTAAAGTGTAAGGAGGCTGGAAAGGTAGGAGAGGGCTAGTTATGAAGGGCATTGAATGCCAAACAGAGCATTTTGTATTTACTCCTGTGGGCAATAGGGAGCCACTGGAGTTTATTGAGTAGAGGGGTGGCATGATTGGACTCGTGCTTTAGAAGAATCACTTTAGTGATTGAATGGAGGACGTATTGGAGTGGGGAGAGACTTGAGGTAGGCAGACTAACCAGCAGGCTCTTGCAGTATGATCCAGGCATGAAGTGATAAGGAGAAAATTAGGGCTGAGTATACAAGGATATTTTGCAAAGGTGTAATCAACAGACCTTGGCAAAAATTTGGATATTAGGAGGGTGGGGGGTGGTAAGAGATAGTAGAGCGAGGATGACTCCTAGGTTGGGAACCTAAAGGCCTGGGAAGGTGGTGTTGCCCTCTGCAGTAATAGGGAAGGTAGGAGGTGAGGGAGGGTTTAGAGGGAAAGATAATGAGTTCTGTTCTGGACATGTTGAGTTTTAGATGTCTGTTGGACTTCCAGTTCAAGATGCCTGAAGGGCAGATGGAGATGCAGGATTAAAGATCAGCAGAGACACTGGGGCAGGATGAGTAGATTTGAGAGTCATCAGCAAAGAGATGATGATTAAGTCCATGGGAGTTGATGACATCACCAAGTGAAGTAGTATAGAGGGAGAAGAGAAGAGAACTCAGGACAGAATCTTGTGGGCCACCTACTCTTAAGGGTATGATCTGGAAGAGAATCCAACAAAGGAGACAGAGAAGGATTGGTCAGATAGGTAGGAGGAGAACCAGGAGAGAGGTGGTATCCCAAAAACCTAGAGAGAAGAGAGTATCAAGCAGAAGAGAATGGTCAGCAGTGTCAGAGGCTACAGAGAAGTCAGAGAGAATGAGGATTGACAAAAGGCTAATGGATTTGGCAGGTAAGAGATCATTAGTCAGTCTGAAGAGGGCAGTTTCAGTGGAATGATAGAAGTCAGATTGTAAGGGCCTAAGAAGAGTGAGAGGAGGGAAAATGGAGGCAACCTGCTGTAGATGGTCTTTCTAAGAATAGCGACAAAAGGCAGAATAGGTAAAGAACAATAGTAGGGTTGGAAGGGTTAAGTGAGGGTCTTTTCAGGGTAGATGGAGACTAAGACATGTTTGTAGGCACAGAGAATGAGCCAGGAGACAGGAAGAAATTAAAAATAAGTGAGAGAGAAGGGATGAAAGAAGGAACAGTCTGTTGGAAGAGACGGGATAGAATGGGATAACTTGAACAAGTAGATTAGTTATCCTTGGTAAAAGAGTAAGGCTTCATCATGTGAAACAGGGACGAAAAAGGACTGTAATTTGTCCTGTGACAGAAGACACTTGGGTGATGAGAGATGAGGAAGAGGGGTGAAGAGGGAACTCATGACGAATGGCCTCAATTTTTTCTGTAAAAGATGAAGAAGCAAGGTTCTTAACTGAGAGTGTGATGAAAAGGAGAGCCATGGAAAGTTTGAGGAGGGATGAAAAGGTTTGGAAGAGTTGCTGTGGTCAGTGGGATAGTAAGTTGATATGGGATAATTTAAACTCTTCTCAACTTTCTCAGCTTCTACAAGACAGGTTTATGAGAATAAACTACTACAGTTGTTGATTGTTTCAAGTTCATCAACACAACATAAGGTTAAGAACGAAGAAGAGCCACATCAGGATCTGGAAAGTGAGGAAGATAAAGGTACTATGGTTAATCTAAAATTTATAAAGCTAGAAATTCTTGTTTTTAATGGATTTGTCCAAAGCAGTTCATGTATCTTAAAATTTTATGCAAACTGAGCTCCTAAATACCAGTTTTGGACCAGTTTTCACTTGGGTCCTCCAAACAGGTCATGAAAATCAGGGGCCATTTGTTGTTCAAGGATTTGATCCTATAAGGGAGAATTATGCAACCATTTGACAGTGTTAAAATACCTGAAAAAAAGTTTTTCGTTTACTTATAAACTACATATCATCCTAATAACAATACCAAAATTGGTAATTGATTCCTAAAGCCAAAATCTATTACAGGCAAATTTCAGAGTCCCTTAAAGATACCCATATTCTGTATCTGATCAAAAGTATATAAAAGAGCCACATGAATTCAATTTATCTTCCTGTATCTAGACTCTCATACATGTTGCCTCACCATCCCAAACAATAGCTGTCTTTTTGGAAATCCTGGAATTTATGGATTAAGGACACTCTTTAGGATTCCCTGATGTTCACTTGTAATGGCACACCCCTTCAGAAGTTCCAGGATTCCCTTGTAAAACCTCCCAATTTCAAAGTCCTTAGCAGATAAACCCAGAGGTCCCAAAGCACACCTTTCAAAGCAATCAAAATTAGGAGCTATGATAGGCAAATGTGTGAGAAGAGAGGATCTAACATAATTCTCTACTCTTTTCTAGTTTAGCAAGTAGTGAGAATGCTTTGTGCCACCTAAAGGTCTGTGTTCTCCTCTGTCTCAGGAAATGGCACTGGGTACTAGAAAATTCCCTAAATTACATATAACACATGATTGTCCCTCTCACCTATAGCGAGAACGATTAATGTGAGATACTTCAGTTATCCTATGATGGCAAAGGGTTCCATGTCTTGTCACAGTCCTGGCATTTTTTGGAAATCTTAAAGTGCTATAAAAATGTTAGCTATTATTCATAAGAATATCTCAGGGCACTGTGACAGCCCCCTAACAACTTTGCACAATAACTGGATAATGGAACCTCACAATTTTCATTTCCTGCAAGCTACTTGTTACCAATGACCATTAAGCAACTGTTCTCCTATAAAGAGAAGCTCTATAGACAATCATTCACGTTCTCATAGCACCTAAGAGAGAGCAGTGATGGGCCTTTGGGACCTCTTTCCACCAGCAGGCACTGGAAGGCTTGTGTTTGTTGCTCAATGACAATCAATGAAAAGAATAAACTATTCTCATAACTCAGTAGGCTAGGACAATTGACCCTTTTAAAAATAATAATCGTAATAACAATCTCATTTTTTAACTTGTGAGTGAAGAAATTGGATTTGGTAATTAGTGTCCAGTCCTTTGAAAGCTTTCATGTTCTCATCTCAATTTTCATTATGTTTCCCATGATTTAGAGAATTCTGATATCATTTTGGAAAGAAACATCAAAATCTTAACAAGAAGAACCAGACAACCCAAAAAAGTATGTAGCTTCCTGATGTATGAATATTTTACAAATAATTAAGAATGATAAATTGCAAGTCACTCTACTAAACGACCAGGAAGAAAAAGTATATGTTAAAAATGGTATTTTGAGTAGAGTTCTCTCAAACAAAGCTATTTCAGGGCTCTGGAAGAATATTCATAGTAAAAATTCCATTCTTATTATATTTAAATAAACTCTAAGCTGGGTATGGTGATGCCTGCTCCCATGAGGCTGAGGCTGAGGTTGATGAATCTCTTTAGCTCAAGAGTACAGTGGTCTAGTCAGATCCTAGCCCACTAGTGTCTGTGCTAGGTCCAATATCAATATGGTCTAGGCACCTACCTGGAGCAGGTCAGAGCACTTACGCTTATCAATACTGGGATTGAGCCTGTAAAAGGTCGTTGTATATCCAGCCTGCTCGAGTTAAAGAGATCCAGTCTCTTTCCCTACCCAAACTTTATTGAGCAAAAAAATTCTGTAGAACAAATGTAGTCACAAGTTCACATCTATGGAGCAGTCATACTGATGGAATCCTAATAAAGCTACCCCCAGCTCCAGTATTCTAACTTCATCACAGGCTGGTCCTACTGAACAGCAGACCCACTGTACCTACCTAGCCCTGTCGCCAGTGCCTTAACTTCTCCATGTATGCCTCACTGCTCACTGAAACAACAGGTGTGTCCCTGAACTCCTAGTTCCCACAGGAACTAAGCAGGTGTGTCCATGTGATGGGAATCCAGCTATTCCCTGTACCTGAAATAGGTATGTTCTTGTATTCAATCACAGTCACATCATCCATCTAACCCAAGACAGGACCACAATACTTAACTATCTGTCTTAAGCAGACAGGACCACAATAGCTAGCCAGTTGGAGGGCAGAATGACCAGAATGTTTAACCATTGAACCATAGATGGGACCCCACCTCCATGACCTAACCCCTTAACAAGCTCCTCCTTGACTTTTTAATATTAATGATATTCCTCTATTACATATAAATTTTGATTATGTAATTGCATTTTTATCCTATAAAAATCCATCTTGGCTTTCTCTGAAGCTGCTGGTTCCTCTGGGAACTTAACCCACTTCATGAGAGGTTTCAATCTCAATAAATGCCTGTACTTGGATTAGAGGTGGTCTGACTGAATTCTTTGAGATGGTTCCACCACAACACATCATGAAACTGCAACAGTTTTTGGGCGGGCAAAGCGCCTCACCTCAACAGTTTTTGGCGTCCCTGGATTTAAACTGCAACATTACTGTTTAGTGGGAATGTTTTTGGTTCAGCATTTGGCCTTTCCATTTGAATTATATTCACAAAGGTTTCAGGTGACTGCAGATTCTAGGAAGGTGGAGGCAAGTAGCAGTCAAATGAAGAGGAGAGATGGAGATAGATGGAAGGTAGGACAGCAAAGGGGCTAGCAGATTAGTGAAAAACAGAATAGAAGGGCAGGCAGTTAGCACATCCAGGAAAGATAAAATGGCCAGTGGAGAGAAGGAAGCTCAGAGACTAGAATATTAGGTACAGTTAGAGTAGAAGTCACAAATATAGATAGAATTGCATTTATACTTCCAGATACTATTCTTGATTCTCCTTAAGCCAGAGATTCTGCTCTCTGTATCCTAAAGAATCCATACAAACCCACTAATGTACCCCCCCAAAAAAGTTTTTATTGTTCCAAATGATTTTATGTATTACCTAAAGTAGTTACGTCTTCAGTATTGCAGAAATCACCACTGTGATTTCATCAGTGTGAGTATTCTCTGGACCAAGCCTTTTCATGCTTGAGTGTTCTTCCTGATTTGCTCTAACAGGAAAAATTTACCTGGTGGTCAGCCTTTTGGATATTAGTATCTCTTCTGTTCTGCCTCAAATGCCAGTCCTTTGCCAAGTTGTACCAGAAATCCTTCCTTGATAAAAGACTTTCCAGAGCCTACATCTGCTGGCATAACTTTTGAAAAACAGAAGATCACCTCCATATCACAATGAGGCACCAAAATGGAATTTTAATGGAGGTTACTATTATTTTCTTTCCTTTTTAAAAAATCTACTTAACCACAATCTTAGAGATTCAACCCTTACTCAAATCATGTATGTTCTCTACAACATCTCTAACCTCCTAAACTGCTAGAAAACCTTTAGAATTGTAGATTATATCATCTTTCAATGAAACTCATTCCATTTTAGGATATATATATAATTGTTGGGGTATTTTTCCTTATGTTACTGAAATCTATCCTATCACTTCCACCCTTTGGGCCTAATTCTGTATTCTGAAGCCAAGTAGAATTCATTTTAACATTTTAAAAATACCTGCCATAGACAAGGTACTGGAACATATAGAGTAAGTAGTCTTTTCTATGTACCAACCCTTTGAATATGTAGATCTTGATTTTTTACTTCTCTAAACTAAACATCCCCAGTTCCTTTAGCTAGTCTTCTTTGGCATGGTTTCTAGCCCCTACCCCCGTTCTGGCTACCTCTTCTGGATAGGCTATCATTTATCAGTGGCCTTCACTAAAAGCCCTCCTCCCCCACCCTGAACCAAGCTTAATATTCCAGAGTAGAGCCCCCACTCTGGACGTTTTATATATATATATATATATATATATATGTATATATGTATATGTATATGTATATGTATATGTATATATACACATATATATACACACATACACATATACATACATATATATGTATGTATGTAGTCACAAGTCACATTTGTTTGGGTTCCACATCATATTTCTGATTTATTGAGCTCATAAACCTGTATTATCTACCTACATTTACCCTATTGAGTACTTGGGCAGTTATTTCTTAACCCAAGTGGAAAACTAAATTTATCCCTTTTAAATTTCATCGTTTTGGCTTTAGCCCACCACTCTTTACTGCCAAGATGTTTCTGGATTATTTGTTTTATCTAGTGTATTAATAGAGACTCCTGGCTTCATATCACTCCCAAACCTAGTAAATATGTTGTCTCTGGCTTCTTCCAAACAATGGACAATACTTTCTGTACAATTTAACAATAGGGTCATATTTAAATATAATTCAGATTTATTGAAGTAATTTTGATGTCTTGCTAAGTTAATTTAAAAGATATTTTACCAATGATTTGAAGGGGCTCATTAAACATTTTTTCCTATTTATTTAATCCCTGTTCTGCTTTTCAGAAAATATTTTTCATATAATTCATCTAAAGATATTTCCAGGAGAAATTGTCAATCTGTGTTGTAAAACTATCTGAGGTGAAAAAGATGCCTTTCATCTTTCAATTTAAATATATTTTGAATAATCTCAGTTTAAATCAGTAATCTAAAGAAGCAGGCAACCTGAAAGGTATGATGGGTTAACATGTTTTGAATCCAGAGATCTTATATAAGCCATTCTGATTTAATCAAGGACCTTAAGACTTGAGAAGAGCTGATAAAAAACACCTCACTCTTCCTTGCAGAAGTGGAAGAATGTGGGTGTAGAACATTGCCTATGCTGTCAGATGTTGTTGGCATGTACCATATTTTTGCTGAACTACAGTTTTTTCTCTTTGTTGTAAGAGATGGCTCTCTGGATAGGAAGGGGTATATTCAGAAATGAAGGTTATGTAAAAAAAATAATAAAACAATACACTTTTAAAAATAGTAAGGGACCTTAAGATATCTATTAAGCTTTAAATTCAGAAGTAGCCACAACTTACTCAAAGGTGTTATTTTAAAAGTGATAGCCAAATGTATTTTCAATATACTTATCTAATGCTGTACACTTCAACTTCTCAAAAAACCCTCGCTTAATCCATCCATTCACATTAGCTATTATCTAATATCTAGTCTCTTTTGTGTCTAACCTCCTTGAGAAGGCCTTCAAATAGTCAATGCCTACTCTTCCTTTCCTCTTACTCTTCTCTTAACTCTCTCCAGTCTAGCTTCCGACCCCTTCATTCCACCCAAACTGCTCCTTCCCAAGTTACCAATGATCTCTTAACTGCCAAAACCAGTGACCTTTTCTCAGTCCTTGTTTTCTTGACCTCTACAGTCTTTACCACGTCAGTCATGCCTTTCTTGATGCTCCCTTCTTTCTAGGTTTCCTTGACACTGCTCTATCCTGGTTCTCCTACATACATGACCATTCTTCTGTCTCCTCTGCTGGATCTTCATCTAGGTCTTCCCCACTAACCATGGATGTCCTATGGGGCTGTATCCTGGGACTTCTTCTCTCCTCCCTCTGTACTATTTCTCTTGGTGATCTCATCAGATCCTATGGATCCAGTTGTCATCTCTGTGCTGATGATTATCAAATCTACTTATCCAGACCAAACCTTTCTGCTAATCTCCACTCTTACATCTCCATCTGCATATTAGACATCTTGAATTGGATGTTCTGTAGACATCTTTGACTCAGCAGGCCCAAAACTGAGCTCATAAACTTTCCTCCAAAACCCTCCCCCTTCCAGATTTCCCTGTTACTATTGAGGGTAACACTGTTCTCTCAGTCACCCAGAATCATCTTCAGCTCCTCACTTTCTCTCATTCCCATATCTAGTCTATTGCCAAGACCCATCAGTTTTATCTTTGTAACATGTCTCATGTACTTAGTGCTGTTCTCTCCTCTGATACTGTCAACACCCTGCTTCAGGCCTTTATTACCTAGTGCCAGGACTATTGCAGTAGCCTGCTGGTTGGTCTGCCTGCCACAAGTCTCTCCTCACTCCAGTCTGTGCTCCTTTCAGCAACAAAATAGATCTTCCTAAAGCCCAGGTTCCAGTGCAATAAACTCCCATTCAGTAAACTCTGTTGGTGCCCTATCACCTCCAGGATTAAATATAAAATCTTATTTGATACCCAAAGTCCTTCATAACCTTTCCTGTTTTCTTACAACCTATTCATCCCCAGGTACTCTCTGATCAAATTTCACTGGCTTCTTGTTGTTTGTTGAACCAGACACTCCAACCCCTAATTTCATGCCTTTTTACTGACTGTCCCCCAGGCTTGGAATGCTCTCCCTCCTCATTACCGCTTCCTGGCTTCCCTGTTTCCCTTCAGGTCTCAGTTGAAATCCTACCATCTGCAGGACGCCCCTCTTGAGCTGCTTTAGTGCTAGTACCTTCCCTCTGGTGGCTGGCTTCTCTGTTTGTCCTGTCTGGAGCTTCTTTGTACCTAGATATTTGCATGTTGTCTCTGCCATTACACTGTGAGCTCCTTAAGAGCAGGTCCTTGCTTTTTTCTATAGCCCCAATTCTTAGCACACAGTGCCTGACACATAGTAAGTGTTTAATGAATGCTTACTGAGTGAAAAATGGAATAATGTTTAATAGTATCTACAGAAGTATTTGCACATCTTTGATCAAGGCACCAGTGAACATTATTGTCTTATTTCAGTAGTGATATAATAGAATTGAAATGACTTTGAAGTTACTTTGAAGTAAATGTCCACTGAGTCAGAGAGGCAACACCACTGCTTAAAATGCTGACCCTGGGAAATTTATAGTGCAATTAATGCACATTGGCTGCTGCATCAATTGTGCTCAAAGGCAGAAGAAGGTGAGCTGGGTCCTTCATTGCCAAGTCATCTCCTTCCTCCAGGCTGGGATCCTCATGTCTCCTAAACATGCTTATTCTTTCTTCCCTCTATATCTTTGTTTTTTTATTCTTTCAGCTTGGAATGCTTTCCCTATTGCTATCCACCTATCCAAATATCACCCACGTTCAAAGTCCACCTCTATGTCGACATCAGAATATAATACAAGACAATATAACACAATATAAAATAATATAACTTAATATAAGGGGACAGCTAGGTGGTGTAATGAATAGAATAGGGAAGATTCGTCTTCCGGAATTCAAATTTGGCCTCAGACACTAGCAGTGGGACCTTGGGCAAGTCACTTAACCCTGTTTGCCTCAGTTCCTCATCTGTAAAATGAACTGGGGAAGGAAATGGCAAACCATTCCAGTATCTTGGTCAAGAAAATCCCAAATGGGGTCATGAAGAATCAACAACAATGTAATATAATATAACATAATATAGTATAATATAATAAAACATAATACAATGTAATACAATACAATTCAATATAATGATGGTGAATATATCTACACATACAAGTGTGTTGTGTGTATGAATTTTAAGAGGGAGTGTTGGAAACTAGAGGTGGGTATAAGATCTCTTCACGGCCTTCAAGGTAAGCCACCAATTGAGGAAAGCACTTGAAATAATTGGGGAGATACTGACATGTGCAGTTTTATTCATGTCACCATGACTCCTCACCCCAACTATAACACAGAGACTACTTTGCTATTGAGACTACTCAAGCCTACCATTGTTTCTTTCCTCTTCTAGTTTCCAAAGGGAACTATTGGCATATTATTGGCATTTTAGGGGCAATGTGAATTTATGCATCTCTATTCATCATTATTCATCCATATTCACCATTTATCTTTCTGTAGGAATGAGTATAATTTGACCATTACCATGGAAACCATTGTGGCAGGCATTATCTATCTACATAATTCAAATTCCAATCCACTGACATTTGCCATCCTGTATAATTCTTGTCTGTGTCTTCATATAGGTTTGCCCAAGGGGAACTATGTTACAAGAGAATATTAGTGGAATGCTCTGGCCATCTACCTGTCCTCCTTTGCCTTTTCCATGTGACCAGTCCATCTTTTCTTCCTATCATACATTTTTTTCTTTGATATCTTTTACTCCCATTCTTTTTTGAAATTCCCATTAAAAAAAAGAAAATGCAAAATGGTCTTTAGGCTGGTGCTGTCTCCTTCTGCCACTACATTCATGATCTCATAGGGACAGGAATGCATACAGAGATGCTAAAGAATCCTGGTTCTTAGACTATTGATAAACTTTAACTTCACAGTTGCTACTTTAGATGTGCCATAATTTATCCAATGACCAGTATAGACAGAAGGCTGGAGGAGATACCCATCTTGACATTCTCACTATAAATGAAACCAGAAGAAAGAAGAAAATTTCAACCAAATGGAATGACAGCTCAGAGGTGTTTCTTGGAAAGAAAGGAGTTGGTGTAGTTAATTTTATTATATACCCCAAAGCAATGAGAAACATTAGTTCGTGGGGTATTTGGTTATCTCATATCACAGTATCACAGATAACTATATGTAAAAAAAAAACCATAATAATAAACATAGTTTATGTACCAGTATCAGTTATTGGGACTAAAGAAGAGGAATTCTATGAAAAATTCATTAAGATCCTTCAAAGGTAATCAATACACACTCTGATACTTGATAACTTAACAGGGGGAAGATGGCAAAGCAATGAGAAGACAAACCCTTGTACGCTACATAGAAACCTCATGAATATTTTCCTTTAAAAAAGTAGACACAGTACATGAGAGCATCAAATAAAATTACCAAAAAGAAATTAAATAGATTGCATTTTAGAAGCAGGAAGGAGACTTGCTATAGGTATGAGAGTTATTCCTGAATCAGCTCTCTGTGTATCTCTTTGTTGAAGGAAAGATAAAAATGAGGAAAAATCAAGAAAGAATAATAACAGGAAAAGATATGGGTCACAATTGAAACAGTTCACTTCTGAACCAAACAACTAATTGACAAAGAAAAATAGATGATGGCCGATAGAAATGACATTGAAATGGATTAAAATAATCTTACGTGGAAAGTGCTATTTTGTTTTGTTTGGACCAGACCTGTGATTTCAGCAGTATAAGGAACTCCTGGTGAATACTTTCTTCTACCACTACAGATCTAGACTTTGAAACTTGAACATAAGGAAAAAAAACCTTTTTTAAAAAAACTAAATCTGTGATTTTGTTCATGTTGAGAGCTCCTGGTAAGTAAAATTCCACCATAATTGCTACTTGTCTTTAGAGTTCGAGGAGGGGGACTAATATATAATATGTATCATGCTCATATTCTTCTTTTGGGAGGCAGTTGGGGTTAAGTGACTTACCCAGGGTCACATAGCTAGTAAGTGTCTGAGGCCATATTTGAACTCAGATCTTCCTGACTTCAGGACTGGTACTCCATCCACTGTGCCATCTAAGCTACGTCTTCGTGTTCATGTTTTTCAATTCATATGGTTTTAGAGAATTCAGGACAAACTGATCTTCAATTCTCTTCTTTTTCCAATTCTAGTCTTGTATTCCCAAATGAGACCATTTATAAGATGAAGATTAACCACTTGGTTCTTTACAAATTTGCAATAATGACCCAAAAATCTGAGAAAAACTATTAAGTCTCTAAGGTTCTTTGGACATGAGCAGTTGAGGAATTGTTGTGTCTTCTCTAAGTCAGAGCTCACTTCTTGCTGAGATACTATATAGTCCAAATAATTGACAGGAATTCTGTAAAACTGGTATTTCATGATTGACAGCTTCAAATCGGCATACTCCAGGTGATCTAAAATGTTTACCTGTCTTTCTCCATGTTCTTCTAGAATCTTTCCAAAGACATTGAGGTCATTTAGACATACTAACATGTCCATATAGTTCATTTCTCTGTAAACTACAGAAGAATGTCAGGTATCACCAAGATGGTTTGTGAATTACATAAAACTGGTAAAAACTGAATATATGAAAACTGTCTTTTCTTTACCTTCCTCTGCCTTTGGTATCTAATAGTATCTGCTGTGCAAATCCAATAATGAAAACCACTGGCTTTATAGCAGATAATCCAGGACATTTTACAGTCTTGGAATGGTAATCCACTTTAGTTCTCTTGTTAAAATTTGGTTAGTCTACTCTACACGCATTCATATTTTACTCTTCGTTTTCTGTACCACCACCCCAGGTGAAACCTATGAACTGCTGGATTCTGTGATGATACTATTGACCAATAGTCTGCATATGATTTTAGGATTTGTTATCCTTAGCCTATACAGATACAATAGCAGACTTTTCATTTTTTAAACTCAAATTATTCATTTTGTTCTAGGTTCTATACTTGCTCATACCACAGTAATTAGTTGTTTGACTGATTCAGACATAGCTCTTCCTTTCCCAGGAGAATATGAATCCTTTTCTGAGCATATTTTTGACTTGGACCTGTGACTTATCTATAAAGTGGGAGGTCTACATCCAATATTATCCATAGATAAAACATCTTTTCCTGACTCAGTTAAGTTCATCATTGGTTTATAAACTGGTGAACTTTTTCTGTACTAAGGCTTTCACTTTTTAATTCTGCTTCTTCCCTTTAGAGGGAGAAATAGTGATCAATTTCCCCATAATCACTGTATCAGGAATTTTTGAATGATCATCCATATCTGTTACACCATCAAAAAAAATTACAAAATAGACTAAATTTATATTAATCACATATCTCTCCAAATCTTATTAGTTCTTTTCAGGGTTTTTTATAATGTCCTTTAAAAAAATTTTTTTAAACATTCAGGATATATCCCTATAATTACCCCTTTGTGTTTTTTATAATTATTGTTTTGCATCACTTTTAGGTTTTTTGTTTTTGTTTTTTTCCTTTTTTGTAGGGGGGAAGGCAGGGCATTTGGGGTTATGTGATTTGCCCAAGATCACACTGCTAGTAAGTGTTAAGTGTCTGAGGTCAGATTTGAACTCAGGTCCTCCTGACTCCAGGGCTAGTGCTCTATTCACTGCGTCACCTAGCTGCCCCTCATATCACCTTTTAAAAAAATTTCACCTCAGTTTTGTTCAAATCTTAGTTAAAATTGTATCCAGTAAATCAATAGTGCTAAATAAAACAACCCAATGTGAAGTGTCATCCAATAACAAATCAGTAAAGAAATATGCTGATGCAATCAATAAGAAACAGTGCTATTATGGAGTGTTATAGAAGCCATAATCAGCAGTACACAAAAAGGCAAGTGGTATCAGTGAAATCAGTGCTACATACAAATGGACAACAATGTTATTAATAGTACATGATTTTAAGTAGTGTAGCTTGTCAGCAGAGCAATCCCCTTCTATGTAACAGGCACAATTCCTTAATAATCAATAGCATTCATATGCACAATGTACTTGGAATCCAATGAAAAACTGGGCAAATCATGAGAAAGTACAATCCCAGAGAACAAAAAGATTCTTTTTGAAGTATTGCTCAGTACTAGGGGAAAAAATAAATCAGGATGACACATGAAGAATTAGAATATAAACAAAACTTATTTTTTTCATTAAAAATAAAATATAACTAGGAAAATAGCTTTTGCCTTAAAACACAAAACAAAACTCAATTCAAATACTCATACATTCTCAGGACAAGCATCCCTACAGGTGACTACATCTTGGCCCCAGGGTATCAATGTTTCCTACAGTGCTAGGATTTGGTCATTTAGCTCATTGCCACTTCTGTCTCCCAGATAAAAATATGAAAGTCCTATGGGCAGCAGAGGAAGAGAAGAAACCAACCCTGTGCTGTAAGTTAGAGAACCCATGTATCTCAATCCTATGTCACAGCTCCCTGCCTCAGTAGGCACTCAGAGCAACACTTTCCTTTATCATAGAGAGGAAGAACAAGGCATATCTATCAGTTCTGTTGATATGTCTCACAAATTCTGTTCTGCCTCTTTCCTTCTATGGAAATAGTTTGGTCCCTTGAGTCTCCCCAAAGATGAAAAGGCTATGCAGAAGCTACACTACTAACTATCATTATTCTTATTTTTAGTCCAACAGTCTAGCCTGTTGGAATTTTTTGTATCCCAGATCTCACATTCAACACATTCACTATCCCATTACATTTTGTGTAATCTGAAAATTTCATAACCATGTCATCTTTTTTGTTATTCAAATCATGGATAAAAATGCATAAGAATCATAGATCTCTGGACCTTTCCACTAGACACCTCCTTTCAAGTTGGTCTCAAGCCAGTAATTAATACTCTTTGATGCTTTTCAACCATTTCCAAATCCATCAATGTGTATTGTCTAAGCCACATATCTTATGCATATGAGAGACTTTGTTAACTGATTAGCTAATATCTGAGTAAACCATTTGCTTCACTTCACCAATGTACCACTTTAGTAGCATTGTCAAAAAAGAAAATGAAGTTAGTCAGACATGACCTCTTCTTGATAAAACCAGACTGGCTCTTTGTGAACACTTGTTCCATTTTTAGTTGTTCACTCACCATCCTGTTAAGGGGCAGCTAGGGAGTGCAGTGGATAGAGCACTGGGCTTGAGACTCATCTTCCTGAATTCAAATCTGTCCTCAGACGCTTACTAGCTATGTGACCCTGGGCAAGTCACGTAACCCGGTTTGCCTCAGTTTCCTCATATGTAAAATGAATTGGAGAAGGAAATGGCAAACCACTCCAGTATCTCTGCCTAGAAAATCCCAAAAGAGACACAAAGA
This sequence comes from Pseudochirops cupreus, assembly GCA_028627135.1. Classification (NCBI taxonomy): domain Eukaryota; kingdom Metazoa; phylum Chordata; class Mammalia; order Diprotodontia; family Pseudocheiridae; genus Pseudochirops; species Pseudochirops cupreus. The sequence continues at coordinate 85,340,931 of CM053584.1, forward strand.
GTGAGATACTTCTGAAACAACTCTACAACAACAAAAAATAATCCCAATAATGAAGTTTCTGTCTCAAAGAGTACCGATGTTTTATTTTTATTTATTTGAGTGATTCCACATGGTTTTGCAAAATACTTGTACCATTTCAGAGTTCCACCAACAATGTATTAGTGTGCCTGTCATTCCACAATCCCTCAAACATTGCCCACTGTCATTTTTTTCATTTTTGCCAATTTGCAGGATGTGAGATGAAGCTTCGGAATTGTTTTGATTTTCATTTCCCTTATTATTAGTTATTTGGAACCTTCATGTAATCATGAATGCTTTACAGAGGTGGAATTGTAAAGTACCCAGAGCTCTTTTGAAGGAGGATGATTATTAATTACAGTAGCTGACCTTTATATAGTGCTTTTTAATGTTTGCAAAAATTGGATCATGAGCTCCTTGAGAGTAGAGAAGGGCTAAGTTTTTGTTTTGTTTGGGGTTTTGTGGCCTTTCTTTGTATCTTTAGCATTTAGCACACTGCCTGGCACATAGAACGTGCTATATAAATGCTAGCTAGTTGTTACTATCCCTTATTTACAGGTGAATAAACTAAGGCTCAGAAAAATCAAGTCACTTGCCTGTGATGGCTGGTGTCAGAAATGGGATGTGACCTCAGATCTCTTCTGACACCAAGTTGAGCCCTCTTCCCTATGTCACATGCCTTGAATTCACCATGTCTAGATTAGAGCCAGAGACAAGTGGAATGCATCCTTCTGCACTTCTTATGAGCACTTCAAGTATCGAGTGTTATTTGGGTTGACTAGCATTGCTCCAGCCATGTTGGAATACTTTAATCACTATCAGTGAAGTGTTCTGAGGTCTCCATGCCTTAATTATCTTCTCCCATTGGACATGAGGCCATATGCACAAGGTTGTGATACACTCTGCTTCTATGATCTTATTCAGTTTATTTGTGTTCTTCAAGTTGGAGAGAGGTCTCTTTTACCAGACACTCCTCTCACCAGTTTCTGGGTTTTGTGCTGGGTCCTGAAGGCTTAAAAATCAATCTGGTATCTATCAGGGTATTCAAGGATAGATTTCCCTGCTGGAAATGAAGACACTTGCCTGTTTCCTGAGCATGGCTAACGTTTCTAGACAGTTTGTTCCAGACTACTTCTAGCTTACAGAACTTTTCTCATGGTTCCCTGTTGCTAACAACAACTAGTGAGATTTGCAAAGCACTTCACAAATGTCTCCTTTTTATCTTCACAAAAATGCTGGGAGCGAGGTGCTATTATTTCCTCAAATTCACAGAGGAACACAGAGCTTAAGTGACTTGCTGATGGTTACTCAGCTAGTAAGTCTGAGTTTGAATTTGAACTCAGGTCTTCCTGACTCCAAATCTAGTGCTCTATCCACTGCCATTAAGGAGCCATCCATTGAGGAGGAACTAAATAAGAAAGGGCATTCATGCCAGCCTGGCCATTGTCATCCATACCAAAGTCAATCTTCTTCTGCCCAGAGATGGATATGCTCCATTTTGAATATCAAGTTCGGAATTGAGACAATGCCAGGAGAAGAAGGGGGGACCTAAACTTGAAATTGCTTACTGATTTATCAATCAGCAAAAATATAACATGCCTGTTATATTCTAGGCTTTTCATCCTGAGTCGCTGGGAATACAAGACAAAAATGAAATTGTCCTTGTTCTCAAGAAACTTAAATTGTATCAGGAGAGACCATACACACATCATAAATACAAAATAATGTGTGAGAGAAGGCTCTGCACTAGCAGAGCAGGGGGTGGGGAAAAGTACCAGGCAAATGGTAGGACTTGTGCTGAGCTTTGAAGGAAACCAGTTTTTTTTAATTAATGTATTTTTATTTGTTTTACATCATCCTAATTTCCCCCAGTATCTTTTATATTTGACAGTCATCCCATATAATAAATAATATTTCTTAATGAAAAAATTAAAGAAAAAAGGGGGAAAACTGGTATAATTTGTCAGTACATTGGAAAAATGTTCCATATTATGCCACACTCCTTGACCTTTTAACTCTGCAAAGAGATGAAGTAGGGATGTCTCCTCATATATCTTTGAAGCCATGCTTGTTCTCTATAATTTCTTAGCATTCATTTTTAATTTTTTGTAGGTCTTTCCATTTTTATTGTTGTAGCCAAAGTACGAATTTTTTTCTTGGTTCTGCTTACTTCACTCTGCATCAGTTCATGTAGATCCTTTCATGCTTCTGTATATTCTTCATGCTTTCTTTTCTTTCAGTACAGCAATATTCCACTAAATCTGTGTACCACAATTTGCTTAGCCATTGCCCAGTATTTATTAATGATATTAGTCTGCAATTCTCTTTTGAGTTTTTTATTCTTTCCTTGTTTAGGTATTAGGATTATATTTCTCTCATAAAGGGAATTTGGTAGTGTAGAATAATTTGTGTAGTATCGGTAATAATTGTTCTTTTAAAGTCTGATAGAATTCTCCTGTGAAATCATCAGGTCCAAGAAAACCTTTTTTAAAAATTTCTTTTACAGCTAGTTCAGCTTTTTTTTTTTCTGAGACTGAATTGTTTAGAATCTCTATTTGGTCTCCTGTTAGTTTGGATATTTTACATTTTTAAAAAGTATTCCTCTGTTTCTTTTGTATCGTCACTTTTGATAGCTTCTAGCTGTGCAGTATAGATTCTGCTAATTCTTTTTGTTCTGATTTTGTTGTGATTCACTTGGTCATTTGTTATTTCACAGATTTGATTTTCTGACTTCTTCTCTTTAACATGATTGGCTAAAAGTTTATCAATTTTATTAGTCTTTTCAAAGAACTAGTTTTTAGTTGTATTAATCATTTCTATAGATCTTTTCCTTCTAATTCCTGTTTCTCCTCTAATTTTAAATGTCTTCTTTTTTGTGTTTATTTTAGGTATATTTAACTTTTCACTTTTAAAATACATATTCGGTTAATCAATCTTCTTCTTTTCTGTTTTGTTAATGTATGTTTGGAAGGGTGTCATTTTCTCCCCAAAGATTGTTTTGGCTGCATCCTAGAAATTTTGGTATGTTTCATCATTATCATTTTTTCACACCATTATTGATTGTTTCTATGATTTGTTTTTTGACCTCCTTATTATTTAGGATTTCATCGTTAAATCTCCATTTGGATCTGTGTGTTTTGTTTTTCTTCCCTAAACTGATTACTATTTTTATTTTGTTATGATCCGTAAAGGAGAAACTAGAGATTCTAAGAGGCATGAAGGTGGGAAATGGAGAGTCCTGTGTGAGGAACAGCAAGAAAATCAGTTTGACTGAACTGAAGAGTGCACGAAGGGGAATGATATATGATAAGACTGGAAAGGTAAGTTGGAGTCAGGTTGTGAAGGGTTTTCAGTGCCAAACACTGAATGGAGCTTATTGAGTAGAGTCAGTTGAGTGCTTTATGAAAATCCCTTTTGTGGTCCTTTGTAGAAAGAGGAATTGGAGAGGAAAGAGTCTTGGATTGTATCAATTAAGCTATTTCAATGATCCAAGCAAGTGGCAATCAACTGAACTAGGCCTGAACTAAGGCCTAACTGAAGAGATGGAGATTAATGCAAGAAACATTGTGGAGATAGAAGCAATAAGACTTGGCAGCTAATTGGATAGGTGAAGTGAAAGAGAGAGAGAGAGAGAGAGGCATAAGTGTAGCCTCCTGCCTTTAAAGAAGCCAGAATGGAAGCCAACAGGAGGAAGTGTCAGTCACCAGTATATTCTGATTCCAGGACCATTGGGGGCTTTGGAAAAAGAGTTTCCTTCTCTCATTCTGACGGTGACTGAAAATCCTGCAAAGGGAGGAATTGAGCAATAAGCTAGGACATGACTAGCTTAGAGGACTAAACTCTGCAGAGCCAATGGGAAAGACTAGCTGTTTTTATTTTCTAAGAAGATAATATTGGTAATGCTTCTCCTCTCCCCTCTGCCACTTCTTTTCTTTTCTGTGGAGAGCAAATTTTCTTTGTTTCTTTACAGTTTATCATTTATATTTGTTATTCACTGGTGTTAAGATAAAATTGGATAAACCAAAGGACTGGTAGTCTGTGTATATTTCATTTATTTGAGGGCAGTGCAAAGAGGGTGAGGCAGCTATGCAGAGGGCAGGAAGGAGACTCTTGTCTAAATTGCCAGTTTCTTCTCTGGTGGATGCTCAAGAGAATCAGAAAGATTTTTATTGATAAGCATTATTATAATTCCTGATAATCTTGGAATTAATATTAAATCATGTGAGTTTGAATTGTTCTGAGTTTCCCTGGAGACAGTTGTGCTAAAACTCATCATTAGCAGAGAAGAGGCATGGTAAGAAGCTTTCTCTCTGAGCTCCTCAAAGGCAATTGGCTTTGGTTCACTCTCCTCCTAGGGGTCATATCTGCCCCCAAGGGGAAGTCATGCTCTTAGAGAAAGAGTAACTTCAACTACATGAGAATGGGAACCATCTAAGAAGAATCAGTTAATTTTCCTGCTAAACTAAACTACTCTAGTCCTGTGAATGGTTAGATAAAGATGACTGAACATCCTGGGTTGCTAGATGGATGGTAGTACTTTTTGCAGAAATAGGGAACTTTGGATGAGAGGAAGGCTTAAAGGGAAAGATAGTGAGTTCTGTTTTGGACATGTTGAGTTTGAGATATCCCTGGGACATCCAATTTTGAAATATCCACTAGGACCTGGTAATACCAGACCTGAACTCAGAAAAGAGACTAGGACAGAAGGCAGAGATGTAAACATCACTTATGCAGTGATGATAATTAAGCCCATGGAAGCTGATGAAATCACCAAGAAAAAAATGTGTCAAAAGAGGAACCAGAACAGAACTTTCGGGTATAACAACAGAGGTGCAGTAGAAGATGGTGATCCAGGAAAAGAGACTGAGATGAAGCAGATGGGGAAGAAGAACCAATAGAGCAATGTCACTAAGTCTCAGAGAGAAGAGATTCTGCAGCAGGACAGAGAATGGTCAACAGTGTCAGATGCTGTAATGAGATCCATAAAGATGAGGGCTGAGAAGAGACAATCAGATCTGGCAATTAAGAGGGGGTTGGAACCCTGGAGAGGGCAATTTCAAGTGAATTATGAGGTCAGAGTCAGATTGTAAGGGTTTGAGATGAAGTGAGAAGGGGAAAAGTGAAAATAAGTAGACAGTTTAAATTTTTTTTCTTTTTTTATTATGAATTTAATCATCAACACTTAGTATGCAAAAAACCCAGAAAAAAAAATAGATGACATATGAACCTTTGAACTTTTCTTGCATGCAGTTTGTTTTTTAAGTATATATGAAATTTAACAAGGAAGCAATAAAATCGCCCAGGTTTTGTTCCTTTCTGAACTTAAATTTTTTCTGTGTATTACTGTTTTATTGACTGTCTCTCTCTCTCTCTCTCTCTCTCTCTCTCTCTCTCTCTCACACACACACACACACACACACACACACACACACACACACACACACTTCTATCCCAACACATCACCTTATCGCCTAACTCACCCCCTTGTAACAAGTATCAAGCCAACAAATCAACACATTGGTTACATCTGAAAATTTATATGATATGTAGATAATCAACATGCATGTGAGAGCTAAGGATAGTCCTCAGCTATAAACATCCTCACCTATCAGAAAGCTAATTAAAGGTGAAATAGGCATAAGGAAGCCATAATGTGTATAATGACAGAGGAATCCAGAATGAGGGTCACACTGCCTACATAAGGCAGCCCCTTGTGCACATTCAATCCAGACTGTCTCACATCTGCCCCAGGAGAATGATTTTCTACTTAGCACAGGGATAGGGAACTGCAGCCTCCTTGGGTGCGGCCTTTTGACCAAGTCCAAGTTTTACAAAACAAATCCTTTTATTAAGCGGATTTGCTCTGTGAAGTTTGGATTCAATCAAAGGACTTCACTTGAGGACCTAGAGGGCCACGTGTGGCCTTGAGGCTGCAGGTTCCCCATTCTTGGTTGGGGAATGTTTTAATTCAGTTCAAGTTATTCATCTCTCTCCTATAAATCAGCCTCAAATTGACTGAGAAATACTCAAGGTTACGTGAAATGTTTGTTACTCTTGGAGTAGAAATCATTACTTTGTTTTCTCCCTGTGCCTCATGCTGGAAACTGGATGCATCTCCTGTTTTTCTCAGACCAACTCATTTCCCCAATCCTATATCAGTAATGGCAGAAGGGGATGTTTGGGTTAAGCTCATCAATCATTATCTTCATCAATAAAAAGAAAAACTGTTTATTGGCCTCAGCAGTAGATCATCATGGCCTCTGAAGGGAAGAAATAGGAGTGTAGAATATCTGAGGGTACACAGCATTCCCTCACATAGCACAAAGATGTAGAATCTTGAACTCTGAATGCTATCTCCTCATTCCTTCTTTTTCCAGCCTCTCTTTCTATGAAAAACAGTCCTAGAAACCTTCACCAGTCATTTCCAGGAATCCTCGTTACAAAACTTCAGTGCTAGTAGATTCTGGAACACCTTGTTCATGGCAGTATCAAGTTACATATGTTTTTCTGACTAATCCATAACCTCTCTGCCAAGAAGCAAGATACATGCTTTGTCATAAGTCTTCTAAAGTCATGATTGGCCATTACATTGATTAGAGTTCTGAAATATTTCCAAGTTGTTCTCCTTTACATAATTGTATCATCCTCCAACCTGTTCCACTTGTTCAATTCATTTCACACTGCATCAGTTCATTCAAGTCTTCCCAAGTTTGTCTGTGTTAGTAGTTCTTAAAGAGCAGTAATATTCCCTTACATTTACATACTGCAATTTGTTTAGTCATTTGCTGATTGATAGGCACCCACTTTGTTTCTAGTTTTTTCCTACAACAGAAAATTGCTGCTATAAATATTTTTGTGCATATGGTAGACTTTTTCTAGGACTTTGACTATGAAATGTGGCAGAGAAAGAATCAGTAAATAAAGAGAGACTGAAGATTGGGAGGAAGGGGATAATTGTTGTGGCAATCTGTTGGAAGAGACAGGAGGGGAGTAAGATCAAGGGCCAATTTGGAAGAGTTTGCCTTAAGAAGAGGAGTCACTTCTTCATCTGAGATGAAGTAATAGATGGCTATTCTTGTCAATTGATGCCAATAGATAAATAATATTGTAATTGACAATTAAGACTATTTTGTGGAGACCTGAAAGTATCACTTCAAAGGAGTACAGTGATAGTCATAATGGACCTTCTTTTATACTTCAAAGGCCAAAATACTGGTCACCATGCATGATGGATTTTGTTGCTCTCCCATTTCTTTCTGCTCATTGTACACCTGCCCATGGCTGAGAACATACTGTCCACATAAGGCAGGCTCTCTTACATCTGCCCCAAGAGGATTATTTTCTGTGTATGGCTCCGCTCCAGCCTAATTTTTTTTCTGACCTTTACACCAAGTAAAACGAGCATTTCCTATATGTAATAGAATATAAAAAGAGGATTATATATAAAACTGTGAAGCTCTTCTGGGAAAAAAAAACTTGCTTTGCTTTTGAAACATATAATAAGTTCAACATGTAACTTTCAACATCCTTCTTGTTTGTGATTCCTTTTGGTCTGTCTTCTCTGTACATTAAAAAAAAATGCTTTGGTAACCTCTTTTTTTGCTAGCTCTATTTGACCTCTCTTTTCTACTACTTCTTCCCCCTGCCCACCCAAAAATGGCAAAAAAAAAAATAGAAGAAAAGCAAGGCCTAGTAACAAATGTGCATAGTCAAGCATAACAGATTCCCACATTAGTCATATCTGAGAATGTACATCTTATTCTGCATCTTGAGCCTTAACCTCTTTGTCAATCAGCTTGCTTAATCATTGGCCCTCTAAAATTGTGGTTTATCAGAGGTCTTAAATCTTTCAAAACTGTTTTTTCTTATAATGCTATTGTTATTATATGAATTATTCTCCTGGTTCTGCTTACTTTACTCTGTATCAGTCCATATAAATTTTCCCAGATTTCTCCAACTGCACCTCTTATCATTTCTTACAGTTTAATAATATCCCATAATTTGTTCATTTATTTCCCAGTTTGTAGATACCACCATTATTTTCCATTTCTTTGCTATGACAGAGAGCTGCTTAAAAGAGCTGCTTAAACATTTGTGTACTTATGGCTCTATCTTTAATCTGGTTAGCATGTCAGTGTAATAGTGATGAAGCTCAAAGTTACAGTTTAGTGACATTGGAGACATATAAACTGAGGATTTTTGTTTCTACTTGTTCCTCTGCCAGAAACTACCACCCATTCTGCAGACACCTCGATGCTTTTTAAAGGAGGCAGGTTTCTGACTCAGATAATTTCTGAATGAAGTCTGAAATTCACAGCTCAGTTATAGAAAGGTTTACAAAAGAAGGATAGTTCCCACTTCTGCATATTTCTTATAAAGTTGTCCTTATAGAACAGGATTGAAGGAAATGAGAAGACCCCCATATATACTTATAATCAACTCTAATAAGAGTCCATGTATTCACCAATATTCAAGCCCACCAAGAAATTGGACAACTGGATTCAGAAGTTAAGACTGTCTAAGATAGGGAAGATTTTTTACCTAGTTTTCCATATGTACATCAAACCCTTCTGCCAGTGGAATTTCTAAAAAAAAAAAAAAAAAGACAACAATGATGTGAACAACCATCATAGTGCATACATAGGTGAACACTGTAAGATGTAGAATTGGTTCTGATGTATCTTCTGAAAAAAATAACAACCTGGAAGTTCAGACCTGAGGAATGGAGGATGGCCACATCCCATATGGGGAACTATTCCCACCAAATGCATTTGGAAAGACCCTGGCCATCCAATCTCATGAAGAACACAGGAAGAGGAAGATCCTGATGAGGAGTGGGGTGGGGGCAAGAGAAATACAGTCAGCAATTAGATATTTGATATTCAACTCCTAGAACAGATAGTGACTCCAGAGAATAGCAGCAGGAATTCCCTCAAGCTTGGTGATGTTTAGCTTACTAATTTCAACAGGGAAAACTTCTGATGACAGAAAATTAGACAATATCATTGCAGAGCCACTCTACTAACTTTTTCTTTCCTCTGGGATAAAATATAAACTTCTCTGTTTAGCTATTAAAACCCTCTACAAACTGGATTTCTTTCCAGCCTAATTGGGTACCCGTTCATCTCCTGATTCCTCTCTGTAATCAAACCACTCCTTCCCTTTGCCTCAGAGTCTCCTTCTTCCTATGTTTCTAAAACACCACTTTCTACATGAAGCCTTTTCTGATCCTCCCAACCTATTGGTGTCCTCCCCCTCAAACTACCTTGTATTTAATTACTTGGTCATTTTATTTCTTCTCACTCACTTTATATTTATGCTGTCTATACTTATCTATGTACTTGTGTCTCTCATTAGAATGTAAGCTTGAGAGGAGGGATTATTTCATTGTAACCCCAGTGCCTAACACAGTACCTGGAACAAAGTTGATACTTAATGCTTATTGATGATCTATTAATCAATTAATATAGCAGTACTGAGTCATAAGTGAAAAGTTGGGAGCATTTGACATGATAATCTGAGGTGATCATGGGGGTTTGGAGTAGAAAAGTGCCCTCAGACTGACGTGTGCTACACATCTGAAGTATTTTACTGAGATTTGCGTCTTTTTCCTGAGGGTGGGACACACCATAGAGTAACTTGGCTACTGGCATAACTGTGAAAAATCAAATGAACTAAGTCATCAAGGGAGTATATACTGTCATCATTGCAATTAAGTCTGTGATTTCAGTGATTTTAGGAGACAATATAAAATAGCTTAAAATACTTAATTAATTGAAAAAACACTCTAATTCCCAGTGGTAGTTTTTCACTCACTCAATTTGTGTCAAAGAGTAGTAAATTACATATTCTGATAATACTTAGGGAAAACCCTATTTTCTTACCTTTGTCATGTGCTAATGGGTGTTGGATGTCATTTTTACTAGGGGAATGAAAAGGGCAAGTAAATAAGTATTCAGACAGTGCCTACTATGTACCAGAGGTCTTCCCTGAACACAAGAAGGCTGCTAACTCCATTTCAGGGCTGCTTTCCACCTCTGATGTCCTTCTGTTCCACCTGACTCTCACCTGTGGTTCCAAGAAGCTGTAGCATGCACAGTGTCCACATCCTGGCAAACCATTTTGGCAGATGGGCTAAAGCAGGTTGAGGGTAACCAAGGAGGCTCAAATCCTTTGGTGAGTTAGTAAAGATTTCCCCTAGTGGAATGGATGGATAAGAACAATCTGTTCCAATGGCCATGAAAGCAGCTGAAACTGGTGCTATGGAATGCTTAGAGCTTGGTTAGACATTGAAGAAACCAAGTCAGCATCTTAAGCCATCACCAATTGTCTTGACTCTGTTCTGCCACTGGACTGTGATGGCTCTAGAGGAGAGTGAGGATGACATGCAACTCTGCCTCACTTAAACCCAATTTATGCATAAATCAAAAGACAAAAGACTATGTGCCAAGCACGGTGCTAAGCGCTTTCTACAAATATGATCTCATTTGATCCTCACAACAACCGTGCAAGGAAGATGCTGTTATCATCCCCTTTTTACAATTGAGGGAACCGAGGCAAAGAGGTAAAGTGACTTGCCCAGGGTCACACAGCTAGGAAGTATCTGAGACTGAATTTAAACTTAAGTCTTCCTGATTCCAGGCCAGATATTTTACCCACTGTGCCACTTAAACCTCCTCTAGATGGGGACATAACTCCAAATTCTTCCTGAAAAAAACGTTGAATTTACTCAAGCTATCTTAATCATATTAATTTTACATTGATTTATTTCTTGATAAATGTCTTACCAGCGAAATAAACAAATAGCATACAAATGTCAGAGCAAGAAGTTACCATATTTTTGAGTTAATGATAAATTATTTATTAGGTCTCAAATTTTCAATGTAAGCATAAATATTTAGACCTATAAGGATATTATTGGTTTCTTTAGGAATTCATATTTCCTTATCTACCATTTAAGAGCATAGCCTCAATACCTACTCTCATATTCATCCTAATTATAATATGACACCAATAAATTGATATGCTATTTGCCTTATTAGTGTACATCTTCTTGAGGAAGAATAGGTTGCTGACCCATTATCAGTATGAAATACACTTTTGTGTTATTTTCTAAGGACACAAAAGTGTGAAGCGGCATAAAAGTGTGAACGGAGCCCTCCACATTTTCTCATCCATTAACACAGATCTGTCCAATAGCTCAACAGGGCATTCTGGGTGAATTCCAATCTAACAAGCAATCTTGATCCCATTAGCATTGTGCTCCAATCTGAACTAATGAGCCTAGATACCTTTTTAGAAAAGATTAAGGAATTTTAGAAGTGAAAAGATATCTTAGGTAATTTAGTTTAAAAACAATTAAATTAGAAATATTTAAATAGTTTTTTAAAAAAAACAAGAATACTTTTAAACTCTTAAAATCAATGACATCTTTTTACTTAATTTTTTATCTTAAAAGCCCCCGATCAAAAGACTCTTCTATATTTATAATAGCTCACATTTACGAGTTTGCTGATGAGATGGCCCACTGGCAACTGGGTAGATTTCTATATATGGGCTTTAAATGTAACTTATTGCGCAGAATCTCATAATTGCATGAGACCTTGTAGGTCTAATCTAATCGTTTCTGAAAGGGATCCACATCTTTTTTTTTTTGCTTTTATTTTAGTAACTCTAACAATGTGATTATCCAGCCTGTCCTTGAAGACCCCCAATATCATGGAGAATCCATTAATTCCTAAGGAGTTCAAAAAACAGCTCAGTTAGAAATATTTTCCTAACATTGAAATGGCCTACTTTTCTGCAATTTCTACCCCTTATTCCAACCAAGTTTTCCCCAATAAGTCCAAGCTGAACACATACCTGAAGCCAAAAAAGGTAGGATCTTAGGCAGAGGTCTGATACTGCCCTAGGGTCAAGCTTCAGACTCCACACCTGGAGCCAAAAAAAAATTCTCAAAAGAGACAAAAGAGAATTTGTCACCTCTCCACCCCTTGCAACAGGAAACCTCAGACACAAGACTGATTTGAATACCAAAATCATCAGGGTCTCTGACATTGACCTGGCAGCCAGAGTAAATGGTCCACATATGAGATATGTTCATGGTGTGCCTCATTCTCAACCATCTGGGGATGTAACTACTAATTGGTAGTGATCTGTGATTTCAGTTGTTCTCTTATACCATGTGCCATACTTTGTGCTGAGCATTGGGGAAATACAGAGACAAAAAGGAGACAGTCCATGCCCTCTAGAATCTTACATTGTGTATGTTAAGGGGTAGGTATTGGTGGGTTATAGGGAAATGGATTGGGGCAACAGAAACACAGTTTATATAGGATATATAATATATGAAATACATATATGTGTAAGATATGTTATATATGTGAGATATAGGTATGTGTATATATGCATATATTCATACATTCACACTCATAAATATACATTCATACATGCATTAATATATATGTATATGTGTTTATGAATGTAACCCCAGTCCCAAAGGCCACTGATATGGGACTCTCCTCACTGATAGAAATCAATGCCCTATACCTGCATGAATGGTAGAGTTGTTGAGAGAAAGAGAGAGAGAGAGAGAGAGAGAGCCAGCCTCTCTCTTCATGCTCCAGAGGTCTTCTTCAGGTGTCTTCAGGCTTTGTAGTCACTTTGGACACTTCTGGCTTCCAGCTTTGAGAGAAACAACAGAAGATTTCAACCCCACTTCAGGTTGCTGAAGGAAAAAACTGGGAAGACCTAAGAAGAACTGGCAGTCTCTATCATGTCCCTATCCCCAGCTTGCTACACTAGAGACTAAGGGGAACTTCTTGTGTGAGATCTAGGGGACTCTCCATTAAACTGAGTTACCTTGACCCAATGAGAGAGCTCCTTCACTCTGTATCATCTGGCATGTATTTCCAAATGTATACTTTCTCTGACTTCCATTTTGCTATCAATTTGGATAAATGGACTTCTTGGCTAAGTGTTACGTTTGTTCATTTGGGATCTGATATTTGGTGACAAAAGGATCAAGCCTTGAATGTAAAGCTTGAGGTCCTACTTCTCTCACTAATGAAACAGTCATCACAAGTTTAGCTTAAACCTGAAAATCACATCCCCTAGACTACCAATGGGTAGCTAGGGTTAGTGGATAGCGTGCTGAGCCCAAAGTCAGGAAAAGTCATCTTCCTGAGTTCAAGTCTGACCTCAGATGTTTGCTAGCTGTGTGACCCTGGGCAAGTCACTCAATCCTATTTGCCTCAATTCTTCATCTATAACATGAGCTGGAGAAGGAAATGGCAAACCACTCTAGTATCTTTGTCAAGAAAACCCCAAATGAGGTTACAAAGAGTAAAGACAATTATTATTTACAAGTCTGTGCTAGCCCCCAGGGACATAAACAAGTGTTTTCTAATATAATGAAGCACATTCAATCACATTGCATCTAATGAAATGTTACATTAATATTTTAGTGAGAGAAAAAAGGATTTTGTACTATTCATAAGAAACATTTTAAATATTTCATGTTTTATTTTTCAACTTATATTTTACATGTTTGTTATGTATAGAATTTGCTAGTATAATGGCATATATGTGTAATTTATAAACAAATATGTACATATTGGGGATGCATCCTCAACAATTAAAAAAAATTTGCTAGTAGAGGTACAAGGTTTTTTAAAATTTGGAGATCATTGGCCTATAGGGTAAAATATAAACTCCCCAGCCTGATTCCTATTTGCCTTATTTCTATACTATTCCCTTTCACAAGCTTTATATTCTAGATAAACTGTATTGCTAGCTATTGTCTAAAATTTAAACTCTATTTGCCTCCATGAATCCAGACAGAGCACTCATCCTAGCACACACACACACACACACACACACACACACACACACACACACCCCCTTTCTTTCCATGTCTGGAACACTCTCCCCTCTCATCTCCATCTCTGAATCCTTCAAGGTTCAGCTCAGATGCCATATCTTCTTGTGATACCTTCCCTAACCTCTCCCCTTGTTGGCGTTCTCTCCTTCCTGTTTTCTTTGTACTGTATTCATTAATGTGCAGATCATATCCTCTAATCGTAGTTGAACATAAGCCCTTAAAGAGCCAGTTCTGTTTTTTTATCTTTGCATCCCTAAATGTCTTGCACATAGTAGGTACTTAATAAAGGATCTGTTGAATTGGATTCCGTCAAAATATTTGAAGGCAGTGATCCCTTCTCACTCAAGTTTTCTCATTTCTCAGATAACTATCGCCAGTTCCTTCAACTGTTCCAAATATGGTTGTTCTTAGGTCCCAAGCCATTCCCCACCTCCCCATTCCATCACCTCCTTTGGATTCACTCAAGTTTCTCAGTGTCTTTCTGAAAATAGCATTCCAGAACTGAAAAAAAAATACTCCAAACATGGTCTGCCCAGAAAACAGTATCATGTCACTTCCAATTCATTCCCACACACATCTTTTTATTCCCTATCACATACCAAGCATTCTTACTCCCTTCATTCTGACCAGGACCTCATAGGAAAGTAGCTTAAGAGCACTCACTCTACAGGGCTTGCCCTCTGACCATGCTTTCCCCACCTTGAGCTTGTTGATTTTTTAAAACTTGAACTTTTAAAAAGTTTAGATCTTTGCAGTGCTCACTATTTTTGGTCTGATTAGTTTCCACTCATCCTTTTAGCCCACCAAGATCTTTTTGCATCCTGCCCCTGTTGTCCCATGGGTTAGCTCTCCTTCCCAGCTTTGTGTCACCTGCAGTTTTAGAAGCTTCCATCTAAGCCTTCCTATGAGTCATTAATAAAAACGTTGATGAGAACAGGGCCAAGAACAGAACTGCGAGGCATGAAAACATTATTATAAATGGGAATTAGGGCTCTATAAATACTACTAATACAGCAGTTCATGTACATCCTCAGTTAACTATGCTTTTGTGGGACTAGAAGGAGAAGATTGAGATAATGACACTTTCACTATTTTATGGTTTTATGTTTTGTTGTGAGGATCAAATAAGCTAATATATGTAAAGCGCCTACAAATCTTAAAGTAATGTATAAATAATAACAGCGGATGTTTGTATAGCACTGAAGGTTTATATAGCACTTTACATACATCATTTCATTTGGTCCTAACCTAATCCTTTGAAGTAGGTGTTAAAGTTATTATTATCCCTGTTTTCCCAATGAGGTCATCACTATTATTAGGTCAGCTCCTCTTTCATTATGACATCCTTTCACTTTCTATTCTAACTGCCGCGTACCTACTAACTGGTTAATCACTCTGAGATGTATGTGTCTTTTAACCATCTAATAACTGATGTTATCCCTGAGGCTACATTATTCTCTTCCCAATTACCCACATGGAATTTCAGGCGCTTTTTCTGCAACATAGTGTCTCGGAGAGTCATCGAGGAGATTGAACAGTTAAGTAGCTTGCTCATAGTCACAGAGATAGTACGTGTCAAATAGTGGAATTGGAACTCAGATCTTTCCACCTGTATCATGCTACCTTTCTTAATATGTAATATGCCACAATATAATATAAGAGAAACATTGTGGCTTAGTGGATAGAGGACCAGCTTTGAAATCTGAGTTCAAGAACTTCCTCCGTGTGACCTACTAATTTTCTGGCAAGTCATTTACCTTCCCAACATTCTGTGCAACTCTAATACTCCAGGTTGCCCATCCTAATTAATGGAAGAAGTTTCAACCCTGGGAATTTACTACATTTACGAAATCACAGTTTTGGACAAATTCTACATTTATACACACACACAAGTACACAAAATCCATGTTATAGATTAATGTAAATAGCCTATATCTGTGGGCAATGATTATCTAAAGAAAATATTTCATTATTTTTATTTTTGAAATATTATTCTCCATTGTATCTTAGTGGATTATGCTCATGTGCATCTAAAATATCTAGGGAGGTAAACAAATTATCATAATTATTGCTATCCTCACTGGTGAGGGGAGGGGTAGGTGGTATTGTTTTGGACTGTGGAATTAGCAAAATGTTTTAAAAAGTGTTTCCTTCTGATGTTTTCAGGAATGAGTGTTCCATAATAGAAATATTTTTTCTGGATGACCATCAAGGCTATACAAACATTTTGATAATCAAATGTTCTTGGTTGAATTTAGTTGTACAACTCTAAAATATTCCATCTACTATTGTAGACATGACCCAATTTGTATTTCAGCTTTCACACATGGATTTGTGGATCTTTCCGTCTTCAGTTAATATCCATTTTTTACATCCTAATAGGAGAATTCTCCACTTCGAAAATCTGCAAAACAAAAGAATAATGAAATAGAAGAGTGTGGCAGGGCTTTACTCCTCCATAGCAAAAAGGTAACTTGTAGTGTGTGTATTGTTTCTTGAGTTGCTTTAGAGTAATGATTTCCCTCCTTTAATTGGAGTGGTGAGGGGGACAAGGTTGGAACATATAATCATTTGATTTTCCAGTACACTTCTCCAAAAGTAAAATCCTTTATTTATACCAAAACACAAGTGGATTCCTTCCCTTGGAAATCACTATAGAAAAAAAAGAAAGTGGACTGTTTACATAGGTTGTAAATTAACACCTGAAAAGGGAGAGCCAGTGAACTAGTTACACAGAAATGACATTGCTTAAGTGCTGTACAAACTATTATATCATAATATATTATATTATATTATATTAATTACATTACATTACATTATATTATATTATAATAATCCACTGTTATTATTAAGGCCTACTCTTGGGGAAATCACAATATAGTTGAAGAAATAGAATCCACATATAAGAAACTTTTGAAGTATGCTTACAAAGTAGCATCTCAAGAAGAGCAAATGAATGAAATACAGACCCAAGTCACTTAGTCAACAAGCATTTATCAAGAGCCTACTATGTGTCAGTTACTATGCTAAGTGATACGTACCTCCCTTGAATGATAGTTATCAGTCTTATCTCCTTTACTATGTCATGGACTCCTTAAGGACCTTGCTTTATTCATCTCTGTCCTCTACAACGCCTTACAATTAGAATGTGGAATGGAAAGGTGTTTATTAAGTGCTTACCATCAGCTATACGCTATGTTAAGTACTGGGGACACAAGTAGAAAAAAAGACAAAATTCCTACTCTCTCACATTCCAACTAAGGGAACTAATAGATATTAGGAAGGTTCAACTGCCAGGCAAATAGAAGAGCACAATCAATCTCAGGGTACAGAGGTAGGACAGATGAAAAACCCAGGGGTCCTTGGGGCATCATAGCAAGTCAGATGACAATGCCTCGATGTCAGAAGAGCATAGTGGCAGGCCAGATGGTAAGACCTGGTGAACTTTAGTAAACAATGTATATTCTTGAGGGTTTCCATTAGTCACGTATTGCTTTGTCATAATACTTATATTATAATGGTCTATGTATTTTTTGTTAATTTTTCAAGTCTATACCTTCCCAAACCTTATTATAAACTGCTTGAGGGCAAAGAACAGGTTTAAAATTTCTTTGTATGCCCCTTAGTGCCTGGCACAAGGCCTAGAACAGAATAAATGTTTATAAATATTTGTTGATTGAGAGAGCACTCTGAAAAACAATACGCAACAAAGAACAAGATATTGACCTAGTTTCTGTACTATTTTGGTATGCTTCCTGTAGTGCACCAACAATATGCCAATACAGGATTCATACAGACATATCTTCTCTATACCACATGGAAGAATGTTTTGTACAACTTCATTACTTTTGCACTAAGAATCCAGGCCTCCTGAATCAGAGTTCAGTGGCCTACATTCCTCTTCCTATATGGACCAGATTTATATGGAAAAATCAAATACAGGGGCAGCTAGGTGGCCCAGTGAATAGAGCACCAGCCCTGGAGTCAGGAGGACCTGAGCTCAAATCTGGCCTCAGACACTTAACACAAAAACTAGCCGTGTGACCTTGGGCAAGTTGCTTAACCCCAATTGCCCTCCAAAAGGAAAATAAAAAGAAAGAAAAAAAAAGAAAAGAAAAATCAAATATAGTCCCAGGCTTGCCAATGGGCAAAAGCAGTGGTGTCCAGCTCCCATAGAAATAAGGGCCACTAAATGATACATAAATATCCCTGCAGCCACATACTAGCTTGTTTATAGATTTATTTTTTTGTTAATATGTCAATACCTTAAAATCACATAAATGCATTTTAATCTGGTTCCTCAGCACTTGAGAGTGTTGTGGACCCCATGCAGTTAACTGTGTTTGACACCTCTGGTCTAAGACACCTTCAGGAAGCCTTGCCAGGGCTTTAGCCTCCTCCATTGAAGGTAAAGGATACAAAATTCAAGGAATATTTAGTCCTGCAGGGTGATCGTTACATAATCTGGGTTTCTTTTTGGACAGAATATTTAAGAATAGGGCTATATTTTATCATTTTGGTCCCTGGTTTATTGATCTTATGATGATAAGTATAATGATGCTAAATGTGCATGTTTTGTAGACTGTTAAATAGGAAAACCTTCTTACAGTGGGGGATTATAAGACACTAAATTAGTCTTTTAAAGCTATTTTATTGAATTGCTTTCCTTGGAGACCTAAAAATATTGAGCCACTTCATTTTCTTATTTGGTGTAGGTACTGTCTTGCCTGGAAACAAGAGGATGGGATGGGGAGGGGAAGGTGCTACATCATCTCCAAAGATTCTATCAGCTGTTAGGTTATTCACAGAATCACAGTATTCTAGAATTGGAAGAGTCCAAATCACAACTGAAAAGTAATCCAGATTGTAATGTACCCAATAAACAATCATTCAGCCTTTGCTTGAAGACATCCATTTACATAGAACTCACCACCTCCCAAGGCAGGTCATTCCATCTGTATAGCTCTAATTGGTAGGAAGTTTTTTTCTGACATCAAGCTTAAATTTGCTTCTTTGCAACTTCCACTGTCCTCTAAAGACAAACAACCAATCTAATCTCTCTTCCACACTGACAAGCATGAACATGGATATCATGTTCCCCCCTTGTGGGGGGAACTGGTAGATATCTGTGTTTGTGAAGGGATTTCCCCTATATAATTTTAGTCCATGGGATCCTACCAATCCTTTCTCTGAACCCACTGAAATCTCTTTCCCCACAATCTAGGGTACATGTGAGGTGTCTATGGGTGCATATGTTTTCCACTTCTTTATCATCAGCTCTAGGAGAGAGTGGTCGTTTCTCCCCAAGATTCCCATTAGTTCCACCCCAGCAATCAGTTCCCCTCTGTTACTAAGAATCAGCCAGTATAGAATTTCCTCTTATTGATTTATCTACAACAGTAGGCATCAATTTATTAATCACTTACTATGTGTAAGTCACTGTGTTTAGGGTTGGAAAGCCAAAGAAAAGGGAAAGACAGTCTCTAACCTCAGGGAGTTTACATTCTAAAGGGAGATATGTGTGCATAAATAGGTATATACAAGATTTACACAGAGTAGATCCAGGATAATGTTGTAGGAGAAGGCACCAGCAGCTGAGGGGGGACGAGGTGTGGGTGAGGGGTACTGGAAAAGGAGACTATTTAAACTGATTCTTCAAGGAAACCAGGGATTATAAGAAGTGAAGATGAGAAGGGAAAGCTTCCCACATATGGCAGACAGCTGATATGAAGACACATATATGGAGGGAGGTTATTTGGGGTCAGAAAAAAATAGGCTGTTTGGACCAAGAGGGCATGGAAGGGAGTAATTGAAAGAAACTGGAAAGACAGGGAGGGGCTAGGTTCTAGAGAGCTTTAAATGCCAGGGTTTATATTTGATCTTAGAGGAAACTGAGAATCACAGGAGTTTATTGAGTAAGGAGGGTGGCACGGTCAGATCTGTACTAGGACAATCACTTTGGCAGCTATATGGTTGGTAGACTGGAGTAGGGAGACCCTTGGAGTTTGGAAAATAATTAGGAGGGTATTACAATAGGTTAGAGGTTAAAAAGCCTGAACTAAATAGAGTGATAGAAAGGAGCAGAGAGAGAGATTGTGGAGATTGAAACTACTACAAAATTTAGCAAGTATGAATGGCTATAGGGTGAATGAGAGTGAGATATTGAGGATAACATTGAGATTGTGAACCTGGGTGACTACAAGTGTGATGAGCTATCAATAATAATTGGGAAGTTTGGGAGAAGATGGGTTTTGAGGTAAAGAGAATGAATTTTATTCTCGATGTACCAAGTTTGAGATGCTACAGGAATCCAGTTCCTAATGTTTAGTATATAGCTGGTGATCACAAAGTGGAATAGTACAGAGAGGAAAGAGAAGAGGACAGAGCCTTAGGGGCATCCTTGGTCAGTAGGTGTGACCTGGAGGAAGATACAGCAAAGAAGAAAGAACAGTCAGACAGGTCAGAAGAAAATGAAGAGAGCCATGGCACAAGAACCTGGAAAGGAGAGAGTATGCAAGAGGAGAAGATGGTCCGCAGGCTCAGATGCCAGGAGGCTGAGGAAGGGCCATTAGAGCTGCCATTAAAAGGCCTTTGGTAACTTTGGAGAGAACATGGTCAGTTGGATGATGAGGTCAGAAGTGGAATTGCAGAGGGTTTTGAAGAGTGTGAAAGAACAGAAAGTAGAGGCACTGAGTGTAAGTGGCTTTTTCAAGGAGTTTAGCTTAAAAGGGATGAGATATTAGATGATGGTGCTGATAATTTATCCTGAGGGTTTGTTTAAGATGGTGGGGACTTGGACATGTGTGAAGGCAGCAGAGAAGGACTATATAGTTAGGGAGAGATTGAAGATTCAGGTCAAGGTTGATGGTGGGGGCAATCTTATGGAAAAGATGGGAAGGGACAGGATGAAGAGTATAGGGAAAGAGGTTGACCTGGGCAAAGAGAGGGACTTCCTCTTCACTGAACATTGGAACTTATGATGGGACAGTGGGGGGCAATGTCAGGGGGAACTGACATGGTGAGGGAAGAAGAGGGAGCTTGGGACAAATGATGCCAGTTTTTGGAAGGGTGAAGAATATTGGTTTTTGGAAAGGAAAATAAGGTGCCATTTAGAGGATATAGAAAGAAAAGCACAGACCTCATGAAATTCTCTCTCTTTTAGTTACCTTCAGTTTATTCTGTGGATGGTGATATTGACATCCATTATCCTGATCCCAGCTCTCACACAGGAATAAGGTACTTTTTTGAAATATAGGAAAAAATTATATGTAGGAAATACAGAAAGAACTAATTTGTTCTATCATGTCCCTCTTCTTGCCAGTTTCTAATGTCCCCAGAATTAATCAGATCCTTGGATCCCTGAAAGAGAGGTTGGAAGGTGAGATAAGTGTCACTTGTTGTTAGCACCTCCTATTTCAATCTAGGATGCTAAAGGTGCCTCCCTATAACAGAACTAAAAAAGGAAGACAGCCCAGATGGCTAGAATTTTCATCCTTCAGTTTATATATTCCTACTATTCCAGATGCAGCCATACCCCCACCCTGACTCCCTAACCCCAACTAAATATTCAAGTCTTTATTTCTTCTTCTGTCTTTTCATCCTACTCTGTTATTGAGGAAATAAGTAGCCTGGGACAATGGAGCATCCTTTTTGGGGACTAAATTTTTTAAGACTAAAGTAATTAAAAGTAATTTGTTCTAAGGTGGCATGGTATGAGCGGTAAAACTGAGACTAGAATTCAGTTCTCTCCAATTACTGCATATTCTTCTTCCTGTCTTGAAGAAGGGAAAATGGAAGTGGTTAACTTAATAGAAAGCTCAGCTTGACTCATTTTTCAATCAGTGGATCTCATGTACAGCAAAGCTGTGTGTTTCCTTGATTTCTGAAGAAAATGTGTAAGGCATCTCAGATGTATATAACCCACTCCTATTTCTCACTGTGGAATGACGCAGATCCTAAGTACTCAGAGGCTATGCCAGCAGAGTGCAATGTCTGGTAGGCTCCATAAAGCTTGAAAAGCTTCTAGTATCATCCCTATACCAAAGATTTTTTCTGCGAAGGATTGGCCTACCTAAATACAAAAATGCTAAGCAGTGGAGGGTTGATCAATAGAAGATGAATTCTTTGGCCGATACAAACCTATGAAATGAATGAAAATTGCTACATTTTTACCAGTACATGCCTGTACTGGACATAGGCACTGATATAACTAAAAATAGAGAACCCTAAGGAAAATATTTAGAAAAGACAACCTACCCTTAGTAAACTACAAAATAAACAGGCACAAAATCCCCCAACTCCTATTTGCAATGCAAGAGGTTATTTGGATGGATTTATTTTATTTCTTTTTTTTTTCAATTAAAGAGAAAATGGAGGGCCTCCCTTGCAGAGATATTCCACTGGCTTTTTTTTAAAAAATTGATTTGTTTATTTACTTTCAGTTTACAAGATTCAGTTCCACAATCCCTTGAGTTTCAAATTTTCTCCCCCCACCCTTGTGGTGGCATGCAGTCACATATTTTCACATTGGACATTAGTCTGGTTGTATAGAAGGGTTGTAACCAATGGAGTGAACAATGGGAAAGAGGAAACAAAACTCCACTGGCTTTTGTAATTGTCCCATGGGGAAGAGAGTTGCTTAAATAATAAACTGTCAACACATTGAGTATAAGTACAGGGGCTAGTTTGTAGAATTTAGCTAAGGTGAGCACTGTGCGCAGATGTTTTAGGGAATCTTAGCCGTCTCTGATAACACCCTCGAATGAGTAGAAATCTTACATAGAAAGCTACCACTGAAGAACCCACACTTGTAAAATCTCTTGGTTTCCCTTCAACCTCTAGTCCCAAAACTTTGCAGAGGGTGTTTGTATAGTAGCCATATAATTAGATAGAGAGAGAGAGAGAGAAAGGGAGAGAGAGGCAGATAGATTTCACAGAGATCTACCAACATTTTCACAGGATTACCATAAGAAGACCATTAAAAATCAAAAAAGAGGGTCGGAAGATGTGGAAAAAAAGAGTGACACGAGCAGTGTTGGAAGATATGGAAACTGTGGAAAGGAAAACAGCAGTGGTTTCATTCGCCTTTGTAATTTCTGTATCGCTCATTTTCGCCTTAATACTTTTTGTCTATTTAACCATGGAAAAGAAGGTAATCGCAGTTTAGCTCCATACAGTAACACAAGTGTGAAGACAACAAGCAATGGGCTTCTGACTAAGTGAGTAACTTATCATTCTATCTTCTTTCAGTAAAAGAATTCAGAACAATTTTGGAATTAGAATGCTCAAGTAAAAAGCCAAATCCAACAACTATGCGATCTTCCTTTGAAAGTATACTGCTTTAAAAGAAAAAAAAAAGGAAAGGAAAAAAAGACACTGCTAGATTATTTATCCATATGCCTATGTCAGGATACAAGAAAGCAAATGGCGCAGAGCAACCTTTTCAAGATGGAGAATATAATTAAGAAATCTCTCTATACTCATTACTACACCTACTTTATAATGTGCTTCTGAATTTTGGCAGACTTATAAAAAGCAGAATGCTGTTTTTAAGCATGAGAATAAACTATACATATTTCCTTTACTCCTCAAATGATCTGGCCAAACACACGTACTTCTTTTGTTAAGAGCCATTCACAGAATTGTGAAATTCTTAGTCATTTGGTAACTAATAGTAATAAACTTTGATCTGCTTATGATAATAGTGATCCCAAAATATCTTTAGAGAGAGATCACCAGTATCTTTAGTCTTTGCTAATTTTTTCTTACAATTTGGAATTTTTATGACATGAAAAAACATTTGAAATGATAACACTAATACCCAGAATCTTGTGTCTCTTCCTCCACCAAGAAATTCCTAAAATCAGCAAACTGTTTTTTATGGGATTTCCAATCAAATTTGTATAAGTATTTATGCTTAGTAATCTCTAAGTATGTGTGCAGCATTGACTTTGTAAGTATCCCTCCTTACCTTAACAGTAAATCCTTTACTAAGAGTTTTTCTCTGATTGTCAAATATTTAAATACTGTACATACTAAAATAGAATCCATCCTGTTACATTTACTTTGGTGCATTTTGTTTACCTGTGCTTTGTATATGGAGAGATGAATGATATTCTGTTGTGTGTAATGTTTAAATCTTTGCACAGCCTACCTTCAGGTTGACAGGCTGAAGAAAATTTGAAAAACTTTTTTTTCCTGTTTTTCTCAGTTCAAAGAAACACTATATACTATAGAATAATGGGTTAAGTACCAAATTATTTCTACTGCTGTAATACTAATGGTAAACGAAGAAGTACCAAACCTGTGTTTATTACAGTCCATAGCAGGATGTATGCAGACAAAGAACTAAAGGCTGTTGATGCTTGGGCTTTATTTAATGGGAGAAAAAAGTCTTGTTGATTGAAGTCTTGGAATCGAACCTTAAGGAAAAGTCAAAACTTATTCTTTCCTGAAACAATAGTTTATCTCCTACTCTAATTTAAGAAAACACTTAATCTGCCCAGAAGCAGATTTTGAGGAGAAAATTTCCAAATGCCCTTGGACAGTGGGAGACATAAGGGTGTCAGCACACTAACTGATCTGGTTCTGAGCTGACCCTGCTTTGGATGAAATGAACCTACAAAGGCATGAAAGAGCCCTCGGTCAGTTCTGTCTTTCTTCAGAGTACATTTCACGCTAGCTCGTTGTTGTTGCTCTTGTTTTTTTAAAGCAAAGCAGGTAAATGAAGAGAGAGAAAAACCTGTGTAGGTGTTGCTACAGGAAAAATTGATATTGATAGGGTGAATTTTCTACTGTACAACCTCATTCATGGAAAAATGATAGTTACATTGTGTGGGCAGTAACCTAAACACAGTCCCTGACTAATGCAACCTTCTCTGAAGAATTAGAAGGGTACTATTCTAGGTACATTGCAAAAGTAGCTTGAGGACATTACTACTGTATTCCTAGGCAACAAGAGAATGGCATTTTTGGTGCAGTTCCAAGGAATCTCATTGTAAAATCTTCCTTGCTGCGGAGCTGGGGATCATCTGTAAATATATGTAAGCTCTTCTAGGGCAGAGGCTGTCTTTTTTATTTTTGTTTTCTGTTTTGGTTTTTGCATCTCCAGCTTAACAGAAGGTTTGCACTTAAAAATTGTAGATAAAGGTTTGTTTAAGTAAATGTAGATTTATGTATATGCATATAGGTATGTTTAGGTATAGATAGGCATGTTTAGGTATATGTAGGTAAACATGACATACAGATATACATATATATATGTATAGATAGAGAGAGAGAGACACACACACACATAGATAGAGTTTTGATAGGAAAGCAGACCTTTTCTCATTTATTAGACCCATAAAGGGGATAGAGGATGGTCCAATGTCAAATAGAAAAAGAGCTAATATTTATATAGCACTTTAAAATTTACAAAGCTTTCATTGTTGTTGTTCAGTTGGTTTTTAGTTGTATCTTACTCTTCATGATTCCATTTGGGTTTTTTCTTGGTGAAGATACTAGAGTGGTTTGCTAGTTCCTTCTCCAGCTCATTTTACAGATGAGAAAACTGAGGCAAACAGGGTGAAATGACTTGCCCAGGGTCACACAGTTACCAAGTGTCTGAGACCAGGTTTGGCCTCAGGAAGATGAGTTTTCCTAACTCCAGGCCCACAGCTCTATCGTCTGATATACGTAGCTGCCTACTAAGCTTTACATACACTATCTTTTTAAATTAAATTAAAAAATTTTTTTCCTGATTAACAGGAATCCATTTTCTCTCTGACACATCTCCCTCCACCACTGGGGAAAAAAAAAGAGAAAAAAATGCCATCATTGTAATATATGTATAGTCAAGCAAAAGAAATACCCACATTGGCCATGTCTAAGAAGATCTGTGTCTCAGTCTCCATCCCAGAGTCCATCCCCTCTGTGTCAGCGTATTTTCTCCTGGTCTTCTAGAATTATGGTTAGTCATTGCATTGATCACAGCTCTTAAGACTTTCAAAGTTATTTGTCTTTCCAATGTTGTTATTGTATAAATTGTTCTGATTCTTCTCACTTTGCTTTGTATCAGTTCATATAAGTCTTCTCAAGTTTCTTTTGTATATTATATGTATATACATAAATATTTGTTATAAGGATTTTATCTTTATATTTTTGTGAGGGGGAGGTAGGAGAGAAATGCTTTTAATGCTTTATATTTTCCCTCCTCCCACCTTTTCCACCCCATTCTCAGGGAATAAGAAAAGAAAAGAAAAACAAAACCTTTGTAACAGATACATCAAGCACAACATATTTCCACATTGGTCATGTCCCAAAATATTAGTTCTTCACCTACATCTGTCAGGAAGTAGTATGTTCCATCATGAGTCCTCTGAAATCAGGGTAGACATTGTGTTGATCAGAGTTCTTAGGTCTTTCAAAATTGTTTGTTGAATTGTTTCTCTCTTTTTAAAATTTTTTACAGACCAACAGCATTTCATTTCATTCATATGCCATCATTGATTCAGCCATTGATATGTATCCTCTTAGCTCCAATACTTTGCCACCACAAAAAGAACTGCTGTAAATATTTTTGTACATAGGAGTCTTTTACCTCTTTCTTGGTCTCTTGGGGCTATAGATCTAGCAGTGTTAACTCCTGGATCAAAGGGTATGCACAGATGAGTAATTTTGAGGTCATAATTCCAAATTACTTTTTGGAATGACTGGACTTATTCACAGCTGCACAAATAGTGGATTCATGTTCCTGTCTTCACCACCCCCACTCCCCAATATACTCCAACATTTATCATTTTCCTCTTTGGTCAGCTTTGTGAATCTAATGAGTATGAGGTAGAACCCCAGGGTTATTTTAATTTGCATTTCTTTAATAGCGATTTGGAGTATTTTTCATATGGCAACTGAAAGCTTGGATTAAATATATATAATCTCATTGGGGTCTCATAACTGATGCAGGAGATATATGCAGTGGGTATTGCCCCCCCCTTTTAAAGTTGAGGAAATTGAGGCTTCAAAAGGTCTTTCTGATTGCAAGTGTAGCATGCTATCTACCACACCAGACTGCCTTTCAAAAAGGCAGGATATTTGTTTATTTTTGCTTTTTGGAGGGCAATTGGGGTTAAGTGACTTGCCCAAGGTCACATGGCTAGTTTTTGTGTTAAGTGTCTAAGGCTGGATTTGAACTCAGGTCCTCCTGACTCCAGGGCCGGTGCTCTGTTCACTGCACCACCTAGCCGCCCCAAGGATATTTATTAAATAAGGAAATCTTTGCTACTGAAAAAAAAATGGTTTCCCTTACAGTATCAGAAAGACTAACATTTCTACCTACACTATAGGGATTAAACCTTTGTCTACACAGGCAGTTTCTGAGGGACATTGAGATGTGATGAAAAAAAAATCACTGAACTGAACTAGGAATTAAGAGAACTGGAGTCTGTTACTTAGGGTCTACATAGACCTTAGGCAAAAGGCTTTTAAGCAATCTGAGCCTCCATTTCCTGATATGTAAAATGATTTGATGACCTCTTAAGGCCCTTTCCAGCTCTAAAATTCTATGATTCCATGATATAGAAAACTAAGCAATTATCTACTGGTTTTGCTCAATGTAGGTTATTAATCTGTCACTCCCTCAGGAACAGTTTGCATATATCACAATGCTTGGATAATTCCCTCAATTATCTACTTCATATTACCTCTGCGGGTACACTGAGAGTGTGGCCATGAGCTCCTGGAAGAGATAATAATATCACACATTTATAAAGCACTTAAAATTTTGCAAAGTGTTTTCCTCACAGCAAGCCAAGGTAGGTAGTACAAATACTATTCTTTCGTATTTACAGAGGAAAAAACCAGAAACTCTGAGAGAGAAGAGACTTTGCCCATGATCACTCACCTAGTGAGTGTCTGACATGGGAGTCAAAACCAGATCTTCTACTCCCTATGCCACACTGGCAAACTTTCCTGGCAAAATCAGTCAGAAAGTTGAAGGAATTGTCAAAGCTGAAAATTCATTTTCCTCTCTGAGAGCTTTAATTCCCTCAATTATCTACTTGTCTTTGCTGTTAGGTGCTTAGTTAAAAGTACTTAAGAGCCGGCACACTTTGCAAAACCTTGTGTTTTGGTTTCTGTTTGGAAACCAGAGCGACATAATACTAAATGCACTGACTTTGTCAGAAGCCCTGTATTCAAAATCTGATTCTGATATTTATTGATTGTGAAACTCCTTTCTATTCTTCTGTTCTCTCATTTGCAAAATGGAGCTCATAATATTTGTATTACAAATTAACTGCTTATGAGGATAGTACTTTATTAACCTTATAGTAGTACAAAAATGTGAGTTATTATTATCTTCCAAAAGCATTTGCTGTTCCACTTTGCCCATGATTCAGATAGTATCATATATTTTTCCTAGACTTTGGTGTATAATTATAAATACATACAGGTAAATGGAATCCTAATGTAAAGTGATTTACCTTCCTCACAGCAGTAGCAGCTCTATAGATGCTAGAGTTTAGGCATTGAGGTAAGCTCAGTTTTTTTGCAATTATAGTATAGATGTCTCTTGCTCATATGACTCCAATTTTTTTTTGCTCTTTTTTTTTTTGGAGGGGGAAGGGCAGGGGAGTTGGGATTAAGTGACTTGCCCAAGGTCACATGCCTAGTAAGTGTTAAGTGTCTGAGGCCAGATCTGAACTCAGGTCCTCCTGACTCCATGGCCAGTGCTCTTTTCACTGCACCACCATATGACTGTACCATATGACTCCATCATAAAAGTCATTTTGATGTGATATGTTCTCCCAACATGGGAATGAGCAGGTATATATTTTTTATCAATACATTTGCAACCTAAGCAAAGTGCTTCAGGTAAAGTGAACATTGTAAGAATATAGTCATTGTTTTATTTATATAAAATTTCACAATTATAGGAACCTGACATGTCTTGCCCATTGTCAATGGCACCTCTTTGATTTAGCCTAGTCAGAGAATGAATTTTGCTCTACAAAAGTAAAAATATCTTGCTTTTAACCCTTTCTTGGTGCCATCACTTTGGGAAATATTTTTATAATATCTTAGTAATAGTATTTTAAAATTTTCACAATATTTTAAAACATTTCCCTTTTGCAGGAAATAGAATATACTGAACATAATTTACCCTTTTCTTGATGACTCAGGATCATAATCCATAGACATTGGTGATTATAATGCATTGTAACTGGTTTTTACAACATTGCCCAGAGAGGCTTTGGAATTGTGTAGACTCATTTGCCCCTGACACTAAATGGCCCCAGACTACCAAGGGTTAGCTGTTGCTTCTTGGAGCTGCCTCTCCTTTTTTGCTTTGCTGCCTAAAATGGTGACAGACAAATTAGGTATCAAGTCTGTTAACATTGTTATCTAAAATATCAGTTAAACTTCTGAGTAAGGGCCTGAAAGGATCTCCTAAAGCACATGGGCTTGTGGAGTTTTCCGCTCAGTGTTTTGGGGTTTTTTTGTTTGTTTGTTTGTCTGTTTAAAAAAAATCTTTGTGTTCTCTGTTATTTTCTGGATAGTTCAGAATTCTGCATAAGAAACCTCCAGATAGATGTGATGCTACTATAAATGTAGGTCTGTTTGTTGAGCTCCCCCACCCCATGATGGCTACTCTAAAGGCTAAGAACAGAATATTAAATAACTACTTTTAATATGGTGAGGTTTGAAAATAATTCAGCATCATAATGAAATAATATATTTTAGTTGGTTGGCTCAGTAACTCCTAATAACCACCTCTCTCTTTGTTTTTGATATTTCTCACCCTTCCTTCCCCCAAACTTAATGTGCTCACTCCTCAAATTTTCTTGGAATCTTTTGTTTAGATCTTTTTTGCCCATATCATATCAATCTTATGTCATATCTATGTACATGTCATAACCCTCATAGTACATCATAAGCTCCTTGATGGTAGGGGCTGCATCATATTTCATTTTTGGGTCCACTGGAATGTGGCACTTTATAAATCATAGGCACTTAGTAAATGTGTATTGAATTATAGTTTTGACTTTACTGTTGGCTGAAAGTAAATGGATTCTTCTAGTCTGTTTTTCAGATTGGGTACAGTAACTGGCCCCTGGGATATAGTATATAAGCCAGAGGAAAACAAGGATGCCAATTAGCAATCTTTGCCTTTCAGACTACATACCAAGTGCTGGTTCAGAGAGTGGGTTTCTTGGAGAACGAATTGCAGAAACTAAAGCAATGGCACATTTTGTTCACATACCAATTCAACTGGTTAAACAACTTTATGACCCTGAGATCACTGGCCTGGAACCAACATTTAGTCCATTCACTTTTTTGTTTAACAAGACCTTAAAAAGCAAGATGTCTTGCCCTGGTCACCTTCAAGGCTATAAAGGAAAAATTCTTCCTTGCCTCAAAGCCCAACAGCTTGAGGGAAGGTTTGATCTGCCAGAGTAAAGAATGATGCTGAGTCTTCTGAGTTCTTCAGAACACATCTGGATTTTACAGGAAGGTTCAGGACAGTTGCCTCCGTGACTCCATTGGAGGATCAAATAAAGGAAAGTTAAAGAATTTGAAATGATTAAAACCATGAAAGACAAGGGTCAGTGAATCCCAATGATACCCAAAGTTGTGATCTCTGGCTTTGTTTAATAATTTGTGAACGGTGCCACTAATACAGCCAATGCTTGATGAATCAGGTTCCCAACTGCCCTCTTTTCCTCATCCTCCTTGCCATGCCTTTTAGGGGTAGCAGCCTACTGTAGTGGGACGAACAGGTGCCTCTGATACTAACCAGCTGTGTGACCTTGAGGAAGTCACTTTCCTTCCCTGGACCACAGTTTCCTCATTTATAAAATGAGAGGGTTGGACTCTTACCTGGCCTCTGAGGTCCCTTGGATCTCAAAATTGATGATTCTATGAAGAGTCAAGAAATAAGATGAAATTCACATTAGTTAGCCTTGGTGCTTGTCTAATAGTTGTTAATGTTTCAGAAGGCAGCTAGGCGGCACAGTGGGTAGTCCTGGGCCTCGAGTCAGAAGAGATCCCATTTCAAATCTGTCTTCAGACACTCGCAGCTGTATGACCTTGGGTCAGTCACCGAACCTCTGTCTGCCTCAGTTTCCTTGTCTATAAAAAGGGGGTAATAGTAGCACCTACCTCCCAGGTTGTTGTGAGGATGAAGTGAGATAATATCCATAAAGTGCTTAGCATAGTGCCTGGCACAAAAAGTTGGGTTGCTTTTTTTTTTTTTGGCTTTTTGGAGGGGAGAAGGCAGGGCAATTGGGGTTAAGTGACTTGCCCAAGGTCACACAGCTAGTAAGTGTTAAGTGTCTGAGGTCAGATTTGAACTCAGGTCCTCCTGACTCCAGGGCCAGTGCTCTATTCATTGTGCCACCTAGCTGCCCCAACTTGTTTTTTAAAATACTGTTCTTTCCCAATTACATGTCATGACAATGTTTAGAATGTGTTTTTACAAGATTTTGAGTTCCAAATTTTTCTCCCTCCCCGCCCTCCCCTCTTCTGAAAATGGTAGGCAATGTGATATAGGGTATACATGTGCTATAATGTAAAACGTTTCCATGTTGGTTACACTTGTGAAAGAAGAAACAAATCAAAAGGGGGAAAAAGCAGGAAAAAGAATAAAGTAAGTGAAAAAAATGTGCTTCAGTCTGCATTCAGAGTCCATCAGTTCTTTATCTGAATGTGGGTAGTATTTTCCTTCATGAATCCTTTGTACTTGTATTGCTTGGATCATTGTGTTGCTGAGAAGGGCTGAGTCATTCATAGTTGATCATCACACAATGTTGCTGATACTGTGTACAATGTTTTCCTAGTTCTGCTCATTTTGCTTTGTATCAGTTTGTACAAGTCTTTCCAAGTTTTTCTGAAATCTTCCTGTTCAATATTTCTTATTGCACAGTAGTATTAGATTACATTCATATACCACAGCTTGTTCAACCATTCCTCAATTGATACATGCCCTCAGTTTCCAATATTTTGCCACCCTGAAAAGGGTTGCTACAAAATATTTTTGCACATGTAGGTCCTTTCCCCTTTTTTTTATGATCTCTTTGGGATACAGACCTAGTAGTGGTATTGGGAGATAAAAGGGTATGCACAGTTTGGGTGCCCTTTGGGCATAGTTTCAAATTGCTCTCCAGAATGGTTGGATCAGTTCACAACTCCACCAACAGAGCGTTAGTGTCCTAATTTTCCCATATCCTCTCCAACATTTTATCATTTTTTCTTTTTTGTCATATTAACCAATCTGATAGGTGTGAGGTGGTATCTCAGAGTTGTTTTAGTTTGCATTTCTCTAATCAAAAGTGATTTAGGGCACTTCTTCATGTGACTTTTGACAGCTTTGATTTCTTCATCTGAAAACTGTCTGTTCATATCCTTTGACCATTTATCAATTGGGGAATAGCTTGCATTCTTATAAATTTGATTCACTTCTCAATATAGTTGAGACATAAAGACTTTATCAGAGAAACTTGATGCAAAGATTATTTCCCAGCTTTCTGCTTTCCTTCTAATCTTGGTTGCATTGATTTTGTTTGTATAAAAGCTTTTTATTTTAATATAATCAAAATGATCTATTTTACATTTCATAATACCTGTAACTCACTTATCTTCTCCTATCTTATCCTCTGGTGCATATATGTTTAGTATTGATATTACTCCATTGTCTATGTTACCTTTTGGCAAGATGTAGTTTCCTTCTATCACTTTTAATTAGGTCTATTTTTGCTTTTACGTTTTCTGAGTTCAGTATTGCTGCCCCTGTTTTTTTTTAATATTTCAACTGAAACATTATAGATCCTGCTCCAGCCCCTTACCTTTACTCTGTGTTGTCTCTCTGCTTCAAGTGTGTTTCTTGTGAACAATATATTGTAGGATTCTGGTTTTTTTATCCACTCTGCTATCCACTTCAATTTTATGGTAGAGTCCATCCCATTCACATTCACAGTTATAATTACCGTGTATTTCCCTCTATCCTATTTTTCTTTTCACCCTTTCCCTCCTCACCAATGTTTTGCTTCTGTCTACCACCTCCCCTAATCTGCCCTTCCTTCTGTCAGTTCCACCCATCCTTTACTTCATCTCATCCCTTCCTACTGTCCTATCAGGTAAGATAGGTTTCTATATACAAATGATTGTGTTTATTGTTCTCTCTGAGTCAATACTGATGAGAGTAAGGTTCAAGCAGTGCCCATTACCCATCCTTCCATGTTCTTCTCCATTGTATTCAGTCTTTCTTGTCTATTCATGTGAAATAATTTACCCCATTCTACCTCTCACTTCATTCTGCACCCAGTATAGTCCTCTTTCTCATCCCTTAATTATTTTTTCCATCATTCCCTCAAATTTACCTTATACTCATAGCCTCTGTCTATGTATATTCCTTCCAGCTGTACTATTAGTGGTACAATTTTTGAGAATTACAAGTATCATCTGCTCATCTAGGGATACAAACAGTTTAGCTCTATTGAAACCCTTATGTTTTCTTTCCCTCTTTACCTGTTTATGCTTCACTTGGGTCTTGATAGTGGAGATCAAATTTTTTGGTTTAATTATGGTCTTCTCCTTATGAAAGGTTGAAATCCTCCTATTTCATTGAATGACCATTTTTTCCCTTGATGTATTATGCTTAGTTTCATGGGGAGGTGATTCTTCACTGTAGTCCTACCTCCTTTGCCTTCCAGAATATCATGTTCCATGATCTCCTGTCTTTTAATTCAGTAGCTGCTTAAGTCCTGTGTGATACTGCTTGTGGCTCCCCAATACCTGAATTGTTTCTTTCTGGCCACTTGCAGTATTTTTTCCCTGACACAATAATTCTGAAATTTGGTTATAATGTTCTTGAAGTTTTTATTTTGGGATCTCTTTTCTGAGGTGATTGGTGGATTCTTTCAATGTCTATTTTGCCCTCTAATTCCAAGATATCAGGGCAGTTTTCCTTGATAATTTCCTGAAAGTTGCTATCCAGGTCTTCATTTTGATTATGACTTCAGATAGTCCAATGATTCTGATATTGTCTGTCCTAGATCTATTTTCCATGTCAGATGTTTTTCCCATGAAGTATTTTACATTTTCTTCTATTTTTTCATGCTTTTGAATTTGTTTGATTGATTCTTGATGTCGTATAGAGTCATTAGCTTCCACTTGCCCAATTCTAATTTTTAAGGAGGAATTTTCCTCAATTAGCTTTTATACTTTCTTTTCTATTTGATCAATTGTACTTTTTAAGGAGTTATTTTCTTCAGTAGATTTTTGTATTCCCCTTTCCATTTGGCCAATTCTACTTTTTAAGCAGTTGTTTTCTTTTCCCAAGATGTTGACTCTTTTTTTCATAATTTTTCATAATTCTCTTGAATCACTCTCATTTCTTGTCCCAATTTTTCTTCTACCTTTCTTATATGATTTTTAAGCTCCTTTTTTGAGCTCTTCCACAAGTTCTTTCTGGGCTTGAGAACACTTCCCATTTTTCTTTGGGGTTTTACCTGTAAGTATGTTATCTTCTTCTGAGTTTGTGTCTTTTTTTTTTTTTGGAGAGGGGAAGGTAGGGCAATTGGGGTTAAGTGATATGCCCAAGGTCACAGGGCTAGTTTTGTGTTAAGTGTCTGAGGCCAAATTTGAACTCAGGTCCTCCTGATTCCAGGACTGGTGCTCTATTCACTATGTCACCTAGCCACCCCTGAGTTTGTGTCTTGATCTTTCCTGTGGCCACAATAACTTTCTAAGCTCAGATTCTTTTTGTTGCTATTTTTTGCTCAGGGCTACAGGCTGTAGCCAGGGGCTACAGACCCTGTTTGCTTATCTGGTGCTGTACTGATGTTGTCCTGAAGCCCAGAGGGGATCCTCATATCTGTTACTGTGCTAAAAGGGTGGGGTGGAGGGTGGCTGGTGCTGCTGGAGGTGATAGGGGTCTGGCAGCTTACCTGGTGCTGAGCTGGGGTCCTAGTGCTGGTGTCTAGGGTGTGTTGAGGCTGGTGGGGTGTTTCTGAATTTCCCCTGAGCTACACTGAAGTACATGCTGATCTGGCCTCTGTCAGCTACCTGTTTGCCCAGGGCTACACTGAAACACATGGTGGTTTTCAGAGGTGGAATCTGCCAGGTTCCCTAACTATGCTGAGGCAAGTGGGGGGTCTTGGTGTTGGTGTTTGACTACTCTACCACATTGGGGCTTAGGGTCTACTGCTGGTTTGCTGAAGTGGGGCTTGCTGCTCCATTGCTGGGATGCCTCCTGGCCTGTACTGCATCCCCCTTTTAACCAAGTGAGACAGGCCTTTCCTATCTTCCTAGTTTCTGGGGCTCAAAGATTGTTTTACCCTGTCTTTTTGCTGGTTCTCCTGTTCCAGGATTTGTTTGGGGGGGCGCTATTTTATGGTTGTTTGGAGGTGAATATGGGTAAGTTATAGTGATTCACTTC
This sequence comes from Pseudochirops cupreus, assembly GCA_028627135.1. Lineage (NCBI taxonomy): Eukaryota > Metazoa > Chordata > Mammalia > Diprotodontia > Pseudocheiridae > Pseudochirops > Pseudochirops cupreus. The sequence continues at coordinate 85,376,246 of CM053584.1, forward strand.
TTATTCCACCATCTTGGCTCCCAGAATGCACATGTTGTTGTTCAATTGTGTCCAACTCTCTGTGCCCCATGGACCATAGTACTCCAGGCCCTTCTATCCTCCACTACCTCCCCAAGTCTATACGACCTCATGTTCCTAGCTTCCATGATATTATCTATCCATCTCATCTTCTGCTGTCGCCTTCTCTTTTTGCCTGCCATCTTTCTTAACACCAGAGTCTTTTTCAATGAGAACTGCTTTCTCATTATGTGGCCACCTGGCATATAGTAGGCTTTTAATAAATGTTTGTTTCTTTCCTTCCTGCCTGTCCTTTAAAAATTAAACATAAGTGAACAAAGAAGATGAAATAGATAATTAAATGTGTTTTGTATTTTCTATGATTTTAAATTGTTTTTACTTCTCTCTACAACTGACCTTAATTCTGATTGTACTTATTTAGTTATACATATATGGAAAAGACAAGTGTTTTCAAAGCACCTTATATTTTCATAGCTTTTACCCTTCAGATCTTTATTACTTAATACCTAGATTTCTTATAATAACTTCCACATTGGTTTCCTGACTTCAGGAAGTGAATGAGAACCTGTGAACTGCTCCCAAGGCATATGGATTTTTATGAAGTTTGCTTGTTGAGATTTTTGATTTACCTTTGGGTTCTTTAAATCCTTCCTCCAACCAGGTAGCCCAATTAATCTTTTAAAAATTTCATTTTAGGGGCGGCTAAGTGGCTCAGTGAGTAGAGCACTGGCCCTGGAGTCAGGAGGACCTGAGTTCAAATTTGACCTCAGACACTTAACACTTACTAGCCATGTGACCTTGGGCAAGTCACTTAACCCCAATTGCCCTGCCCTCCCTCCTCCAAAAAAGCAAAATAAAATAAAAAATAAAATATTTTTAAAAGAATTTCATTTTACTCCCTAAATTAGAAACATGTAATAGATTCCCCACTTCCTTCAGAATAAAATTCAAACATCTAGCATTTAAAGACATCTATACTTGTACCCTAGCCAATCGTCTAACCTCATCTCACCCCAACATGCAGGTCCTGTTTCCCCAATTTAGATATCTCACCATTCTCCAGAAAATGAATCTCACTTTCCTTTCTCTGTACCTTTGATCATGTCATCCCCTCTATTTGGAATGCAACCCCTCCCAATTATTCCCCTATCAAAATCTTACCCACTTTCCATAACCCAAGATGGAAATAATCCTTTTTCTTTGATATACCTATAAAACTTAGTTTGTCCTACTTATATAGCCTTGTCTTGACTTGTAGGCATTTGTTGCCCTTACTAGATTGTAAACTCCTAAAGATGGGGTAGCTAGGTGGTACAGTGAATAGATCTTACCAGCCCTGGAGTCAGGAGGACCGGAGTTCAAATGTGGCCTCAGACACTTGACACTTAACTAGCTGTGTGACCTTGGGTAAGTTTCTTAACACCAATTGCCTTGCCTTCCCTCCCCCCCCCAAAAAAACAACTCCTTAAGGGACTTTGAACAATATTTTACCTTTAGAGGATATGCAATAATGAATGAATGAATGGAGAATGAATGGTTGCTTTATGTTAGAAACACATTTCCTTCACATTTTCAAATTTTTCTCACCCTGAAACCACTTGAAGTCCAAGGCTCAACATCAGATGGGTACTGTAGGCATATTAACTGGCATTTAAAACCCACAGCATGGAATCTTTTGACCAAGGATAAAAGGAAGCAATGCTAATCTTTCCTGCTCCAAAGAAAAGAAGAAGGAATTTCAAAAACTTGTTAACCATTGATTTAAAAAAAAATAAGGTCCTAAATGAAAATGTCTGCATGAGCAGACATCGGTTTATTTGTGTACAGAAGCAGACGGATGTCTTTCAGCATCTGTTTGAGTAGATTTGTATTGGAAAGCAGTAAAACGAAACCTGGGACGCACTGTTTGCTGAGGGATTTGATCTCCTTCTTTGTCTGTTACAGTTAATCCTAGAGTGACTGAAAGCTGCCTGCTTTTTGCCTCCTGATTCAGAGAGATGGGAAGAATCTGAACCAAGCACGTGACGGTTATCTAAAAAGTGGCTTCTGGAGAGTACAAATGAACCATGTGGGACTTTGAATTAAGGGCATCGAGGTTGGCTGTACTGTGATTTTGAATGCATCTGCTCTTTTCATTTGCATATCTGATGATAATCCTTTATTGATCTCTCTGCTTCTGCTCCTCCTTTCCCACTTGTGTTATTCCTCTATGATGGCAGACCTTATTTGTTCTTCAGAACTCTAATTTGATGTCTTCTAATTGAATGCTCTAGCTGGCTAATGGCTTTTTTATTCAACTGCAAGACTGACATTTACTTATTTGATTCCCACCTCTCTATCCTCTCTCAGGCCTTCTTTGTGAAGAGAGCTTAAATTAGGCAAAATCTCAGATCCAGTACTTTTTTTATATTTTAGCTTCAGCCTCCCCCTCCTTTTTTTTTTTTTGCCAAATAGTGAAGGGCCTTGGAAATATGCCCTTGACTGATAAATCCTGACACCTGCAGATCAGCACAGCTCTGCTGCTTGTCTGCTTCCCAGGATCCCAGCTGACTCTGAACTGCCTTTCTTTGTTTGGTTTTTAACCTGGACCTGAGCCTGTTGGTATTAGATGGAAAAAACTTCATTATTGTCAGGAAATATCACTGCCAAAATATTGATTGTTACCTCTTACAATTGAAAAAGTTCTAAGTTAAATATGGAATCCTCCTGTTTCTAAGGAATTGCAGGTAGAATTTTAATGTTGTGCTATCACATTGTCTTTAATGACAGTCTTAGTTCTCTCAAAAGATAACTTTTCCATCACATTCCCATCCTTCCTATCCCCAAATACAGACATGCCCCTTTTCAGGAAATAATGGAACCACTAAAGAGATAGCAGGGTTAAAACTTCCTAGTTGCTTCATTCTGACTTTATCTCGTCATTCGCATCTTTAACAAGGCTTACAAAACAACAACAAAAGTTGTCCCTTTCTATAGCATAATTTAAAATGTAAGCTGAACACACGTAACCTATATCAGATTGCTTACCATCTTGGGGAGGGAAGAGGGGGAAAAGAGAGGGAGAGATCGAATTTGGAACTCAAAATTTTAAAAGAAAATGTTAGAAATTGCTTTAGCATGTAATGGGGGGGGGAATAAAATGTTATTTAAAAATAAAATAAAATGTAAGCCAAGAGCACTGATAATTCTGCTTGCATTGTTACTGATTTTGTTAATTTAACTATCTGTACTCATCACAAATGAGGTAAGAACAGCTTGAGCTAACTTCTTTTCAATAGTACAGCTTATTTGTCCTAATTTTCAGGTTCTTTAACTTATAAATCACAGTCTCCCTCCCCTTTATACCTTTTTTTTTGGTCCTATTTACCTTTTAGTTTGAGTATTTGCTCACCTCAGCCATATTTCCAATTTTGCCCATATCATGTTTGTGGCCTTTAATCTTTCTCCATGGATCAGTTCCACTTGCCTCTTAATTACACACCCTTCTCTCCCCTCCCTCGTTTCTTCTTTGGTCAGACTGTAGCGCTCTCTCCCCTTGCATTCTTAATATGGCAGCCAGCTCATCCTTGGACTACCCTGATGGACAGTGGTCTCCCAGGACCAAGAGATTGCCTATCGAAACTGACAGCCTCACTTGGCTCCTGAAGCTGAAACACAAGCCTGGAGTTGTCAGAGAGGATCTGAGAGACAGTGACAATACAGGGATAGAAATGGCAGCCAAATGTTTTTTTCTGTCAGAGTTAAAAACTAAATTCAAGGAGAATACGGTTTCTTATATCACACCAAAAAATTAAGAATCATGGTTATGGGTGGTAGGGGGAGACAGAGAGAGATAGACAGAGACAGACAGAGAGAGAGAGACAGAGAGACAGATAGAGAGAGAAAAAGGTGAATCAGCCACTTAGGTGTTGGGATCATACAGACCGCCAGAAGTTGCCATTAACCTTCAAAAGCTATGTTTTTTCTTAACCCCTGACACCCACACTTAGCAATTTTTCTGTCCTTGTTTCTCAGTCTTCCGAGCTCCTAGGTAGTGTGTGTGGTGTGGCAAAAGGAGCACTAGATTTGGAGTAAAGTGTCACACAAAGCACAAGAGAGTGTGAGCTGCTGTCTATCTGTCTCACTGAACTGAGAGAAAACCAGCATCCATTTGTAGCAAATACATTAAGTTGCCTTCACCTCCAGCCATAAAATCCCCCAACAATTGAAGAGTCATTGAAAGGAGGCACTCACACCAACCCAGACGCCTTAGTTCCACTGTTTTAGTCCCTCTCGTTTCTTTTTGGTCCTGGACATGTTGGCCTGTGCCCAATGACTTAGCTAGTATTCTTGTGACTGCACATCCATAGTTCTTTCTACTACGTCAGATTTGCCTGTAGGAGGCAGGCGTTTGGGATGGGGGGGAGGTGTAGATGCTTACCCAAGAAATTTTTCATGGTCACACTGATATTTGTGGTGATTTTTTAAAAATCAGAAGCCTGATATAGTGTAGCAGGGAATCACAGATAGAGCTGGTTTCAACTCCAAGAAAACCTGGGTTCAAGTCCAGCCTTTGGTTCATATAGGCTGCATGAACCTAGGCAAATCACTAGATGGTACAGTGGACAGAGGGATGAACTTGAAGTTAGGAACACTGGAATTCACACCCTGCCTCAGGCACTTACATGATAGCCATGGGACCCTGGGTTAAGAGTCACTTAACCTTTTTCAGCCTCAGATTCCTCATCTGTAAAATTGGGATAATAACAGCACCTACCTCGGAAGGTTTTTGTATCAAATAAAATAACATATGTTCTACCCATATAAATGCTAGCCATTATTATTATTACTTAAACTCTCATCATTCTAGGCCACTCTCATTGATTATAAATTGCAGAGAAAGTACTGATCTGCATTAGTAAAGGGAATTTCCTCCCAGGAATTTCCTATAAGCAATGAAGTCATAAGTCCAATCCTATCCCTTTAAAAGGTTACAAAAGGCCTCTAACTTTGCCCAATAGATGTGCTGAGCTTTTTAAAATAAGTTGCTTACCCACCCTGAGCTTGTGTGTTGATAAGCAAAAGAGACATGAGACAAACAGCGACCATTTGCCAGGACAGAAAGGAAAACCCCACATACTCTAGGGGGAAAAAAAATCCACAGGGCTATTGCCTAGAGATGCCCTTTGCATGACTGGCAGTCTCACAAGTAATTACCCCTTTCTCTCCTCACTCCTCTCTTTTCCATCTGTCCATGGAGTCCAGCTTCTTAAGTCTTTTTTGTTGGTTAGTTTCCATGGCAGTTATTGTCTGTGTGTATGTGTGAGCGTGTCCGCCCCCTCACCCTCTCTGCTCAGAGAGGGCCCCTTGCTGCTGAATTAAGTGGGGGAAGGAGAGACAGGCTTAGGCATCAGGGCTCAGTCATGGCAGCAGAGGCTCCCCCTTAGTGGGTTAGGGGGCAGGGGTCACACCTACTTTAGCTTAGAGGTTCCATATTCAAAGGGACTTGGCTGTTTCCCAATTCATCCAGCTAGAGGCAGCGGCACTTGGACTCCCCTGTCATGAAGAAAGCAACCCGGATCACCCTGCTTCTTCTTTCAACCTGTTTCAGAGATGTAGCCTGCTAAACGGATTTGGAGCCTCCTTTCTCCCTGGGCCTCTCCAGCTATCCCTCCTCTCTTTCCCTTTGTCTTTTGCAGATGATCACCTGATTCCTTCCATTTACTTCCCTGGACAGGTAAGTCTTATTTCAATGTATCTACTCTGAGTGTAATCTTAGTATCTCCATTCTCCTGCCTAGCAGGGAGACAGTGGGGTAACTTTAATGTGGCTACTGTTCTGGAAGAGAGACATGATGATCTGAACCCAAGCCAAATAAAGAAAGAAGATCTATAACAGCCTATCTCTGTTTCTACAGTCCCTATTCTTTGGACTTAAGATTCCCATGCATCTGACTTTGACTTAGTCAATATTAAAGATCTGTCTGTAATCTAGGTATTCTACATGTCCAGCTAATTCAACAGCAGCCCACCTTCTGGTTTCTAGTACCACTCCCCAAATCTTCTGGCCCTACCCAAGGAGGTAACTGGGCAGTAAATACAAAGGGAAATCAGGGAGTGAGAAGCATGTCCTCTTTTTTTCCCACCAGCCATTCTCATAATGCACTTGTCTCGGGCAAGTTCAAGCTTGAGGGGCCAGTAGGTAGACGTCTGCCACAGTGTAAGCTCCCTGAAGGCAAGAGCTATACTTTTCTATATTTATTCTTTGTATTTCTGTGGTCTGCACAGATTCAGTCAACAAATATTTAAAATAAGGGCTTAAATGTTCGTCGAATGAATGAAGGGGGTGTTCTATTAAGGGCCTTTTTCTATGGATGTTTCTAGAGAGACAATTTTGGAACTCTCTCACTGTCTGCCTCAGCCCCACCGACCCCATTCCAACCCTAAAAAATAGTCTTTAGACTTCAGTTTCACTACCACAAATGACTTAAGCTAGGCACAGAGCAGAATATTTTTCTCTTGTGAGCCTTTCTCATTCTGTACCCTCGGTTTCTCCATCTTTAAAAGAAAATACTGGTCACTGTCCCATCATTGCTTCAAGGGAATGGTCTTCTTGCCTCCAAGGGAATTGAAATAGAAAAAAAAAAGAAATAACAAGATTAAATGCACTGAGATCATCTATATTCATTTCATCCATTTTAGATCATCGTCCCCCTGAAGACAGGGCCTCTATGTTTGGGTCCTCACAATGAGAAGTACCGATTTGGGATTTTATTCAGTAAAAGAGGGCTTGATAAGGAGTCGGGAAATCCTGTCCCTTCTGGTTTTTTTTCTTTCACTAACAGTGACACTAAGGAAGTCATTTACCTTTTTAGGGTTTTAGTTTTCTCTCCTGCAAAATGTGACCCTGGACAAGTAATTTCATCTCTCCAAGCCTCAGTTTCTTTACCTTTAAACTAGAGGGTTTCTGGGTAATCCGTAAGATACCTTCTATCTCCATCATTCTATAATCATATGACAAAGTAGAAGGTGATACCTACTTCAGAGAAGTTGTGATAATTATATATTGTGTGAAAATGAAAAGTTTAAATCATGGTGAAAATATGAAACATCTCAATGATTATAATACAGATTAAAGAAGTTTCAGGCAGTCAGTTGTATATAGAAGATTGTATTGTTAAAGTAAGGTGCTATCCTCAGGAGACACGCTCTGTGCCTGACTTCCTGAGTGACATTGAGTAATTTACTTAATATTTCAGTTTCCTTATCTTTAAAATAAGGAGGGTTGTACCAAATTATTTCTGAGTTCCCTTCTAGTTCTAAATCTATAAATTATACAATCCCATATCATAGAATTTCAAAGTCAGAAGGAACTTCAGTTGTCATGTAGTCCAACCCATACCTGGAAAAGAAACTCTAACATTCTCATTATGCTTTTGCCTGAAAACCTCAAGTGAAGGGGAACCCACCCCCTTCCAAAGCCATTTAGACAGCTCTAATTGTTAAGAAGCTTTTCTCATATTAACCCTAAATTTGTCTCTTTGAACATCTTACCCACTGTTCCAAATTCTAAATTCTGGAGTCAAGCAGTGCAAGGAAGTCCTCATTCTTCCATGTGACAGCCCTTCAAATACTTGAAGACAGTTAATGTGTCCCCACCTTGATCTGGTTTTTTTTTTCCAGGCTCAGTGTCTCCGATTCTTTCAATTTTCATATGGACAATAGACTTACTTCACTGAACTGGCTGCCTTTCTAGGAATATTCTTTTTTTTTTAATAGTATTTTATTTTTTCCAATTACATATAAAGAAAATTTTTAATATTCTTTTTTATAGCAATTTTGAGTTAGGAATATTCTTGGAACTTATCAATACTAATTAATCGATAAGTATTTATTAAGCCCTTACTGTGTGTCAGGCATTCTCCTAGAAACTAGGGATATAAATTCAAGGAATGAAACAATTCCTACTCACAGGAAACTTACATTCTAACAAGTACATATGTAAGTATGTGTAGAAAAATAAAAGGAGAATAAATGCATAGTAGTAACAATGTACCCTCAGAGGGAAGGCATTTTTAGCAGTTAGGATCAAGAAAGATTTCACATAGAAAGTGGTGCTCACAGGGTGGCTAGGTGACGCAGTGAGTAGAGCACCAGCCCTGGAGTCAGGAGGACCTGAGTTCAAATCCGGCCTCAGACACTTGACACACTTACTAGCTGTGTGACCTTGGGCAAGTCACTTAATCCCAATTGCCCTCCAAAAAGCAAAAAAAAAAAAAGTGCTTATAGTATACATACATAGTAACCAGATATGATCTGATGGTGCAGAATATAATAGGAATCTTATCTCCTTATTCTGGAAGCTATCCCTTTCTCAATACAGACATCACATCAGCTTTCCTAACTGCCATATCACACCTTTTACTCACATTGAGTATTTGGTCTTCTAAATTGCTCGCCTGCCCATTTTTTAAGATTACTCCAGATGCTTCCTTGGTCTTATACTTGTAAACTTGAGTTTTTGCATCCAGAGGAAGATTTATTTATCCCTAATAAATTATATTTTATTAGGTTTTAATGTCTTATCAAAATATTTCCAAATCCTAACGCTTTGGAAATATTTCAGTTTGATATTTGGAAATATCTCAGTTTAGCATCATTTGCAAATTGGATAAGCATTTCGTTTATGCCCTTTGCCAAGTAATCAATAAAAATTGTAAATAGCTCAGGGCCAAGCACCATAGATCCTTGGAGCATTCCACAAGTTGACATGAACAGTTAACTATTCTTTGGGTCTAGCCATTCAACCTGTTCTGAGTACATCTAATTCTACTGTCACCCAGGTCCATATTTTCCATATGAAGAGCATAAATGATTTTGTTGAATACTTTGCTAACATCTAAGTAAATGATCTCCATAGCATTTCCCTGTCCTACCAGTTTAGTAACTCGATCAAAAAAGGACAGTAGGTTAGCTAAGCACAACCTGGTCTTCATGAAGCCCTGATGGCTTCTTCTGACCACCATTTCCTTTTCTGTATGTTCACTGGACATTTTTTGACAATGTCCTAATATTTTGCTAAGAACCAAAGTCAAGTTCACTACCGTACAATCTGCAGACTCCACTGTCTTCCCTTAAAAAAAAAAGAATCTCAACAATATTTGCCCTTCTCCAATCCTGCATCACTTCTGTTTTCCATGTTCTTTTAAAGATCACTTGGAAAGCTTTGTGGCTCAGGAGCTCCCATCTGCCAATTCTCTCAGTATCCTAGGACATAGTTCATATGAGCTAGGTGACTTGAATTCTTAAAGAGCAAGCTCGTTTCTCTTGTTATATTGGGTATCAAATCCCAATTACTATTTTTGTTCTGTCTTTTCTAGTAAAGATCATTCTCCGTTACAGAAAAAGATAAAATAAGAGTCCAGCAGCTCTGCTTCCCCTTCATCATCTGTTATCATTATCCCATCCACCCCAACCAGTGATTCTATCTCCTCTTTTACACTCTTTCCCCCCAATATAACTTTTTTAAAAAATACACTTTTTTGTTGCCATGAGTTTTCTTCGACAACTTCTGATCATTCTGCCCTTTAGCACTAACACTAGTTCTATTATTGTGATTCTAACAACATCCCTGTATCTCTGGGAAGTGTAGAACCAACACTGAGCCTTCTAAGTCAGTCACCCGCTCCCAAGCCTTTCATTCTCATCAAAAACACCTCACTTCTGCCCTCTGCCGTAAGGACTTGCAGTAAACCATATTAAATAATAATTACTTATAAATACTAAGCATTCCTAGTACTTTGCTCTTACCACCAAGATGAACTGAAGAGTCTTAATTTTTAAAGAGAAATGAATTTGTAATTAACACCTTAACATTATATTGGAGCCATCCTGAAGATTTTCTATTTAAATGCAAATTGAGTCTTCCCAAAGGAAAGCTAATAGAAAATGAAAATAGATGGCAAGGGCTGAAGAAGGGAGTTGTAGAGAGGGAAGGAAGGAAAGTTGCTTTGCTGTCAAGTTTTCCTAATTCATGTGCTTCCTTTCTCCATGCTCATTCTCACCTGGATACTCTAGGCTTTAAGGGAGAAGGAAGGTTCTGATTGAACGGTGTGGAGCTATTTATGAAACTAAAGGTTTGAGTCCCAGGTAACTGGACCTCTGACTTGTACTATAATCTAGGCCTTTGTTTCCCTAGCCATACAACGGTGTGATCAATCTAGTTATTATTCGTTTAGGACTTTAGAACCTTGACACATAGTAGGTGGTTAATAAATGCTTGTTGATTTATTGACACAAAGCATTATAGGATCCAGTACCAGAAAGGACATTAGAGTATATCTAAGCTAAACCCCTCATTTTACAGATGAAAAAAAAAAAGAGTTCCAGAAAGGTGAAATTATTTGTCACAAGGTCACAGTAAGTGGTAAAATTCTGATTGGAAATCAATGAATACACTCTCCACTATGCCAAGATACCAGTACTCCTGGGTTCCTTGGGTCCTTCAGATGGCATCCTGTTTCTCCTAGCTGTCCTGCTAATTAAACTGAACCTATGTAATTTAGTGGAGGGTATCTCTTCTAGCCTTAAAAGTGCCTTGGAATCTGAAATGGAGAGGAACAAACATGGACAGCATTCATTCATTGACTTGGGGAAGTTCTCTTAAATTGGGTGAAATTATGGGGAGCTGGGAACAAGACCTAATTTTAGTAGGCATGCCAAGTACAGAAGGGAAGAAGAATGTCACTGGAAGCTGGCAAGTATCATTTGCAGACAAGTTCTGAGCAATAGCCACAAGACAAAGAAAGCCCCTGGATGCAGTGGTGGTTACTTAAGGAGGGGCCACTGGCTGTGGAGGGAATAAGAAACACAGCTTTCATTTCTTGCCTGGTGATGTGCAGAGGAAAGGCCGATGTTTCCTGGGGGCAAATCAAACAGGGCCAATTCCCCTGATGCCAGACTGAAGTGGTTAGGGACTCAAGCCACTGCTGCTTTCTTCCTGCTTGAATGGAAAAATGGAAGGGTTTGAAAGGCAGGTTAGGCACAGGCAGGAGTTGCCCTCTGGGATAGTCACTCCAGGACCTGCTGGGTGGAGTCTCTGAGATCCACCCCAAACCTGGTCAATCTCTTCCTTCCTCAGCTTTCTGAAAGAAGATGGGAATTTTTTCACTTTGTTTTTCTTTTCTTTTTTTTTGCAACATGGCTAATATGAAAAATGTTTTACACGATTTCACAGGAATAATGTCACATTTCTTGCCTTCACCATGGGTGAGGGAGGGGTAGGAAGGAAAGAATTTGGAACTCAAAATTTTTTTTAAACGATAAAAATAAATATTTTTTTAAAAAAAGAAAGGAGATGGGCTGGGGGAAAGGACTCTCTCTTGAGGCCGTAGGCCTGGCAAGCAGAGAGTTTTCTGAACTGCTTCTCTCCTTTGTCTCTCCATGATCATTCCAAAATCCCATTGAATTTCTGCTGAGTACAGAGGATCCCTACTGGGCCACTGCCCATGCCATTAACACAGGATTTCCAAAGGTTTCCCAGGGCTTCTTTCATCTGGTCCCTACATGCAGACACACACACACAGTCTTGTACACACCCAGATCCCCCACCTCTTTCTGGACACTGCAGCAGAGAATACAGATCACATCAGAATGAGACCCAGCCAAAGCTGATTGTCTCTGCTCTCCCAGAGGGAGGCAAAGATTAAGGCAGGGATTGGATGATTTACAAATTCCAGCCCCCAGTCCCACTGCCTCAGCCTGTCTCCTCCTGGTTGTTTTTTGCTAAACCTCTGGAGACAAATAGGGCTTGTATATGCATTTGTGTGTTTGTGTGCGATGAAACAGAACAAAAGGGCAAGAGCTAGAACAAAAGCTTCCTGGAAAACATCATGTCTCTGGGGGTCATGGTAAGTTTCAGCCTTTTTCTGCTGGGGCATTGAGGTGGACCTGCTCCCTTTGTGGCTCAGAGAGGCCTATAGGCTCCTGAAGGTGAGCGCTGACATCAGGGGAGAAAAGGAGGCCTGCTCTCAGAACTGGCCACCTGAATCATGGGTGAGAAAGAAGAGGTGAGCAAGAGCTGGTCCTGTCAAGCAGGGGGAACCATCCTTTCTGCACCAGCCATCTTACCTTCTTCAGTCTGGAGGTCTGCTCCCAGGCCTCCAAATAGAATGAAAGCTGAGTTAGGGGAGGGGAGGAAGAGGAGGAGGAGGAAAAGGAAGAGAAGGATGGGGAGGAGGAGGGCGAAGAGGAGGAGGAAGAGGATGAGGAGGAGGAGGGAGGGGAACAGGAGGATGAGGAGGAGGAGGTATCATTCCCTCACGATAGCCCAAACTGTATATCCTTATCCCTCCCTTACTGCTGGCTAGGGGAAGGTCTTATTCTTAGCTCTGTGAAGGGCTGCAGGTATAGGCCTATGGCCTATCAAGTGTTTTTCATATATTTTGTCTGGAGGTATCTGGGAAGAGAGAATAGGGCTGTGATGGCAGAGGTGAAGAAGCAATCTATAGGAAGTGGCGGGGTCCTTGGTCAAGGTACAGCCTCACAGCCCCTCATTTTCCTTATCTGTAACATGGACCTGGACTAGATGTTCTCCGATGTCCATTGCAGATCGATGATATAATTTACCCAAACGCCACCACTCGTTTAGGACTTCTTCTCTGGAAGAAGTGGTTATGAATGCATACCTCTGACAGATATACAGAACAGAAGCCTCGTGCTCTCTTCTCTCTCCTAGGTTAGAGACAAGGAAAAAGTAAAGAGGCCAGGGCAAACAAAGGAGTCCTTTGTTTCTAAGCGACCCTGGTATCAAAATTTGCTTTCCTGCCCTTTGCTGCCAGATGCCCCTGCTTTGTCTGAGCCCACCAGGCGAGACTGCAGAGGTGGCTGCTTCCCAGGCTGCCACATTGCTACCCTGGCCCTCATTAGTGACAGGCAGAATGCCGCATCTGCTGATGAATCTTCTCTCCATGTTCCCCTGAGGAGGGGGAGCCTGACTGGTTTGTAAATCATTCACAACCCTCTCTCAATTCCATGGTGACATGGAGTTCTTTTTAATTAAGAAGGATGGAAGGAGTTGCCGACTCTGGGGACAGTGGTATTAACTTATTAACTAGCATTTAAAGAGCCTGGTTTGAATAGGATACTGCCCAGTCCCACCTGCTGCCTCTTGTCCTCTGAATGGCTCTTCAAAGCCTCATCAGCTCCTGGCCCCTCCTTCTCTTCTACCATGAAATAGGGGTGAAAGCTAAGGATCAGAATCCAGTGAAACCAGAGCACACTCAGTCAGGTATGGCCTGGAGAGAACCTCTACTATTTGCACTTTTCAAAGCTGGGGAAGGACCTGTTGAAAAGACCGGCGAAGACTGGATAGCAGAGCCAAGATCAGGAACATGGTGGTTTCTAAGGCTGTTCATATATTGTGTTTCTCTTTCCTCCCAGCCCCCCTCTTCATCTAATAGATTCAGAGTGGATAAACATTAAGCACCTACTATGTGCCAGATAGTGTCTTAAGCACTGGGGACACAAAGAAAGGCATAAGATAGTCCCTGCCACTAGGGAGCTACAATCAAATGGGGGAAGAAAACACAATAAAAGAAGCTCAAGGGGGAGGAGGGAAGGCACCCAGCTCAGGTACACATCACTATGAAGTCCTGGTGCTGGAATGGACCTGAGGAAGTGAGTTTCAGAGTTGATTTCATTTTGCAGAATGCTGAGTTTCTGGTGATCATGAAGCCAGGAAAGTAGCTAGGTCCACAAAGCTAGTGTATATCTGAGGCCAAATTTGAATTTGAATCTTTCTGACTTTAGATACAACACTCTACCCAGCTGCCTCTAGTTGGCACCTGGGGCACTGAGCAGTTAACTGACTTGCCCAGAGTCATATGGTCAGTATGTGTCAGAGATGGGTCTTGAACCCAGGTCTAGCCTGATTCTGAAGTCAGCTCTCTATCCACACCGTACTGCCCTTCTCTTCTCATAATAAAGGCTATATTGAAAGTAAGGGAATCAACTGGAGATCAGACTAAGAGAGATGAACTTTGGCTGGAGCCAATGGGATTGAATTTGGATAAGAGGAATGGCTTCCTGGTATTAGGAGAGGTATGAGACTTGGAATAGGTGTCTGAGGGAGGAAGGGCAGGAAATTCTCTGCTCTGGAGTGATATATGTAAGAAAAAGATAAAAGCATCTGTCTGGCCCCATTAAGAACTAGCCAGTTTGTGGCATTAACTCCCTATAGGGAGATTTTCTTTTTGTATAATGCTGATATTCTGGGCTTTAAATAATCATTGCTTTTGAAAGGCCTTTATTAAACATCTGATTAATTATACTTGGCATTGTAATAGACATCATATACAGAGAGAACTACCTAGAAACACAGCCTCTGCCTTCTGAGAGTGCATTAAGATTTGGAATTTATTAGTTCAGTCTATGGTCTGGGCAGCACTGGTCTGTTGGGTATTTTGTCATTTTTCCCGAGGGTCTACTGCTTTTTCTAGGAAGGAGAAGGGAAGAAAGGAGAAACAGTAACAGCTAATCTTGAGCTCTGGCTTTGTCTCTTCTCCCTGCTCACTCTCATATGACATTGTGGAAGCTATTATCAAACCCTGGAAACTCTGCCCTTGCTACCTCCCTCCCCTGCCCCACCCCCAATGGCTTTGCAATCATGAGAGGTGGCTTAGTGCAATAGGTATAAGATTGTCTGACTGTCCCTTCGGGTTACTCCTTGAGTTTCTCCAAAGCATGCTGTCTAGGAGAGCTTGGCATGTTGTTGTTCAGTCATTTCAGTTGTGTTGACTCTTCATGACTCTTCATTTAGAGTTTTCCTGGCAGAGACACTGAAGTGGTTTGCCATTTCCTTCTCCAGTTCATTTTACAAATGAGGAAACAGATGCAAAGAGTTAAGTGACTTGCCCAGGGTCACACAGCTAGTAAGTGTCTGAAGTCACATTTGAACTCAGGTCTTCCTGACTCCAGGTGCTCTGCTCTGTCCACTGCCCATTTTACAGAGCCAAGCACAGTGCTGAGCATGTAATAGTTACTGAATACTGATTGACAGGGTGGGATGGAAGAAATGTTTCTCCAACATTTCACTGCAGAAGAAACACTGGCTTTACATTCAGATAGGGCTAGGTTTAAATACCAGCCTTGCTATTTACTACCTGTGAGGCTGTGGGTAAGTCACAACCATTTGGGGCTTGTTTCTGATCTCTAAGGTCCCTTCTAGCTTTCAATGCTATAATCTCTTCAAGATGGGAAATGAAAGAGGGACAAGTTGTGTGAATAATGCATAGATATTATAATAATAAGATTCCACAGTATCAAAATCCATTTATCTTCAGGGCCTCTCACAAGCACCCATAGTTTCATCTCTGTGGAGGAAAGTGAGACTGTGCCTTTGAAGAAAAAAGTCAACGAAGGCCTGATACCTTTGAGTGCATTTTCTAGCAGGAGGAACTTGGCTAGACATGAAGAAAAACGTTTTGGTCAGGAAGCTGGTTAGAGCCTGGGTTGAGAGACTGAGGAAAACAGCAAACTCTTTTCCCACTTGACACTCCAGCAGGTACAGTACAATCAGCAGCTCTGAACAATCAGGCTAGGCAGTGATACCCCAAGGGATTGAAATAATTGTAAGTAACTGTTGCTAGGTTTTAAGTGTTTTCAATATAGGGACTATATTGGATGAGGCAGGGAAAAGGAAGTAGCACTTCCAGCAACTGGGCAGTAGTATGGCTTAGTAGATAGAATATTGGATCTTGAATCAGAAAAGACTGAGTTCAAATCCAGCCTAACACACTTGGTAGCTGTGGGATTCTCCTTGAAAGTCACCTAAATTCTGTTTGCCCATATAAATGGGCAGACTATTTGCCCATTTAAAATGGGGATCACAATAGCAGCTCCCCCTGAGGGTTGTTGTGAAGAAAAAATGAGATATTTGTGAAGTTCTTTGCAAACCTTAAAGTGCCTTATAAATGCTATTATATTAAATTACTATTACACGGCCTTACAGAGAGTCTGCATTCTATGTACGTTTCCAAATCATAACAATTACAACCATTCAAAAGTGGATTGCCTCAGGAGGTGACATTTTCTCTATCACTAGAAGTCTTCAAGCAGAAGCTGAATGGATACTTGTTGGGGATATTGTGGAAAAGATTCCTGTTCAGGTGCATATTGTACTAGACATCTGAGGTCCTTTCCAAATATGGTTCTATATAGTACAGTGTAGGGATAAGAAACAGTAGCCTGAGGATTTAGGGAACCTGTTTGGGTGTGTATGGTAGAGGGGTGTGTTAAGCATCTGGAGATTAATGTGGGTAATTTAGAGCCAACTCTGGACCTCACTTCCAACCACACAGACCACAGTTCAGCAAGGAGATAAGTACCACCTTCAGCATTTGGAGTTCCTATGGAACAGTCTTGACAAATAAGTTACCCAGGAATCAAGGGAGGAAGTGTGCCCAATCATGGCGGAGATGGGCAGTTTCATTTAAGGTTTGCCCAGTTCATAAGTTGCCTGATCTATCACCCTTATAGCTCTTTTCCTGTTCATTAAAAACTTTCCAGAGCAAAAGGGGAGCAAAAAGGGAAACTGATTTACATCAGCTCAGACAATTTCTCGTTTGCCAGCTATGGTACGAAGTGGAATGAGAGGGGAGCAAGGTGAGATGAATGTCCACAAGGTTTGGTATGATTTCACCACTGCCTGTTCTCCCAGTCCCCAACTTGTATGTTTAATCAGGAACCAGATAGAGGAGTGCCTCCAACTCCTTTCCTCTTACTCTCTTCTAAACTCTTGCCAGACTGGCCTTTAACCTCATCTTCCAACTGAATCTGCTCTTTCCATAGTTACCAAAGTTCTCTTAATTGCCAGATCTAATGTCCTCCTCTCAATTTTCATCTTTCCTGACCCAAATCCAGCCTTTGGCACTTCATCACTGTCATCTCCTGGATACTCTCTTCTCTCTGGGTTGTCACAGCATTGTTATCTCCTAGTTTTCCTGCTAATTGTGTGACCATTCCTTCTTCATCTCCTTTGCTAGATCTCCATCCAGGTAAGAACCATTCACATTGGGTCTCCCCCAAGGCTCTGTCCTAGGCTGTCTTCTCTTCTTCCTCTATGCCAGTGGTTCTCAACCTTCCTAATGCCACGACCCTTTAATATTTGTATGTGGGCATGTTTGCATATGGGCAGACCTGCCTGGAGATGGAGGAGCAGTGTCTTGGTTCCTAAAACCATTGGAAATATGTGTTTTATGATGGTCTTAGGCGACCCCTGTGACCCCTGTGAAAGGGTCGTTAGACCCCAAAGGGGTTGCGACCCACAGGTTGAGAACCGCTGCTCTACACTATTTCACTTGGTGATCACATCTGTCCTCATGGATTCAATTATCATATCATCATCTCTGTGTAGATAATTCTTAGATCTATTTATCCAGCTCTAATCTTACTCCTCATCTCCAGTCTCACATCCCTTTTTAGCCTTTTAGACATCACAAACTGGATGCCTCATTAACATCTCAAAGGTAATTGGGATTAAGCGACTTGCCCAGGGTCACAGCCCAGCTAGCAACTGTCTGAGGCCAGATCTGACCTCAGGTCCTCTTAACTCCAGGGCCAGTGCTCTAGCCACTGTGTCACCCAGCTACCCCCAACATCTTAAACTCAAAACATCCAAAACTGAATACTTTATCTTTTCCCTAAAACCCTACTCTCTTCTGAACTTCCCTATCACTATAAACAGCATAACAGCAAGACCATTTTTGCGGGAACCTAGGCTTACAACCTAGATGTCATTTTATTGTCTCACTGCCCATATCCATCATTCACCAAAGTCCTGTTGTTCTCACATTCATAATATCTCTAGTATATCCCCCCTTCTGTCCTCTGATACTGCCAACACCCTGCTGCAGGCACTCACCACCTCACATCTGGCCTACTGGAATAGAACGCCCATTGGTCTGTCCAAGTGTCTCCCCTATTCCAATGTCTTCCATTCAACTGCCAAGTTAATCTTCCTAAAGCACAGGGCTGACATTGCTTTAGGCATTTAAAGCCCTTCATAACCTGGTCCCTTCCAGTTTCCTTACTGCCTTCCATATACTGTACGATCCAGTGACACAGGTATCCTTGTTCCTTGTACATGACATTGCGTTTTCTGACTGCATTGTCACTGGCTATCTTCCATGTTCTCCCTCCTCACCTCTGCCTCCTGGCTGCCTTAAAATCTCAGCTGAAATCCCACCATCTGCAAAATGCCTTTCCCAGTCTGCCTCACTACTAGAACTTTCCCTCTGATATTCCCCCCAATTTACCCTGTATGTCTCTTATTTATATAATGTTGGTTACATGTCTCCCCCATTGGACTGAAGCCCCTTGACGGTAGGCACTGTGTTTTTTTGCCTTTTTTGTGTGTATTCCTAGTGCTTAGCACAGTGCTTGGTGCACTGACTTACTGAGGAAGGTTTTAATCCTATTGTCTCTCTGTAGGCTGACCCCTGAATAGGCTGATAAAATTGGGGAACTTGTCATGAAAACTCATTTGTTCAGATCCCAGTGATTTGAAGTTTGCATTCTCATTTAATAACATGAGTAAGGGGCAATTTCCTCCTATTTGAATTTTCAGATACTATTTTACAAGCATGTAGGAGGTAGAAATCTAAAAATGAACTTTTCTATACCAAGATCTCACAAAAATTAAGAATTCTTTCAACTCTTGGGCCCACACTGAATTCCTACACATTAAAAGACTTTTGTGTTTATGATCCATGTTTACGTATTGTGGGCCTACTGTGAATTGTAACTTACCTCATTACTCATTATTACTCATTTCCAAATTGGTGGTTTGATTGTTCAGTAGAGAGCCGATGTCAGAAAATTTGGATGACTCCCACTTTACAAGTTTCCATATTCTTTCAAGAGCGATGCTCTGTCTCATCCTTGTGTACATGGAGGACGCTGAAGAATCAATCCAAGTAATGCACTTGTGTTGGACACATTTGTGGCTCCTTTGCACAGCCTGGTGGTGCTTTGTAATGGGGTTTTATTGTGTGTGAAAAGCTATTGGAAAATGGCCTCCCTGTGCCCTTTGATTTTTCTGATGATCCAAGCCTGGAATCATCTGATATGCTTCTTCTGCTCAGGTTTCCCATCGAGAGGGTATCAGGGAGAAGGGAAGTGTGTGAGTGCATGTGGCTGAAATTGGGGGCATGGGACCTCGTGTATGTGGCTGTGTGACTAACAGCAGCACGGTTCTGTGGAAGGGGGGCCCCCAGTGTGGGCTACACATCGACTTAATAAGAAAATGTAATGTTATATGTGTTGCAGTGTATTTTTCTTTATTTTTGTTAAATATTTCCCAATTACATTTTAATCTAATTCTGGACACACTCTGGAGCATTGTGGCCCCCGTGTTTGATGCCTCTGAACTAGCTGACCTTTGATATCTCTTCTAACTCTAGATCATAATTCCATATATCTGTGTATATGCCCCAATACATGTCTGTATATCTCTCTGGAAGCACATTTCTATTTCAGTGTGGTGGGGATTGTGTGTATGGGGGTGGGTGGGGGTGGTTGTCTGCATGTACATTTTAAGGAGTAGATTCTATCAGAGTATATGTGGGTGCAAGTGAGGAAGTCTCCCACGTTCCCTCTGCCTAAACACCCAAAATGAAGTGGAAAGAGCATTAAATGATTCTTTGTGTCTGTATAAACAAATTGGGTAATTTGTTCACCTCTCTTCCTACTGCCCTCCCTCCCCCCCCCACACTAAACAATCTTTCCTCGGATAAGGAGGCGGTATTGGCCTTGGCTACTCAAGTCACTGTCTCCATCCTCTACTTTACAATTTCCTTACCTTACTCAGGTAGATGACAGTCAGTGTGCCCAGCCTAGAGCCCCTTCCCTCCTCCCGTGGGTGAAGCCCTCCTGGGTTTTATAATGGAGGCTGATCACTGCAGTGGGAATGCATGTAGATTTCTGCACAGGTGTGAAGCTCTGGGTGGGGATGTGTATTTAGCTGGCTCCCTCCCCTCCTGCTTTGTGTTGTGTATCTTTCTCATCCTGGCTGCTCATTTATTCAGTTCATCTGCATGTCTGCCAGCAGCGTGTTGAGTGGAGAAAGGACAAATCACCTTCTCCCTTAGTCTCTAAGCTGAGCGGGTGATTTCCAGTGTCTTCTAATGGGCTGTCTTTGCTTCCCTCCCATGATCAACAGTGACACTGTGTGTGAGTGGGGTGTGTGTGTGTGTGTGTGTGTGTGTGTGTGTGTGAGCAGGCGTTTGGGGGGAGGGATGGTGGGAGTGGAGAATGTCTTGAACTGCAGAGGGAGGGTTAGAAAGAGCACAGGCTCCAGTGATTTTTAACGCTTTCCTTCTCAGGAAGGGTGTAGGTGGAGCAGCGAGCTGAAAGAACCTTTGTGAATCCCACCCTACCCCCACCTGCCCCTTAAGCTGCTCCCCCAAACAACAGCCACGCGGGGATCTGACATAACCTGGTGGGGGATGGGGGAGCCCCATGTGATGTGTGATCATGCCGTGTAGCATTCTCAGCTTCTTTCCCTGTTAATTAAAGTTGGAGAAAGGGAGAGGGAGTCTGCTTGGGAGAGAAGACTCACTGAACCGGCTGCCCTTGATACCACTCCATTGTCCTCCTAGGGCCAGGTGTGGATGCCTCAGGATTGATGGAGCCATAAGGAAAGGTAAAGAATCAGCTGTGTGTGTGT
>CM053584.1:85397466-85420904 GCA_028627135.1 Pseudochirops cupreus
GAGAGAGAGAGAGAGAGAGAGACAGAGAGAGAGTCAGTCTTTTTTTAGTCATGTCTAGTTCTTTGTGATGATCCCATTTGGGCTTTTCTTGGCAAAGATACTAGAGTAGTCTGCCATTTCCTTCTCCAGTTCATTTTACAGATGAGGAAACTAAGGCAAACAGGGTGAAGTGACTTGCCCAGGGTCACACAGCTAGTAAGTGTCTGAGGCCCGATTTGAGCTCAGATCGAGGAATCCTCCTGACTCTAGTCCCTGGTCCTTCATCCCCTGCACCACCTAGATGCCCATCATCTATATACAGGAAATAACCAACAGAGGGGAAGCATTAGAATTAAGGGGATCATTGGGAAAGGCTTCCAGTAGGTGGTGGGATTCTAGCTGGAACTTGAAGGAAGCCAGGAAGGTCAGCAGATGGAGATGAGGAGGGAGAGCAGACTGGGCATAGGAAAGAGCCAGTGAAGATGCCTGGAGTCAGGACACAGAATATCTGGTGTGAGGAGGCCAGTGTCACTGGATGGAAGAGTATGTAGTGGGCAGTGAAGTGGAAGGGACGGGAAAGGTGGAAGGGGGCTGGATATGAAGGGTTTTAAAAGTAAAAAGGAGGATTTTCTCTTTGACACTGGAGGTCATAGGTAGCCACTGGAATTAATTGAGAGATGTTCAGAAGAGGTAGGGGTTCAGATCTTCTCAGAAAGAGGAGGAGGAGATAGCTGAGTGAAGGATGGACTAGAGAGGGAAGAGACTGGGGGCAGGGAGGTTCACCAGCCCAATAACCCATGTGTGTGGTGGTGAGTACTGTACCAGGGTGGCATTAGCATCAGAGGGCAAAAGGGAATATATGAGAGATGTTGTAAAGGTAGATTTAGCAAGATTTGGCAAATGATTGGATAGGAGGGGTAAGAAAGACTGAGGAGTGGAGTTTGATACCCAGAATGCCAAAGCAAAGAAGGTTTAAAAGAGTTCTGGGTTTCTAGAGGTTCATTAATTCATGATGGGGACCTCTTAGTTCTACCCCACCATAAAGAGACCTAACTTTCCACACCTCTTCTCTTTCTAAGCCAGCTGATGGTAAGGAGTCTAGGCCAACAGAATAGGATCCTAATTAGGTAAGGTGCTAACAAGTTACATTCCTAGAGTTCCTCTGCCAGCCCCTACTGGGACCCCAAAGAGGAAGAGAGGCCACATAGTTAACAATTGTCATTTTTCACATTTTAACCAAGTGTGAACCATAAATGTCCTGCTTTAGGCACTGAGCTTCCAGTTCCCTTCCCCCAGCCCCTCTGACCAGCCAGATGATTCATCAATTAGCAATTT
This sequence comes from Pseudochirops cupreus, assembly GCA_028627135.1. NCBI lineage: Eukaryota > Metazoa > Chordata > Mammalia > Diprotodontia > Pseudocheiridae > Pseudochirops > Pseudochirops cupreus. The sequence continues at coordinate 85,398,781 of CM053584.1, forward strand.
CCTCCCCAGTAGAAGGTGGTAAATGAGCTTTTTGCTTGAAAGAAGAATTGAAAACAACCTTAGGGTTGGAGAGGTGAACTTGGGGCAGAAAGGGGAAGGGGAAGAGGAGGAGGAAGAGGGGGAGGGGCAGGGGAGGGGGAGGAGGGGGAAGGGCAGGGAGCTGAGAACTGAGACAAGTGGATTTATCTCAGTTTCTCCCCTAAGACATTATAAGACCTGGAACAATTCACTGGACTTCTCTGCAAAATGGAAAGAATGAAAGGCGTAAGAAGCATTGGTGGAGCCCCCACTGTGTGTCGGGCACCTTGTTAATATTGTCTCATTTGATCTTCACAGCCACCTTGGGAAGCTGTTCAGTCGTTTCCAGTCGTATCTGACACTGCATGGGACCATGTGGGGTTTTCTTGGGGAAGATACTGAAGTGGTTTGCTGTTTTCTTCTCCAGCTCATTCTACAGATGAGAAAATAGAGGCAAATGGGGTTGAGTGACTTATCCAAGGTCACACAGTTAGTATGTGTCTGAGGGCAGATTTGAACTTAGGAAGATGAGTCTTCCTGACTTCAGGGCCTCACTCTACTGTGCCACCCCCTTGCAACTAGGTACTGTTTCTACCCCCATTTTATAGATAAGGAAACTAAGACAGACTGAGGTTAAGCGATTTGCCCAGGGTCACACAAGCAGTTGGATTTGAACCAAGGTCTCTCCTGACTCTGAGGTCTAGCACTCAATTTACTGAGCTACCAGCTGCTTCTTACCTTACCTCTCCTACTTTGTGGGATTGTGAAAAGAAGGAAATTCTCTGGACTCCCATGGAAGAAAAGGGGCTATAGAAACAGCCAGCGTTTAAGAGAAGGCCAGCCACTGCGTGTCATCTCAGATAGCAGATACCCCAATGACCTGGGTCATACAAAGTCTGATTTTTCAGTGCTCTGCTTAGAATCATATTAAAATGACTTCTGACCCGGGGAACCTGGAACACTGGGGTAGGGTTGATGTAGGGTGGCCTTTAAAGTCCTTTCTAGCTCTGGCTTTTGACTAGTGAGAGTTTGTCATCCTTAGCAGGCCTCAAGTTGCTTCCTAGGCCCCTTCTTGCCATGACACCAAAGGAAGCCCTCATTCTCACTTTTTCTACTTTTTCACTCACTACCACTTCTTTTTTGGGGAACAGTAATCAAATCAATACCATGATTCCTGGAAAAGACAAGTCCCTCAATTATCCTCCAATTCCATATACCATATCTGGGATTGATCCCCACTCCTCCATAGTGTCACCTTCCCCTATTAGAGTGTAAGTTTCTTGAGGACAGGGATCACCTTTGCTTGTAGCATTTGTATATTCAGTATTTAGCAATATCTGGCACTTAGTAAGAATTAAATGCCTATTCATTCATTCATTCACTTATTCATTCATTCATTTCACTAGCTTTCCGTTGTCTCTTACACCACATTCAGTTACAGTCTTCCTATTCATGGTCAAACTTCCTGAAAAAGTTGAGAACTACCTGGCCCCTCCCACCTCCCCCACCCCCCAGGAGAATTCTTAGACCTTTGCAATCTGGCTTCTACACCCACTAGTCTCCTGATACTGTTCTTTCAAGGGTGACCAATGATCTCTTTATTGCCAAATCCAATGACTCTTAAAATTCTCATCCTGCTCCTTGGAACATTTGACTCTTAACTGCCCTTTTCTTTGACTCAATTTAGTTCAGTTAGGTTCCACTCATATTTATTAAGCACTACTATAGTACTAGTACCATAGTACTGTGGCACGAGGCATGCAAAGATGAAAAACACAATCACTCCCTTCAAGGAGCTTATCATTTCCTGGGAGATATTACATATATAGAGATCAGGGATGTGGTGGAGGGGACCAAGGAGAACGAAGACAGAGGCTGCTAGGAAAATTTGAGGAGGGAGGAAGAGCACTGTTGACTGAGGAAATCAGAAGACTTCATGGAGGAGGAGGTGCTAAAGCTGAACCTTGAAAGATCTGGAGAATTCTGAAAGGGAGAGGTGAGGATGGGAATGGATGCACTTGGGAAATTTGATCTTCTGAAACTCAGTAGAATCTCAAATGAAGTAATTTATGTAAAATGCTTTGCCAACCTTAAAGGGCTCAGGGAGGAGTTAGACCCATGATTTCAATGGTAAATTCCCAAGTGAGGAAACCCTCTCTGCCAACATGGAATGGCATTTTCTCCGCAATTTCTATTCTCCCAGAGCTGTCTAAAGCTCTGAGCAGTTAAGAGATTTGCCCAGTCACACAGCCAGTATGTGGTGGAAAGTGGAACTGGAACCCAGGTTTTCTTGACTGAGGTCTGTTCTCTGTCACCATGCTACACTTCCTCTCATTATTTATGCCTATTAAATTTCATCCATTGAATTTTAACTCTGTCATTCACCCCAGTAGATCCCCCTCTCACCTTGGTGTCATCTTCTTCACAAGACAAAACAACCTCACAAGGACAAGCTGGGGGATGCCCTCCAGACAGCATTTCCTCTGGGGGAGAAAATGCTTGGAGATTTTAGTGTATTTCAGGCTCAGTGAGTCAACAGTGTGATATAGCACTTGAAAAATGTTAATGCGATACATTAAAGAAAGACATTGTTTTCAGGATTTGGAAAGTGACAGTGTTACTTAATTTACTATGTGCCAGACACTGTGCTTTACAATTATTATCTCATTTGATCCTCACAACAAGCCAGGAAGGGAGATGCTGTTAATATTCCCATTTTACAGATGAGGAAATAGAAGTTAAGTGACTTGTCCAGGGTCACACAGTTCGGAAATGTCTGAGAGCAGATCTGAACGGAGGTCTTTCTGATCTGAGAAACCTAGCACCTCATGCAGCTGCCTCATACCATGCTTTGAGGACATATTATTATATTCAGCTCTTAACATCACATTTTAAGAAGTACATTGATAAGCTGGATAGTGTCTGGAGAAAGGTGAACAGGTTAGTGAAAAAGCCTTGAGATAAGTACCATTGAAGGATAAGTTGAAGCGATGAGGAATTGATTATCTAGGGGAGGAGATGAATTGGGAGTGTGGGGGCTGAGGGGAGTGACAGCTGGTTTGTAAGTATCTGATGGTCTGTCACCTGGAGGAGCAACTCAATTTGTTCTGCTTGACCCTAGAAGACAGAATCGGGAAGTTGCCGAGAGATTGATTTCAGATGTCTATAAGGCAAAACCTCTGGCAGAATAGAGCTATCCCCAAGCATGATGGGCAAAACAAATCTACACATTGGTGATGTCTGCAAAAGTATGTCTCATTCTGCCCCCTAAATCCACCACCTCTCTCTCAGGAGGTAGGTAGCATGATTATCATCAGTCTTCTTAAGTTGTTGGGTCATTCAAGTGCTTTGGGAAGTAACCGAACCCCTTCAGCAGAAGTCTGCAGGCAAAGGCTGGACGACTGACCATGTGTCAGGAGTGTCAGAGGAGATTCCTGTTCGGACACATCTCTGAGGTCAATTCCAACTCTGATATTCTATGATGAAAATCTTAGATTTAGAACTGGAAGGAACCTTAGAGATGGTTTAGCCTAACACAATCATTTTATAGATGAGGAAACTGATAGGTGCTAGTAGATAGATTTCAAGGGACAGCTAATAATTTGGCTGGTACTTAGACTGTGTTGAAGGGGTAGAAAGGAAATTTTCTTCTTTTGGCTTCAGAGATGCTTAGGTGCTGCACTCTTTGGGTCTTCTTCTGACGCCATTTATTTTTTAGTATTTTATTTTTGTTTTTCCCCAGTTACATGTAAAAACTATTTTTAACATTCATTTTCAAAACTTTGAGTTCCAGATTCTCTCCCTTCCTCCCTTCCCATGCCCCCTCATTGAGAAGGCAAGTAGTTCAATAGAGATTATACATCTCCCACCTCTTTCCTTAAATTTTTTTTTACATTCTGAATTTAACAATCACCCAAAAAAGGAGAACATTGCCATATACAAAGTAGAAGGGAAAAAGAGGATTATATGTGAAAATATGAGTCTCTATTAATTACAGCTTGCTTTTTAAAATAAAAAGCGTATATAATACATGTAACATTTCAAAACCATCCTGGTTCTCTGTTTCCTTCTTAATTGTTTTCGATTCTTTTTTGTGTATTAAAAAAATGATCCACTGATCTTTTCATTCTTTTTTTCTTTTCATTTTTTTCTTGGCAACCCTTTCACTAGCTCTTTTCTCTCCTCTGCCTGTCCCCTCCCCTGAAGAAAGAAAACAAAACGCAGTCTTTGTGACTAATTAGACTGTGATATCCTTGAGAACAGGGATTTTTCTTTTGCCTTTATATTCCATTGCTTAGCACAGTGTCTAGTGTATATGTAGTAGGTGCTTAATAAGTGCTTGTTGATTAACCAGTAAAGCAAAACAAATCCATACATTTGGTGGATGTCTGAAAAAGTATGTCTCATTCTGCCCCCTAAATCCATCACCTCTGTCAGGAGGTAGGTGGCATGATTATCTTCAGTCCTCTTAAGTTGTTGTTGGGTCATTCAAGTGATCAGGGTTCTTCAGTCTTTCAAAGTTGGCTTTTCCTTACAATGTTGTTGTTACTGTATCGATTATTCTTCTGGTTATGGTTACTTTACATTGCATCTGTTCATATAATTCTTCCCAGGCTTCTCTGAAGTTATCCCTTTAGTCATTTCTTAGGGTGAAGTAATTTACTCTTTCCTAATTCTATCACCTTTCTTTCTTTGCCTCTACTGGCTCTTTATCCTCTTCATGTCCCCTTAATGTGTACATCTTGAAGTTTGGTTCTTAGCTCTTTTCTCTGTCTCACTGTCTAGCTGGATAATCTCTTTTACTCCCCTGATTATCTGTCTCCAGTTCTGGCCTTTCTCTGAAGCCTCAGACCCACATTTTCACTTGATCACAGTACATCTCCATATGCAGCCTACTGGCCTCTGAAATCCAACAATGATATAATCCTTTTCTTCTAATAACTATCCCCAGTGTGATATGGTGAAAAAAGATCTGACTTTGAGTCCTTGCAGCGGTGAAGAGTGGAACAAGCTTTAGGAGCTGAAAACAGCCTTCACCTGCTTTCCTGCTTTGATCTGGGACTGGACTTGAAATAGCTCCCATTGTTGATCTTTCTATCTCTTCAGTCACATCTGAAGTTTCTCTGCTCTCTTTCTTTGTTCTCTATTCTTCTTCTGACATTGTGACATCTTACAGGATCGAGATTAGGAGGCCTCTGACCTTCACTTGATTTATCTGAGTCTCAGCTGTAAAATGAGGGGATTAGATTAAATAATCACTAAAGTCTTTTCCTGGTTTAAGATTAAAAACCAGATTCCTTAGACCAATATTCAAGGAGACAGAGATTTAAGGCCCTCCACATTCTGGCCCCAGCCTACCTTTCTAAACATCTTTCACACCACTTTCTTTCTTTTTGGGGGCTTTTTTGGAGGGGGGAAGACAGGGCATTTGGAGTTAAGTGACTTGATGAGTTCGAATTTGAACTCAGGTCCTCCTGACTCCAGGGCTGGTGCTCTATTCATTGAGCCATCTACCTGCCCCAATAGCTAACATTTATATAGGACTTACTATGTGCCAGGCACTGTGCTAAGTGCTTTACAATTATGATCTCATTTGATCCTCACACAACCCTGGGAGGTAGGTATTATTATTCTCATTTTGCAGAAGAGGAAACTGAGGCAAGCAGAGGTTAAGTGTATCACTCAGGGTCACACAGCTAATATGTGTCTAAGATTGGATTTGAACTCAGAGCTTAACTCCAAGCCCAGTGCTCTGTGCTCTATGGCGCCACCTAGTGTGAGAATACAGTGTTTCTATTCTCTGGGATTTCCCGTTAGGTGGTGAGAGGACATTCTCTCTCCAGGCAGCAAAATCAGTTGTTCCCAACAGGCTGTGCTCATGCAAGCCTGGGTCTGGACCTTGAGGCCCTGGCTACCTTTTCTGCTGTGTGTTTCTTTGCATGAGCAGCAGTAACTGAACAAGTGGGACTTTTCAGCCTGGGAGGCAGCCTTGTGAGTAGAAGTTGGGGGTTCCTGGGACCCTCAGTTGGAGCTGATTGACAGCAGGAAGAGGCTTCTATACTACATCTGTCTTGGAGAGAAATCCATGAAATGATGATGAGCCCAAACCCTGTCCTGGCCAGCCAAGAGACATGGACTTGGAGACAGCTGTTCATAGAGTTCAGAGCCAAGGAGAGCCATAAAAATGCCTAGTCAACAGTCCTATTAAGCGTTTCATGTTTTAATGAAGTGTCAGTATTTGGGGAGGATATAATAGGAGTTACAGTTTCCTTTTAGGGCTTTTGTGTTTGCTTATTTGGTGTTTTTGAGACTTGGTCTTCCTATCTCTCAACCAAACTGGAACTGCAGTGGCCACGGGGGAGGCCCCCTCTCAACACTGATCAATAGGGAAGCTTTAATCTGCTCCATTTTTCTGACTTGGGTGGTTTGGTTTTGGTCCTACTACAGCCAGAACTTCTGGACGCAGGTGATTTACCAGCCTCAGTCTCCCCAAAGGGAGGTGTGTGTGGTGTATGTGGCACCACACCAAGCTACTGGTCATTTCAGGTTTCTTTTTGCTGTTGCTAAGTTGTTTCAATCACATCTGACTCTTTGTGGCCCCATTCGGGGTTGTCTTGGCAGAGATCCTGGAGTGGTTTGCCATTTCTTTCTCCAGCTCATTTTACAGATGAGGAAACTGAGGCTAACAGGATGAAGTGACTTGCCCAGGGTCACACTGCTAGTAAGTGTCTGAGGTCAGATTTGAACTCAGAAAGAAGAGTCTTCTTGACTCCAGGCCTGGCACTCTCCTGGAGGCCTGTAAGTTACTTGTTAGCCTTTGGATATTAAGCATTTCTTTTGTGTAAGGGAAATAAATAGCTGCCCTATACCTGATCTAAATTGTACCTTGAGTACCTTTCTATTCCTTTTTGAAGGGACTTTAGACCTGTCAAACCTCATACCTCAGCTTTAAGTGATTTTTCCCTGGGACCCAAAGGTGGTGAAAGTATGAGAGAAGAGCCCCACCTCTTTCTTTAGAGACCAGGCTCCCGCAGGACTAAGCCTGGTGCTTGCATGAACCTGGAATTAGGGGTCCCCTAGTGGGAGTAAGTGAGCACCCCTGCCCTCCTGGGCCAGCTCAGCTGTGTTGTTACATATACATATTACTCTTGCTTGTGTCCACACCAATCTTTCCACCTTCAGGTTGTAAGTTTCTTAAATTCTGGTTTTTTCTTTCCATCTCAGAATCCCAAGAACAGTTCTGTGCACAAAGATACTTAAGAAATACTAGTTGAATCGAATGGAAAATACCTGTGGGGGCAGCATGGGGGAGGTGGTTAGTAGGAAGCGTGCCCGATTAGCCTTTGGATTGTAAGCATTTCTTTTGTGTGGAGGAAATAAATACCTGCCCTCCATCTGGTCTAAGTTGTACCTTGAATACTTTCCCATTCCCTTTTGAAGAGATCTTAGATCTGTGTCATACCTCAGCATTAAGAGACACCCAGGAGAAACCTGGGTGAGATACCTGCCTCCGACACTATGTGATGGACAAGTAATTTTGTGAGTCTCCTATTGTCTGTGTGACCTTGAGAAATTTAAATAACATCTCTAAGCCTCAGTTTCCCTCATCTGCCTTATAGGACTATTGCACAGAAACTGCTTTATAAACCTAAAAACAGCATAGAAATTTGAGTTATTGTCTAGAAAATGATAGCTGCAGTTTCTCTCCCGAAGTTTTTCCATGTCTACACTAGGGGGCATCAGTGACCGACTGCAGGACATTCAGAAGCCTTTCCCTGGGGATGGGATGGAAATGCTATGAATGGCCAGCAGATGGCAGGGCTGCCCTAGGACCAGGTGGGGAGATAGCCCTGATTTAGGATACAGCGTGGGGGGCGGGGAGTGGAACCCCCACATCTCTAATCTTAAATCATAGAAAGGTCAGAATACTCAGCCTTTGAATCCCTGGGTGACAAGGGCCACATCTTACATTAGGGCAGGCTACTTTTACCGTCTAGAAGATGCTGCATCCTGAGCTTGGAATGGAGTCTCGGATACCTGTGTGACCCTGGGGAGTCCCTAGATGACCTCCGAGGTCCCTTCTAGCTCTGAATCCATGGTCCCAGGATGCAATGAGGCTGAGCATTAGAAAGACTTCCTGACAAAGGACTGGGAGATCGGGAAATATTTTCACTAAGGGGCACGGAGTCTTCTTTCCAAGGGATGCTTAAGAGGAGGAGGCTCTTCTGGTTGTTTTCCTGGTGTCCCTTTTCCTCATGATGGACACCGTCCTGCCCCACTCCTCATCCCCTCCCCCCATGCAATGGGGCAAGAGAACATATGAATATAGACTTTAATCGTTGTGCTGCTGCTATTAACCAGAAGTGCAATTAACCCATCCAAGGTGGATTTGGATGGCACAGTGTCAACAGGAAACCTCTATCCCTGCCCCAGGGAATGGGTCCTGGGAGAAGAGTGACATAAACACCAGGCCTCTGGGGAAGGGGCAGAAAGGGAGCCGGGGGCACAGAGAGGAGGAAAGATGCAAGGAACACACTCTGAACAACTCCAAATGGAAATAGGTCATTCTAGGAGGTCTGATAACTCCAGAGCCTACAGCTTAGCTGCATCCCCTTTCCTCCTGGTTCAGCTGTTTCTATGTCCAAATTCAGGACTCTCCTGGAAGCTGGGATGGAGGGAGGTCACCATTTGGCTGGTGTTGAGAGGAGGGGAGGAACTCTGTTTTTCCCCTCGTCTCCACCCCCAAATTGGACCCATGGGAGCCAGAGAGTCCTTATGATCCTAATTCACTGAGATCAATGAGAGAAGGGCAGCATTTTAGCTTCCAATTTTCCTCTAGTTCAGGACTTCTTCCTGTCCAGTATAATAGGATGTTGGAGGTCAGTACCAGTGGTGGGTAGGAAATCCCCCATCATTCGTCTCCACAACCCTCTCTGGAACTGCCCTGGAGAACTGGAGAACTGCCTTAACCCCATGAATATCTGGGACCAAACTTTGACTCACAAGCAGCCCTCCAAACCTGAGGGAAGGGAAGGGCTGAAGTCCAGCCTGTGGACCCAGGTTTGAATGTGCCTGATGGTGAGAGGGGGCATGGCACCAGGCAGGAGGAGACAGAGGAACCAGAGGCAGAGGGCCAGCCATGCCAAGCTACAGGGCAGAGACCATCCTGGAGAAAAACCACGCACCACAGACATGGAGAAGACATGAAGAAATTTTTTGGATTTGCCTGAAACCATTCAGATTACTGCAAGGATCCCTCATGCCCTTCCTCAATGTCAACCAGAAACTTGATGGTCAGGTCTGCAGATATAGTCTTTGACTTCAAAACTGTGTGCAGGGTGGGCAGTGGGGGGGACATTGTCTGGGGCTGAAATGCCACAGGCAATAAGGACTCAGCCGGATGTCCCCTCATCTTCAGTTTGATGTAGACAGCTTCTCTGAGTCACCTGTCTGGGGAAGGATCTCTCATCTTCAAGCTGATGCTCCAAGCTCAGCTTGGGAAAGAGCTCGGGTTTGGAGACCTTACACTAACCTATCTCTAGTCTCTCCCCCGTGCCTGGATCCTGACACCACTTTCCTCTTACCCTTCAGCGGGCAAGCATCCATCAGACACAGCTGGGTCAGCCATTCCAAGGGGAACCAGCTTCTTGCAGAGCCATTTTTTTAATACTGATACCTTGGCATCTAGGAAGTTGCTGATGCAGGTGAAGCTAGCAGGAAGAAGTGTTTCCTGTTTCTTTGCTCAGGATCTTGACATCCAGTGACCCATTTTCTTGATAAGCCTCACTATCGTTGCTATAGCCAGCTCCAGTTTGAGGTCTAGGAAGCATCCAGACAGTTGTGCAAACCCCTTTCAAAAACTGCTTATTATGATCCTACTGTAGCTTAGGGGACATGGGTGGTGGCAGTGAGGAGAGGACCAGCCAAAGACCCAAGGCTACACAGGTGACTGGAGCTATTTCAGGGGGAGGGGACAAGTTCCATCTCTGAGGCTTGGACCCTCAGTCAGCTGCCTCTGCCCAAACAGACCTAGGAACAATGTCTACAGCTCAAGGAATCACCAGCCTCACTGTTAGCCCTTTGAACAGTTACAGCAAATCCAGCATCTGCTCTGTGACTCTGGGTCCTGGCTTGATAAGACAGCCCCTGTTCTGTAGACCATCAGAGCTGGTCTCTTCAGGCTCTGTCAGTCCCCAAGGTAGCTGGTGGAGATGCCTTCTCTGTCTCCCCTTTTCTGGGGCCATACTTGCCTTCACTGTCCAGCATGATCACCCCCCCCCCCCCTGAGTGTCAGGCTGTAGCTTCCTCCCTTCTTTTCCCTGCTTGTCAAAGTCTGGCCCTAGTCTATCACTGGGTGAGGGCAGGCCCCCAAACTGTTGAGGGGAGGAATTCACTACTCACCAGCAGTCACTGACCTCCAACAGTCTATTACATCAGGCTGTGAGGAGACATGAAACACTGTCTCCATCTGTAAGGGCCAATGATAGGACAGGTATAAGCAGGCATGGGAAGGGTGGTGTCCATCTACCTTTCAATAGCTGAGGGTCAGGGTGGGACTCCCCCTGCTTGAGACCAGTTGGACATGTGTCCGGGACTTTGCAGGGAGCATATTTTCATGCTCTTGGGAGATAAGGCTGAGTGGGGGTGGGTAGATTTCAGAAGTTTTGGCTCCTGGAGATTTTGCCCACTTCTCATATACTGAAGGAATGTTCAGTCAGCTTTGAGGAAATCAACTAACCCTGCCAAGGAACAGCGAATCTCTGAGAAGCCCGGTTCTTGAGGGAGGTGCCAGGATTGGGCTAGGAATCTGAGACACACAGGGCTTCCACAGCATCGCTCAGTCCCTGATTGACGCCTCCCACTGCGAGGAGGCAGCCTTTGACGACAATGCTGGAACAGGCACAGCGGGGAGTAGGCATGGGGGGCAGGCTCTCCCATTTGTTCCTTCCTGGGTGGAAGGCCTCTGCTGTCTCCAGGACTGTGGGCTGGTTCCCTGAAAATGCAGATAAAAGGCATGGGTGCCTAAGCTTTTTAGAACAGACCCCAGCTTAGTTTCACAATCTGTACCCCACCAACAATGAACTAACCGACTTGAGCATCCTTGGCTGCAGAGGGTATCTGTGGCCAGCATGCTGGTATGATGCAACAGCTAAACCTAACGCCCAGAGACCTGAGTTCAAGCTTCACCTTGGCCACTACAAACTGGCTGTATGAGCTCAGGCAAATCAGCATCCATTTCCTTCCGTAAAATTAGAATAATAATGCTCATCCTGCCCATCGCCATGGGCTATTTTGTGAACCTTAAAACATGAAATAAATGTAAGTTATAAATAATAATGGACATTCACCCAGGTCAAACAGGTAAGTAGTTGTATGATATAGTGGAAAGAGGAAAAGTAAAGAGGACAAACATTTATTAAGTACCCACTCTATGCCAGGAAGGGCAGCTAGGTGGCACGGTGGATAGAGTGTTGGGCCTGGAGTCAGGAAGACTCATCTTCTAGCTGCGAGACCCTGGGCAAGTCACTTAACCCTGTTTGCCTCAGTTTCCTCATCTCTAAAATGAACTGGAGAAGGAAAGGGTAAATGACACCAGTATCTTTCCCAAGAATATCCCAAATGGGGTCATGAAGCATTGGACACAACTGAACAATAACCACACAAACGCTCAAGGCACGTGTGCTAAGTGCTTTACAAACACTATCTCAGTTGATCCTCATAACAACTCTTAAGAGGTAGATGCTGCATAATCTCCATCTTACAGCTGAGGAAACTGAGGCAGACAAAGGTTAAGAGACTTGTCCAGGGTTATATAGCTAGTAAATGTCTAAGGCTGGATTTGAACTCAGGTCTTCTTGACTCTTGGCATAGCACTCTATCTCCCTAGTTGTCTGGATCTGGAGTCAGAGGACCTAGATTCAAATTCTGTGTGACCTTGGGGAAAAAATTAGCCTTTCTGGGCCTCAGTTTTCTCCTACATAAAATGAGGGGATGGATGCTGTGACCTCTAAGGTTCTTTCCAGTTTGAAATCTGTGATCCTGTGGTATCCTGCCCTAACAATTCCCCTTATCTTCACCTCCATATGCGCTGAGCCTCTGCCTACCCATGAAGCTCTTCTTAGGTCCTTTATACTACAGCAGAGGTTTTAAACCTTATTGTGCAGTGATCCCCTTGGGGGGACCCTAGTGAGGCCTAGGAGCCCCTTTTCAAAATAATGTTTTTAAATGCATAAAATTAAGCATATAGGAAATTAAAGGTTAATGAAAATAAAGATGTAACTTTTTTCCCATCCAAGTACTATATAGGGTCCAACTTGTTTGTCACTCCTATGAGTTCGACAGCTAGTTTTCCTGAAGAACGGGCAGAGGAATTGGTAAACTGAACTGCACGATTTGAAGGGCTCCAGGAAGGCTCCTCTGTTCCTTCCCCCTCCCTCATCACACTCCAAAACCAATCTCCCCAGCAGAATGGATTGTCCCGGAGGATAGGAACTGTTTTCATTTTTGTTTTATATCTCTAGCATTTAGTATAATGCCTAGCACCTGGTAAAATTAAATGTCTACTGAAAAAATGAACTAATACCAATTAAGGATATTCATTCTTTCCTTTTAATCCTGGTTCCTATTTCTTAGTGTGAATAAACTTGACTGGGAGATCTAGATAGGTTCTTTTCGACCAGATTCTGCTGCTGACTCACTATGTGACCCTGGGTGAATTGCTTGTCTCCTTTCTCCTCTCTCCTTTCTCCTCTCTCTCTCCCTCTCCTTCTCTCTCTCTCTCTCTCTCTCTCTCTCTCTCTCTCTGACTCTCTGTCTCTGTCTCTCTCTTCTCTTTTCTCTCTCTTTCTCTCTCCTCTCTGTCTCCCTCTCCTTTTCTCTCTCTGACTCTGTCTCTGTCTCTGTCTCTCTCTCCCTCTCCTTCTCTCTCTCTGACTCTGTCTCTCCTCTTCCTCCTCCTCCTCCTTCTTCTTCTTCTTCTCTGTCTCTCTCTGTCTCTCTCTCTCTGACTCTGTCTCTCTCTCTCTGTCTCTCTCTCTGTCTTCTTCTCCTTCTTTTTCCTCTTTCTCTGTCTCTCTGTCTCTCTCTGTGTCTCTCTCCATCTCTGTCTCTCTCTCTCCCTCTCCTCTTTCTCTCTGACTCTCTGTCTCTGTCTCTGTCTGTTTCAAATAAGGGACTGAGCTCAATCATCTCAAAGGTCCCTTCTGGCTTACATCATCTATGACTCTATGACTCAAATATCATGAGAAAGCTAGGCATGAAGGAGGAAGCTCTGAAATGGAGGAATTAGAAAAGAGCCATCCAGAAATAACTTTCCAAAAACAATTCATTTGACGAACTTAGTGTGTCCCGGGATGTCTGGGGCCAATGCCCCAGGATCCTACACGGCTAACTGCCAGGGTCTTACCAGCAGAGAGCTGGTTTAACAACTAACTCTCCAGGGGGAAAAATATGTGCACAAACACGTTTAAGGTTAATCTGCATTATTAACATTTTCTCCATCACCTGCTTAAGTCTAGACAATTGACACAACACTACAGCAAGCCCTGCTTTGTAGCATTTGTTGATTTCCGTATAAATGCTCACACTGAACATTTAACAATCCACCAGGCCCAGGCCAGTAGGAGCCAGATCCAGCACACTCTTGCCTCTGATGCTTCCATTGCCTCCTCTAAAAAAGGGGCAGCCTCAGCCCCAGGGTCCCCGGGGATTCCCTCTAACTGCTGCTGCTGCTGGATGAAGTTCTAACTAGAATGTTAGCCTGGGACTCAGAGCCAGAAGAGCCCTTAAGGAATCATCTAGGCCAGTGCTCTCATCTTCAAGATGGGGAAACTGAGCCCCAGGGAGAGGGTGTAGCTTGTCCACTGTCACAGAAGTGGCAGATGTGTGTGCCATTTTCCACATTTGTATTCCCAGGACTTGGCATAGTCCCTGGCTTGTTGCAGTCATTTGAATGCATGTAGATTTATTGCTGAGTGGCAGAGCTGGAATTGGAAGCAGAACCAAAGTCCTTTGCCTCTGAATGCAATGTTCTTTCTGCTATAGTGGGTGCTTTGTGATCTTTGGGGAGAGGGACAGTGCTGACTCCGGGGTGTTATCAACTGCTGCCGTTGCTCATTTAATGCCGCTCCAAACCTCATGGCACCAGCCCAGCCCCCCAGCACTGCCAGAGTGCTCTGCCTCTTACCCAGGCCTCCAGCCACTATGACTCGCCCTCTTAAGCAGCCGGATACAAAGTCAGCTCTGCGCTTCTTTAGGAATGAAGACCGCTCTATCTTCATCCAACCTCCTATAGGCCAAGAAAGGTGGAGAAAAGATGTTAACAACAACACTTAATGCAACCTCTGGGACAGGATCTGATCTCTGGGATGGGAGCAAGTACATATGTGTCTATTCACACCTTGCATCCATCAGCACTGCATGTATCCCCGGGAGCAGCTAGGTGGTGGACTCATCTTCCTGAGTTCAAATCCAGCCTCGGATGCTTACTAGCTGTATGACCCTGGGTAAGTCCCTTCACCTGTTCGCCTCAGGGTTTTCAGTTTTCCTCTATAAAACAAGCTGGAGAAGGAAATGGCAAGCTACTCCAGTATCTTTGCCAAGAAAACCCCACAAGAGGACACAAAGAATCAGACATGACCAAAACAACTCAACAACAACAAAATGCATCCCTTGCAGGTCAACAGAATTCATAGGATCAGGAGATTATTGGATTTAGAATCAGAAGGGCCATAGAGATCATGTAGGCCAGCAGTTCTCAAACCTTTTTGGTCCTTTACTGTCTTAAAAAATTACTGAGGACCCTAAAGAGCTTCTGTTTATGTGGGTTAAATCTACTGATATTTACTGTATAAGAAGTTAGAGTTAGGGGTGGCTGGGTGGTGCAGTGAATAGAGCACCAGCCCTGGAGTCAGGAGGACCTGAGTTCAAATCCGGCCTCAGATACTTAACACTTACTACCTGTGTGACCTTGGGCAAGTCACTTAACCCCAATTGCCCACTCCCTCTCCCCCCAAAAAGCAAAAAAAGTTAGAGTTAATAAAAGCTTAAATACTTCTCATTCTACAAATGAGGAAAGGGGGGCCCACAGAGCTGAAGTGACTTCCTCAGGCTTCCGAGGCAGTATGCAAACGTGGGCCTCCCTGACTCCAAGTGCAACAGGGTATCTACTGTGATGTGCTGTCCCACACTACCTCACACCTTTTCCCTTTGTTTAGCCTCCATTGGAGTGAGTTGGAAGTGAGTTTGAATTCATTCTACGCAGGTCTACATGACCCTCCACAAGGGCCTCGTCACAACCCTGTTGTCTGTAGGGGCTTCAACTCCACCCTTATATGTCTAAGGGAGCTATCTCTGAGATTCCCCCTGAGGTCCATCCCACTCACTAGCTGTATGCCCATGGGTAAGGAACTCTACTTCTCTGAAACTTGGTTTCCTTGGCTGTAAAACATAGAAATTGGACTAAATAATCTCCAATGTTCTTTCTTGCTCTAATATTCTATACCGTTATTTCTCCTTTCTTCACAAAGAGCTTTATCACATTTTCCCTTAGCTAGAACATTGCTCCTTCTCCTTGGACCTGTTTCCTCATCTATATAATCTGGACCAGTGGTACATAAGATCCTTCCTCATTTTAAATCCCATGATCCTGTTAGTTCAAATTTCTGTCTAAAGGGCACTGTTGTTGTTTGGTCACTCAATCATGTCTGACTCTACGTAACCCCATGAACATTGTCTGTGGGGTTTTCTTGGCAAAGATACTGGAGTGGTTTACCATTTCCTTCTCTAATGTGTCCTCATTCTACAGATGAGGAACTGAGGCAATGGGGTTAAGTGACTTGCCCAAGGTCACGCAGCTAGTATTTTTCTGATGCTGGATTTGAACTCCAATCTTCCTGACTGCATCACCTCGTTGTCTCAGACCAATAGAAAATTTGGATTTAACTCCAGCTTTGTCTTCAATTTGCTATGTGCTCTTGATCAAATCATGGCACCTATGTCAGTTTATCCATCTGTAAAACAGGAATATAGAACGCTGGTCCTACCTACCTCATGCAGGTGCAGGGTTATTGTTAGGATGCAATGAGAAAACAGACGGAAATAATCTTTTGGAAAAAACGTGTTCTCTAGATAAGAGGTATTTATTTATATCTAGGGATAAACATGAATAGTCCTGAACAAGACATAATTATAATAACACCTTTATATATGTATGTACACATGTATTTCTTTCTTCGTGACAGCCTTGCGAAGTACTTAATGCAAGTAGAATGATTTTATTTATAGTTCAGTCAATCAGAAAATCAATAGGCAGTTGTTAAGTCCCTGCTACATTCAGGGCACTGTGCTAGGCACTGGGGATAAAGAGACAAAAATAAAGAGTCTTTGCCCCCTGGAGCTTCTGCTTGATTGGCAGTTGAGATAATTAAGGCTTAGGTAACTAGGTTAAGTGACTTGCTTAAAATAACACAGCTAGTTAACATCTGGTAGTTAGATGGTGTAATAGAGTAATGGGCCTGGAGTACGGAAGATTCATCTTTTGGAGTTCAAATCTGGCCTCAGAAACTTACTAGCCGTGGAACCTTGGGTATGTCACTTCACCCTGTTTGCCTCAGTTTCCTCATCTGTAAAATGAGCTGGAGAAGGAAAGACAAACCACTCCAGTATCTTTGCCTAGAAAACCCCAAACAGGGTGATGAAGAGTCTGACACCATTGAAAAATGACTGAACAACAGAATTTAATGTCTGAGGCAAGATTAGAACTTGGGTCTTTTGATTCCAAGTCTGGTACGGTACTCACCACACAGTGCTACCTTTCTGCACCTTCTGGGTAAAGTTTAGAGACTGATTCCCTTGTCCCCAAATGGAACATTGTGGCTTCCTGAGCAAACACCATCTACTGCCGATTCTGAGCCATCACTCTGAGCCCGCTTGATGGAGCTGGTGGTTGAGGCTGGCAAGGGGGCATCAGACAGGGGCACACACCCCAGTCCTGGACCAAGTGTACAGAGCACTGAGCAGGAAGAAACTCTTCCAGCTCCTGGCCAACCAAGTCAGGCCTCAGCTGTGAGGCTCAGGGAGTTCAGTGGAGTTCTAGGCATGACAAGCAGTGGATCCTGGCAAGTTCACATTCCATTTAGCATCATGAAATCATAGATTTATGGCTCTAAGGGACATCGTGGCTGTTGATCAGTCATTTTCAGTCCTATCTGACTGACTTTGTGACCGACTCGTCATGACCCCATTTGGGGTTTTCTTGGCAGAGTTACTGGAGCAGTTTGCCATTCATTTCCTTTTCCAGTTCATTTTACAGATGAGGAAACTGAGGCAAACAGGGCTAAGTGACTTGCCCAAGGTCACACAGCTAGTACATGTCTGAGGCCAGGTTTGAACTCACCTAGGCACAGTATTCTATCCACTGCAACAACTAACTGCCTCTCAGAAGTCCTCATCTAGTCCAATCCCTTGGTTTTACAGGGGCTTGCCTAACATCACACCACAAGTAAGTGATGGAGCTATTTGAACCCAGAGAGTTTAATACCAAATTGGGCATCTTCCATCACGCCAGGCTGCTTCCCTTGTGATAACTTGAGTTATCACCGAGGGAAAAAAAGCTGGATGACGCGGAGATAGGAATTTTCCGGTGTTAAAATATGTACATTTATACAAACTTCTACTAACAAGTGACCCCGATGACATTTTCTTGTGTTTTGTGTGCTGGGTGGCTATGCCCTTGGGCCTGGTTCTGGATCTAAGTGGCAGCAAGCTCCCTCTTCAGCCAAGACTAGCATTCCTTCCTTCCTTCCATTCATTTGATAGCTATTTAATAAGTGCCCTCTATGTGCCAAGCATTGTGCCATTTTCTGGGAATGCACAGATGAAGGGTGACAGGGAAAGATGCATATAGGCATCAATACATACAATAAACACATAAAATTATAAATAAAAAATTATAACTAAGAGCAAGAGGCATCTGGGCAAATGCTCCAGGAAAGCTAGGAAAGGAGAGAGTGTTTTCAACTGGGGAATCAGGGAAAGCTCCATGGATGCTGAGTCTTGAAGTAAGAGAAGGATTTCCACAGGCAGGAGCAAGGAGGGAGTGTTCACACACAACACAAAGATGTTCAAGGGGCAGAATGAGATCAGAGAACGGGGTAGGAAGTGTCTGAAGAAGGTGGATTGGAGCCAGATCATGAAAAACCTTGAATACTAGGCTCAAGGCTCTGTAGTTACCCTATAGGCAATAGGGAGCCAGTGAAGGTTCAGTGGAAGGAGAGTAACATGGTCAGACCCATGCCTTAGAAAGATGACCTTTGTAGTTATTTGGAGGAGGGTTTGGAGAAGGGAGAATCTGGAGATAGAGGGAATTTGATCAAGAGATGAAGGGTGATGGAAAACTCATAAAAAGGTCATGAGGCCTTTGTAGGTAAAGGGTCAGATGGGAGGTGCTGGGGCCCAGAAAGACAGCCATTCAAAGCTTTCAGTGTCCTGGGAGTGAGAAGTTATGGTGATTCCTTACACCTTTCCTGCCTTCTTTTGTGTATGATCTCTTCCAACCTCCTTGAAAGCAAGAACTATCTTTTTAATTGTATTCCCAGCACTTAGCACAACACTTGGCATATATTTAATGTTTAATACATGTTTATTGGGCTGGTGATAGGAGGATGAAGGGGCCTCATAAGTAGGGGTAGGGTTTGAAAGACTCACCCTGCTCCATGTCAAACACATCCATAGTCCTCATGAACTTGGGCTGTCGGTAGAGGCGGCCTTGCCGAAGGCCCCCCAGGCTATACAGATAGCTGTCCATGGGTACAAAACTAGAGAAGGCTCGTTTGCACGGGATGCTGGGAAACTTGGTCCATGAGCGCGTTTCAATGTCGAAGACCTCAAAGGCATTGACTGCATACTTGGATTGACGTCCTCCTAAAAGCCAAGGTCAAAGGCCCTCTGAAAGGACTCCTTTCTGCCTATCCATCCCACTCTCCCCTCATTCCCTCCCAGAACAAAATCTAAAGGCTCCAGACCAAAGCAGAGTGTTTCCTGTGCTCACCACCCCAGGGAAGGAGATTCCATCTGGGAAAGGTCTCCTGCAGTCACCCTTTCTAGAGAGTGTTCCCCACCCTCTAAGTGCCATGGTGTTGTATCAGTGTTCTGAGCTTATTGTAACTTTTCTGATGATTCCTTCTTTGTGCTTTCCCCCCTTCCACCTGAAATGCTCTCTTCATTTCTGGCAACCAATATCCCTCCTTATTCCTTAAATATGGCCACCTCCTCCAGGAAACCTAACTTGATTGACTGCTCCTCTGCCTCATACCCCTTTAGAATTTATACAGTCAGTAAATTCTAGGATCATAGAAATAACAGATGGGGAAATGGAGGCCCAGGTAGAAGAAGTTACTTGTCCAAGGTCACACAGGCTGCATAAGTGGGAAAGTCAGGATTCAGATCCTGGTTGTTAACTTTTCAATCCAAGGCACTTTCTATACTGACCTTCCTTTGCACTTATTCACAGATTGCTCTGTAAGTTTTCAGTTACCATACATGTGCGTTGTCTTTCTCCCCCACCAGACGACACCTCCCCAAAACAGGGACAGTGGTTTGTTGAGGTTTGTTTGTTTTTTGCCTCACAAAGCTATGACCTTGCATCAATCATTTCACTTTTCTGTATACCAGTTTCCTCTTCTGCAAGATAAAAATATTGATGAGATGATCTTTCACCTCTAATATTTATTATCTGACAATGAGCTCCATGAGGGCAAGGACAGTGAGTCCTCCTTCCTTCGGACCTCTGCCCTGCTCCACAATGTGGGGAAGATGGCTCTGCACATTCCCCAAAGGGGACAGATGACAAACTGACCCCCAGGAGGGAAACACTGAGGGTCTTACCTAGCACATAGATCTTGGAGCCTCGGAGAAAGGAAGCGGCAGCATATCTCGCTGTGGGCATGGGGGCTAATGATACCCACATGTCCTTGAGCATGTCATAGTGCTGTAGGTGGTTGTGGGGGCGGAGATCCAGCCCCATTCCTCCTGCTGCGTAAACTCTGTAATCTGAGGAAATAGACCACAGCCAGGGTCAGTGGGCAACTTGACAAGGGACTTGTCAGTATCCATTACTAGTCATGCCTGGAGCTCCATTTAACCCCCTGAGCAGCACATCTGGGACCTGGCCTCAGAAGCCAGGAGCTTGAAGAGTTCCTTCCTGCTCAGTGCCCTGCACACTTGGTACAGGACTCGGGTCTGTGCCACTCTGGTGGCATGATTCATGTCCCCCTGCCAGCCTCAACCACCAGCTAAGCCAGTTCTGTCATGCTCCCAGGGCACCTAGCCTAGGGTGACTTATGCTTTCTGGCTTCTCCTCATCCCCACCAAGGACAGCCAAAAGGAAAGTCATAAAACTCTCCTTGTGGGACCAAATAGGAGAATGTCTCCTTTTCTCTGATCAACTTCTATACTCAACAGTGCCCAGGACATATGGAGGTTATAAGAAAAGGAAGAAAGAATGCCGCCTCACACACAACAGACCAAATGAGATGTCAGAGGAGAGAATATGTGTAAAGATATTTTCTGGGAACAGTGCTCAGCACATAGTAGGTGCTGAAAAAATATTTGTTCTCTTCTACTTTCTGCCTCTTCATCAACTATTGTCTCTGTGCTGCTTCCTATGTCCAGAACAGTCTTCCTCCTTACCTCTGCCTCTTCTTTCAAGACCCAGCTAAAATCCTCCCTTCTGTAGAAGACTTTTCTGTTTCCTCCAGCCACTAGAGTCTTCCCCATTAGGGTTACCTTCTATTTACTCTGTATGTATCTGGTATGTACTAAATTATTTACATGTTGTCTTCCTCATTAGAATATGAGCTCCTTGAAGGCAGGGACTGTTTTTTGCTTCTCTTTGTATCCTCAAGGCTTAGCACAATGCCTGGCACTCAGTAGGTGCTAAGTAAATGCTTGAGGTTTGCTTGGTAGACCATCCACAAAGGGAAAATGTTGAGGATAGGTGGAAGCCTGTAGTAGAAGGTTACTATTATAGATATTCAAATCTCAGTTTACATCAGTTTTTCTCTAACAGAAGGCTGGCATTCCCATTGGGTTCACAGGGAAGTTTGGAGATGGGAAGGAGGGGTAGGAGAAATAACCAGAGAGTTCCAAGCAGTTGTTTAGAGTGAGCAATGGAGTGACTAGCTTGGGCAGTGACTTCTGGGTGATTCCTTCTCTCCACACACTTGGACTCTCCCCTTTTCAGCCTGTTACGTTGAGTGGGTCAGGCCAAAACTACTGAGTGTCAAGTAGCTCTTTTGTGGCTGGGACACCTGTGAGGTGGAGTTCAAGTTTTTGTACCCTTTTTGTTTTGGTCGGAGGAGAGCAAGGGAGCCTGGAGGTTTATGGGAGCTTTCAAAAAAGTTGCAAGAGGAATAAACTGGGAAGCCACTATCCTAAACCCAACTCAAAACCTTCTTCCCTCTCCCAGTCCTCCAACAAGTCTACCCCACTGCTTTCCTGCCCTCTCTCCAGCCCCTCTGTGCCCCACAGTGCCCAAAGCCTGCTCTGGCTTGCCTTTTGTAGTGACAGAGATGCCCATGGCAGCCTCCCTCAGCACACTCCTCTTCTTCCACTTGCCCTCATCGATGTTGTACATCTCCACAATCTTCAGGGGCAGCTGATTGGTCCCCACACCCCCAATCACCATGATCCGTTTCCCCAGGGCAATGACAGCCACTCCAGCCCGGGCAGTGGGCATGGGGGGCAAGGAAGTCCACTGGTCAGCCTCAGGAGAGTAGACTTCAAAGCAGTCCATGGGGACCCCGTTGTCATCACAGCCTCCTATGGCATAGACCTGTCCTCCAGCCTCCACCAGAGATGAGTAGACCCGACAACTGGGCAGTGGGGCCAGGGTCTTCCAGTGGAAATCTTTGACGCTGGGCACCTCCATGGCAGTCACGGGTGGCACTGTCCGGGCATCCATCCCCTCACCTCTGTGGAGTAGTTACCCTGCCACCTCCTGAGAAGCAGCAGGGGCAGCTGCTCCAAGGGCAGGGAATAAGAGATCAGAGGCAAGAGATATGCTGACTAGTCTATAATCAATATCCCTCAGCCGCTTGCAGCATTCA
>CM053584.1:85421404-85480037 GCA_028627135.1 Pseudochirops cupreus
AAAAAATGATATAGGGGATAATGCCCTGAACTTGGAGTCAGGAAGGCCTGGGTTCAAATCTTACCTCAGGCACTCTGGGCAAATGACTTAACCTCCCTGTTGATTTCCAGTCTCCCATCTCCAACCTGTCTATTGAACATTTTGAATTAGATATTCTACAGATGCCTTAAACTCAACATGTCAAAGTTGAATTCATTATCTTTTCCTCACAACTATATTCTCTTCTTAACTTGTCTGTTACTATTGAAGGTACCACCATCTTCCAGTATTATCTGTGCCTTTTCACTCTCTTACCCCTCTCCATTTCTAACTTATTATCAATTCCTATTGAATTACCTTTATGACGTCTCTCACATATGCCCTCTTCCATGTCACTTCCCTTACTCAATAAACTCCAGTGGCTCCTTATCACTTCCAAGATAAAATAAAAAATCCTCCCATTTGGGATCCAAAGTCCTTCATAACCTGTCCCTTTTACCCAGTCTTCTCACACTTTACACCCTGACCACAAACTTGTAATCCAGCGACATTGTTGCTGTTTCTTTCACAAGATCTCTTGGCTCCAGGCATTTCCACTGGCTTCCCCTCCCTCTGGCCCCCATGCCTGGAATGCTCTCCCTCCCCATCTCTGCCACCTGGCTTCCTCCAAGTCCCAGCTGAAATCCCACTAGTTGCAGGAAGTCTTTCCTGACATTAATTCTAGTGCCTTCCCTCAATTTGTCCTGCTTGTATCTTGCTTGTCCATCATGGTCTGCCTGTTTGTCTTCTTCACTGGACTCTAAGCTGAGGGCAAGGACTGTCTTTTGCCTTTCCTTGTGTCTCTAGGGCACAGCAGAGCCCGGCACATAGTAGGTGCATAATAAATGTTTATTGCCTGAGTATCCATCCAAGCTCATTGCTCCTTCTCCCCCTCACATGTTCCACACTTCAGCTACACTGGCCAGAATGCTCCTCCTCAGACTCTAATTCCTATCTGACCTCTGCACCTTTGCTCTTCCTGGTGCTTGAAATGTTCTTCTCATTTCTGTTTCTTGGAAGCTCTGGCTCTTTCAAGCGCCACTTTCTTCAAGAGGCCATTCCTGATGCCCTTGGTTGTTCATCCTTTCCTCCATCCCCTTGACTGTGTTTTTATTTTGTATGTGTCCTATATTTGCTCTTCTCTGGACACGCTGTACCCGCCGAGTCCATTTAGGGGAAGGACACCAGGCCAGCCGTCTCTCCTACCTCTTCCAGCTAGGTATTGGATTCTCTGAACACAACCACCGTACCTGTCCTTCCCCTCTCCTTTCTCAGCTCCACTTCATGTTGTCTTCCCCTCTTAGAAACTAAGCTCTTTGGGGGCAAGAATTGCTTTTTGTTTTTATTTGTATCCCTAGTTCTTAGCCTAGTGCCTTAGTATGCAGTAGGGACTTAATAAATGCTTGTTGACTTAAAGGCAGAGACTGTCTGATTTGGGGGCTTCTCTCCCCTTCACCCAGCACAGTGGTTAACACTGTGCTAATGGATTCTTGGTTTTTTTCTGCCTTTTTTTTTTTCTATTTGGAGGGGTAGGGCAGGGCAATTGGGATTAAGTGACTTGCCCAAGGTCACATGGCTAGTAAGTGTTAGGTGTCTGAGGTCACATTTGAACTCAGGTCCTCCTGACTCTAGGGCTGGTGCTCTATTCACTGCACCACCTAGCCACCCCAAATGGATTCTTAATAAATGTTTTGTTGATTGTTGAATGAAATAAATAATCATTTCCAATTTATTACTATGTTTCAGACACTATGCTGGGCATTCAGAATCCCAGAACAAAAATGAAACTATTCCTCCTTTCAAGGAGTTTACATTCTATTGTATCTGTCTTAAAAAGAAATTATATTTTCCTTCTTGTTAGGGATGTTGCCCGGGGGGATTCCTTTCATGACTGGGGTGGATTAAATGGCCACTGACATCTCTTCCTATTCTCAAAGGCTGTGATTCTGTGATTCTTACTTAAGGTTTTTAATTAACCAAGCTCATGAATTCTGCATGTTTAACTGATTTCATCCATTTCCCAGCCTTTCTCCGATGAAAGTCTCCCCTCCTTTAGAGATAATTACAGTATCTGGTCCCTTCGGCAGTGTTCTGTTTTGATGCACACACAAATATTCATTATTTGTATGCGGTTCCACTTGTTTCCCCACCCTCATCCTCACCCTCACCCTCACCCCCAGTCTCTTTTTAGAACCAGATCAGTGTATGGGTCCTGGCTCTTGCCTTTCCAGTATTAGCTGTTTACTCAATACTTCTTGGCTGATTAATGGGAGCTGGCTGCTGTTCAGTCTTTTTCCAGGGCAGTTTCCCTCACAGGCCTTTCTCCCCTACAGGCTAGGAAACCCCCCAGGGAAGAGCAGCATGCTGAACTGGGGAAATCACCATCCCAGAAAAACAAAACAGAAAATAGAAGGAGGGAGGGTGTGAGGAAAAGAAACGAGGGAAATACAAGGAATCAAAAGCTTAGGGAGGGAGAGAAACAGACCAGGGTTGGGGTAGGCATGAGAATGATAGAGACAAGAAAAGGAAGAGGAAAGTGGGTAATGCAGAGAAAAAAAGGGGAGCAATAGAAGTATAATGAGAGGTGGGAAGTTGGGGGGGTTAGCTCTTAGTGAAAGAGCTAAGCACTGGTCTGGGAGAGGGCACAGCAGCTGTTTGGTGGGGTAGTGCCTGGGTTACGAGTCTTCCTCCTCCTGCATGAAGATGAGAGCTGGGCCTGGGATCATCTGTCTTCATTACGACATCCCCACAAGCTCTGTCACTTCTCCACAGAAATCTCATCAATATCTCCCTGTGGCCTGGCAGGGCCCAGCCCATACCCTTCTGAGACCTGCTGCCCCCACTCCCATCCCTGTGCCCACACATGCTAGTCAGCATTGCTCCCGAAACCTTCTCCCAATCCAAGGGCTTCCCACTCTGCTTTTTCTTATTTTCTCCCTCTCGCTCCCACTTAAGGTGAATCTTCTGCTCCCACCCAGCACCTCTGAATTTGCCCCACTACCTACCCCAGTCCCCCCACCAGCCCTTGGGCTATTCTGCTGCAGGGTTCCTGCTAGAGAAGTAACTGAAGATGGTGGCATTGATGGATATTGATCTCTTACAAAGGCCTTTTAGGCTCATATGACACTAGATTTGGGACTTTTGCTGTCATTTGGAAAGTTAGTGGAACGCAACAGTTGAGACATAATTCTGAATCTAATCATGCTCACAGACATCAATGACACACACACAATGGTAACCTCAACCATAGCCACATCCAAAGCTGCAGCTAACACTGCAACCACAGCTACAACCACATCCACAAGCCCAGCCACAGCCACAGTCACACTCACAAACATGACCACAGTCACAGCTGTGACCACAATAAAAAATACCCACAGTCACACGTGCAGCCAACTCAGCTGAACAAACATTTATTAAGTACCTGCTTTACATAAGGTACTGTCCTAGGTTCAGAGTATACAAAGACAAAACCCAAACTGTCCTTGCCCTCCAGGAGATCACATGTTATAGGGGATTACAGCACATTCACAAATAACGTGATGAACTAAACTTTCCAGGCACCATTTATAAATCATGCTACCTTCACTCTGGCCATTGTCCTTATCTACCTCACTCTCAACTCTTGAGAGCCTTGGACTCTGGAATCACCCTGGAATTACCTTAGGCTTGCCTTCCGACTTGTCTTGCCCAGAACTATGCCCTGGCCATGTAACTTCCTGGACACCATTTCTAACCCACGTTTCTATGCATCTTCCTTACCTCCTGCTTTCCAGCTCTTCTCTATGTTCTGCCCTATTAGAATGCAAGTTCTGGCTTGATCTCTTTTATTTGTATCCTTAGCATTTAACAGCTAGAGCCAACTAAGTGGTACAGTGGATAGAGTTCAGGCCAGAAGTCAGGAAGATCTGAGTTCAAATCCTGCCTTAGTCACTGACTAGCTGTATGACCCTGGGCAAGTCACTCTATCTTGGTTTTATCATCTGTAAAATGGGGATAATAACAGCACCTCCATCACATAGCTGTTGTGAGAATGAAATAATTATTAAAAGTGCTTGGTACAGTCTCTAGCACATAGTAGGTGCTTTCCCTTTTCTTTAACTTTTCCTTAACACAATAAATGCTTACTTATTCATAAATAAGGACCTCTGATATTGAAGATCATAGGATCATATATTTATACCTGAAAGGGACCTTTAGAAACTATCTGGTACAATTCCCTCCCCCATTTTACTGATGAGGAAAACTCAGGTCCATCAAGATTGAATGACTTGCCCAAGGTTGCACAGTAAAGGACAGGGGCACGATTTGAACCCACATTCTCTTACTCTAAAGCCTTTGATCCTACGATGGCGTTAAAGACAACTAAAACCTGAGAAAATCATGGAAGGCTTGAGGAGGTGCTGCCTGAGCTCCAACTTGAAGGAAGACAAAGATTCTGAAAAGTGGAGATGAGGAGCGTGTGTATTTCAGGCCTGGGGATAGTTGTGTCAATATACAGGCAAGAGAAGGGAGTTTGGGAAATACTTAGTGATCCAATTTGTCTAGAACATAGAGAGCCTGAAGGGGAGTAGCACGAAATATGTCTGGGACAGCAGTCTAGAGCCAGATCTGCAGGGTCTTAGGTGCCAGTCAAAAGGTTTTGTGCTATAGGTAATGGGGCCAATCTGCTGAAGTTTCTTTTGAATAGGAGTGACTTAGTAAGGCTATTTTGGCAGCCATGTGAAGGACGGTTTGGTGAGGAGAGAAACTGGAAGCTGGGAGAGCACTTAAGAGGCTTTTGAAATAGCCCAGGTAAGAGGTAATGAGAGCTTAAACCAGTCAGGGGAAATCTGAATGGAAAGATGATAAGTGAAAGAGATATCATGGAGGTAGCATTGACAAGACTTAGCCATCAGTCACTAAACGGTTTTAGTAAGTGCCTACTATATGCCGGACACCGTGCTAAACCTTGAGGATACAAAGACAGGCAAAAGACAGTCCCTGCCCTGAAGGAGCTCACAATCTAATGGAGGAGACTTACATGCAAACGACTAAGTACAAACAAAATCTATAGGTTAAGTGGGAGATTATCAATAGATAGAGGAGCCTAGAATCAAGAGGGATTATTTGGGATTTTAGCTGGGACTTTAAGGAAGCCAGGAGGTGGAAATGAGGAAGGAGGGCATTCCAGGCATAGAGAACAGGCAGTGAAAGTGCCCTGAATTGAGAGATGAGCATCTAATTTGAGGAACAGCCAGGAGGCCAGTGCCACTGGATCAAAGACTATGTGGGGGGAGGGTGGGTAGAATATAAGGTGTAGGAAGACTGGAAAGGTGTATATGAGGGGCAAGGATGGGGCTAGGTTATGATGGGCACCAAACAGATTTTGTATGTGGTCCTGGGGGTGATAGGAGCCACTGGAGTTTGTTGAGGAGGGGGATAACTTGGTCAAAACTGTGCTTTAGGAAAATAGCTTTGGTGGCTGAGTAGAGGATAGACTGAAATGGAGAGAGCCTTGTGCTAAGCAGGCCAATCTATTATCTTATTATCAATCTATTACCATAGTCCAGGTGTGAGAAGATGAGAGTCTATACCAAGATGGTAACAGAGTCAGAGGAGAAAAGAGAGCATATGCCATATGTGAGAGATGTTAAGAAGGTAGAAATGTGTAGAGATTTTATGATGGTACAATCAACATGCCTTGATAATAGATTAGATAGGTGGAGAGAGAGAGTAAGGAGTTGGGGATGACTGAGATTTCGAGCCTGGATGACTGAGAATAGTGTTGCCCTAGTTAGTTAAGGGAAGTTTGGAAGCAGGGAGGGTTTGGGCAGAAAGATTATGAGTTCAGTTTTGGACATGCTGAGAGGTCTATGGGACCTCCAGTTTGAAATGTCTGATAGGAAATTGGAGATGGGGGACTGAAGGTCAGCAGAAAGGTTAAGGCTGGATCAGTAGATTTGAGAATCTACTGCACAGACATGGTCATTGAATCCATACGAGGTGAGAAGATCACCAAGTGAAAGAGTAGTTGATTTAAAATTTTTGACATCAATGTTCATTAGGGGAATTGGTTTATAGTTCTCTTTTTCTGTTTTTGCTTTTCCTGGTTTGGGTATCAGCACCATATATTAGTATAGTAAAAGGAATTTGGTAGAACTACTTCTTGGATTATTTTCCCAAATAGTTTATAGAGTATTGGAACTAAATGTTCTTTAAAAGTTTGATAGAATTCACTTGTGAATACATCTGGCTCTGCAGATTTCAACTTAAGGAGTTCATTGATGGCTTATTCAATTTCTTTTTCTCAGATGGAGTTAAGCATTCTGTTTCCTCTTCTATTAATCTAGGTAATGTATATTTTTGTAAATATTCATCCATTTCACTCAGATTGCCAGATTTATTGGCATATAATTGGGCAAAATAGCTCCTAATAATTGCTTTAATTTCCTCTTCATTGGTGGTGAATTCACCCTTTTCATTTTTGATACTGTTAATTTGTTTTTCTTCTTTCTTTTTAAAATCTAATTAACCAATGGTTTATCCATTTTATCATTGTTGTTTTCATAAAACTGCACCTACTTTTATTTATTGGCTCAATGGTTTTCTTACTCTCAATTTTATTAATCTATCATTTGATTTTTCAGACTTTCCAACTGGTTTTTAATTGGGGACTTTTAATTTGTTTTTTTTTCCTAGTTTTTTTAGTTGCAAGACCAATTCATTGATCTATTTTTTTCTCTAGTTTATTGATGTGGGCATTTAGAGATATAAATTTCTCCCTAAGCACTGCTTTGGCTGCATCCCATAAATTTTAGTATGCTGTCTCATTGTTGTCATTCTCTTTAATGAAATCATTGATTATTTCTATGGTTTTGTTCTTTGACCTATTCATTCTTTAAAATTAGATTATTTAGTTTCTGATTAATTTTTAATCTATCTTTCCATGGCTGTTCACTGAATGTGATTTTTTATTGCATTATGATCTGAAAAGGATGCATTTAATATTTCTGCTTTTTTGCAATTGATTGTGAGGCTTTTATGTCCTAATATATGGTTAATTTTTGTGTGGGTGCCATGTACTGCTGAGAAAAAGATATTTTCCTTTCTGTTCCCATTCAATTTTCTCTAAAGGTCTATCATATCTAACTTACCTAAAATTCTATTTGCCTCCTTAACTTCTTGTTTATTTTTTTGTTAGATGTATCTAGTTCTAAGAAGAGAATGTTGAGGGCCCTCCCCCTACTAGTATAGCTTTACTATCTATTTACTCCTGTAACTGATTTAACTTCTTTAAAATTTTGGATATCATAGCATTTGGCATATATGTATTTAGTATTGATATTATTTCATTGTCTATGGTACCTTTTAGTAAGATATAGTTTTCTTCCTTATCTCTTTTAGTTAGACTGATTTTTGGCTTTTGCTTTGTCTGAGATCATAATAACTACCCCTGCTTTCTTTATTTTACTGAAGCATAATATATTCTGCTCCAGCCCCTTACCTTTACCCTTATTTTTGTCTATGTGTCTCTGCTTCAAACTTTTATTCTCATTTTATTGGATGCTGCCATAGAAGTAGAGACATTTAAAAATGAATATAAGTTCAAGTTGAGCCCTTACCTGCATTTGTAAATACTTACATTTCACACCCATTTCACAGGGGAGTATATATAAGGCCCAGCCAAGATTTAGAGCACGAACATTTGTGTAAGCGCAGCTTTATAGCCCCCATGAAGACCTACCCTCAAAGACAGAATCAATTGCATAGGGACTAATCTATAAGCAAACTAGGTAGCATAGATACAATGGCTGGAATTGAAGGTCTGAGGTTCTTGTATTGGATTCTGATCATAATTTTTCCTGTGCTTCCACTGATTTTCCTCACTAGCAGAATAAACCAACGATCAGGGTTGTTCTTGTGACATAACCACCATTAATGTGGATCCTCCTAGAATAACCAACAGCTGGGCAGAGATGGTATTAGCTTTTGTACCACATGGTCCAAGGTCACTTGACCCAGATCATCAACTGTGTTTCTTGTAAACAGTATATTGTAGGATACTGGTTTTTAATTCACTCAGCTATCTGTTTCTGCTTTCTGTGTGAGTTCATCCCATTCACATTTACAGTTATGATTACTTTGTATTTTCCTCCATCCGATTTTTCCCTTTTCCTTTCCCTTTCCTCCCTCCCTCCCTCCCTCCCTCCCTCCCTCCCTCTCTCTCTCTCTCTCTCTCTCTCTCTCTCTCTCTTTTCTTGAAAGTGTTTTGCTTTTGACCATAGACTTCCCTAATCCACCCTCCCTTCTATCAGTTTCCCCTTTCTCTTATTCCCCTCCCCTCCTACTTTCCTATAGGGTAAGATAGATTTCTATACACAATTGAGTGTATATGTTATTCCTTCTTTTAGCCAATTATGATGAGTAAGGTTCAAGTGTTGCTCACTACCCTGCCAATCTTTCCCTGCCTCTTCTCGTGATATAATTTCTCCCTTCCCTCTTCTCTCAGTGCATTCCTTTTTCTCATCCCTTAATTTTATTTTTTTGGGATATTCCATCTAAGTCAACTTATATTTGCACTCTCTATGTAAACTCCTTTTAACTGCTCTAATAGCAATAAGGTTCTTAAGAGTTACAAGTACCATCTTTCCAAGCAAGAATGTTTACAATTTAACCTTATTGCATCTCTTATGTTTTCTCTTTCCTGTTAACCTTTTTTATGCTTCTCTTGAGTCTTGTATTCAAAAGTCAAATTTTCTGTTCAGTTCTGGTCTTTTCATTAGGAATGCTGAAAGTCCTCTATTTCATTGAATATTCACTTTTCCCCCTAAAGGATTATGCTCAGTTTTACAAGGTAGGTTATTCTTGGTTGTAATCCTAGCTCCTTTGCCTTCTGGAATAGCATATTCCAATTTCTCCAATCCTTTAATGTTTAATGCTGCTAAATCTTGTATAATCTTGGCTGTGATATTTTAATTGTTTGAATTGTTTCTTTCTGGCTGGTTGCAGTATTTTCTCCTTCATCTGAGAGCTCTAAAATTTGCCTAAAATATTCCTGGGAGTTTTCATTTTGGGATCTCTTTCAGGAGGTAATTGATGGATTCCTTAGATTTCTATTTTACCCTCGAGTTCTAGGATATCAGAGAAGTTTTCCCTGGAAATTTCTTGAAATATGATGATGTCCAGGATATATTTTTTTAATCATGACTTTCAGGTAATGCAATGATTCTTAAATCATTTCTCTTTGATCTGTTTTCCAGGTCAGGTGTTTTTCCAATGAGATATTTTGCATTTTCTTCATTTTTTTTTCACTTCAAAAATTTTGTTTTGTTGCCTCTTGATGTTTCATGGAGTCATTGCCTTCCACTTATCCAATTCTAATTTTTAAGGAGTTATTTTCTTCTGTGAGCTTCAGTAACTCCTTTTCCATTTGGCCAATTCTACTTTTCAGGAGTTTTTTTCTTCAGTGAATTTGTGTATTTCTTTTTCCATTTTTGTGCTTTCTTTACCAAACTATTGACTCTTTTTCATGATTCTCTTGCATCATTCTCATTTTTTTCCCAATTTTTCTTCTACCTTTCTTATTTGATCTTTAAAATCTTTTTTTGAGCTCTTCCAAGATTTATTTTTTGGGTCTGAGACCAATTCACATTTTTCTTTGAGGCTTTGTATGTAGTCATTTTGACATTGTTGTCCTCTTCTGAATTTGTGTTTTGATCTTTCCTGTCACTAAAGTAACTTTCTATATTTTTTGTTTTTGTTGTTTTCTCATTTTTCCCAGCCTATTTAGTGAGTTAGACTCTGCTCCTAAGGTGAAGGGAGCACTGTCCCAAGCTTCTTGCTCCTGGGATATGGGGCTTTGCTGCTGGCCTGTCCTGGGGCTGGAGGCCTCACTGCTGGCTTACTGGAGTGTAGCCTGCTGCTCTCTTGCCTGGACACCACCTACAGTGAACTGCACTCCTCACTCCCCAGTAAGACAGACCTTTCTTGTTGACCTTCTAAGTTGTCTTAGACTGGAAAATTGTTTTACCCCATCCCTTTGTTGGCTTTGCTGCCCCAAAATTTATTTTGAGGCATGATTTTATAGTTGTTTGGAGATTAATTTGAAAGAATTCAGGTGACTCTTGTCTTACTCTACCAACTTGGTTCTGCCCTCCTCATGAAGTGAAATAATGTAGAGGAAAAAGAGAAGAGGACCCAGGACAGATTTCTGTGGGACACCTCCCTTAGCAGGTATGACCTAGATGAAGATCTAGCAAAAGTGAATAAGAAGGAGCAGTCAGGTAGGAGGAGAACCCTCAGAGATGAGCAGGAGGTAGCAAAGGAGAAAGAAGAATCAAGAATGATTCTGAATTTACCCACCTAGGTGGTGCTCTCAAGAGAAAGGTTAATTTTGGAGGAGAGATGGTTTTAGTGGAGGAAATAATGAGTTTCATTATGGATATGTTGAGTGTGAGATGCCAATAGGACATACAGAAGAAGATCACAAAATCAATCAACTAGAACTGGTAGAGAGCTTGGATGTAACCCAACCCCTTCATTTTGCAGATGGAAAAACTTAGACCAAAAGAGGGTAAATCATATTCAGGTTATACAGTTAGTAAGTGGCAGACCCAGAGTTTGAGCTCAGGTTCTCAGAATCTAATGTACCACTCTGACTCCAAGAAGGGGGCAAAGGGAACAAACATTTATTAAGCCCCTACCATGTGCCAATCACTATGGATAAGTGCTTTACAAATACTATAGCATGTGATCTTCACAACAACCCTGGGAGGTAGGTGCTCTCGTGATCCCCATTTTACAGTTGAAGAAACTGAGGAAGACAGAGACTAAGCAACTTGCTCAGGGTTACACAGCTAAATATCTGAGGCTGGATTCTGAAATCAGGTCTTCCTGCTTCTAGGCAGTCTACCCAGGGGTGGCTAGGTGGTGCAGTGAATAAAGTACTGGCCCTGGAGTCAGGAGGACCTGAGTTCAAATTGAGTCTCAGACACTTAACACAAAAAACTAGCCCTGTGGCCTTGGGCAAGTTACCTAATCCCTGTGTGTGTGTGTGTGTGTGTGTGTGTGTGTGTGTGTGTGTGTAATATGATGTTACAGCTGTCAATAATCTGAGCAGTTTCTGGCAGTCTGTAATGTGACGGTATGAGTCTGAACAACAAATAGCCTTCTTATATCATAGAACTATGCACCATGGCCTCAGCCCTCCACTTCCTCAGAAATACCCATAGGGACCTTCCCCAGCTCCTTCCTGACCCTGACCTTGGTGATCTCTGCCTGGCACCACTATCTAGAAGCTTTCTGCAGTTAGTTGGGTAGTAAAGGTGGAAAAGGGGATAGAGGTCCTTGACTGTGAGTTGGGGCTCAGAGACCGAGGACCCCAACAGGATCTGGAAATGGAAGATGTACAAAAACCTGAATTCATTATTTCCAACTCCTCCATTCTCTCTCCAACTGGAGCAGTTCTCTTAATATTGCAGCCCACTCCATTTGGAAATAATAATAATAATTTACATTTTTTTTAACACTGTAGGGTTTATAAGCTAGTTTCTTCACAACAACATATGAGGTAGGAGGTATAAGTATTCTTAAACCTCTTTTGCAAATGTGGAAACTGAGGTTCAGGGAACCTAAATAATTTGCTCACACTCATGATAAGAATCAGGATTTGAACTCTGATCTCCTGTTTCCAAGTCCAGTAGAGGTTTCCCTAACCACCTAGTGGTAACACCCTTCCCAATTCAGCAAACAGTGACTGACAGCAGGATGTCTGATATTAAGGATGTCCCAGGGTAATGTCCACGTGGCTCCCCCCACTCCAGCTTTTCTTGTGGGTTCCTCACTCCATGGGCCGTGTGATCTCTCCAACAAGCTGTCCTGTGTCCAGAAGCCCAGTGGCAGAAGGCTAAATCCTCAGGGCTGGCTCGAGTCTCTCCCTGAGCATTTGCCTCAAAGCTGAAACCTCTCCTTTCCGGCTTAGGCAGATGGCAGAGACCCCTGTGGGAGCTAGGAGCAGGAAGGAATGTGGGCAGAGGGCCCTGCCTGGTTTTCCCCTGGCCTCAGACCTCCTGAGACACTTAGCACCTCTCTTGACTTCCCCATTCCAGAGGGAACACCCTTCTCTCACCTCTAGCTTGGGTCCATTTCTGTCTTCAGCTTGGTCCCCTGCTTGCTAGTGATGTTTGGCTGTCTCTGTTTTATGTCCTGGCATTTTCAGCTAATTTAGACAGACTCACAGAATGTTGGAGATGGGATACACCTTCAAGATCATTTATCTCATTTTTTATAAATGTAGAGACAGAGACCCAGAATGACTTGCCAAATGCCCCATAACCAGTTAGTAGCTGAGCCTGTATTAGACCCAAGGCCTTGAGGCTCATATCTCAATGTTCCCTGGTAGACCCAGATTAGGGACAGGAAACCTAAGGGCATGGAGCCTGGAGTCAAATGTAAGCTTTAAAGTAATCTAATCCAATCACTTTATTTTAAAGACTAGGGGACTGAGACCCAGAAAAGGGAAGTAGCTCAGTCAAAGTCACACAGGAATAAATAGCAAAACTCATGGCTTCTGAGGCCTAATCTTCTTTTATTATACTATTACCAAGCTTCCTGGTGACACAAAGAGACACCTGAGGCATGGCTGGTGACAGAATAACCCTCCCTACCATAAATATCTTAACCTTCCCTGTTCTTACTTTGAGAGGCAGCATGGATTTTGCAGTTGGAGGATCTGAGTTCAAATCCCAGCTCTGACACTTACTCCTTACATGACCTTGGGCCTAGGTGACCCAGGCTCTCTGTAAGTGCCCCTTCAGATCACTGACAATCAGAATCACTGATTGTCTGAGCCTTCTCTTCTGGCCTCGCTTTTTGAGACCACTGGCTTTGCAGTCACAGATTCTACAACTTATAGCCTACATGACCTTGGACAAGTTACTTCAGAGGCGACTGTGCTATGATTCATGTTGGTGAGCCTTAGAAAGGAAGACATGATTGATTCTGGAGGCTCGGTCTCTTCCCCAGCTTTGAAGATCACAGAGGTCGTCAGCCTGACACAATTTCTGTTAGCCTCCTTCACACTTTACAGCACTCCTGTTCGGCCTCCTGCCACTCGCTACCCTTGGGCAAGGGGACTCAGCTGCAGAGTCACAAATGTTGTCAAATGAGTCACAAAAAACTGCATATTTCTGTATCTGGAAAAAGAGGAGCTTTCCTTGTAGTAACCCTGAAAGCTAGGCATTTTTATTATCCCCATTTTACAGATAAGAAAGCTGAGGCCCACAGATTTTTAAGTGACTTGCCCATGGTCAAAGTTAATGGCCAAGATAGGACTTGAACCCATATCCAGAAATTACAGCACTGGAGTGGCTAGGTGGTGCAGTGAATAGAGCACCAGCCCTGGAGTCAGGAGGACCTGAGTTCAAATGTGATCTCAGACACCTGACACTTAACTAGCCCTGTGACCTTAGGCAAGTCACTTAACCCAATTGCCCTGCCTTCCTCCCTTCAAAAAAAAAGCAAAAAAAAAAACCAATTGCCCTCCAAAAAGCGCCACAAAAAAAAAAAAAAGGAATTACAGCATATGCATCTCCAAGAGGCATTTGTGTGCTCTGCCATTGGGGGGAGTCTGGCACAGAACATACTTCCCTGCCCCTCTCCTTCATCTACCTTTTCCTTCATAAACTACATTTTACAAGGTTATCTAGGATCTGCTAGCTAGGTGGTATAGGGGAGTCAGGAAAACCCCAGTTCAGACACTTATCAGCTGTGTGACCCCAAGCAAGCCGCTGTTTGCCTCAGTTTCCCCATCTGTAAAATGGGGATCATAAATAGCATTTGTCTCTCAGGGTTGTTATGACAATCAAGTAAGATACCAGTTGTAAAAAGTACTTAGCACAGAGCCTGGCACATAGTAGGCATTTACCAAGTGCTCATTGCCTTCCCATTCCCTATCAAAGTATTTGATTGTCTGCCTGTGTGTTTCCTTAGTGGCTTCTCATGTTTTTGCTCTTTTCTCTCCGGCCTTTTCTTTTGCAGATTGTGCTGGCTTGGCCTGAGTGTATGGAGCCCCCGCCAGAGCCCTGCTGCCCTCCAGTCCTTCCTGCTCCTCCCTGGTCAGGCCTCTTTGGTTCTATCCTCCCATCTTAGCCTGGCTCTCTTCAAACCATGTGGGGACATCTTTCTTTCGCCTCCCACTCTGTCCAACTCAAAATAGCAACTGACATCATCAGGAGCTGCTGCCACTGAACACCCGTCTGGACAAGAGGGGGCTGAGGCTGGAGCTGGGGCTAAAGGGAACCAAGGCTCAGAAATCAGATGGGGAGGGAAGGGCAAGCTGTCCATAGGGAGAGGAGCCACCAGTAATGTGGGCCAGAGAGGGGGCAGGGAGCTAGGGAAGGAGCAGGGCCCCTGGGGTTTTATGGATGGTCATCAGCACAAACCGGTCTTGTTCCTGTTGGCGTGTGTTTTTAAACGTGTGGGACCCTGCGAGCACGCAACATATGCCTCTGGGAGCCCTTATGCCTGCATGGGTGCTCCCATGGCTATGTATTCATAGGTTAATATGTGGGTAGGGTGATGTCCCTGTGAATACTTGAGTCATGAATCTGGGCTATCTTGTAGTGGGAGTGGAGGTATTATCTTTGTTCTTCTCCAAACCTGTTCAGCAATGGAGGGTTAACTCCTAGAAAGGCAGCTGTGGTACAGCCGAATGAACCTTGGGTTCAAGGTTCTGCTGCCCAACCACCCCTCCCCCACCACTAGCCATCTCCTATCTCCCATCTCCAGCCTTTGCACTAGCCGGCCCTCACAGACTCCCATCTCAATTCCACCTCCCAGAATCCTTTGTTGTCTTTAGTACTCTGCTCAAGCAATATCTTCTACATTCCTGATCTCTTCTCACCTCCAAACAACAGTGTCTTTCCCCCTTTAAACTTACCTTATACTAATTGTGTCTGTGGGCAGCGAGGTGGCACAGTAAATAGAGCGCCAGACCTGGAGTCAGGAAGACTCATCTCCCCGAGTTCAAATCTGGCTTCAAATACTTACTAGCTGTGTGACCCTCAGCTAGTCACTTCACCCTGTTTGTCTCAGTTTCCTCATCTGCAGAATTAACTGGAGAAGGAAATGGCAAACCACCCCAGTATTTTCCCCAAGAAAACCCCAGAAAAGGGGTCTCAAAGAGTCAGAGAAGACTGAAAAATGACGGAACAATTGTATATGTATTTGTATATACTTATTTATGTATGTTTTGTCTTCTCCAATAGAATATAGGCTCCTTGAGGTC
This sequence comes from Pseudochirops cupreus, assembly GCA_028627135.1. Taxonomy (NCBI): domain Eukaryota; kingdom Metazoa; phylum Chordata; class Mammalia; order Diprotodontia; family Pseudocheiridae; genus Pseudochirops; species Pseudochirops cupreus. The sequence continues at coordinate 85,436,691 of CM053584.1, forward strand.
AAGGGCTATTTTCTTTTTGGTCTTTGGATCCCTAGGGCCCAGCGGTGCCTGGTATGTAATCAGGGCTTGTTAACTGATTACATGATCTCGTATAAATAAAAATCTCTTCATCTCTTGGTGGCCTCAAATCAACAAGCTCAGTTTCCCAATCTGTAAAAGTATAACGTTGGATTAGATCACCTCTAAGAGACTATCTTAGTCTGTATGATTCTCTGAAGTTGTCAGCTGCCAGGACATTGTCACAGAAACTCTTATCCCTATATACAAAAGCGCAGGATTCGACATAGCGAACAAAAACAATTGTGGGAGGATGGGTTAACCTTCAGCAGCCAGAAGCGAGGAGTCTAATGAGCTCACCATCTTTGATGAGGGGCTCTGCCTCAGTTTATCCCCATGTTTGTTGCTGATTGATCACGAGGGGGTTCATGAGGATCAACCTTACTGCTCTTTCCCTCCCATCTCTAGGCTGGTGACCTTGCACAGCCCTCCCTCGCTTATATCCAATTCACTCGCAAATCATGGTATCGCCTTCCTGCTGTCCTGGTCTTCTTCAAGGAGAAAGGATGAACGGCGCCTTTGGGCCACAAACTTCTAATAAACTTTTGTTGTCCAGTCCCGGATTTCTGAAGCTTGTGCATGCTTCTCTGTTCAGTTTCCAGGCCCTCTTGCCCCCTTCAAATGACCCCTGCCCCTCTCTCTCAGCAGCTGTTTCTTGTCTCTGTTGGTTCCTAGCTCCTGACAACCCTAACCATCCATTTCCTGTAAGCCTGAAAAGCCCCTTGTCAGGAGGTGGATGTGCTGTTGGAGGAAGGCAGGAAGATGACCCTTTCTGTTTTGTATTCTGCTATCAGCTGCAGGGTCCCAGATCTCCCTTTGCTCTGCCTGACCCTGTTCCTTATCTGTCCCTAGGAGAGGAGGCAATTGGGATAGGGGGGAAGGGAAGTGATGGGCGTCTAACAAATGAATAAAGATCTCTCGAAACCAATGCAAATGGTGGTGTAAACCACCCCGTCCAGGTTCCTGGAGAGGGGTCCCACATTTCTTCCCCCAGGGGAAAGGAGAAGGATTGATTGTGTGTGCTAGGGATGGGTAAGTGATAACATGAAGCAACACTGGTGTGGAGGGGGTTGGTTTAAGAAGAATATTGAAATTGGAAGCATGGGGAAGCTGCTCTCTTCACTAATTTTTTTTTCATAGTATTAGCTTTTACATCACCTTAATTTCTCCTGGTATATCTTCCCTTCTCCTTTCATTGGCTCATCCCATAAAGCAAAGAATACTTTGCTCCCTTCACTTCATTTCTCCTTGACTACTCTCTCCCCACACCTCTTAGAGTAACCAAGACTCAGAAGGCTCTAGATTAGGTCTGCAAGGGGTTTGGCAGAGAAATCAGAAAGGTATTTAGCAGGAAGCAGGACAATAGAAAAGCTTAAGGACTGGGAGTTAATTCTGCTTATTCCTCTGTTTTTGTGTTGGGACACGTCAGGGTTAGGTGTCTATGTTTCTATAAGCCTCTTGCAACAATAACATTCTCGGCAGCTGCAGTCACTTTACCCAGAGTGATAATCCTCTCCAGAAGAGCTGGATCCCTGGAAGAAGTCTGGAGGACTATGGTTCAGCAAAGTGGCTCCTTCTCTCCTTTGGCACTACCCACTCCTCTTTGGCATCCCTTACCTCTCTCTTCCCCACTTTAGATTTCTCAATTGACCAAAAAAAGGAAAAAAAAGTGGGACTAAGGCTAGACACCAGGAAGGACTTCGTAATGGCAAAAAAACACAACGGGATGTGTGACCAAGGGAGATTGTGGCATTTCTTTTCCCCAAAAAAGCTTTAAGACTAAGAAACTTCCTCGATGGGCAAGGGGGTGAGTAGATGGGAAGGAGCAGAGCTTCTTTGAAGGTGAAGACATGTGGCCTCTAGAAAGTTCTGAGCCCTGGGAGTGTGTGGAACTTTGCAAAAAACAACAACAACAAAAAATAACCTAGTTGTGTGACTGGAGGAGAATCATTTAGCCGCTCTGTGTGTGCTTCAGTTTCTTCATGTGCTAAATGGATCATGGGATGATGTTTTTAGAACCGGAAGAGATCTTAAAGGTCATTTGGTGATAAGCAATGCCCTCATTTCATTGTGTTGGAGTTGTTTTGTTTTGGTTTGGTTTTTTGCTTTTTTTGGAGGGGGCAAGGTTGGGCAGTTGGGGTTAAGTGACTTGCCCACGGTCACATGGCTAGTAAGTGTTAAGTATCTGAGGTCGAATTTGAACTCAGGTCCTCCTGACTCCAGGGCTGGCTCTGTTCACTGTGCCACCTAGCTGCTCCTAAAGCCCTCATTTTACAGATGAAGAAAGTGTAGCCTAGAGAGTTTAGGTGACCTACCCATTGCCATACAACTTGTGAGTGGGGGTCAAAACATCTGCCTTATTTCCTTGGAGTGCTATTGTAAGAAAAAAATGCCTTTGACAATATTTGGTGCAGTTGACAAGCTCTTCATTTTTAAAACTTTCTCCTCCCTTGGACCCATTGATATGATGTGACCATTTCTCCTATATGCTTCCATTTTCTCTTCTCACCCCCAAGTGTGTGTTTCCCCAAAACTCCATCCTCAGCTTTTCTCTTACTCCTCACTCTCTTTCACAGCTTCTACTATCACTTCTATGATGATGGATACCAAACCTATGCCAGCATCCCTGTCCTCTCTTCCTTGCTCCAGGTTTACACCTCCAATAGTCTTCTGGAAGTCTTGCTCAAATTTACCTTATATAAGACCCCATCCATCTACCATCTTTCCCTTTAAAGCCAACTCCCTCTCCTAAATTTCCTATTTCTTTCAGAGAAACTAGCCTTCTCCCACTTTGGGCTCCTTCCTCACTCCCCACTCATCCAACTAATGAGTCACCACATTCTGACAAGTCTTCCTTCCAAATATTTCTCACCCAAGTCTACAAAACTGTTCACAAAAGTACTAATATGAGATCTCATCCTGATATAGAAGGAATCCTGGATTCTCAGAAGCTAGAATGGCAGAATAAAAGTCTGCCATCCTGGAAAGGCTATGGATATGGCCCTAGTCTCATTCTAGGTCTGCTTTCTGAGAACTAACCTAAGAACATATTTAAAGGCTTAAGGCTAGTAGGTTTGGCCACCAGGTGATGATTTACTTGGCAACCCAGGAAACAAACTACAGTGATAGTGGCAGACATATGGAAAAGGGGGCAGAGGGTGCTAAAAGTCACAGTTTGAGATCAAATGATAGAGGAGGAGGAGAAGGAGGAGGAGGAGGAGGATTTTAACCATTAATTTATCTGTTGCTCTTCTAAATGTAAGGTTCTCATCTAAAGACAATGAATTAACATAATATTGGAAGAACTGAATCATACCAATCCTAATGTATAATTAGCAATAAATGAAACTAGAAGACAAAAAGAAATTGAAGTTAAATGGAGAGATGGCTCACAGGTCCTCCCTGGAGAGGAAAATAAAGGCATTATCATGTTGATTTCACCATGTGCCCAAAGGCAACAAGAAACATTATTTCATGGGATGCCTTGTATGGATCTTGACAGTAAAAGCAAACAGACCTCTGAGAAGATAATCACAATGTATTGCTAATATCTGTGGCACAGGATGAAGGGGAAAGGAGCAGGGGAATAAGCATTTATTAAGTACCTACTATGTGCCAGGCACTATGCTAAGGGCTTTACAAATATTATGTTATAAAGGGGGTAGAGAAATATTATGAAGTTGACAAGATCCACTAAACAGAGAGATACATTGATTTTTGGTGACTTCAATGAAAACGTGAGCATGAGAGACAATGGCAAAAACATAGGTTGGAGAATATGGTTGGGCTGATCCAACCATTCTGGAGAGCAATTTGGAATCATGCCCCAAGGGCTATAAAACTGTGAATGCCCTTTGACTCAGCAATACCACTACTAGGGCTGTATCCCAAAGAGAACATGCAAGTGGGAAAAGGACCCACATGTACAAAAATATTTGTAGCCAGCTCTTTTTGTGGCAGCAAAGAATTGGAAATTGAGGGGATGCCCATCAATTGGGGAATAACTGAACAAGTTGTGGTTTATGAATGTAATACTATTGTGGTATAAGAAATGGGGAGCAGGCAGATTTCAGAAAAACCTGGAAAGACTTGCATGAACTGATACTGAGTGAAGTGAGCAGAACCAGGAGAACACTGTACACAGTAACAGCCACATTATTTGATAACCAACTTTGTTAGACTCAGCTCTTCTCAGCAATGCAATGATCTAAGACAATTCCAAAAGACTAATGATAGGAAATGCTGCCCATGTCCACAGAAAGAACGATGGAGTCTGAATGCAGATTAAAGCATACTATTTTCTCTCTTTTTTTGTTTTTTCTTTCTCATGGTTTTCCCCTTTTGTTCTGATTCTTCTTTTACAACATGACTAATGTGGAAAAATGTTTAATATGATTGTACACATATAGCCTATATCAGATTGCATGCTGTCTTTGAGAGAGAAGAGGGGGAAAATTTAGAACTTGAAATCTTATAAAAATGAATGTTGAAAACTAATAATAAACATTTCAAAATTTTAAAAAAGAAAATATGGTTCAGAATTAAGAAATAAAAGAGCCCAGAGTCTAACAGATTATTCAGAAGTTTCAGGCATGTAAATTGAGAGAGATAGTATGGTATGGTGGACTTGGGGTCAGGAGAGACCTGGGCTTAAATACCACTTTAAACACTTACTAGCCTCATGTACAAAAAATGGAGAAAATGGTATGTGAAATATCTCCTTCATAGGATTGTTGTATGACTTAAAATGAAATAAGGGATATTAAGGCACTTTGAAAACTTTAAGGCACTAGAGATAATTATCATCTCTGTGAAGATGATCACTAAGTCTATATATATCCAACCCTAGTCTTTCTCATGAACTTCATTCTCAAATCACCAATGGCCTATTGGATATTTCAAATTAGACATTCGGTAAGCGTCTTAAATTTGATTTCTTCATATTAGAACTCATTATCATTCTGCCAAAACTCAACCCTCTTTCACACTCTCCTATTTCAGTTGAAGGCATAACCACCATGACCAACAAGAGTCAACCTCTTCTCTTCACTATGCCCTTCCTCTAGGACTCCAGGCCTCTCAGACTACTCAGCAGTTCTCAACCTGTGGGTTATGCTCAATTTGTAACAATGAAAATACATCCTGCATATCAGATAGATTCATAACAGTAGCAAAATTACAGTTATGGAGTAGCAACAAAATAATTTTATGGTTGGGGGTCCCCACAACATGAGGAACTGTATTAAAAGGTCGCAGCGTTAGGAAGGTTGAGAACCACTGATCTAGATAATCCTAGTGGGAAGAGGGACGTGGCTGCTCATACTACTTGGATAAGCTTCCCAGTGAGATAGAGGACAACCAAGCCTCACCATCTACCTTGCTACTTCATTATAAAGTCTTCTGGGCTTTACTCTCAACCATACAACTCTGCCCACCAGACTCCTGGGCACTGTCTTTTGACCTGATGGAATACTCTAAGACTCCTGGTCCTTGCCATCTGCCCCACCACTGAACCTTGACAACTTGTGGACCTTCCCATCCTTTCACAACTGTACTGTGATACCTTCTCCAATTAGCATGTGAATTCTTTGATTTTAGGAAATATATATAATACAATAGGATAGGATATAATATGTGATTATATCATGTTATATTAATCATATCATATATATTTTTTCTATTTGTATCCCCAAAGTTTAGCACAGTCTGGCTTGGTCCTTAAAAAATACTTTTTAATTCATTGATTCATTCTTCCAAGTACCAGGGTGCTTAATGTTTGAGTCATCCTTAACTCCATAAAGATTTCTCTTCCTCACCCTACTTACTGATGATGTGACCTTGGCCAAGTTACTAATCTGCCTGGGTCTAAGTTTCCTTACTTATTAAAAGGAGATGTGAGGTTGGACAAGGTGCTTTCTAAGGTCCTTCCCAATTCTAGCTTTATGATCCTATGCTCTTAAAGTATATCCAATCAATTGCAAAGTCTTATCTAGTGTAATTCTACCATGTCTCTCACATCCATCCCCATCTCTACTTACATGGCCATCACCCTAGTCCAAGCCCTCTTATTTAAAATGATCACAATTGTCTCCTAACTGGTCTCTCTGATATAAGTCTCCCCTCTCAAGTCCATCCTCCATATAACTTCCAAAGTGATTTTCCTAAAGTCTTCTTGTTGTTGCTTAGCCATTTCAGACTCGTCATTACCCCATGTGGGGTTTTCTCGGCAAAGACACTGGAGTAGTTTGCAATTTCTGTCTCCTGTTCATTGCACAGATGAGGAAACTGAGACCAACAGGGCTAAGTGACTTGTCAGGGTCATATAGTTAATAAGTATCTAAAGCCAGATTTGAACTCAGGAAGAGGAGTCTTCCAGACTCCAGACCTGGCACTGTATTCACTTTGCCACTTAGCTGCCCAAGCCTAAAGCCTAGGTCTGACCATATCACTTCCTTACTCAGTAGACTCTAGAAATTCCTTACTACAAGGGAGCTGGAGTAGTTGTCATTCAGTGAGGGATTTTTTAGAACTTCAGGAAATAGCTTGCAGGCTGGTGTTTGAAGTTTAGAGGTTGGCTCCAGTGCCGTAAGGAAGCATGGAAAGAGAGGAAGTGGAAGAGGTAAGAGTATGTTCATTTGAGAATAGAGGGCTAATGGAAAAAGCATTGGTTATGTGCATTTCATGTAATATATAAATATATGTATTCCAAGGGTAACTTAACAGAGTGGTTGAGTGCCAAGCCTGGGAGCCCTGAGGGTCGTGGGGCTTGGCACAGAGTCTTTTCCCTTGCTGGGACATCATGGTATATGCATAGTGATAGATCAGTAGGCTTGCTTGCCAGTAAAGCAACACATCTTTCCCCTATCTCCCACCCAAGCTATATCAGTGTGGAATGAGCAATGATGAAAAATTGAATGATCAGATTTTGTATAATATAAACTTATTTATATTAGTGTAACTTGAAACTCTAGAATAACTTATAACTCCAAGTATTTTCACTGGCTGTCCCCATGCCTGGATTTCTCTCCCTCTTCATCTCTGCCTCCTGTCCTTCTTGGCTTCCATTAAGTGACAGATAAAACCTTGCCTTCTACAAGAAACCTTTCCCAATCTGACCTAAATGCTAGTGATTATGAGATTACCTCCAATTTATCTTGTATATATCATTTGTACATAGTTGTTTGCATGTTGTCTCTTCCAACAGACTGTGAGTTCCTTAGGACACAGATTGTTTTTTGCCTTTCTGTGTATTCCCAGGGTTTACCACAGTGCCTGGCAAATAGGTACTTAATGAAAGCTTGTTGATAACTTGATTATTTGAATGACAGTTGAACTTGCCCCTTCAGGTTTCTGTTTAGAAGAAGGTATCCCTATCTCTCAGTATCTTCACCTGAAAAAAACAAGAGCATTACTCTAAATCATCTCTGGGATGCCAAGAGCTTTGTAAGCTCACTGTAGACAAGGACTGTTTCTCACACTTCCACATATGAACCTCAGAAGCCCATAGTACACACTGCTGAGCCCAGAGTAGACCCAATAAATATTTGTTGAATTTTAAAATTTGACAGTGTACATCAAAGTCACCAGATCCTTCATCCATGATCTGAATAATCGTCCTGATGCGTAACGCATTGCTTCGGACAGGTTACTGTCCTCAGAAACTTCTGGCGACTCTCCCTGCCTATTGAATGAAGCTTAAACTCTTGACCTTGGCATCCAGAAGGTTTCTGTGCAGGCTCTGTTGGGTTTGATAAGGTTATCCAAGCCCTGCTGAGAGATCGTAGCAGGCAAAAGGGGGTAGGTGTATGATGGCAGATCGAAGACCTGAGTTGTGCATAGTCTAGGGTCAAGAAGGACATGTTTTCTACTAAGGGAAAATCAACTGGTTTCTGCAACTCCCATCTTGGAGGGATCCTGGATCCTCTCTGCCGGTGGGGCCCTCCTGCCCTCTCGTGGCCACATAGAGGGTGAGCATCTGCACTCTGGTCAAGAAACTGCCGTATGTGAGCAGGGACCTTACCCAGATCTTCCCTGTGCCCTCAGGTGGGTGACCCACCCCAAGTCATTAAATATTTGGCAAGGAAATAGGTACCTCTAGTCTTAAGAGAGTCTCTCTTCTTTTGAACTCCAAGTACCAGAATTCTACTGGTTTTCTCAGTATGTCCTCTGTCCAGCCCCAACCGGCAATCTGACTCCTCCCTATGACTATCTCCTTATCTTAATTGGGCCTGAATGTCCCTGATTCAAATGTGATCCCAAGCATGTACTAGCTATGTGGCCCTGGGCAAGTCACTTAATCTCTGTTTACCTCAGTTTCCCCAACTACAAAATGGGGATAAAAATGAGACCTACCTCTTAAGGACCAAATGAGATAGTATTTATAAGCACTTAATACAGTGTTTGGCACACAGCAGGTGTTCGATAAATGTTTGTTTCCTTTCCTTCTTATTTTTGTGGGACATCCAACATATTCATGCCTCAATAGTCATGCTCCTCCCTACTGGCCACTCCAACACACACAGCAAGCACTTAATAAATGCTTTTTCATTCATTCCTTCTTTGCCTCCTTTCCTGATTCTCTTCTGCTTTCTCCATGTAGAAATAACCATATTTACAGTTCAGTCCTTACCCTCAGTCTTCTCTAGAGAGCTCATCCATACCCAACTATTATCTCTATGTGATTGAATCCCAGAACTCTATCACTGTTCCTGTGGTCTCTCTTGAGCTATCAATCAATCAACATTTATTAAGTACCTACTGTGTACCAGGCACTGTGCTAAGCCCTGGGGATACAAAAAGAAGCAGAAAGACAGTCCCTACCCTCAAAGAACTTCCAATCTAATGGGAGACACACCATGGAAACAAATATATACAAAGCCAGCTAGATGCAGTATAAATAGGAAATAAATAGAGGGAAGGCAGTGGAGTTAAGAGCTCCCAGCCCTAACTGCCAAATGAATGTCTTTAATTGTATGTTCTAGTAGTTCCTCAAACTGAATTCCCCAGACCCATTTTCCCAGCCCTTAGCTAAGCCCCCCACGAATCCCTGGGGCCCAAATCATGCCCTTCCCTACCTCTCTACCCTGAGCATTTCCCATTCCTCAGCTGCAGTATTTCCCCTCTCCTTGGTTCTTTGCCATATCACAGGCTTCCTCGAATTGTCATCTATCTTTCTGTATATAAGAGGCAGCCGGAGCTTTGTGGAAGAGCTGGGTCAGAAAACATTTTTTCTAATGCAACTTATTTCACAGATGTCAACTTCTTCAGATATAAAATGAAGAAAGTAAACCAAAGGATCTCTGAGGCTCCTTCAAGCTCTAACATTCTGATTCTGTGAAGTTACTTCAGTCATAAAATGGGTATGATATAGACTTACCTCACAGTCTTGTTGTAAGGAAGGTAGGTACCTTGTAGATTGGTAAAATGCCACTTGGAATTTTTTACTGTTTTTAAAATTTTTAATAGTATTTTATTTCTTCCAATTACACGTAAAGACAAATTTTAACATTCATTTTTTAAAAATTTTTGAGTTCCGAATTTTCTCCCTCACACAGCCCCCCAAAACAGTAGCAATTTGATATAGGTTATATATGTGCAATATGTAAAACATATTTCCATATTAGTTATATTGTGAAAGAAGAAACAGACCAAAATTTAAAAACCACAAAAAAATAAATAAAGTGGAACTAGTATGCTTTGATCTACATTCAGACCCCATCAGGTCTTTCTCTGGATATGAATGGCATAAAATGCTATATGGATTAAGCTAATGTTTGAAATCTTGTTTCCCCAATTATACTGTATGGTCCTTGAGGCCAAGGCTTGTGTGTATGTATGTGTGTCTGCATACATGTACATACATGTTGTATTCTACACATACGTGTGCATGTCTGAATTCCTAGAACCTACCACTAGGCAAATAGCAGACACTCAATAAATAGTTGCCAATGATGTTTGTTATTGCTCAGTCCTCTCTGACTCTTCATGACCCCCAAGGACTTTGTCTGTGGGGTTTTCTTGACCAAGATCCTGGAGTGGTTTGCCATTTCCTTCTCCAGTGGCAAATAGAAGTTAAGGGACTTGCCCAAGATCACACTGCTAGGAAGTTTCTGAGGCTGGGTTTGAACTCAGGTCTTCCTGACTCCAAGCCCAACGCTCTATTCACTTCCCTACCTAGCTGCCTATCACATTGTCTTGCATGTAGGGAATGCTCAACAAATATTTATTAATGATGAGGTTAGTCAAAAATAGCCTAATTGAAGGGTCACTTCCGGGAATCTTGACTCTCTATGGCCAGTAGGTGGCAGCATATACCCACTTGCCTACAAATGGAAAAGTAGAGGAATGAGGGGGGGTGATGGAAGACCAGGGAATCCAGCTGTTTTCTCAAGGTCGCTCATCAAAGCAAGCAAGACTCAGATGGTTTGAGTCCTATCCCTAACCCCAGGCAGGACTTGGGTCCTGAGTCTTAGAAAGGTTCATTAGTGGACTACCGTTGATGGGCCACTAGGGTCATGAGTTCTTTGGCCATGTCAGCTCTTAATGGAGACAAATGGATGGTGGGGAGGATCTAAATACCTGAAAGAGAATTGAAGAGAGAGAAAGAGTTATCAGAGGAGGGGGAAAAGTACTCTCACACTCATGCATTCCCATGCCCATAAGTACAAAAACTGGAGTTAGAAGATCTGAGTTAAAATCTCAGCTCAGCTACTTTCTACATATATGACCTTGGGCAAGTCACTTTACCCCTCCAGGTCAAAATTTCCTCATCTGTAAAATGGGGACAATAATCCTGGCACTGCCTACTTCCCTGTGCTCTTAGCATCAAACAACATACTGGAAGTGGTCCTTCAAGGCACTGAGGTGGTACAGTAGTTACGAGTATTGGGCCTGGAGTCAGGAAGACCTGAGTCCAGATCCAGTCTCAGATAATTATTAGCAGTGTAACCCCAGGTGAGACACTTAGCCTGTGTCTGCCTCAGTTTCTTCAACTGTAAAATGGAGATAACAACACCTACTTTTCAGAGTTGTTGGGAGGATCAACTGAGATAATAATTGTAAAGTACTTAACACAGTTCCTGGCACATAGTAAGGGCTATGTAAATGTTAGCTGTATATAATATAATATAATATAACATAACATAATATAACATAACATAATATAATACATAACAACATGACATGACATGATATATGATATCATATATCATATGATATAAAATAATTTTACAATTTTCATATATTATATTAATAGTAATATTGAGAATAATTCTCAAATGAGATATTTTTAAAGTACTTAGCATAGTGCCTAGAACAAAGTAAGCATTTAATAAATTTCATAAATATTTGCTCCTCCCCCCCTTTGTAAATTGTAAAGTGTTACAGAAATATAAACCACTGGTATTATTACACATTCTTCCATTAATACAATCCAGGAAATATTATAAAGGAATGAATGATTTTAATCAAATAATCAACACGCGCCAGGCACCGTACTGAGCCCTGGAGATAAAAAGATAAAAATGAGACAATCCCTGCCCTTGACACTCTAGCCAAGGGAAACAACACCAGCATATATGAAAGGAGTCCAAGGTAATTTGTGGGTAAGACATTAGCAGCTGGGGAAGATCGTGGAGAAGGTGACGCGCGGAACCTTGAGGGAAACGGGATTAGTCCCAGAATGAGCGAAAGGAGTTGGAGAGACTGAGTCACTGGTGATTTTATTGTTATGGGAGCTCCTTCCTGTCTATGAGTTTGAATCTGTTCAATCATTTCATTTGTGTCCCACTCTTCATGACCCCTTTTATGAGGGGGAGGGAGAGAGGAAACTGAGGCAAAAAGGGTGACTTGCCCAGGGTCACACAGCTAGTAAGTGTCTGAGGACAGATTTGAACTCAGGAAGATGAGTTTCCCTGACTCTACCTCTGGTCCTCTATGCACTATGGCGCCACCTAGCTACCCATGACTTTGAATGCTAAGCTCCATATAGCTGAGACTTCGAATCTTAGAGAGTTATCCAAGATTCAGGGATTTGCCCATGATCAAACAACTCTTAAGCATCAGAAGCAGGATTCGAACCAAGGTCTTCCTGACTCCAAAGCTAGTGTGTTTTCCACTATGTCATGCTGTCTTTTGCACTGCTGTCCATGGAAGGCAAAAAAACCCAACTTAAGAGTCCTTAATCTTTATTTTTTTTTAATGTCACAGATTGCTTTGGCAGGCCAGTGTTTTTAATGTTTTTATGTTTATATTTCTAATACATAACCATACAACTACAAAGGAAACCAATTCTATTGAAATACAGTTATCAAAGTATAACTTTAAAAATAATAATAGCTACCATTTATATAACATTTATAAAATGTTTTACAAATATGATCTTATTTTATCCTTACTACAACCCAGGGAGGTAGGTGATGTTATTACCCCCATTTTATAGATGAGGAAACTGAGGTGGGCATTGATTAAATGACTGGCCCAGGGTCACACAGCTAACAAATATCTAGGGCTGGCTTTGAACTCAGGTGTTCTCGACTTCAGGTCTAGCATTCAATACACTGCACCACCTAGCTGGTTTTTTTTTTTTTTTCATTTAAAAAAACAAAACAAGGGCGGCTAGGTGGCGCAATGAATAAATAGAGCACTGGCCCTGGAATCAAGAGGACCTGAGTTCAAATGTGAATTCAGATCCTTAATACATACTAGTCCTGTGACCTTGGGCATGTCACTTAACTCCAATTGCCCTGCATTACCCCCTCCAAAAAGCAAAACAAAACAAAACAAGTTAACAGACCCAGGTTAAGAATCCTGACCTAAAGGGAACCTTCTAATGCATTGGTAGAACCTCTCTGAAGTATTTATTTATAGGAAGATATGGGCTAGGTCTCACCAAATGAGCAGATGTAGAGAGGCTGGTATCTATACCACTGGCAGCAGGACTCACATCAATAAAATCTTTTGAAATATACATACATACTGATCTGGTTTTTCAGTTGTGTCTGTTTATTAGTACCTGCATTTGGGGTTTTCTTGGCAAAGCTACTGGAGTGGTTTGCCATTTCCTTCTTCAGCTCTTTTTACAGATGAGGTAAACAGGGTTAAGTGACTTGCCCAGGATCACACAACTAGTAAGTGTCTGAGGCTAGATGTGAACTCAGGAAGATGAGTCTTCCTGACTTCAGGGTCCCCACTCTACCCACTGCATCACCTCAATGCCCAAGCATACAAATACAGGGTGTCCCAAAAGTCTTAGTGCGTTCCTAAGTCCATAAGTGAATTCAGACTTTTGGGACACCCTGTATGCCTATAAACCCTATCGTTCTCTGGCATTCATTCTAAAACATATCCCATCCCACCACTGTACAGTTATTGACATACCTACCTAAAAACAAACTAGCATCCTCAACAGGCTCATTCGCAGACACACTAACCTTCATCTACAGGTGCATTCAGACCCATTTTTATGTGCACAGACTCTCCCATACATACACATGTGCACATATATTTACAAAGCAAGTCTCACATTTGTCCCTATGATTGCGTTTCCACAGACTCCACAGGCTCATCCACCTCCATTCACGTTTAGCCAGACAGAGGAGATTCAATAGTTCAGTTTAATCTTGTCGATTAGGGGAGAGACAGGGCAAGTAGCAGCTCTGTAGAATGGGAAGATTAGGTCAGAAGTAACTTCAGTATCCTAAGTATTTATTTCTTCATTTCACAAGGATACTCTTTTCCCTAGTAAAGATAGCAAGACCTCTGAGAGTTCTACTGCAGATCTTGGAATGAGTTCCTGTTGGCTGGTGGTCAAACCGCTGGTAATGAGCCTCTGAGAACTTCGTGGGATGCTCCTGAATCTACAGGATAGACCAGGGACAGGGAACCTTCAGCCTCAAAAGCCACAGTCTTCAAGAATGCACCATCACCTCTGTACCACAATGGTAAAGGGCAGTGCTTTAGTGGAGGCACATTAGGTATTGGGAGCTTAATGCATGTTTGTTAAACGAATAAATGAATGGAAGGAAGGAAACAAGCTTTTGATAAACACCTATTATGTGTGACGAATGTGCTAAGCACTTTACAAATACCACATTTGAATGAATGTATTATTTATGACATCCTCTCCAAAAGTCTCAGACTATGCTCTAGACTCCTTCTCCCTTCTCTCAACTCTCTTGCCACTCCCTGCCCCACATCCATTGTCGTCATCATCATCATCATCATCATCATCATCATCTAGACCCCTCCCCCATCCCCATCCCCAGGGTGCTGGTGAGTTGTCCCAGAGAAAACAGAAGAATAAAAGGGTTTGGGTTTGGGGCACTTGTTGGTTGTTGTTCTTTGTTTAGGGCTAGGGTCAGGGGAGTGGAAGAGTAGATTATTGAGAGAGTCAGGGTTTCCATTTTTACCCACGCTTTGCTCTACCTGCCTACTGATTTCCACCAGCCTGTGGGACTGGATCAGTGTGCTTGCTGGTTTAATAAACAGAACACATTATTGGAAGCCAGAGCCTTTGGGGACGGAATATAAAAACAGCTAAGTAGAGAATTCGGAGGTCAGATCCTTTAAATCAGTCCTAATGAGAGGGGGGTGGGAGTTGCTCAGATTTCTTTCTCCATCTCATGTCCTTGGTAACTACATTGACTAGTAGCCCCAGGAGGTCTTTGCAGATCCCTTTAATTTTCTGACTCATTTGGAGCCCTTTCTTCATCCCCTCTATCTCATCTCACCCCACTTCTCCTAGGAAGACAGCCAGCTATAAGTGGGGATGGGAAACCCTAGAGTTCTTGCCAGAGCAGAGTCATCTTGGCTGACAGATATGTCACTTGGAAAGTCTGAGAAAGTGAATCAGCTGAGGGAGGAGGGGGCACTGAGGGAAGATGTTTAGAGGCTTCCAATTGTGTGAATTCAATAATTTACTCCAGGATGGTGGCTTCAGGGAAACCAACTCCCCATGGGTGTCACAAGGGCCACAGAGGTTCAACATTCTCCATGAGTTAACCCCATGAGATGCTTTTCGCATCAGCTTAAAGAGGGGTAAGGAATCTCCCAACACACCTCTACCTCTGGACACGCTCAGGAAAGCTGAGATGTAGAGAAGAGACATGGTTATTGTGGGTGTCTTCCCTTTCCTACCTCTGCTGGACCCCAAGCTATAACTGGAAGAATGAGAGCTAACCATTGAGAAGAACTTCCTGACCACCAAGGACCTTGAGTCAGTAGGAGGAGAGAACATTTGATGGGAAGGTTGGTCTTCAAGCAATGGACAGACCCCCATTAATCTGGGATATAGTGATTCTTTCTGGAGAACTGGACTAGATGCCCCTTTGGACTGAGCAGCACTGTGTTTGGTAAGCCTACCAGGAATGACTGAATTAGTGAATGAATGAATGAGCCTTTAAGTATTTACTATGGACAAAGCCCTGGAATACAAATAGAGAGGCCAGACAGTCATCTTCCCAAGCAGCTCACATTTTTATAGGAGGAGAAGACACATATAAGAACTTCCAGCAGCCAACTAGGATCATGGTCCTAAGGGCACATGTTATTTCCACTGATAAGACCCTATCCATTTTGATGCTGAGTCAGTTGACAGTGCCAAGGACTTGGAAGGATAGAACTTCCTCTTTTGGGTCTTCAATGGCCACAGTGCCTGTTGGTGGCAGTTGGTTGGGAACTGGAAGTGGAGATTCAGGTGATGGAAGAATGATCATCTGGTCTGGAAGGCTGAAAGCTAGCCCCTGACTATATCACTCTATGCCATCTTGTAGAAGAGCAAACTGGCCAGGTGGATAGAATGTTGAATTTAGGAGGAGAGATTTAGAGAGAGAAGGGAAATTAGAAATCATCGAACCCAACCCCTGATAGCACAAATGAGGAACTGAGGTCCAGAGAGGTGAAGGAATTTGCCCAAAATCACACAGGAAATGGCAGAAAAGAGATTTGGACCTAGATCTTCTGACTCCAAATCGAATACTCCTTCCACTTTACCATTCTGTCTCTCTTAGGAAACATAGGATCATAGATAATACGGCTGGAAAAGACCTCAGAAGTCATCTAGTCTAACTCCCTCATTTTACAGAAGAGGAAACAGAGGCCCAGGTCAAGTGACTTGCCCAAGGTCATATAAGTAGTAGTGGAAGGATTTGAACTCAACTCCTCTGACTCCAGGGTCAATGATCTTCTCATGTTGCTTACTTTGGCATCAAAAATAGACTCCAGAATCCTACTTCAGACACTTACTGAGTGACCCTTGGAATGTCACTTACTCTCTCTGAGCCTTAGTCTCCTTATCTGTAAAATGGAATAATTACAGCAACTCCTTCACAGGGTTGTTGTTAGGATGAAACGCGCCCCTTTGCAACTCTTAAAAGTGCTGTGTGAACACAACTATTATTGTTGTTATGGTTATTATCTTGTTCCTACATTCCTTTTGCTGAAAATCAAGCTTTTCTTGATCCTGTTCCTTTCCACTAACGCAGTGGTTCTCAACCTTCCTAATGCCGCGATCCTTTAATATAGTTCCTCATGTTGTGGTGACCCCCAACCATAACATTATTTTCGTTGCTACTTCATAACTGTAATTTTGCTACTGTTATGAATCTCTCTGATATGCAGGATGTATTTTCATTGTTACAAATTGAACATAACCCACAGGTTGAGAACCGCTGCACTAATGCATCTTCCTATCTCTCCTTTCCTCTTGCCCAACAATGGCCCTCCCACAGGCTGGTGGGGATATATCAGTGGAAAATATAACAGCAGAAAAAGAAGGTACTCCAGCATTACCCTCCCCCATGATACCTGATTCACTGAAGGAAATGGAAGAAGAGAGGGAGGTCCATCTTCCCCACCTGAAGGAGAAAGGAAGGAAACAAGCATTTATTAAGTGCCCACTATATGCCAGGCACTACGTGAAGCCTTTACAAATATTGGGGCGGCTAGGTGGCACAGTGAACAGAGCACTGGCCCTGGAGTCAGGAGAACCTGAGTTCAAATCCAGCCTCAGACACGACACAAAAACAAACTAGCTGTGTGGCCTTGGGCAAGTCATTTAACCCCAATTGCCCTCCAAAAAAAAAAGCACACAAATATTATCTTATTTGATCATCATAACAACCCTAGAAGTTAGGTGTCATTATTCTATAATTATCTTTCATTTTACAGTTGAGGAAACTGAGGCAAACAGGGTTAAATGATTTGCCCAGGATCACACAGCTACTCAGTGCCTGGGGCTAAATTTGAACTCAGGTCTTTTAGACTCGAGGCTCCCACTTCTATCTACTATACCACCCAACTGCCTCTAGAGGGACACAGAGATGCTCACACCAGCACTGAGCCTGAGTGATAAAAGGCTCTTTGTTTCTCCTTCTAGAGATAATATTAGAATCAGTTCAATCACCAGATGGTTAGTTAGCTACTCTAAGGCTTATAAAAACTGGGAAAGAAAGTCTACTTAAGGCAATTCCAGGCCTGAGGGCATCCACTAACAGACCCCTGCTCCTCCAGCCAAGAAAACAGGCATGTGTAAGACGTTGCCACACCCTTCCATTCACCTACCTGTAGCTTCAGCTAGTTGCCACTACCCTGGAAGACTAGGCCTGGCACTTAGGAGTGACCAACAGTGGCCAGCCCGGGTCCTTCCCTGTGGACACAGCCCCCACTGCTCCACAGAGAGTCCCCACTTGGGACAGCCTGGGGCATTCAGGTATTTCTCCTCATTGCACCAGATTCTCTGGGTACATCTTAACTCCACTTACCTGCTCCTTCATTTGGCAGTTTCACCTTGTTCCACCTGGCACGCTTGGGTCTGTTTTCGCCAGACATGCTTGCTTACTCAGGTGGAATCTTTCTGTACTGAGGTGACCATCCAGGTGTGCTGAACCTAAGTAGAACTGGTACCTCCCCTCCCACCCCCATCTCAGGTAAAGGTACCCAGTCCATTCCACTAACTAAAGAGGAAATGAGAGGAAATGGAGACCCTCCTCCCCTGCCCTCACCTCAATGTCTCATCCACAGAGAGAGCCACAGGGAATGATGACATGACCCTGGCTTTGTTCTTGGTGGAAACCATATGTTGGCAGTCACTGTCTACATAAATTACTTGTGATACTAGAAATTGTAAGGCAGGTTTCTAGTGAAGAGACACAACACCAGGGTGGAGATAAGATATCAAAGAAAACAGAGAAATAAGCAGAGCTTTAGGCCCGAATTGCTCATTGGAATGAGCATGTGTCTATTATCTATTTTCTGACAACGAGTGGAGGAATTACGGACTTTGATTAGAAGTGACGGTGGGGACAGAAGTTTGGATGCTAAAAAGAAAAGTGGTGGTTCTATGGATTGGGGAGAGTGTTACACTGAGGGTCCATTCTAGAACTTTTAAATGGGTGCAGCCATTTAGAACCAAGTGACCTGGATTTAGGTTAGGTTGTGACCAGAACCAGAACGAGGGTGGGGCAATTAGAGCTTTGGTCCAGAGTGATTAAATTTTTAAGATGTTAATAGTACCATCCCAGAGCATACTACTGAGGGTCATAGGCTCTTAGATCTAGGGCTAGAAGGGACCATCTAGTCCAAGGGGCTCTTTCTTACCTTTATGAACCTTTTAAAAATATTGTGACAAAATTTCAAAATATTTTGATAACTCAATATAATTGGTTTCCTTTTAAATCTGTTTAATTTTATTTTATACATTTAAAAACAGTATTCTGAAAAGTGATCCATACGCTTTACTAGATTGCCAGAGGTGTCCTTCACTCAACGGAGTTAAGGAGCCCTTGAGCTAGTCTAATCCCTTTGTTTTACAGATGAAGAAACCAAGGCCCCCAGGGGGTTCAATGGCTTGCCTAAAGTAAGTAGTAAATATCTGGATTAGAACACAGTTTCTCTGACACCAGCCAGTGTGCTTCCCCCTGGCCTGTGTTTCTTCAAGTTGTCGTTTTATTTTAGTCATAAAAAATCATAGAATCTTGAGATTAGAAGATGCTTCAGAGATAACCTCGTCCAGCCTGAATCATAAAAGTTCTCTATAACCTTCTAGCCAAGTGGCCTGCTTCTCCTAAAACATCTCTAGTGACAAGGGACTCATGACTTAACAAGACAGTCCAATCCATTTGATCAGTAAGTGAAGTTTTCCTTTTCTCTTTAAATTTCTTAGTTAAAAAAAAAAAAGCTTTTAAAGTCTGTCCTGTTGAATCAAGGTTTTATTAACACCCAACCCAGAGAGGAAGGGGAACATGACAAATTCCCTTGGGGATCTAGGGTGAAGGGTTCAGCTGTGGAAGGCATTTCTCTACACAAACATCCTTCTTCCTACCTCCCACCCTCCATCCCCAGCCCCTCTCTGTCCAAATCACCCCATTTTTCTCCCTTTCTATCTCCCAGGTCCCAGGCCCATTCCTCAGGCTACACCTGGCTGGCCTCCAGGTCCCAGAGCAGGCCCAACCCATACCAAGTAACAGAAAAAAGGGAAGCTTGTCAGGGAGGGGCCTCTGGGGAAATTAACTGAGACTCCAGAGAACAGCTTGTCTCTAGAGGGGTTGATTCACACAATGCTGCAAAGGACAAGGTCCCATGGGGCCCACATTCCTTCGGAGTCCTCTAGGGAGGTTAGGATGGGCTCCACAGCTGGTTTTCACTCAGAGAGGGGAAATGGCCTTAGGTCTCTCAAAGCCAAAGAGCCCAGATGTATGTACCCACCCCAAGAAAAAAAGACTACTCCAGTCCCTGCTCTTCTCCCTCCCCCCACCCACAGTTACCAGCCTTCTCTAAGGGAAAGATTTCCCTGATCAGAGTCTCTAAGGGGTAGGGGTTCTGGAAACTGGTTTGTGCACTATTTTGATAAGTGCACTTCGATACAATTGGTTTCCTTTGCAATCCTCTGTGGTTTATCTTATGCATTTAAAGTCATGCATCTGATGCTGAGAAGAGATCCATAGACTGCCCAAGTCTATAGGCTTCATGCAGAAAAGGTTAAGACCCTTTGCTTTCAGGGGAGGAAGGATTGCCTGCAGAGCTGAGATTGAGCCTGCGGGAGGGAGAGTGGAAGGAGATGGGTCCAGCCTGGGCTAGCCTCATACTGGGTCACCACTAGAATGTCTCCCCTCCTCAAATCAAACAAGACTGAGGTTGGGGACTCATGAAGAAAGAGGGAAAGGCTGGCACTGGAGAGGAGAGTCAGGAGATGTGAGGGCACCCCTGAGGAGAGGAACCTAATTAACTGCAGGGGAGAGAGAAGATCAGGGGCCAGAGGAGTCTTCTTTTCCTGGCACGATGTCAGCATTGTTTATTGCAACCCCATGCGTCCTGGCCACTGGACTTCATGTGGCATTTTAACATAAAATATCATGCAAAATATATGCAAACAGCATGTAAATCTGTCTCCCTCCTGGCACCCAGACATGCTGATGGCTAGGCCGGGCTCTTGTTCCCCATGCCTTCCTGGGCTGTTCTCTTATTTATCTCTGCTCTGAAGTGCTTTTTCCTTCTGGCTTTGTCCTTCCCCATTAGCTCAGGCTGTCAGAACTGCCAGGCAGCCCTCTGTCTCCTGCCAGAGCCACCGATGCCCTGGGGGGTAAAGGAGCCCAGGAAATCTAGCTCCCTTCCTCCAAATGGGAGGCCGCTCTGAGCAATGCCACCGCCACGTTCAGGATCTCTCCTGGTAGTTTCCAAATTGGTCCCAACTGAAAATGGAGATGGCCTTGGCCTCCAATCAGAATTTGGCACTATGGCAACAATGCTTTGATGAGATACTTGTGTAGGTCACTGGCAGCAGAAATTAGTATCCTTCAGCAATCAGGGCTGGCCAATGTTCACCATCCAAGCCAAATGGTGCCTCCATCTCCTGTTTCTCAGACTGATATAGAGAAATGAGGGTTCCTCCTTCTCTGTACAGATATCTGTACAAGATGGCACAGCCTCACCCCAGCCCTTCTGGCTACCTCCCTAGGGGCCCATTCTTCCTGGTGTCTAACCTTCATCCCTCCCTGCTACAGCTCAAGATAGTTTCCTGTTCTTTGGTTTTTGGTGGAAAGCGAGATGAAGTAAACCTCCTCTTCTTAATTCATATTCTTTCACTTTCCCTCCCAGAGGTCTTCCAAATTTTAATTTTAAGATCATAGTAGGGAAATCATAGGATCATAGATTTAGATCCAGAAAGTACCTTGTAGGTTATCTGTCCAAACCTCTTATTTTACAGAGAAAGAAACTGAAGCCCAGAGGGGGTACAGTGACTTGCTCAAGGTCACGCAGGCAGTAAACTGTAGAGCTAGGATTTACACCCAGGGCCCCTAACTCCAAATCTTAAACTATTTCCATTGCACTATGCTATTTCTCAATTCCCAATGATGGAGCCATATTACTACAACCCTCAGTGCACATTTTTCTTCCATCTTAAGCATCAAAAAAAGCATGTTTACAGTGGAAAGGACATAGCTTTTTGATTCAGTGGACATGAATTCAAATCCTAACAGCCACACACAAAATGTGCCTCATTGGGCATACCTGTTAATGTTTCTCAGTTTCAGGTTCCTCATCTATAAAAGGAGGGAGAGGGATTAGATCACCTTCCAGCTCTGACATTCCAGAGTTCCATGATTCCCAATCTTCCATTCATCAATTAAAAATCATTTAAAGCAGCTACTATATGCCGACAGGAAGCAAATCCTACCTTTAAGGAGTTGACAATCTAGCAGATGAGACTACATGTATATATACACAGAGAGAGGGAAGGGAGGGAGAAGGAGAGGGAGAGGGACAGAGACAGAGAGAGAAAGACAGAGAGACAGAGAGAGAGACAGAGAGAGAGAGAGGGAGGGAGAAAGAGAGAGAGAGAGGGGACAGAGAGAGACAGAGACACAGAGAGAGACAGAGAGAGACAGAGACGGAGAGAGAGAGAGAGGAGAGACAGAGA
This sequence comes from Pseudochirops cupreus, assembly GCA_028627135.1. NCBI lineage: Eukaryota > Metazoa > Chordata > Mammalia > Diprotodontia > Pseudocheiridae > Pseudochirops > Pseudochirops cupreus. The sequence goes on from CM053584.1 coordinate 85,458,661, forward strand.
GGGAGAGAGAGAGAGGGAGAAAGAGGGAAAGAGAGAGAGAGAGGGAGGGAGGGAGAGGGACAGAGAAAGAGGGAGAAAGAGGGAGAGAGAGGGAGAGAGAGAGAGAGAGAGAAAGAGAGAGAGAGAGAGAGAGAGAGGTAATTGCAAAGTAGATAGAAGATAATTTTTCAGGGAAGGCACTAGTTGCTGAGAGAGAAGGGGAATCCAAGGAGGATTCATGTAGAGGACAGTGCTTGAGATCATTCTTGAAAGAAACTATGGATTTTAAGAGACAGATGTAAGAAGAAAGTATATTCCTGGCATAGGAGAAAGCTAGTTAAAAGACACAGGGACAGAAAATGGACATCTATATATAAGCAACAATAAAAAGGCAATACATGTGTGAAGGGAAATACTGTATAATAAGGCTGGTTGAGACCAAGTTGTGAAGGGCTTTAAATACCAAGAAGAATTTGTATTGGAGACTAGAGGTAATAGGGAGCCATTAGAGATTATTGAGTAGGGGACCCAACCCATCTTTCCAATCTCACTAGATAGCATGTGCAGATACTCTCCTTCCCACACTCAATTTAGTCAAACTGGTCCTCTTGCTGTTCCTCAACACACCACTCCATTTCTTGTCTCCATGTTTCCCCACTATCTCCCTACCCAGAATGCATTCCTGCTTCACTTCTCCCTCAAAGAATCTCTTACTTATTTCAAGACACATTGTCAGATGAAGCTTTAGGAAAATCTGCCAAAGTGTCCTTGTTGCTAAAAGAGCCCCTGGAAACAACATTATTTAGACAGGAGGGACAGGAGGTTTCACTGAAGAATGAGTTTTCAGGGTCTAGGTTTTTTGGAGGACATAATTACAGATCATCATTTTGGCCCTGAAACATCTCCGGGCAGGGGATGCGCATGGCCTCTCAGCACCCTGGCTAATGAAGGAGGAAGGAGACAACAGAGAGTCTGCTAACACCTTCTGCCTCTGTAATTTACAGTTGCCTAATTGCTATGGAAGCTATTGCTCTTAATGCAACCTAAAACCAGGATGGTTTAGGGACAGGGAGGGGATGTTTGTTAAAAACTTTTCTTACTGGGAAAACAGAATGCAGTTCTGCCTCTTTTGAACTGCTCTAGCCCTAACTAAAGCTCTCTGGAAATCCTTCTAGGTCAAATCAAGTTAAATCAAACCATAAAGTTCAAATCCCAGCTCTATCACTGTTGCCCTGTGTGAACTTCGATATCAATGTCCTCCTCTATTAAATGGGAGGTCAAACTAGCTGACCTCAAAGATCCCACTGAGCTGAATCCTATGATCTTAAGAAGAAGATGAACCCCATGGCGTGGTAGGAGGGTTACCAGACTCAATATCTTAGGAGATCTAGGTTTGAAGTGATCCTGGGCAAGTTATCTAATTTTTCTGGCTTGTTTCTTCATCTAAAAAATAAGAATCAGAAAAGCTCCTGTTTCATTCCTAGACTCATGGTCAGAATATGGACAATAGATAGATTCAAGCTTGTATCTATCAGCTTTCCCTCTTTTCCTAGCGTTTGGGCCAATGGTTCCCTCAACTTCCCTGTTTTTTATCTCATCCCCACCCTGATATTATGGCCCCTTGTTAAATAACACAGATACTGCATGCTTCCTTCTGGCTCTAAGTCCTATGATTCTTGCTGAGACTCAGTCTCCTATTCTGAAAAATAAGGATAATAATCCTTACATTGCCTTTCTCATTGTCAGTTTTTGAGCGCTATAAAATGTGCTTTATTATTTGTGGTCAGTCACTCCACAGTTCTTCCAGCCTCCCAGCTGCAGAATCTCAGCATTCTTCTCTTCTACTCCCCCTCAAGAACAATAGCACAACAATCTATGTAGCACTTTAAGGTTTGCAAAATTCTTTAGAAATATTATCTCATTTGATCCTCACAATAACCCTGAGAGTTAATATCATTGCTATTATTATCTCCTATCATAATAAAATCAACTGCTCTTGTTATCTCCATTTTACAGATGAAAAAACTGAGGAAGAAGAAACCAGAGGTTAAGTGACTCAGGGTCACATAGCTGTGAGTGTCTAAGGTAAGATTTGAACTTGGATCTTCCTGACTTTTAGGTCTAGGCTTCTGTCCACTAAACAAATCTTTCCATGTCTACCTCCACAACACTTTGTAACCAATCACACAACTCATACAGCCAACACCTTAGTTCAGACCCCATCACTTCTCCCCTGTACTATTACAGTGGTCTCCTAATTGGTATCCCTGCCTTAAGTCTCTTCCCTTTTTAATCCATCCTTCAAACAGCTGCCAAAATGATTTTTTTTTTAAGTGAAGGGTTGACCAAGTCACTCCCTTCATCAGTAAACTCCAGTGGTTTCCTGTTGTCTCTCTAACATAAACTAAAACACCAATTAGGCTTCCAAAGTCCTTCACAATCTGAACCCAACCCACCTTTCCAGTCTCACTAGAAAGTATATGGACACTCTCCTTCCCACACTCAATAGCCAAAGTGGCCTTCATGCTGTTCCTCAACATACTCTACTCCATCTCTTGTCGTTATGTTTTCCCACTGGCTCTTTCCCTGCCTGGTGTGATTTAGTTTCTAGGTAATTAATAATTTTGCTAATCATGCTAACTATAATTAATAAAAGGTGTCAGTGACACTCTTGAATGCCAAAGATTCTCATGGAGCCCACTCAATGCTTATTTGCCCTTGGAAGAGTGGGTGTTCCTGAGGGTGGCAATTGACTCAAATTAGTTAACAATTATTGAGAATGAATATTATAATGAAAGTGGGTCTATTCTAATGAGGGACTGGGGGATGTGATCCTGATCACTCCTTCCTGGTCAAAGAGACTTATCTATACCCATATCACCCCAACTAGGGTAATCTACACAAAAGAATCTACCTTCCCCCGGCCCAAGCCTGCCAGAGTGGAACACAATGGCCCAGAGTTCACCTTAGATTAAATTCTTTGTGAGGTTCTCTAGTTGGGTGGGGCAACAACTCCCACCCAGGATCGAAATGCTTGTACCCCGAGGATTTTAGCAATCTCATCCATCAACAATGTCCTTCAGATGCTGACTTGGCCTAGTAGAAAATGAGGATCTAGGAAGGGAAAAATCCTGGGTCTCCCCAACATTAACAATTAGTTATTTAATAATCATTTTTCTCACTGGGATGCACTCCCACTTCACCTCCACCTTATAGAATCCCCTGCTTCTTTTGTTTGTTTGTTTTTTGGAGGGTGAAAGCAGGGCAATTGGGATTAAGTGACTTGCCCAAGGTCACATGGTCAGTAAGTGTTAAGTATCTGAGATTCAATTTGAACTCAGGTCCTCTAGACTCCAGGACCAGTGCTCTATTAACTGTGCCACTTAGCTGCCCCCTTAGTTTGGATTTTAAAATCCTTCATAAACTAGCCCAGTCCTACCTTTTCAGTCTTATACCTGACTGTCCTCCACAAACTCTAAGATCCAATGACACCAACCTCCTTGTTATTCCTTGAACCAGACACTCCATTGGTATCTTTACTATCACTGTGCTTGAACTGCTCCCCCTCCTCACTTCTGTCTCCTCTTTCCCTGGTTTTCTTTAAATCCCAACTAAAATCCCACCTTGTACAGGAAGTCTTACTCAAGCCCCTTTAATTCCTATGCCTCTCCTCTGAGATTATCTCCAATTTACCCTGCTCTGGGCTTGTTTATACACAGCTGTTTGCTCCCATTAGACTGTGAGCTCCTTGAGAACAGGCTGACAGTGTTTGGGCCTTTCTTTGTATCCTCTGTGCTTAGCACACAGTAGGCACTTGCAAGTTGACTTGACACAACTAGACTCCTCTTACTAGGACCCAAAAGCAGATCTTATTTTTTTGGTGCACTTGCTTCTGTTTTTGGTGTGCAGGGAAGGTAGTCTCTGGTGATACAGTTCATATATGCAAGAATCTACCTATACTCAGGAGCTGAATTATTTAATAGGATTCTGAGTCATTCAGGATACTCTCTCTGTCCAGTTTAATCACTTCTTCCTCCCCCAGAGATCCCAAAGCCCCTTGAACTGTTTCTTCCTTCAAGCATTGAACATTCCAATATTTATTGAGTATACATACATATGCATGTATGTGTATATATAATACAGACACTATTCTATAGGCAGTGTGCATTGCTTGCCCCACTTCTACAGAGGGGAAAAACTGAAGGCCAGGGCTCTGACGTGGCCTCAAAGTGACCCACTCCCCTCAGTTTCCCTGCTCCAAAACCCTCTCTGTGCCCTCTAGATCCCCAGTCCTTTCCCCAGTATTCCGCCCTGTTACTAAGGACAAATTTTCCATTTGCCAGGCCACTGAGTGGTAGCTCTGTTGTCATGGAGAAGCAAAAAATCAAGGTAGGTATAGGAGGGTACTACTAATGAGGGGCATGGGGGGGGGGGGCAGTGTCCAATTGGCCTGCTGGTTGCTAGGGTCAACAGGTCTATGATTGGTTAGCTGCGTTTATATACCCAGCTTGCCCCTCTGCCCAGCTCTCATCCCATGTGAAGTGGCCTAAAGGTATACACTTTGGGGATGGAAAGGAGGAGGAAGGTCAGGATCAGTGTCTCTCATGCTCTTCATTTTGAACAGCCTTGCCTTGCAGGAAAATACATGTTGGCTATGCCTGCAGATGTCTGTCCCCCTCACCTGGGGAGCTGAGGCTGTAACACCAGTTACAAGTGTCTTAGCATCATTCACAGCTCCTATGTAACATGGACCAAGAAAAAGGCAGCCTTTCTTGACCAAGAGAATTGTCTGACTCCAGCCAGGGCAAGATAACCCTAGCTGAGCAGGCACGGCCCCATAAGCATATGATTTTGAGTGGGAAGGGCCCTTAGAGTCCCTTAGAGACCTTAGACCTTGGAGACTATCTGGTTTAATACTGTCATTGTACAGAGGAGGAGACTGAGACCTTAGAAAAAGGAAGTGTTCCCAATGTCATGTAGCAGAGCTAAGGTTTGACCCCCTGGTCTCCAACTCCAGACTCACGGCTGCTTCCAGCATATCACGCAGGCCCCACAGTGGCCTTAAACCTTAGCCCCAGCTGTTTTCTCTAAGCACTGGGGGCATATGGTAATAGTCTGAAAGGGGGAACCCCATCAGCTTTGGCTGGAGACTCCCTTGGATTATGTCTTGGATCATCTGCAGGGGCAGGGGAAGGGAATGTGACTGGCTCTAGCTTTGCTTGGTTTTTGAAGGCGCTACTCTCCTCTGCTGCCCACACAGCCAGGGAGGGAGAACTGTTTCTAGCTCCCCCACAGATCCCGCCGGGGGCCAGGGATGCCTGTCCAATCTGCAGAGCAGCAGGCATGTTATTGGGAGCCGAGCCGGGGAGAAATTGAATGGGGGAGGAGAGCAGGTCTGCTCTGCTGCTGGGGAGAGTATCCCCAGCTAGTCCCTGGGGCTCCCGGGCTGGGATTGTCATGCTGCTCAGATCTCTTTCTACCTCAGGATTGGGGCTAGGGAATTATAAGAGCCTCTACCTCTCATGGCCCCCTAGAGTTGAATGGGGAGAGGAAGGAAAGACTGAAGAAGCTATGTGGGTCTTCCCCCTACCTCCATGCTCAACCTCTGCCCAGAGGCCTCTCTGCGAATGGGATACAGGGGCCTGGGCACCAGAGGTAACTGAGCTTGAGGTCCTATTCCCCCCAGCTCCTTTACCCTTGTTTTAGAGTTGTAGGGTAATGAGCCAGGCTTCCTGGCTGGTGGGAAACATCTGCAGAGAGGAGAGAAATGGGCCATAAGGAATCCAGCTCTCCTTCAGAGAAGAGGTTCCTTTGTGTCTGGAGCAGAAGTGTAGGGTTAGGCTGGTGCAATGGTGTATATGGTGGTATATCACACACACACACACACACACACACACACACACACACACACACACACACACACACACACACACACACACACACACACACACACACACACACACACACACACACACACACACACAGTATTGGCTACCTTGTAAAACAGGTGCCCAAAGCTCAGAGACATGGGCATTTGGAGGCATTGCAAGTCCAGGGTATAAACATATACACACATCTGTCTCCTAGAGCACCCAGCTCTCTAGCCTCCATTTGGTCCATCTGTCCCTTTGTAGCCCACTCACTTCTAAGTCCTAGAATGAAAAAGAATTCCCAAGGTTGAGATCTGAGGCATCCAGAGCCTTCTTCTATAAACTAGCATTTTTGGCCCAACCTCAGGCCTTCCAACCCTACCTATGAGAGAGAAATAGCCTGCAGACTCAAAGGAAGACAGCTTTTCTACCATTAGTAATATGCTCGTTGTCCTATGAAGAGGGGCCCAAGACCCAAAGAAGGAGGAGAAAAGAAACTTCATGCTGTGTAGCTTTGGCCTAAAGACTCTCCCCCAACAAGTGGGATATTCCAGGTCATGTGTAGGGTGGGGTGGCAAAGAGCACTGTTTTTGAAATCAGAGGACCTGGCTTCAAATTCCAATTCTACTATTTCCTTCCCCCCTCTCTGGGCCTCAGTTTCCTTCTCTGTAAAATGAAAGTATTGGATTAGAAGAGCCCTAAGGTTCCTTCTAGCAATAGATCCTATGGCTAGTCCTATGTAGGCAGGTTTAAATCATATTACAATCTCTAAGAAGGCAAGAACTGTACTGTATGAGAAGCAGAACAGTGTAATAGGAAAAAACCACATTGGATTTGGATCAGGAAACTCCTCGATTCCCATGCTGACTCCCACACTAGTTTATGAGTCTGGGTAAGTTCATTAACTTCTCTGGGCCTCAGTTTTCTCATGGACAAAATGGGAAGAATGATACCTGTATTACCTACCTCCCAAGCCTAATGTGAGAAAAGCAAAGTATTATAGAGGTGAATTATTATTATTTAACTTCATATCCCCCATACAGTGGAGCTTAATAAATGTTTAGCTTCAGGTTCATTAGATACCACTTGTGTCATGCATGCACTCTTGGATTAGCCAAACCAGCTTCCTCAATGTTCCTCACACATGGACAAACATTCCCTCTCCCATTTCCATGCTTTTCCCCCTCCCATTCCTTGCCTCAAATGCCTCTTCTCCTCACCTCTGCCTCTTAGAATCTCTAGTTTCCTTGAAAGCTCAGCTTGGGTGCCACCCAGAACATTAGGCCTTTCCTGACCTCCGCCGGCCTTCCTCTGGCTTTGCGCACGATTACTTGAATACCTGGGCTCAAATTTATGGGTAACCTGAGCTCCATCCGTCCTCCTTCCCCTTGCCATGGATTAAGTTCTGGCCCTACCGAGTTCCCTCCTCTGACTCCAGTAGTAGTCAGGATTTACTGAACTCAGAGCTGACCTCATCTCTTCTCAAAAGAGGCTCTCCCCATAAACATTCTTAGACTCCTATTGCCTTTCTCAGCTATCTGCATAAGAATTACCCAAGCAGAACCATGGCCCAGGCCCCTCCTTTCTGGAAACCTACTGGAGTCATTAGCATCCTGACACTTCAGTTTTGCTTATCGGTTTTATTTTTATATAAAGTGTCTGTACTGAGGAAATCTGCATGCTCTAGCTAAATATATAGACTCAAATCGAAAGCAGAGTTGAGAGGCCCTTCTTTGGATATTCCCCCAGGCTTCCCCTCTCCCTACCACACACATATCCTTCCCCATCCTCCTGCTGTTCTTTCACTAGTTTCTGTTGGGTCTGGGTATATACCTTTCTTTGATGGTAGGAGGCCTGATGATGGAGAATGAGAAGACAGGAGTTTCCAATCCTCATAACATATCTCAAGCTCATATCTTCCTGGAGAGAAAATAAATCCATTCTCAACATCCTTCCCAAACCAGCCCTTTACTCCCCTTTTCCTGGTCCCTTTTATCCCCCATCACCTACTGGCTGTGTGACCTTGGGTCCTGAACTCCTCGGATCCTCAGTCTCATATAAAATAGGATTAATCACAGTGTTGTTGTAAGGGGCAAATAAGGCTATGTAGGTGCAGCACAGAATACATACATATTGATCAGACTTGTAATTTCATTGGTGAAGGGAATGCCAGGTGAGGAACATCCTCTATCTATAAAGATCAGGACCTGTTACTCCAATTTAAGGTCTGAGAGAGTCTCCTGGGGATACTGACAGGTTAAGTCACTTGTCCTGTGTCACATGGACAATATATGTCGAAGGTAGAATTAGAACCCAAGAACTCCAAAGTCAGCCTTCAGTCACATTGTCTTTATATACTATGTTCATGGCAGCTGTGATCATAATTCATTTACATATAAGTTAACTGTACTACAGATGTTATACCAAGTTTTATATTTTTAAAAATTATTAGGCATCTCTTTTTTTTCCCTTTCCACCTCCCTCTTACCCCAAAAAGAAAAATGGAAAATAAACCCATTGTAACAAATAAACATAATTAAGCAAAGCAAATACCCACAATGACAAAGTCCAAAAATGTATCTCATTCTAAATATTTAGTCCATAACCTCTTTGTCAGGAATTGAGTAGCTTTTTAAAAATTATCAGTCCTCTGAAATCATAGTTGATCACTGAGTTCCCAAGTTTTAAAATTGTGCTTTTTTTTTTTAACAATGGTTATACAGTATAAATTGCTCTACTGGTTCTGCTCACTTTACCCTGTATCAGTCCATACAAGTCTTCCCAGGTTTCTCTGAAACTGACTTCCTTCATTTCTAATATCATAATAGTATTCCATTACATTAATATACTGTAATTTGCACAGTTATTTCCCAATTGATGGGCTTTCCTCCTTAGTTTCCAGTTCCTTAACACCACAAAAAGAGCTGCCATAAATATTTTTGTACTTATAGGACCTTTTCCTCTTTCTTTGATATCCTTGGGGTATAGAACTAGTAGTCATATTCCTACATCAAACATATACAGTTTAGTAACTTTGTGGGTATGGTTCCAAATGATCTCTCCAGAATGACTAGATCAGTTCACAGCTTCACCAACAGTGCATCAATGTGCCCAGTTCCCCACAGCCCTGCCAACATTTGTCATTTTCCTTTTTGTGTGTTTTTATATCTGTTTTAGAGATAAAGAAACCAAGACTCAGCCATAGTGGATAGTCAATCTGGCATAGTGGGTCAAATCACTAGCTTTAAAAGATTTAGGTTGGAATCCTGCTTGGACCTCAACTAGCTGTGCGACTAACTACGGGCAAGTCACTTCTCTAATCCTCAATTTCCTCATCTGTAAGATGGGGATAATAATAGCATTTACACAGGGTTGTTTTAAAAGTCAAGTGAGATAACATATGTAAAAATGCTTGACAAACTTCATAGCGCTATGGAAATGTCAGCTGTTATTATTATTAAGTGACTCGTTTTTAGATTTTCACTTACTGGTCTTACTAGGCAAACTTAGCTCACTTGTTAAGTAAGTACTGGGTAAGTGTTTAATTAGTGCTTTTTTCTGTCCTTCTTTCCTCCCTACTGTATCAGAGCCAGAATTCAGATGTAGGTTCCTGTCTCCAAATCTAGCATTTTTCCCTCCTATACTATGATGCCTCTAAGAACCACAGAATCTCAGAATAGGTTAGGGTTTCAATGGTCATCTAGTCCAATTCATACCTAAGAAGGAATTCCTTCTCTAACATACCTGAAAAAGGGTCATCCAGCTTTTGCTTGAAGACCTTCAGGAGAGGACCAATCCATCCTACATTCAGAGAATTCTAATTATATTTCCTTAAATCAAATTAGTCAGTCAACAAACATTTATTAGGTACCTACTATGTGTCAGAGGCTGTACTGAATGCTGGGGATACAAAAAAAGGCAAAAGATGGTAGCTGCCCTCAAGGAGCTTACACTCTTCTGGGGGAGACAAGTAAACAAAGTAAATAAACAAGCTACGCAGTCTGAGTTTGCTTTGCAGTTTCTGCTCACTATTGCAAGTTCTGTTCTCTAGGGTCACACAGAATAAGTCTAATGCCTTGGCGAGAGTAATCACCTCTCCCCTGAATCTTCTCTCTTCCAAGCAAACACCTTCAGATCCTCAGATGGCAAGATGGCAAAGCCCTTCATCATTCAGGTTATCCTCCTTTGCCCAGTCTTCAGCTGACCCATGTCCTGAAAGTGTGGTACCCAGAACTAAACAAAATATCCGACATGTGGTCTGACAGGGGCAGAGTACGTACAACAGGACCATTGCTGCTGCTGCTGCCGGATTGCCAAAGGGACAGTCGGGTCTCAGCCACTCTTAGACAAAGTGCATTGGCAGGAACAACCACAACATGGTGGACCCCTCTGGAAGAGATCCCTTCTAGCCATAGTCCCAAGATTACAACGAGCCCTCTCCCACTGGGGCAGAGGGCACAGGTTACCTAGTCCTCAGTGCCAACTTTCATTTGACCAGGTGACTATAAATCTCCTCCTTTCACCTGGTTAAAAGAGGAACCAGTACTAAAATATGACCAGATTTATGCTGTAATTTCTTTAGCTTTCCACATTAGTCCATTTGTTTTGCTGTTCCTAATCTGAAAGGTGAACTGACTTTTTATAATTCCTTCATTTATAATCATTCAATTTATATATTCCTTTAAGGTTTGCAGAATATGATGCTCACTTGGAGCAGCTAGGTGGTGCATGGATAGAATACCAGCACTGGAGTCATTAAGACCTGAGTTCAAATCCTGCCTTAGACACTTACTAGCTATGTGACCTTGGGCAAGTCACTTAACCCCAATTGCCTCAACAACTACAAAAAGACTATGTTGCTCACAAACAATCTTTGCAATAGGTAGTATCAAATATGATTATTCTCATCTTACAGATTAGGAGACCATGACTCTGAGAGGTTATGACTTGTCCATTATCACATAGGAAATGTGTCTAAGGCAGAATTTGAATCCAAGTCTACTGATTTTCAGGCAGCTAGGTGTCAAAGTGGATAGAGCTCCAGGCCTGGAGTCAGGAAGACTCATCTTCCTGAGTTCAAATCTGGTCTTAGACACTTATCAGCTGTGTGACTCTGTGGAAGTCACTTAACCCTGTTTGCCTCAGTTTCCTCATCTGTAAAACGAACTAGAGAAGGAAATGGCAAATCACTCCAGGATCTTTGCCAAGAAAATCCCAGGGAATGGGCTCACCACACAACTGAACACAGTAAACTACTAATTTGCAATTTCATAATTTTCCTAGTTGACAGCTAGTCATCAGTGGATAGAAGGTTGGACCTGGAGTCAAGATCTCAGCTCAAATCTTGCCTCAGACAGCTTACTAGCTATATTAAGTGGACAAGTCAGTTCCTCTTTGTTATCTGTAAAGTGGGGATAATAATAGCGCCTACCTCCCAGGGTTATTTCGAGGATAAATGAGGTGATCTTTGTAAAGCTCGGCAAACCTTAAAGCACCGTATAAATGCTAGCTATTATGATGGTGAATATTCTCTGCTTTTCGAATACTGCGGAGCAGAAGCACACCTCCAAAATAAAGTGCCTTGTTCAGCTGGGCTTGGAGAGAACTGAGGGATAGGAAAATTATCAGCAACAGGATATTCCAGCAAATCACTCCGTCGTGCTGATACAACTCTAACTGAGATGGCTGGGCCGACCAACGTTGCATAGAGAAGGGAACTAGTGGAATACTGGTGGGGACATAACGGAAACTACTTATTTCAGAAGAACCTTGAGAGGCAACAGCATGATGTAGGCAGGGCCCTGAATTCGAGTTCCAGCTCTGCCTTCAACAGTGTGACCTTGGGTAAATCACTATCCTTTTCTGGGGCTTTTGGTAAAATGAAGCGGCTGGACCACATGATCTTTAAGGCTCGCTGCGGTCTCGGAGTTCTCAAAGCTGAAAAGAGGGGGTGGGCACCTGGGCAGAGCTGGCCTTGGGGATTGGCAGCGGCAGAGGGCAGGGCTGGGAGGAGGTTGGATAAGGGGAGGAGTCAACTTGGACGAGTGAAAAACTCCGGCCGGGGGCTGGGCTTTTCCCTTTCCTCCTCCCCTTCCCGACCGTCCCCTTTCCCTCCCTCCTTCCTTCCCTCCCCCCCTCCGGCTCAGGTTGCAGCTTCTCTCGGGAGCTGCTCACCTTTCCTGAATAGGGGAAGCAGCCGCGGTGCCAGGGCGGGGGGAGCAGCAGGGCGCGGGGCGCAGAGTTCCTCGGACCCCCTCCCGTCTTCCACCCACCCCAGGCAGGGAGCCGGAGCCGGAGCCGGGGCGCGGAGCGGTGAGTTCTGCCCTGCGAGCTGCGCGTTCGGTCCGGCTCGCCCGCCCGGGATGCACTGGGGGTGGGGTAGGGGAATGTTTGCTGGGGAAGGAGGGGGTACTGCCCGCCGTGTAAACGGAGCAAGGTACAGCGGAGGAACTCTTAAAGGGGCCGCGCTGCTCTCTGCCCTGGGGCGAGGGGTGGAAGGAGAGGCAGAGGAGACGCACTCTGTGTGTGGTATACGGTGGCGGGGGCCGCCGGAAAGCGCAGCCGCCCCAAATTCCAGGTGGTCAGGAGTAAGAGCGAGGGCATTTTCTCACGTTCATATACCCACCCACTCCACACACACCCCTTCCCACCCCTCCATTGCTTTTAACCTCCTCAATTCAAGGATTCTGCAAATCGGACTCAGGTATCCGGGCCAATTTAGTAGCCCTTGGACTCCCGTCACCACCCCCAAAGCAAAGTTTGTTGTTGCTTTTTAAAGCTCCCCTTAACAGGCTTTAAGCGTCCTTCTTCTGGGGAAGGACTTGAGGTCAGGGATCCCTTTATGAACCCGGGAGACCCAGGCATCTGAACTAGAGTCACACAGAAGGGAACCCAAGGCCTGAGGTCTGGCCAAATGCTCTCAGCCTTGACGGATTGAGGATGTGTGTTGGGGGCAATGAGGTTTTGCTGGGTGTAGGGGGGGTAGGGTTTTGGGGAATGCCCATCTGCATGCCTTCCTGTCCTTTGTAACTGAACTTAGCCCAGAGCCCAAGGGGAAGGAAGACTTCTGAGCTCAGTTGGCCTATTCTTCCTCAGGGAATGTCTGCTGGTAGTTGCTGGTAGTGTGGGAAGGGATTGGAGGGTCAGGGGTGGGCGGAAATGGATGAGTGTCCCACCTCTGACCTCCAGCCAGCAGGCTAAGGGTTGGTATTAGGGGCTAGAAGTGTGTGAAGGGTGGTTGATTCAGGGAGAGATGTGTGGTCTGGGGATTCTGAGTCGACATGGTTTAAGGACTGAATGTGTGGGAAGTGGCGGGTTAGGAATCAGAGATGGATCCCTACAGCCGGAGACCTCTGAGAGGAGAGCTTTCTCCTCTTTCAGGGTGTGGGAGAATAGTCTTCCTTGTCCCAGGAGATGATCTGGTGACAGGGGGTGAGGAGAGAAGGGAGACCCACATTGGAGAGGGAATGCTTCTACCCAGCCTCTTTCTGGTTTCCTCTGTTCTGTCTCCAGACACCCAGGCCTCATAAGAGTTCTATGCAGATTAGGAAGGGGAAATGGGAAATGGGTCTGCATAGCTAGGATTTATGAGTCCAGGGATGGATCATATCTAATTTGTGCAATTGTTGTGTAGGAGAGTTCTAAGAGCAGGTATTGGATGGAGGAGAGGTCAGCCCTCACCCCCATCCTTGGACAGCAAAGGTCTCACTGGGGCCACTTCTCAGTGACGACCCCTCTCCTCTGCCTCTAGTCCCTCTGACCCTCAGAGGTTTCTTGACAGCAGGGCCTAGCTCTGTGACTCACTGACACCTTGCCCTGTCCATCCTGTGTCAGCTCCACGTGAGATTTCCTGTGCCTTCCCCTCCCCCTCCAAGCACTCTAAGTATTTGCACATTCCATTATAGTGACCTGAGTGAACAGAACCAAGAGCCAGTAATAGAGGTGGGACAGCTGGGCCTGAGATGGAGGTTTTGAGAGAGGGGAATTAGGCAATTCTCTTTGCCTCTCTAGGCCTGGGCATATGAATCTGTAAGAAGAGGGAGTTGCACCCGATCACAGCTCCAAATCTGTGAATCTGTGGTTCGAGGAGGGAATTACACAATCATTCCATTTCCTCTGTAGGATGGGGCTGGGAAGATGTCCTTAGCGTTTGGGACAGGGCAAGGATGATAACACCTCATTGCTTGTGTGTTTGGGGAGGGAAAGTAATGTCTGAGCCCCATTGAGGTCCCTAAAACTTTCTCCGGTTGCTTAGAAAGACAGTTACTTTCCAGCATCAAAGATATATGGCTGTTCTGTTCAGCCTTTGCCCTGGCTGCTTCAGGCTGGCTTTGTTGCTTCTCTAAGTAGCTGTGATTAAGGGGTTGGCATACAAAGCCCTCTCATCACAGCCCTCCAGAGCCTTAGTCTAGGTAGGAGCCTGGTATTCCCTGGATGTCTGGGTTCTTAGACATCCCTCTCCCCTGTCCTATCTATTGCAGTTTTGATTCCTCCCAGTCTCAGCCGGGTTTTCAGAAAACAAATTGGACTTGGACAAATTACTTCATCTTTCTCAGCCTCTTGTTTCCTTGTCTATAAAATGTGGGTCTCTATGGTTGCATCCATCTTTAACATTGTAGGATTCTGTGATTCCCTCCTGATCTTTGGACTAGGACCCCCAGGGAAGGGAGGAGTGGAACTAGGGGGAGGAAACAGAAGGATGAGGTTCCTATTCCTTTGGCCCTAATCCTGTACCTGAGAAGGGGGGCTTAGGAAGCAAATAGGTCCTTGGAGTCAGTCTCCTCCCAGGGTCAGGTTTCTTGCCTGGGAGTCTCCTACTCTGGCTGGGATGAGATGGAGCTGCCTCTTAAGGTTGCATTTATTTCCTCTATAGTTCCAGGGACTCTGTTCTCTGCTGCCCTCTGCCCCCTCTTCAGGAAAAGGTTTTCCAAACTCCTGGTCTTTAAAAAAAAAAAAAAAACCCAGCCCCTACCATTGCCCCATTCACCCTCCCTTCCTTAGGACTTCCAGTCTCAGAGGGGTACTCGTAGCACCCACTTTTCTCCCTGGTTCTCCTGATCCATGCTTGGGCCCCCCAGGGCAGAGAAAAGACCTTGGACATTGAATGTCTTTGTTTGAAAGGCAAGCTTCTTCCTGATTGGTGGGCAGGGGTCTGCTCTGTGCCTGGCCAGGCAGAGGAAGGCAGGAACAGGCTCGCCCACCACCTCGATGTGAACCACTAGGTGACTATCTTTCTTGTTATGCCAGGGGAAAGAAGGGGGTGCATCCCAGAGGAGAACAGATGGAGAAACAAGGCCTGGAGTCAGAAAGGGGATCTAACTTGTTAACCAGAGACTAATAAGGCCTGTTGACATGATGGGGGTGCAAGTGGATGGCAGGGATTCAACAGCCCCTTGATCCTGGGATCTCCTTTATTTTCAGAAAACTGACTCTTCAGGGCAAAGTGCCTTCTCCAGTTCTTAATTACAGCCACTGTTCTGTTCTAGACTGCTCTTGAATAGGTTCTGCTCCAGACTCGGGTGATTAGCTTTGGCCATATAGGAGACAGTCATGCTAGACTCTCTCCCCACAACATACACCCCCATACACATGCTATGCCTCATACACAATGTCCTGCCATGACATTTTCTCTCCTTTCCCCTGCCCTCTGCCTGACTCCCCCAGATCTGGACCCTGTGCCCTTCTGACAGTACCTGCTGAGTGGGCACTTTCTCATCTCCAAGGGGAGGGGACAGAGAGAGGCCAGCTTTTCTCCTTCCTTCCCTCCCTCATGCCTCTCTCCCCTCCAACCTTAAGCCTGGATCCCAAGCCAAGCAGAGAGGGTAAGTCTCATAAAATAATAAAGTGGACCATAGGGATCATCTTAGAAAGGCAGTCTGATACAGGAGATAGCATGCTAGACTGGGAGTCAGGAATTCCTGGGTTCACATTCTGCCCCGGACACTGATCACAGTCTAGACACCTCGCCTTTCTGAGCCTCAATTTCATTATTTGTCAATAGAATACCTGTGGTATCAGATTCACAGGGTTATTAAATAAGAGTCAAATGAGACAATAGAGTATTTTGCAAACTCTGAAACATTGTTCAGACCATAATTATTATCTAGGCACAAGGTCCTAGGTTTAGAACTAAGAGGGATCTTTGAGGTTATCTGGTCTACTAATCACTTCATTTTTGCAAATATAGAAACCAAGGCCCTGAGAAGTGATATAGGTTGCCCAAGGTCAAGTCTCAGGGCTAAAATTTGAACCAGGGCCAGAATTAGGAGCAAGGCCTTCTGGTTCCAATCCAGCATCCTTTCCATAGCATTACAGCAACCCTAGCATTTTATAGCTGGGGAAACATAAGTCTCTGAACTTTATGATCATTCCCCAAAGATGGCCACAGATTGCTAGGATAGGCGGGGAGGGAGTGAATGAGACCCGGGCATCACTCTGGGAAGACAGGAAACAGTTGAACCTCCCGACTGAAAGAAAATCCATCTGTTTGCAAAGTCTCCTCTGCTCAGGGTCAGAAGAGAAGGAGAGGAGCAAAGCAGTGATACAGCGATGGACAGAAATAGACCCCAGCACTCGCTGCCCTGAAGGAGAAATTGAGGGGACACGAAAAAAAACTTCCTGGGCATCACGGTCATGGCATTTATGTTGGGCATTTATGAATACTGTGTATATATGCTTATTTATCTGCAAGTTGTTTCAAGGGAATTTAAGCTCTTTGAAGCCAGGAATGGTTTCATTTTGGGTTTTGTATCTCTTGTGCTTGGCGTGTAGTAGGTGCTTATAAATGCTAGTTGCTTGATTGATCATAGAATCAACTTAATGAAAGCTGGGGCTGTACTTTGTTGTCTTTGTAGACTCCTAGTATCTATCATAGTGCTTTGTACACATCAGATGCTTGATAAATAATTGAATTAATGAATGGGAAAGTAGAATCTCCTTTCTCTGAGGTCTTTCTGAGTAGGTAAGGCCCCCATAAACCCTCTGAACTAGGAGAGGCAGAATTCTGCCTAGAAGCAGGAAGATAGAGTAGATAACTCTTGAAGGGCCATTGTCTGTGCTCTTCTGATCAGCTGTGGCAATGGAGATAGGCTGTCTCTCCAGAGAACCAGGTATGATCAGTCTGACAGGCCCTAGCTAAGTGTACCTTGTTCAGTTTGCCCTAAATGAAGGTTCCTGTGTGGTATCAGGTCTTTTCTCCAATTATGAATTTTGATTTCATCAATTTCCCCTCCACAAGCCCAGGTTTTACCAGAGTTATTGAAAGGGCTTAGCAAAGTGGAAGGGCAGGGGACTTAGACCCAGAAGAGCTCTAGGTCCTCTTGGCCAAGTCACCCACTTCTCCTTTAAACCTCATTTTCCTCTTCTGTACAATAGGCATCATTGAAACTTAAAATAACCTGGTCAGGTCATTGGCATTGAAGGCCACATGGGTATTGTAAAGAGCTTTACAAGGGCCAAATCTTATTACTATTGTTATAAGTCCTGGCAAGTTAGTTCCCCTTCCCGACTCCAGGCCTTGTTTCTCCATTTGTTCTCCTCTGGGCTGCACCCTTTTTCTTTCCTTTGGCATAATAAGAAATATAGTTATCTAGTGGTTCACCTCAAGGTGATGGACAAGCCTGTTCCTGCCTTCCTCTGCCTGGCCAGGCACAGAACAGACCCCTGCCCACCAATCAGGGAAAAGCTTGCCTTCCAAACAAAGGCAGTCAATGTGCAAGTTACTCTGGGTCAGGACAGAGTATTCCTTAGTGAAATTTGAATTTTGTGGGGATTGGCAGTAGGGAGCCATTGCAGACTCTGGGGGATGATGAAGTCAAGTCAAGTGAACAAGCATTTGTTGAATATCTGCTGTGTGCCAGGCTAAATTCTGGGGATACAAAGAAAGGCAGAAACATCCTGCCCCCAAGGAGCCTACAATCTAATGTGACAGATAATGTGTAAATAGCGAGGTAGATAATAGCTAACATTTATATAGTGGCTTTGCACTGTTTTCCCTATATTATCTCATTTAATCCTCACAACAGTCAACGGGCAATTGTAACTTTACACAGATGCTATTACCATTCCTATTTTGCAGCTGTTGGAACTGAGGCTGAATATGGGGTGATATGAGGAGTTTCCCTTTTTGCCTTGACCATGGAGATGTGTGCTTAAGTGTCAGGTACCAGGATCCTCATGTTTGGGAAGGGGAGGATCAGGACTGGAGGTGATTCCTAAGGACATCAGGGACATGAGAACTACTCCTGGATCAGCCCAAAGAGGACATGACAAAACCAGGATTCGGGGAGTCAGAGAGCCCTTCCCTGCCCTTGGCATTAGAGACTGGACTGGATGCCATGTTCTAAGCTGCTTCCAAACTTTAGCATAGCTCCTTCCCTGAAGAGCGCAAGCATTTGGATAAGCTGTTGACTATCTTTACATTGATGCCCTAACCAACAGCTAGATGGGTTCCCCTAGTCCCACCCAAAGCTGGCCTATAGTGCCAATACTCCTGGACTAAGAATCTGAATGCTGGGTTTGAGTCCTAGCTCTGGCTCTACCCAGCTGGTCTGAGCTTGGACAGCTCACTCATGATCTACTGAGGGGATACAACATAATTGGATCACTATCTATTGCTGCCCCTCTCAGCTCCTCTACAACTGAGTAGCTGGTCTCCGAGAATTACTGTGGTTGAAAAGTACATCTCAACCTATCAGCAACTAACCTGGTAACAAGCTTTTGAACCCAAACAGGCTGGTCTTTGGATACCAGATCAGCCTTTCCTGCTTGATTAGGACCAATACTGACAGAGCCTTCAAGAGCCCAGGGTCAGCCACGAACCATAATGACACACTATCTTTCTCACTCTGTATTTCAGGGTCTTCGAACTGAGGGGGGAGTCCATTAACCCATTTATTATTCCTCTTTTGCTAATAAATTATATTGCTCAGATTGTTTCCTCAGTTGTTATTAATTCTCCACATACTTCTAGTTTGAAATCTGATCCTGTGACTCGAGTTTAACTGGGGCATTGCTCCTTGGCCACCTCTGTGACCTTGGCCACCTCTTCACCTCTCTGGGCATCATATTCCTCAACTGTAATGTGAAGGTCTTGGATTAGATGGCCCCTGAGGTGCCTCTCATCTCTAAGCTCTAAGTGGATGGTTGTGATATGTACTGCATGATAGCAAACAGCAGAAGGGCACTTTAAAATTCACACCTGCTGTGTCTCAGTTGGTCCTTACAGATGCCCTGTGAGTTGGATACTGCAGATATCATGATTCCCCTTTAACAGAAAGTGAAGTAACTGGCCCAGGGTCACACAGCTAACAAATACGGAAGCTGAGCTCTATCCATGAAACCAGTGTGCCTCTCACAGATGATAAACTGATAAGTGTGTAAGAAGATGATTAAGTGAGGGGGGGCAGGATGTCAGATGAAGGAGAATTCAATTTCATCTGTGGGGGCCAGGAAAAAGCTTTGCAGATGAGGCAGTATAAAGCCCCAGCGGGTCACGGCAGCCCTTCCCCCAGGACTAGGAATATAGCTGAGGCTCTAGCCCAGGGGAGGAGCCCTCCACTTTGGAAACCTTTCCCCCACATCAGTCAGACAATTGGAGCCCAGATATGCCCCTCCCTGACTGAGGCTCCCTCTGTCATTAGCTCCCAGCTCCCTTCCCAATGCCTCGGCTCAAATGATCCTGCAATATTAATCAAGTAATTATCGAGCTCCTTATGGGAGTCTAGCACCAGACTGGGTGCTGTGGGGAATGACAAAAAAGGGTTAGAATCAGACCTTGTCTTCAGAGAGTACAGGCTCTTGGGGGAGAAAAACTAACCCACAGGATTTTTAAGGGACGAATAATTGCTCGACTGTGATACTACTGATATGATAGATGGTCAAAGACAATCGTGGAGGAGTTGAGTCTCTAAAAGGATAGGGAGGAGTTGGATAAGTAGATGGGGGCAAGGTGGGAATAGGTCTTCCAGTCATCAAGGAGCAGCATAAGCACAGCAAGGGAGATGGGGATGGTGAGGAATCTTGCCCAGAGAAGGCCAGGGTGATGGAGATTCCGGAGATGGGATAGGCCACCCTAAGAAGCCATAAATCTCTTGTCCCTGGAAATCATCAGACAGTGGCTGGAGACCACTTGTCATGGACATTGTAGAAGGGATCCCTGCATTCCGTGTAAGCTGGACTCAATGACCTCTAACGTTCTCTCCAATTCTGAGATCTTCTGGAAAGGTTTGAGAAGAGGATGAAGGTGCGGGGAAGGTTATGCAGGATGGAGGGGGAGAAGTGTGAGTGTGATGGGGAGAGGCAGTAGGGAGCAAGTGCAGGCTGTTAGGGAGAGACATGATGAAGGCAGTGTTTTGGGAAGTTCCATTTGACATTGTGTGGAAGACTGGAGGGGGAAAGACTAGCTGTCAGCTAGAAGCTATTATGAGAATCCCGGATTGACGTGCAAGAGGCCCTGTGGACTGACAAGAGGAGGGGGAAGAGGAAGAGTAGAAAGGGAGTGTAAATAGGAATGTGACAAAAGATACCGCACAATCCTAGGGTCATGTGCTAGAGCTGGAGGAGACATCAGACACCATCTTGTTTTGTTATTGTTCATTCATTTCAGGCATGTCTGACTCTCTGTGACCCTAGTTGGAGTTTTCTTGGGACAGATACTAGAGTGGTTTGCCATTTCCTTCTCCAGCTCATTTTACAGACGAGGAAACTGAGGCAAACAGGGTTAAGTGACTTGCCTGGGGTCACACAGCTAGTAAGTGTCTGAGGCTAAATTTGAACTCAGGAAGATGAGTCTTCCCAACCCCAGGTCCACCCCACTGTCCACTGGGCCATCTAGCGGCCCTATCTTTTTTAATCCTCTTGTTTTATAGATGGAAAAACAAAGCCTCAGGGATATTAAGTGGTTTGTTGAGGTCACAAGTCTAGTGGCACCATAGTGCACAGAGTGCCAGGCCTGGAGTCAGAAAGATCTGAATTCAAATCTGAAATCAGGTACTTACTAGTTGTGTGACCCTGGACAAATCACTGTACCTCTCTCTGCCTCAGTTTTCTCATCTGTAAGATGGGGATAATAATAACACCTACCTCCCAGCATTTCTGTGAGAATCAGATGAGATAATATTTGCAAAGTCTTAGCATATCTAAGGAAAGGTGTATAGTAAGTGCATAGTGGTATATAGTATAATGGTGTATAGTAAGAACTTAATAAGTGGTTGTTTCTTTACTTCTTCCCTCCCTTTCTCTCTTCCTGCCTTCTTTCTTTCCTTCCTACTTTCCTTCCTTCCTTCCTTCCTCTCTCTCTTCTTTCCCTTTTTTCATCTTTTTCTTCCTTCCTTCCTCTCCCTTCTTTCCTTCCTTTCCTTTCTTCTTTTCCTTCTTTCCTTCCTTCCTTCCTTCCTCTCTCCATTCTTTCCTTCCTTTCCTTTCTTCTTTTCCTTCCTTATTTCTTTCCTTCCTTCCTTCCTCTCTCCTTTCTTTCCTTTCTTCTTTTCCTTCCTTCTTTCCTTCCTTCCTCTCTCCCTTCTTTCCTTC
>CM053584.1:85480537-85526543 GCA_028627135.1 Pseudochirops cupreus
CTTTCCTTTCTTTTCCTTCCTTCTTTCCTTCCTTCCTTCCTCTCTCCTTTCTATCCTTCTTTTTCTTCCTTCTTTCCTTCCTTCCTCTCTCCCTTCTTTCCTTCCTTTCCTTTCTTTCTTTCCTTCCTTCCTCTCTTCCTTTTTTCCTTCCTTTCCTTTCTTCTTTTCCTTCTTTCCTTCCTTCCTTCCCACAATTAATTGAACCCAGGTGCCTTTACAGCAGAATCAATACTCTTGATTCTATATCCAATTGTCTCCCCTTTTTTTCAGTCTCCATCCCTACTACTACTCCCCAAGACAGGGATTATTCGAAGCGACAGCTGAAGGTGGCTATGGGGAAGAGAGATTTGGGGATGGGAAAATTGACCTTGTACAGAGAGACAAACGGAACTGGAGTTCTTCTACCTTGAAAACAGAAGGCCAAGGGGAAGATTACTTAATGGTTGTCTCTCCATCTCTTCCTAGACAAAGGGTGGCAAGCAACTTTCCTTTCATCTCTCATTACCCCGTGCTTAGCCTGGTGCCTGGCACATAATAGGCTTTTACTAAATGCTAGTTAACAGAACTCTCTACTAGGGGCAGAGCAGTGGGGAAATGGGCATAAGTGAATACAATAGGGATGTAAGAATTTAACAGCCTGAATTTATATAGTACTTCAAGTCTGCAAACATTTTACATACACTAAATGCTTTACATGTAGTATAATATCTGATTATTACAATGCTCCTGGGAGCTAGGTGTTATTATTCCCATTTTAAAGAGACTCGGGTGAAATGACCTGCTTGGAATTAGTGCTAGAAGTGTCAAAGGAGGAATTTAAATTAGGCCCAAGAAAGAACTTCCTTCCATGGATGTGAGATGAAGACAGGAAGTAGTAGAATCTCCAAGTGTGTAGGAGGTAGATGGATCTACCTGAGCTGGTCAATTCCAGCCCTGCCTCCATTGGGATGACACCTGAAGGGCAGCTCGAGCAGAGATGAATGGTCTATGGGGACTGTCCTGGCATGCATCTCAGCCTCTCTGGCAGAGGGAGGGATAAGCAGAATTGAATGGCTACCCCATAATTCTGAGTTCGTCTCTTGGGCAGCATGCCTTTGGGCTGGTTTCCCAAAGAACATCCCCATCAATTATTTAATCAATAAACATTTATTAAGCATCTACCCTGTGCCAGACACTGCACAGCACTGAGGCCCAGGCTAAAACAGTCCCTGCCTTCGAGGGGCTTGTGATCTCTCAGGGAGATAGCACATATATACATAAATCTCAGTGCAGTTAACAGAAAAGGCTGCACTAAGACTTTTGGGACACTCTGTATGCAAAATAAACACAAAGTGATTATTTCGGGGAAGTAACTAGCAGCTGGGAGGATCAGGAAAGATCTCATGGAGAAAGAAGGGGGGCCCTGGGACAGAACTTTAAGGAAGCTAGGGAGTCTTCAGGATGGAAACAGGGAGAGACTACATTCCAAGCCTGAGCAAAGGCATGAAGAGGGGAGAGTATCGCATATGTATAACAATAATACCAGCTTGTTGGACTGTACAGTACATGAAGGGAAGTATTGTAGTTGTTCAGTCATTTCAGTCATGGCTGACTCTTCATGACCCCATTTGGGGTTTTCTTGGCAAATATACTGCAGCGGTTTGTCATTTCCTTCTCCAGCTCATTTTACAGATGAGGAAACTGAGGCAAGCAGGATTAAGTGACTTGTCCAGGGTCATACAACTAGTTAGTATCTGGAGCTGAATTTGAACTCAGAAAAATGAGTCTTGTCTCCAGAACTGGCACTCTAATCACTTGTGTGATTAGAGAATTATATAATATAGAAAAGACAAGAATTATATAATATAGTTGGAGTGATAGATTGAAGGCAGGCTGTAAAGGGCTTTAAATGCCCAGCAGAGGAGTTTTCATTTGATCCTAGAGAGCCACTGGAGTTTATTGAGTATGGTATGGTGGATAGACTTGGAGTCCAGAAGATTTGGGTTCAAATCCCACCTTAAACATTCACTTGCTGTGTGACCCAGCCCAAAGCACTTAGCCTCTAGCCTCTCTGGGCTTCAGCACAGCCATCTGTAGAATGAGGGGGCAGAACTTAATGTCCTCTCAGGTCCCTTCCAGGGCTATGATGCTATGATTTTCTTGAGTGATATCTCAAGGAGAGTCTTATTACTTGAGCCCTGAGGAAGACAAATAAAGTAAAACTCACCCAATAGAATGTAAACTTCTAAAGGGCAAGGATTGTTTCATCTTTGTCTCCATTGATAGCTGTCACTTAATTTTTTTTTTGCATTAGATTGGATCATAAAATAAACATAAATCCTATTGGTGGGATTCACAGTGTAGAGGAGGGTAAATACTGGGCAGCTAGGTGGCTCTGGGCATAGAGCACTGGGCCTGAAGTCAGGAAGACTGAGTTCAAATCTGGCCCCAGATACGAACTAGCTGTGTGTCCCTGGGCAAGTCACTTCACCCTTTTTGCCTCAGTTTCCTCATCTGTAAAATGAGCTGGAGAAGGAAATGGCAAACCACTTCAGTAAGTTGGCCAAGAAAACCCCAAATGGGGTCAGTCACGAAGAATCATACACAACTAAACAATAACAATGAACTGGGTGGAGAAGGTTAGGGACATTGAGGGACGGGGAAAGGCCCTACCCAGGGGTAGGGGCCAAAGATTTTTTGAGCCTGTCTTTTCAGGTTTTGGAAGGAGGTGTAAAGAGAGAAGGTGGTCATTTCAGCTCCCAGATGCTCTAGCGCTCACAAATACAATTCTCCAGGGAAATATTGTCTTCTGGTGGGCTTGGGTTTAAAGTAGGAATGGAGAAGAGTTAGGCAGCACGATGAAGGCTTGGAAATCTCCCCTTTAAGAGACACAGAAGTAAGCTTTTACCCTACTCTGCTGACCCCGCCCTACTTCTTAAAAGGATGACCTCATTAATGTCCCTGCCATGTTCCAGGTCGGGCTGTGGGCTTGGGTTTGGTTCCTCCCTGGTCATGAGTCAACCCACAGGGAGATGCTAGGCTGAGTTGGGGGAACAGAGGAGAACAATTCCTTTGTCCATTGTCTTCCTTTCACGTCCTACTTTGATCCAAGAGCTCCTTGTTTCATCCAAGAGACTCATCGATGAATCTCCCCACCCATCTCAGACCCCTTTCAGTTCACCAGACATAACCCAGCCTTGTCACAGAGCTGTATTCTTTTGTATGATAGTTATCTGCATATGTGTCTTAGCCTGAGAACTCCTTGAAAGCAAGACCTGTTATGTCTAAACTTTGCATCTCCCCCAGGGCCCAGCACAGCCCATTTTGTGTTTTTTGTTGTTGTTGTTAGTCTATGACAAAGCTCTAAGGAATTTTCCAATTCTTTGGCTGCAAGTTATTTTGCCCATTTCCCCCCTCCCCCACCCCCACCTACCGCTATCTATCTGGGTTTTCCAGAAGTTTAAAGATCTCTAGGAAAAGTGATAGATTCTACTCCCTCCCATCATTTTCTGAGCTGTAATGTCCATTCTTCCTTTTGAAGTATGCCTGTATCATTCCACCTTTCACTTTCTGTCCTTTTTTAAAAATTTATTTGTTTTATTCTGAACTTAAGAGATAAAACCAACATTTCCATAACAAAGTAGAAGAGAAAAACAGGGTTGCACCTGAAATTGCAGATCCATCATATACAACTTGCTTTTCCTTTCAAATATACAACAAAGTTATCATATAACTTTCTTTTTTTCCTTTTCTCTCTCCCCCCTCATCTTCAAGATGGTTACCATTAGACACAAATGTGTGTGTGTGTGTGTGTGTGGTTGTGTGTGTGTGTGTGTGTGTATGTGTGTGTGTTTTCTGGATGCCGACAGATCTTCCTTCATAGGATCTTTGTGATTATCCTTTTTAAAAATAAAATAAGAGCTATCTGCACATGTCTATTACAGTACCTGCCATATGCACTTACGTATATTGGGTGCTCAATCCATGTTGGTTAAATGAATGAATGAGTGGCCCAGGTGATCCTGTACCTTTTGAGGGGAGCATAGGAGAAGGACAAGAACTATGTCAATTTGGGCTTCTTGGATCTTGCTAAAATCCCAAAACAAACCTGTTCCAAACGGGAAAGGTGAGATATAGAAAAATCGATGATTTTCCTTGGTAATGAAGGCCATGGGCACGTCCTCCCTACTATTAACTCACTTTGAGACCTTGGGCAAACCACCATTCTGGTTAAGTAAGGCATTTAACAAACTGATTGATCTCTAAGATTGATGCTATCTCTAAAAATCTGGGAATTTAGATTCATTGCTGGAAACCTTGCAATCAGTATAGTGCAGTGGAAAGAATGCTGGCCTTTAAGTTAGAAGACCTGAGTTCAAATCTTGGTTCTATGTTTACTACTTATGTGACCTCTCAAAAGTTGCTTAATCTCTCTGGACTTTAGTTTCCTCATTGGTAAGATGAAGGGGTTAGGCTAGATGACCTCTGAGGCCCCTTCCAGTTCAAAATCTATGGTCCTTTGACCTCTTATTGGGACAAGGCTGCTTCAGAGATGATGGGGCATTTGTCCAGTGGCCTCCACTATAGAGCAAGGAGGGACTGATCTAGAAACTCTGCCACCTAACCTAACCCTGCCTCCTGCATGCCAAACGGAGGCTGTAAAAATCTGCTTTAAATTCCAATCATTGCCTCCAAAGAATCTGCTGTGGGAGGGGGGGAGGTAGAGTTGAGTTAATCCCTTCTGGCTTCCCCAGGGGTGATTACCTCTGAGGATATAAAGTCTTATGCTGCCTCCCTTCCCTAGCCCTGGCTACCTTACAGCTACTTTGGAGGTAAGAAAAGCTAGGGGACACAGCACCCCCCCCCCCTAGAACGAGGGTTTTGTTGGGGGAGCAATGGAGAGCTTGGCTTCCTCATGAAGATACAGGTTTGAAATCTACTACAGGGCAACAAAGCTGCTTTGGGCAAGCCATAACCTTTGTATTAGAGAGGACGTCAGTGTGATGAGGAGAAGAAACGTTATCAGTTCAATCACCAGCCTCCTGTTGGAACCCTGGCCAAGTTTCCCCAGTCGAAAGGGAATGTCTCCAGAAAGACATTTAGACAAATGTCTGAAGATGGTTGTGACGTCTGTAAAGCTCAGTCGACCACAGTCTTTTGCTCTTTTGAAACATTCCTAAAGCTGGCAGGGAGGTACAGGCTGATGGAACACATTTGTCTGGACCCAGGCCAGGCTTTCACTTTGACTTTTTCTTTGGGTGAGGGAACCAGCTGTTGGGCCCTCTAGTCTTTTCGAATTAACTCAGAGTCACCTCCCCTTTCCTTCTGGGTCTGAGCCAGCAATGTCAGGGATCTGAATGTCAAGGTCAGGTCATCAGAGGACAGGTCATCGTCCTCTAGACGAGGTACCTATTTGATAGAGGTCAATAGATAAAAGTGAGGGAATAAGAAAAGGAGGGGTATGAGAACAGGGAAGAGTAAGGACCATTGGGATCACAGGATCATCATCGTTATTGTATTAGCTGGCATTTTTGTAGTGCTTTAGGGTTGACAAAGCCCTTTTTAATATATGACATCATGTGAACCTCACAACAACAACCTTATGAAGTGTATGCTAGAGCTATTACCCTAATTTTAATCTGTGCAGCACCATCATGACCTGGTGGATAGAGATCTGACAAGAAAGACCAGGGTTCAAGTCCTGCCCCAACACATACCAGCTCTATGACTCTGGGCAAGTCATTTAATATCTCTGTGGCTCAGGCGACTCTCTTAGACAGTGAGTTACAGAAAAGCTGCCAGCTTGCATTGGTAAAGAGAGTTTCCTCACCTGGGAGTCCCTGATATCAGATTTGCCAAGCTTAAGTGGGCTGCTTAGAAAACTCCCAAGAGCTCCCCAAATCACATTAAAATGTAATTGGGAAATGGTTAGCAAAAATTTTAAAAATACAGTACAACATAGATAATGTTACTTTGTGGTTTTTCAGGTCAATATGCAACTATTTCTATTTGAGTTTGACATCACCTCCCTCTCCTAATGAAATCACAGCTCCATTCCCCATCCCTGTATGGCCTCTCTCAATTTAAAAATCAATTTCGCATGTGGTCTCTCACTTGATAGCAATGGAGGGATGGACAATAGAGATTATTATCCCCATTTGGCAGAAGATCCAACTGAGGCACATGGAAGTTTAGTGGCTCTCCAAATGTCACACCACTCATTACTGCCAGAGTAAGAATTTGAACTCAGGTCTTTGGCCTAGAGTGCTTCTCCCATTATACTATGCTTTGACTGCTCTTCTGACTTACCTCCACTAGCAATGGTGGCCTGTCCCTGCTCCTGCCAGTCCAACACTGAGCTTGTCTTGGGGTCCATCCTTTCCTGACTTAGGGCAGCAGCCTTAACCCTAATGCCAGCCTCTCCCAGAGCTGCCCGGGCAGCTTGTTTGTGGCCTTCTCAGCTATCCAATCCCAAAGCCATAGAGTTAATCTTGTGGTCTGGGGTGGGGCAACCTCTACTCTTTTTGGGGTAGGGGGAGAGCAGGGTGGAGGAAAGGCTAGACATCCAGGGACCAGTGGCCTGGCCTGTTCTGGCCTGCTGGAGCTGGGGGAAGGGGTGGTTCCTGACGTATTGACTCATGACCATGTGGTATAATGGAAAGATTCCCCCTGGTTTGGGAGTCATGAGACTTAGGTCCTAGTCTAGGCTTTATCACTAAACTGCTTCTACCTTGGGTTAATCACTTCCCTTCCCCACCTTCAAGGTC
The DNA here is from genome assembly GCA_028627135.1 of Pseudochirops cupreus. Classification (NCBI taxonomy): domain Eukaryota; kingdom Metazoa; phylum Chordata; class Mammalia; order Diprotodontia; family Pseudocheiridae; genus Pseudochirops; species Pseudochirops cupreus. The sequence continues at coordinate 85,487,284 of CM053584.1, forward strand.
CTTAGTGACCAGCTGTGCTCCAAGGTTCCATCTAGAGTCTAGACCAGCATTCTATGATGGGGAGGAGGGGGAATGACGGGTCTTATTCCTGGGCCCCGTGTGAACCATTAGCTCATCCTCAGGAGGGTTAACAGGACAGCAATTATTGGCTCTCTGGCTCCTCCTCCCCTTCATCTTCTCTTTCATTCACTCTTATTCAGTTCTTCACCTCATGGCTGACTGTGCTCTGTATTTCCCTCCCTCCACCTAGAACTTTCAAAATCTAAAAGCATTTTATTAGTGGCAGGGAAGCATCTACTTGCCAGCTTGGCTAAGCCTACCTTTTTTGGATGGAGTAAACCAAGAAAGTAGGTTGGCATTCAGGGCTGCCTGTGCCCCAGAACGCTTCCTGGAATACTTTTCTTGGGGTACCTTTATTGCTTGGCAGGGAATCAAGATTCAGATTTGACTGGGGTCAAGAGGGACAGAATAGAAGCTAGTGATGGCATGGGGGTTGGCAGAAAAGACAATTTAAATTTTGGGGAAGGGGGAAGGGTACCTCCTGGAGAAGAAGAACATCATGGTGTGGGTGTCTGGTTCTGTCATTAATTCACTGTGTAGACTTGGGCAAATCACTTCCCCTCCATGAACCTCAGCGCCTTCATCTGGAAAATGGGGGCATTGGACTCAATGATTTCTAAGGTCCCTTCTAGCTCTCAACATTTGTTGATTCTCCCCCTTTTCATACTAGAAGGAAAGCAAAAGTGAGTAAGTATATCTAGGTTTTTGTGTCTACATGAGCACTTGGCTTGCTCCCAGGCCTTTTCCCTCAAGCTCCTCTCTCCTCTGCCCATGCCACATACTCTCCTCCTCCCCTGTCCCTGCAGGAAGTGCCTGGGTAGACTGGCGTCAGCTCAGGAGGAAGTAGACAGGAGAGTGGGGTTGAAAACTTTCCAGAGTGACCTGGATGGGGGAAGGAAGACAGTTCTGTAAGGAGGGGCCCATGACCCAAAGCAGAGATACTCTAGCCTGCTCCAGGCTGATGGGCTTGGGGCAAGCCAGGAGAGTGTCCATCAGGACTGGGTTTCCCATGACAGATTTAGTCCCCTTTATTCTGTGTCCCTTTCAGTCCCCCCCACCCCCATCCCAGCTCACCATTTGCACTCAGGCCCTAACCAGGGTCAATGCAGTCTTCTTCCCTCTCATCCTTCCCACTCCCAACAACTTCTTTAACTCATTGATGACCCAGGCAAACTAGCCCTCCCCCGCAACACTAGCATCTCCCTCCTTACCCTGGCACCAATCATTCAGTGACAGCCCCGGCTGGCTCCTCAGCCCCAGGGACAAAAGCCATACTGTGCCACTCTGCCCTGCCCTGGTCCAGCTATAAACTGGGTCACACTGAGACCTTCTGTCCCTAGCTTAGGGCTGAGAGGAAGACGGCACCAAGGTGACAGGCCTCTTTTCCTGACTCTCCCCTTTCCCTCACCCCACAAATCCAGGGAGCTGATTCTCCCCAGGGAAACTTGACAGAAGGCAGCTTGTGTTTCAACCTGAGGAACAATAATTCATTCACTGTCTAGGCTGACCAGTCATACCAGGGACTGTGCTGGGTTCAATACCCTGATTGTGCCTGGCAGAAAGAGGGCGTCCACTCTCCAGCTGCGGTCATCTCTTCCCCAGTTGCCTGTTCCTCATCATCTTCAGGAAATCATTCCCTGAGTCTTCCTATCATTTCTCTTGCTACAGGGCTAGCCTCTTGCCTCTTCTTCCCTGCTGCAGAGCAAGACATTCTTCCTTTTTAATACACGTGTGATCATGTAAAACATTTCCATATTAGTCATTTTGTGCAAGAAAACTCAAACAAGAAAGAAAGCAAGCAAGCGAGAAATTTTGGTCTGTATTCAGATGACGTCGGTTGTTTCTCTGGGTAGCATTTTCCATCATGAGTCCTTTGGGATTATATTGAATCATTGTTTTCCTGGCTAAGTCATTCAAAGTTTATTTGTTTGCTTTTGTTGCTTTTACTATACAACATTCTCCTGGTTCTGCTCACTTCAGTTTGCATCAGTTCATGTAAGTCTTTCCAGGTTTTTCTAAAATCATACTGCTTGTCATTTCTTATAGCACAGTAATATCCCATTATAATCATATACCACAACTTGTTCAGCCATTCCCTAGTTGATGGGCATCCCTAGAGCAGGGATTCTTAACCTGGAATCCATGGATCCTCACAGCAGTTCTCAACCTGGGGGTTATGTTCAATTTGTAGCAATGAAAATACATCCTGCATATCAGATATTTACATTACGATTCATAACAGTAGCAAAATTGCAGTCATGAAGTAGCAACGAAAATAATTTTATGGTTAGGGGTCACCACAACATGAGGAACTGTGTTAAAGGGTCACAGCATTAGGAAGGTTGAGAACCACTGCCTAAGGGGTTAGAGATAGAGTTCAGGGAATCTTAAATGGGGGGAAAATGGCATCTGTATTTTTCACTAACCCATAGCATTTCCTCTCTTTATGAACATAGTAAGAAGGGGTCCATAGGTTTTACCAGATTGCCAGAGAGGTCCATGACACAGAAAAGGTCAAGCACTCATGTTCCAGGATACAGCTGAATCTCATATCCTCTCATCACCCTTGACTCCTTACCAGCCAGCCAAGTCCAAATGATTTATCTACTCCAACCCCACCTCCCTACTGCTGAAACCCCAGAGAGAATAGGCCCCGGCAGAGGTGGATCTTCTCTCTTCTCTGATCTTAGTGCCTCTGGAATATAGGACTGAGGTTCTCTACCAACAGGTTTATCATGGAACCCTGAAGAGCATAGCTGTGACTTCAAGGCAAGTTCCCTTTTGTTTTAGGAAGTTGGCTGGCAGCTTCCCTCCCAGAAAGTTTTAAACCAGTTCCCCACCTCCCCCAGTGGGAAAGCTGGGTGGAGATTTATAGTGACTGCTGGTGTATTCCTGAGTCACAAACTGAACATGCCACCCCATAAATCCCCAGTCATAGGATGGCTTTATGGGGATGCCCTGTTTTCAGAGGGTGGAATGGCTGGCCACTCCTGGGTGGGGCTAGGATGGAGCTCACGATAAGCCCAGGGCCTCTAAGCTGACCCCCAAACTAAGCCATGGCCCCAGTCATATCTAGAGAAGAGCTGCCATTGAATCCTATGACTCCTCTCCTCCCTCACATCCCCGTAGGCCATGGGAGGTGAGAGTGAGCAGAGAGATCCTCCAAACTTTAGGATGGTAGCTGTAAGGAGAGGGAACATGGGATGGTGGAGAGAATGTTTAGACTTGGAGTCTGGAGAGTCCTAGACTTGCATCTCACCTACACACTTACTAGCTATGTGACCTTGGCTGGGGGAGGGGGGGGAGAGGGACAGGTCATTTAACCCTGAAGGTTCCCCTTCTCAGTTTCTCTTTTCGTAAAAGGAAGATAAAAATATTCACACTACTCCTTTTATTAGGCATCTAACGTCTTTTACAATCTGGCTCCAGTCTACCTTTCCAGCCTGATCATATACAATTTTCCTTCATGTACTCCACATTCAGCCAAACTGACTTTCTCACATATCTCACAGATGTCATCTCCCATCTCCAAGCCTTTGCATACACCAGCTGCCCCCCCATGCATGAAATGCACTCCCTTCTCAACCTCCAACTCTTAAAATCCCTTGTTTTCCTCAAGACTTCACTAAATGAGGAGAGAGCATCAGTCCTGCAGAGAGGAAGACCTGAGTTAAAATCTGGCCTCAGACTCTTACTAGCTATGTGAGTTTGGGCAAATCACTTAAACCCTATTGCCTCAAAAAAAGAAAAAAAAGAAAAGGCTTAGCCAAATGAGGCCTTTTCTGATCCCTCTGTTGCTAGTGCCTTTTTCTCCAGTTTCCTTGTATTTATTTTGTGTAGAGAGTCAGCATGGCATATTGCTTAGAGACCTGGCCTTGCAACCAGGAAGTATTCCTAGTATCTCTAATGCAAATGGATTGACTACAGGCAAGTCACTTGTTTTCTCTGTATCTTAGGTAGCTTTTCAGGACTATTTAAGTTGTAGAGATGTGATTAGCATTAGTAGTAGGCATTTCCTAGCTTGGGAGTTCCCCATGCTAGTGGACACACAAATCTAATCTCCCCTTCCTATATTTTGTGTCGACTTTTCTTTGTGTGTATGTTATTTTCCTTGTTGAAACGTGGTCCCCTTGAGGGCAGGGACTTTTTAGATTGTGTCATCTGTAACCCCAGCACTAAGGTGCTTAATTAATGCTGCTTGATGGACAGATTGATTACCCACCTTACTAGACTGTCATAAGGAAAGTGTTTTATAACTTTAAAAGCACTTGACAGAGATTTATTATTATCCTTAACGTTCTAGGGCAAAGGTATTTTCCATTCCTATGTGAGGAGTCTCTCTTGTTTCCCTCTGGCTCCCCCCACCTCTGGTGGTCTCCATCCCAGACACCTCCCCCTTCATCTTAGTACACAAACAACTGATTTGTGACTCAGGACAGCTGGGTCCTGTTCTTGGTCAGCCCTGATGTGGAGCCCCGGCCCTGCCCTCCCTGGCTTAGAGGAAGACCCTACTGTTCCCATAGTGCATACATAAGGCATTCTTTCTATTGTTGGGCTGTAGGGAAGGGGTGTTGTAGGAAGGCAGAGGCCTAGAGATGGGTGGGGGGAGGGAACCTGAAGATGACTCATCAGTCTGAAAGCTTAGTTGCTGAGGGGGAAAAAACAAAACATGCATTTTCCTCTCTTGAGAGCCCAGCTGGATGGTGAGAGATCCAGGACTGCTAGAGAGGTATTCATGATAAGAAACCAGTGGGGAGGCACTCCAAAGCCAAGTCCTAAACTGGTAAAGAAAAAGTAGGAGCCTCTGAGTACTGAGGGGCTACCTGTAGCCCCACCTCATACTAATTCTACCTGAACTATTTCCAGTGTCTTTTCTGACTCTTTAGTTTTACCATGTAGACAATGGATATTTTGCCATGTGGGCCAAGGCTATCTCAGCTTGGTGGGAGGAGTTATATGTGCACCGTGGCTAGAAGTTGACCCCACATATCCCCAGTCATCTTATGACCATTTGCCCTTGATGGTCATTATCATTTTTTTAAATGTTTTTAATATCTGAAACTCTATTCTGGCCACTGTATAGAAACAGTTCAGACATAGCTTCTGCCCTCTAGAAACTTCTAGTCCAGGGGCAGGTGTGGCCCTTTGAATCCAAACCTTACAAAACAAATCCCGCTAATAAAAGGATTTGTTCTGTAAAATTTGGACTCAATCAAAAGGCTAAAACCCGAGGGCCTAGAAGATCTTGAGGTCACGGGTTCCTTAGCCTCGTGATGGTCTAAAACAGTTTAGATTAGAATACAGAATACACATTAGAATTTGTAGTCTAACCGGACCACTAATGATAAGAGCAAGTGCATTTCATGTACCTTTCTCCCAGGCTGATGTATACAGTTAGGGATGAGGTACAAAGCCTGTCATCTACTTATCACAGATGCTGGGGAAGGGCTTACTGCATTTCATGGGAGGTTAGACCTTTATTGTCGCTTACTACTTTAATATCTTAGGATTTTTTAAAAAATCTGATTTTTATTGAAACCTTTTGTTTTTGCATTATATCCATTTCCAAATGTCTTCTCACCCCAACCCCACCTCCCCAATCAAGCCATCTCTTTTTAAATTTCAAAAAAAGAGAAGGTAAGGCAGTTCAGCAAAACTAATCAATAATTGACCAGATCTGATAGGATATGCAGTATTCCATACCCATAGGTCCTCCCATCTCTGCAATGACCTTGGGCTAAGGTAATTTTTTTCTCACTTTTTTGGGGTCAGGCTTGTAATTATACAAGGTTTGATTTTGCTTGTTCTTCCTGTTTAATATTCTGGGAGTCTTCCTGGGCTCAGTTTTCTCTAACATAATAGAATTGGAATAAGCAATTTTTTAAAAGTTCTTTCCAGCTCTGACATTGTAGGAAGTGGGATTTTAGGACTCACTGAAATGACGAGAAAGCAATCCCTTGGCAGGAAAGCACTGTCAAGGCGGAGAGTCTTAGTGTTGAAAGGACTCTAGGAAATCATTTAGACCAACTTCTTGCCAAATACAGGAATGACCTTGAAAGCATATCTGCCAGGTGGTCAGTCACTAATGATATAATGGATGGTAAGTGCTTTGCAAAGTTTAAGGCTCTCTTAAAGAAATGTCTGTTGTTATTCAGGATCTGTTTGAGCACTTTACTTCTTGGTGAACTCATTCTTCTTTCTTTTTTTGTCTTTTTGGAGGGGGGGAGGCAGGTGAGTTGCCCAAGATCACACAGCTAGTGTTAAGTGTCTGAAATTACATTTGAAATCAGGTCCTCCTGACTCCAGGGCCAGTGCTCTATTCACTGCGCCACCTAGCTGCCCCTTGGGGAACTCATTCTTTCATTGCAAAGTTCTGATCATTAAGTAACTTTCTGGTCGTGAGCCAAAATCTGTCTCCCGGCTGGCACTTCTTCACACTACTCCTAGCTCTGCTCTTTGGAGGTGGGACACAAAGAAATACACTGATTTCCTCTGCTATCTCACAGCCCTGTATGTGCTAGAAGGCAGTCATCTTTTCTGTAGAGCAAACATCCCAAGTTCCTTCCTCAAGCAAAATGGCTCCCTTACTTTCCTAATTCCCCTCTAATTTACCAGTCTTTTTAAAAACGTGACATGTTTTGATCACACATATGTGTGGTTAACTAGGCGAGCAGATACAAAAATGATTTGGCTGTTCTAAGAAGAGGAACAATGCCTTTAAAAGGGTAGTTAGGCTCTTTTATAAACCTTTTCAAGGGGATCAGAAAGGAAACTCAGCCATGCCTTCTCCTTTCAACTCTCAGCAACTCCCTTGGCCAGGCTCCTCTCCCCAGTCTCCCACTCATTAGCTCTTTATCCCACGCCCTCAAAAGCCCTAATCTTTGACTTGTATATGATGTCCATAACTCAGCCCTTCTACCTATATGAATTAGCAAAATGTTTTTATTTTACTCTGTGAAATGATTACAAAGTAACAAGGTAAATTTTTTATTTAAACATAAGAACTTCAACCACTAAGGCAGAGACATGTTTGTAAAACTTTTACAACTTTATCTCCAAAAAAAAAAAAACCTCAAAAGATACGTGTTCCACACTTTTAAACCTAGTCTTCATCAACAAAAGAGCCAATCAAGCCCTAATTTGTAATGTTTGCCAGTTTCTGAGGTGTTAATGCCCACACCTAAAATTTAACAATCAGTTCTAGGGAGCCACTGTGAGCTGGTTCCAGCACATTCTTGAATTCAATATAACCAATGTTTATTACTATGTAGTGGAAACTGTTCTAGATCTGGAGGATGCAAAGGCAACAATGAAACATTTCCTGGCCTCTAGGAGCTGACATCCCTAGGGGGGAATGCAGCTGGTACACAGAGAAGTAAATACAAAGTATACAGTATTCAAAGTAATTCTTTTCTTTTTTGGAGGTAGTTGGGGTTAAATGATTTGCCCAAGGTCACAAAGCTAAGAAGTGGCTGAAGGCAGCTATGAACTCGGCCAGCACTGTATGCACTATGGCGCCACCTAGCTGCCCTTATGCAAAGTGATTCTGAGAGGGAGCTAGCACAAGGCCCTGTGAGTACAGGATGGGGGAAGAGAGAAGGAATCAGGTCTTGTGCAGGAGGGGCAGCTTGAGGCCTGCTGTAAAGAGAGTCTGTGCAGCAGAGATGAAGACAGGCTGCATTTCAGACCCAGCAGTGCCCCTGGGCCTTTGGACATGGAATGTCATAGATAGAACAACAGGCCAATTTGAAACAGAAAATATCTGAAATAAAATTCATGGGGAAAAAATGAGCATATGAAATAAGACTGGGAAAGTAAGTGGGAGCTAGATTATAGAGTGCTTCCTTTCATCTCTAAATTCCTGTCATTGAAATGAGTGTTGTTCCCTTTTAGGACTCAAATATTCGCTCTGGGAATGCTATCATTACTTTGTTCTCTCAGTGGTGGCAAATTATCACTCACCGAGGGTCATTTTGCATTTTGCCAAAAGGCATCAAGGCAAAGGGACGATGAAAAAATAATGTCAGATTTTGGGGTCTGAGAACCTGACTTTGCCACTTGCATGCCCTTAGCCAAGTCAATCCTCTTCTTTGGGGTTTCAAATTTCCCTTTTGCAAAATGAGGAAGTTTTATTTAGATGTTTTCTTAAGGTCCCTCCAAGTTCTGATTGACTTAATCTAACAATGGCCAATCTGAGAGGACCCAGGAACCGCTTCTTCCTTTTCTCTTCCCAGCCTTTGAGGATCTCCTAGGTGTTTGTTGTTGAAAACCTCAAACCAAGCTGGCTCCTCTGCCCTTGCTTATTGTGTAGTATTCAATCGTTTTCAATTGTGTCCGACTCTTCATGACCCCATTTGGGGTTTTCTTGGCAAAGATACCGGAGTAGTTTATCACTTCCTTCTCCAGCTCATTATATAGATGAGGAAACTGAGGCAAACAGGGTTAAATGACTCACCCAGGGTCACACAGCTAGTAAGTGTCTAAGTGTCTGAGGCTGGATTTGAACTCAGGAAGATGTCTTCCTGACTCCAGGCTGGGTGCTCTATCCATCGTGCTGCCTTCCCTTGCATATAGTATAGGACAACATCCGGAGGAGGATGTCAGGTGATCACTTCCCATTAGGGGATCCTACCTCATAATTTGGAAAAAGTTCTGAGATGAAGATTCCTTCATCCTTTCTTGTAGGACTTCAGCAATCCTGGATAGGTTCGAGGTCTTTTCCCAATGATTGGCAGGGAACAACTGCTGTAGGCCAGGGGAATGGAGGCTCCCTAGGTTGACTGAGGACAGAGGGATGTGATCATTGAGCAAAGCAAACATGGTACTGACCCATAATCCCTTAAGCCAAGAAGATCCAGGAGGGGCCTGGTTGCCATGGCAATGATACATTGGCCAGTGGTAGGGAGGGGAGTATCCAGTCTGGAATCGGTCCTGACTGCCATGCCAGATAAAAGCCCAGAGGGAACGTGAGGTTGAGTATCTCCCATTAGGGGCCCCATCTCAGTTTAGGGGAGGGCTCTGGAGAGATCAAGGAAGTGGATGTTGAAGGCATTCTTTCTTCCCCAGACCCTATCTGAGCCATGGTCATAGGCAGACGATAGGGCAGCTTTCCCGGGCTAGAGGGGAGAAGGAAACAGTCTGGGGGTGGAGACAATAGTGAGAATATCAGGAGAGGGGAGGAGGAGAAGGAAGAACCTTGGACAGGGACAGCAGCCGGTGTCCCCAAGGAGTTAGGGCAGCATCTACAGGAGCTTGCCTGAACCCCCTTCGCTTTTAGATTCATAGATTTTTAGGATCTGGAAGGCACCTTAGAGACTGTCTTATCCAAGCTCCTTGTTTTAGAGATGAAGACATTTAAGGCCAAAGAGATTGAGTGATTTGTCTAAGGTCACACAGCTAGTCGATAGCACTGCAGGGATGGTTCTCCTGAGCTGTGCTCTCTCCCACTGAGGATTCCTAATTTAGCTCTGAAGGCTTCAGCTAGGAATGACACCTGTTATCCTCTCTCCTTTCTCCCTACGCCACCTTCTCCAGTTCTTCATTGCTCTTGAACCATTTCTCTTTCTTAACATTTATTTTCACTGCTCTTCAACCTATAGCTGTAGCAGAGATGGAGGTGAGAGCCTGCTAGTTCTGGTCCATATTCTCCCATCCCATCCATCTCTTTGCTTCTGCTCCCTGGGGGCCCAGGAAATGCTGGAGAGTGAGATGGGGGGATAGAGAAACAAAGTTATATCAACTAAGATCAGAAGGCTGGCCTACATTGTGTGTTGATGTGGGTCTCTTGGACATAGAGAACCCTAGACTAGGGACTAGGAGTAGGAGACACAATCTGTGTCCTCAGGGAGCTGCCAGTCTGAGGGGGAGACAGCACATGTACACAGAGGTCATGAGCAGAGAAACAAGGGCCCATTATTTATTTATTTTTAAAAATATTTTTCCTTTTTATTTTATTTATTTTTAAATTAACTTTTGTTTATTTTTAGTTTACATCATTGATTTCCACAAGATTTTGAGTTACAAATTTTCTCCCCATCTTTCCCCTACCCACCACCTCAAAATAGCGATCCCACCATATACCCCCTCCCCCAATCTGCTCTCTCCTATATCCTCCCCCTTCACGACTCTGACTTTCCGATAGGGCAAGATGGATCTCCCGACCCCAGTGCCTGTATAAGGGGCCCATTGCTTAGACAAACAATAATAAAAGCTATCATAGGCAATACAGTGTGGTATAGATCAGTGATATCAAAGTCGAATAGAAACTGATCCCTGTATATTGACTTAGAAAACAGCAAGTTAAGATTATTTATGTGGTACTGTATTTTGCCTATTTTGTTAAACATTTCTCGATTACATTTTAAGCCTCTTCTGCAGTGAATTTGACATCTCTGGTGTAATGATTAAAGGGCTTAGCCTTGAAGTAACACCCAGGGTCAAGCCTTGTCTCCATACAGCACTGGCTTTGTGACTAGCAAGAGCTCATGTGACCTTCCTGTGCTCAAACCAACTCAACACTGTAAGCTGTAGAGAAGCTTTTGATTTGAATGGAAAGAAATCACCTGTGTGGACCAAAAAACCAATGTATGTGTATGCTGTTTTAAACTTCAAAAATATGTATATGTGAGTTTTTATGTATATGTATTATGTACATATGCATACATACACATATGTATATCTACACACACATATATTTGTGTATACATATATATGTATATGCATATATATGTATGTATGTTTGTATGTATGTATGTATGTATGTATATAGTATCTGAGGTGGCTATGGATAAAGTGCCAGACCTGAAGTCGGGAAGACCCAAGTTCAAATTCAACCTCGACACTTAGTAGCTGTGTGACCCTGCACAAGTCACTAACCCTGTTTCCCTCAGTTTCCTTATCTATAAAATGAGCTGGAGAAGGAAATGGCAAACCTTCCAGTATCTCTGCCAAGAAAACCCCAGATGGGGTCCTGAACACGTGGACACATCTGACACATCTGAACAACAAAATAACAAACACACAAATACACACACACACACACACACAGATTTGTATATGTATGCTGTTATACTATATATATACACATATCTTTGTGTATATGTATATATGGCACATATACATACATATAGATATATGCATATATATTATATATATATATATATGTATATAATACACACACACTTTAAGCTTTGCAAAAAACTTTGCACACATTATCTCATGTGATCCTTATAACACCTCCAAAGTAGATGCTATTGTTAGCTGCATTTGAAAGGTAAAGACACTGAAGCTCCGAGGTACTCTAAGGGTTTGCCCCAAGGTCACACCACAAGCATTGTAGGTGTGATTAGAACTCAGATTTTCCTGTTTTTCAGCTCCTGTGTTCTTCCCCCTGGATTTGTGTGCTCAGGTGGAACCTTAGGGCAGAGGGGGCAGATTGCAGTTCTCTTGTATAGAGCACAGTAAGGGCAGGAGGGTGGGGGCGGGAACATTTTGGGGTTCAACCTTGCCCCCAGCTGACCGAGTTTCTTTACTCCCATCTGGCTCATAGAGTTTCTCTTCCCATTCAGGATCCAGCTGCCAGGGGCCACAGCTGACCATGAACAAGATGAGGAATTTCAAGCGACGCTTCTCCCTCTCTGTGCCTCGAACAGAAACCATCGAGGAATCTCTGGCTGAATTCACTGAGCAGTTCAACCAACTCAACAGCCGACGAAATGAAGGTGAGAGTGCTGGGGTCTAGTACTCCTGGGTTCTGATGCTGAGCACATTTCCCCAGGGTGTCCTAACCATAGATATCATAGAATGTCCCGCCAATCGTCCCTAGTGAGTCCCTCCACAGAGGGTAAGGAGGAGCGCAACACCCCACGAGCTGGAAGGGACATTAGAAGCTACTAGTCTAGCTTTCTCACTTTACAGATGAGGAAACTGAGGCATAGAAAAGTTTAATGATTTGCCCAGAGTACCAGAGTTAGTATCTTTGACAGAATTTGAACCCAAGTCAGCCTGATACCTCTCTAGCATGCCCAAGCTATTGCAATCCCAGCTCATTCATGTAGCCTCCAGTCTCAAATCCTGGCCTTGGTAAAGGGGAATGGCTGCTCAAGGAGGGAGGAGGAGGTAGCCTGGGGCAAATTAGCCTTCCCTTCTTCCCTTTCCGGGTATAGATAGAAAACTGCTAATTTTCCCCTCTTAGACCTGGCCCAAGGACACTTGCAGCTTGGCCCTCTAGTAGGAGGGGACTTCCAGCCAGAGCCTAGCACCATATCCCCTCCAGAGGAAGATGGGGATGGTCACAGCCAGTCCTCGCCAGGAATACGCTACCGAAAACACAACCAGCGACGCTTCTCCATGGAGGTAAGAGATGGATTTCTTACCTGGATAGATACAGGTATAAGGGAGGCTTTGGGCTCTGGACGATCACAGAATGGGTGTGCTTAGACCCTCACAATAACAATCACAGTCATAACCACCATTCATCTAACACTTTAAACTTTGCAAAGCCCTTGGCGCATGTTATCTCAAGTGAATCTCACTACCAACCTGGTACTGTGTTATCATCCCCATTTTACAAATGAGGAGACCGAGGCTACAAAAAGTTAAGTGATTTGCCCAGGGTCACAAAGCCATTATGTGTGAGGACAGATCTGAACTCAGGTCCTCCTGACTCCAGGGGTGGCACTCTATCCACTGCACCACCTTAATCAGTCCCAAGGAAGACCTGAGTTCAAATATGGCCTCAGACACTTACCAGCTATGTGACTCTTAACCAGTCACTTAACCCTGTTTGCCTCAGTTTCCTCATCTGTAAAAAGAGCTAGAGAAGCAAAAGCAAACCACTCCAGTATCTTTGCCAAGAAAACCCCAAATTGGGGTCCCAGAGAGTCAGACACTACCGAGAATGACTGAACAACAACCTGTGTTCCTATATACATGCAGCATATGTATGGATTTACTAACCATAATCATTGATTGTACTTTAAGGTTTACAAAAACTTCTCATTTGAGCCTCAGCACATCTTTGTGAGGTAACTAATGCAAATATGACTGTCCCCATTTTTTTCCTTAATGATCTGGACCTCTGAACTACAGAGAATCCCAGAGGTGGAAATACCCTCCCTCAACACACAGGAGCAACTCCTTGGAACTTACAGCCCTAGAGAGCTGCCCGAGATACTGAGAAATCATGTGACTTGCCTATATCCCTGTGTCACCCAGCCAGTATGTGTCAGGGGTGGGACTCAAACTCAGATCTTCTTGACTCCAAAACTAGCCGTGTACCACCTATTCCATAATCTTGCCTTTCACCCTTAAATATAGATATGGAGATAGGCTCAGAAGGGTTAAGTGATTTGCCCCAAGGTCACACAGGTAATACGAGTTCAGAGACAGGGATGGAACTTGGGTCCTGTGATGTCTGAGTCCAGTGCTTGCTTCCCCTAGTATGTCCTCTCTCTGAGGGAGAGGGGGGCCAGTGTGGGAAGCCCACCTGGAGGGGGAGAGCTGGGGCTAAAGTCCCCCATGGCTCCCAGTTTCCTGAGAGTCTCATTTGACACCCTCCTTCTGTTCCCCTCCAGGATGTCAGCAAACGGCTCTCCCTGCCCATGGACATCCGCCTGCCACCTGAATTCTTACAGAAGCTTCAGCTGGAGAGCCCGGAGCTGCCCAAGCCCCTCAGCAGAATGTCCCGCCGGGCATCCCTAGTGAGTCCCTCCACAGAGGGTGAGGAGGGGCAGAACACCCCACGAGACCCCGGAGAAGGTCCTCTTTCAGCCTGCGTTTGTCCCTGTGGGAGAAGGCAGGGACCTCCCTCTCAGTTCCACGTTGTAATAGCAAATTCCCTTTCAGGAAACTCTGGCCTTTGGCTCCACCTGCTGGTCAAAGCAGGACACAGGCAGATGGTTATCAAAACAACCTCTTAGTTTTGGAAAGGCTGATCGTTGAGTCCCAGCTTGTGCTGATAAATATTTAACAATAGGCTCTGGGGAGGGAGATAGTATATTATTAACATTTTTTCCATTATTTTCAAAGAACCAACAAAACCATTTATAGAATCTGCCAATTTTTGAGGTGCAAATGCTCACACTTAAAATTTAATAATCAGCTCTAGCTGGTTCAAACTGACTCCAGCTATATGAGTCCATCCTTCTCATTTCTCAGAGAAGAAAACTGAGGCCTAGGGGCTTGACCAAGATCACACAACTAGTTAATAATTGATCAGGGACTAGAAACCACACAGCCTCCTCTAATATTGGGCTCATGCTGGCTAACTCCATTCAGCACCTGAGTACATTGAACAGCCCAGCTTGGGGGGAGATGGTCAGGGTTGGAGGATTAGAGTGAATTAGAGAGGCCCTCAGGGTGCCTTGGCATTCAGAAGCCCTAACTATAAAATGACTCTCCTGGGGGAATGTGTAAAGTGTGTATACTAAGTTTGGGTTCCTCTCACATTTGCCCCTCCAGGGCAAATGAGGCAGCTCAGGGAGTTTTGAGGGAAGACCACAGCCTGGCTGATAGAACATTAACCTGGAATCCAGGTTTTCTGGAGGGTCCCTTCCCTGCTTCAAAGCTAAAGCAGAAGGATGACCATTATCAGGATGATTTAACAAACATACCAGAGTTTATAATCTTTGTTAAAATCTTTCCTTCCCTTCCATGGTGTCATTTGCTGCCACCATATGATTATAACGATCATAATAATAGGGAGCGTTCATATAGCACTTGAATGTTTACAAAGCTCTTTACATATCCTCATAATAACCCAGATGGGGAAACTGAGGCTGAAAGGAAGTAAGTCACTTGCAGATCTTGACTCCAAATCTAGCACTCTATCCCGCCAAATAACCTAGGATGACTCATTCCCTCTCCTGCTGAAGAAAGAGCATGAGGGCAGAGATGTTAGTGAGGGAGTGAAGCTTGTCGGAGGTTAATGGGGGCACCCTGGAGAAAATCAATGATAGCCAGGGGGTGGGGCATTCCTACAGGATGACGTCTCTCTCTCTCTCCCCTCTCCAGTCAGACATCGGCTTTGGGAAACTGGAAACTTATGTGAAACTGGACAAGTTAGGTGAGGTAAGAGACTGAGCCAGGCATTGAGAGGAGCTGGGCAGTACTTGGAGGTTTGGGGGGAACCTTCCAGGACATGGACTTGTCGCTAAGAAGGGGCATCACTCATTAAGGGCTGACCTTTGGGAGTCTGGCAAGGCCTCTGACAGAATCTGGAGTAGGTGAGGTCCACCTTCCATGTTCAGACCTAAGACTTTTATTTTTCAATTCATTTTAAAATTTGTATGAGTATCTTTCATTTTGGTATTACCTTCACTCATGCTATACATCCTTCTCCCAGGTAACCACCCCCTATAACAAGGGTTGTTATGTGTATTGTTTTCCCATCTCTGCTTATTTTATTCTGCATTAGTTTATATATATTTTCCCATGCTTCTCTGCATTCATCATATTTATCATTTCTTATAGAACAATAATATCCCACCCAGTACTATAATTTGTTTCCCCAGTCACTGGGTATCTACTTTGTTTCCAGTTTTTTGCTATTACAGAAAGTACTGCTATAAATATTTTGGTGTGTAGAGGATCTTTCTTTTTGTCTCTGCCCTCCTTGTTGGGGTATATGTCTAGCAAAAGAGATGTTGACTTAAAAAAATTTGCCGTATCTAACAATACCTGACTTGGTGCCTGGGGCCCAGCTGGGACCCTTGTATCCTGTGGGTTTATATTCTGAGTCCTGGAGGTAGAGCATGGAAAGAGGGGGCTATGAGTTCTAAGCCAATGTCATACTCCAGGCTGCTGGGCAGGAAGGGCAAAGACCTGAATGTGCCTTGGTTGTTTCCAGGGCACCTATGCCACTGTCTTCAAAGGGCGAAGCAAACTCACTGAGAACCTAGTGGCGCTGAAGGAGATCCGACTGGAGCATGAGGAGGGTGCTCCTTGCACCGCCATCCGGGAGGGTATAAGCATCATCACCTCCTTACCAGGGCCCTTCCTGAGACCTCTCACCCCCAGGGCATGATGCTATGCTGCCTTGTGACATGGGAGGGACATCTGTGGTGGTAGGAGAGTAAGAATTGGCATCATGACCCCAAAAGAAGGTGGGAGTGAGGGGATGGTTGAGTCCTGAGACAGAGTAAGGATTCTCTAAGCCCAGGGAAGATCCCAGGGTGGCCTGGGGCCTGGAAGACCCAAATGTGCTCATCTCTCTGCAGTGTCGCTGCTGAAAAACCTGAAACATGCCAACATTGTAACCCTACATGACCTGATCCACACAGAACGATCCCTCACCCTTGTCTTTGAGTACCTGGTGAGAGAGAACTGGGGCTTGTGGGAGGGAGGAGAAGGGAGAAGAGGAGGAAGGATAGAAGGGAGGGAGGGAGGGAGGGAGGGAAGAAGGAAAGAAAAAGGGAAAGAAGGGAGAAAGGGAGGAAAGAAGGAAGAAAGGAAGGGAGAGAGAAGGGAAGGGAGGGAGGGAAGAAGGAAGAAAGGGAAGGAAGGGAGAGGAGGGAAAGAAGGAAGGAAGGGAGGAAGGAAAAAGGGAAGGAGGAAAGAAGGAAAAAAAGGAAGGGAGAAAGGAGGGAGGAAAGAAGGAAGGGAGGGAGGAGGGTAAGAAGAAAGAAGAGAGGAAGGAAAAAAGGGAGGAAGGAAAGAAGGAAGAAATTGTCTCCTTTTAGAAACCCCTGCCCCTGCCTCTCTCTTCTTGGGTGACTGTGGCTGGGAGAGCCTTTAATCTTTAGCTCTGCAGGGTCTCACAATCTCCAGACTATAGAATAAGGAGATGGGATTGGAGATGAGGCAGGGCCAGGCCCCAGCATTCCAGCCCCCTCCCCATCTAGGCCTTCCACCCTGAAGCTTGGGGTGCCAGGGTCCTTCTGGCTGTTGTGGAGTGGGTGCAAGCAAGATGCTGTGTTCTAGGACAGCGATTTGAAGCACTACTTGGACCACTGTGGGAATCTCATGAGCATGCACAACGTCAAGGTGAGGACTCGCCCTGACCCCAGGCCCCAGGGGAAGGCAGGAAGAGGGGAGCAGCAGCAGCCACCTCCAGCCAGCACTTAGCCTGACACATACAAGAGATGCACCTATAGCCAAAGATGGACTTTTCTGAGTTTAAAAAAATTGGTATATATTGTTTCAATTTAGGTCTCAAACCCAACACACAGCGAAACACCCCTTCTGCAGAGTACACGTTCTGCAGACAGTTGGGCAATAGAGCCATTTCACCTGATTGAATTAGTCCTGTTCCCCTTTTGTAGTTTCACATCCAGCAGTTCATTAATTCTCTTCATTAAACATTTATTGATGGCTTTTGTTTATCAATCCTTTCCAGACATATCTAGTTGTCATTGTTCCATACCCAGGTACCCTTGTAACAAAGAAAGCCAGTTCAGCACAATCACAGTCCTCCCATTTTGCTTGACAGTATATGCAGCATTCTGCACCCACAGTCCCCCACCTCTTTACTCTCAGGAAGGAGCTGCCTTTCTTCATCTCTTCTCCAAGATTGGCCATTACAGTCACTCAGCCTTTGGCTTCACTTCCGTTGTTGCAGTCACTGTGGATGTTATTCTGGTTCTTTGGTCATCAGTTCATTCAAATCTTCCCTCAAAAGAGACTTTTTCTTTGCTTTTTTTTTTTTTGGAGGGGAAAAGGTAGGGCAATTGGGGTTAAGTGACTTGCGCAAGGTCATACAGCTAGTAAGTGTGTCAAGTGTCTGAGGCCAGATTTGAACTCAGGTGCTCCTGACTCCAGAGCTGGTGCTGTATTCACTGCACCACCTAGCCACCCCCTAAAAGGTGGACTTTTAAAACCAAACCAATACAGTGTACCAGAGCTTATAAATCCAAATGAGTGCTGTGCCTTTCAAAGCCACCCCTTGAGGAAGCTCTATTCACATTCCAGCTTTGTTCTTCTTGTTTCAGCTATCTGAGGAGCAGTACTTGGAGCTGCTTATGAGCCCCAGAATAATAATTGTTGTTGTTCAGTTGTTTACATCATGTCTGACTCGTAGCCCCATTTGGGGTTTTCTTAGCAAAGATACTGGAGTGGTTTACAGTTTCCTTCTCTAGCTCATTTTACAGATGAGGAAATTGAGACAAGCAGGGTTAACTGACTTGCCCAGGGTCACACAGCTAGTAAGTGTCTGAGGCCAAATTTGAACTCAGGAAGAGGAGTCTTCTTGATTCCAGGGCCTGCACTCTATCTACTGTGACACCTGGCTGCTCTACTAGTAATAGTAACTATCATTTATCTGAAAACATTAAAGGTTTGCAGAGCCCTTAGGATGCCTTCTTCTCCTCTACGTCCCTTCCCCCCTCCCCCCCCACAACCCTAGACGTAGTAATAGAGGGGTTAGGATGCCACTTGTACACATGAAAAAATGGAAGCTAATAGAAACCCAAGCTCACAGCTGGTAGTTGTCAGAGGATTTGAACCCTGGGAGCCTTCCTGTCCCCAAGCACTCTTCTTGTTTGCCAGGCTCTTAGAACAGGAAAAAAATGGTCCATTGATTTGTAGTCATAGCTCATTTTAGACCCAAACTTTGGACACCCGATAAAATTACCTACCTTAATTACTATATCTGGGTATCTTGGGGAAATTGGGTGGTGCAGTAGGTAGCATGCTGGGTCTGGAGTCAGGAATATCTGAGTCATATTGGATACTAGCTGTGTGACCTTGGGTAAGTCATTTAACCTCTGCCTCAGTTTCCTTAACTATAAAATAGAATAATAATAGCACCTAACTCCCTGGTTATTGTGAGGATCAAATGAGATAAGATTTATAAAGGATTTGGCACAGTGCCTGGCATACAACATGCTACATACATGCTTATTATTATCGCTCTCATTATTACCCAACCTGGTGCTGCATGATTTTTTACTTTTTCTTTTGAGAGAAAGAAAAAAAAACTCTTCGGAGTAGAAAGATTAGCCAGTACTGAATATATTCGAGAGAATATGCTGAAAGAGCTCCAAGGATTTTCTAAAGAGATTGCAGCAAGAGCCAGAACTTTGAAATAGTCTTGTAGCCTCCTAAGGGGACTCCTGTGAAAGAGGCAGCCTGCACTTGGTGGATAGTTTGTGTGTTTAGTTCCGGTTGGGTTTTTTTTAAGCAGCTTGTCTCTTTCATTTGTAGCATTACCTTGTACATTTCCATCCATGCTCTCAGATACAGGTCTGCCCTCTCCTGGTCTGACCTGGAACAGCAGCACAGTCATGAGTCATACTTGCAGTCAGTAAGACTCAGAAGCTTACTGCCTGTGTGACCCTGACAAGTAGCACACCTCTTCTCATTCTGTTTCCTCATCTACAAAATGAAGATGACGATGACTCTAATGCTTAATTTACAGGGCTGTTGTCAGGATCAGGCAATAAGAATCATAACGGCTGGCAATTAAAGGATGCTTTAGGGTTTGCAAAGCTGAGTGTGCCTTCTGGCACACGGTTAAAACTGAATGGCCCGTTACTGGGTACCTGCCAAAGTCCTTTTCGTAGGCTATCTTTTTCAGTCCTCACAAGGATCCTGGGAGCTTGGTACTGTTATTATCCCCATTTCACAGATCAGGAAACTGAGGCTGGTCAAGGTGAAGTGACATGCCCAGAGTCACACAGCTAGTGCCTGAGGCAGGATTCAAACTTGAGTCTTTCTGACTCTAGACCCAACACTCAATCTATTCACTGTACCCCCGAGGGCCTCAAATCAGATTATGTATAAATAGTGCTTTGCAAACCTTAAATTTCAGTATAAATGCCAGCGAGGAGGAAGAGCAGGGTGATACCCTACCAGGAGCTCTCCTCACCTCCACACATTCTGGCGTCACTGCTGCTATAGCTCCCAGACATGGCTCCCCTTCCAGCCTTGACCACTGCAGAGAAGACCCCAGGGACAGAGTGGAGACCCCAGACAGAGGATGGATATGAGGCCAGCCAGGTTTTCCTAGGGCCTCTGTTTTGTTCCTTCTCATGCCCATCTATGAACACTGTATGACTCACTTTCCCCCACGAGACTGTTGAGCTTTACAGACTGGGCTTAGAACACTCTCCTTCCGCCCCCTCTACCCTCCTCAGGTCTTTATGTTCCAGCTGCTCCGGGGCCTCTCCTATTGCCACCGACGGAAGATCCTCCACAGGGACCTGAAGCCCCAGAACTTACTCATCAACGAGAGGGGAGAGCTGAAACTGGCGGACTTCGGTGAGGGCAAGGAGCCGGCCAGGGTGAGGGGCAGGACCCCCGTGGCCTTGGTCCGGGCCGGGGCACATAGAGCCCCATCTCCTCTCCCATGTGGCAGCATGGGGGTGGGGAACTCAGGCACAGCAGAGGGCATCTCCACCGCACAGACAGTTTAGTTACACCTCTGTCCCCAGGCCTGGCCCGGGCCAAGTCAGTGCCCACCAAGACCTACTCCAATGAAGTAGTGACCCTTTGGTACCGGCCCCCTGATGTCCTGCTGGGCTCCACGGAGTATTCCACTCCCATCGATATGTGGTAAGTAAGAGTAGGAGGAAAGAATGGGAGGGGGTCTTAAAGGGTCTGGGGAGGGGGAGCCTCAATCTGTGCTGTTATTGTCTCCATTTTAAAGATGAGGAAACTGAGGCACACAGGGTCACCCAGCTAGTACGTGCCTAAGGGTCACACACCTAGTACGTGCCTAAGGCTGGATTTGAACTCAGATCTTCCTGACTCCAGGATTGTTCTACTGGCTTCCTCAGTTCTTGGAGAATGCTAGGGCGTTTAGAAAATGTGACTTGCTCAGGGTCACAGTCAGCATGTGTCCGAATCCAGATTATAGAATCAACCGGAAGGGACCAACAAGGGCAACTAAATCCATATTTTTTAACAGATGAAAAAACTGAGACTCAGAAAGGTTAAAAGATTTGCCCAGAGCTACACAGACAGTAAGCAGCAGAGTCAGGATCTGAATTCAAGGCCTTCCTGGTTTCACGTCCAGCACTCTATCCACTAGGTCTGTCTCTCCCTAATAAACTTACACACTCAATGAATCTATCAGTAAGCATTTTTAAAGCATTTGCTGTATGTCAGGTCTCGTGGGGATACAAAGCAAAGACAAAACTAGTCCCTGCCCTCAAGGAGCTTACAGCTTAATGGAGGAGCCAGCCAGCACTTGAATAAGCACGTACAAGATATTAGGATATAGAGGAGATGAATAGATGGAGGGGAAGGTACTAACACGGGAGAGGCAGGAGGGACCAGGGAAGGCTTTAAGGTGGCATTTAAGCTAAGTCTTTAAGTCTTTTTTTTTTTTTGCTTTTTTGGTGGGGGAAGGCAGGGCAACTGGGGTTAAGTGACTTGCCCAAGGTCACATGACTAGTAAGTGTTAAGTGTCTGCGGCTGCATTTGAACTCAGGTCCTCCTGACTCCAGGGTTGGTGCTCCATTCACTGTGCCACCTAGCCACCCCTAAGCTAAATCCTGAAGAAAACGAGGGAGTCTACAAGGTAGAGAGCGGGGGGATAAGCATTGCAGGCATGGGAGATACCCAGGGGAAAGGCGTCAAGATGGGACATGGAGCAGTGTGTGTGAGGAGCAGCTAATATGGCCAGATCATAGTGTGCATGGAGGGGAGACCAGGACAAGAAGATTGGAAAGGCAGAGAGGGGCCAGGTTATGCTTTAAAAGCCAAACAGAGGGTTTTACATAGGGAGCCACTGAAATTTATTTGGTAGGATGGTGAGGGAGGCGGGTAGGGAGAGGGTAGCAGGGTCAGATCTGTACTTCTTGGAAAATTATCTTGGTAGCTGTATAGAGGATATCTAGGATGGGCAGAGACTTGAGGCAGGGTCACTAATCAGGAGACACTGTAGGAGAAAGGTGAGGAGGGCCTGCAACTAGGGGTGATGATTGTGTGAGTGGAGAGGAAAGGACATATGTGGAAGTCTGTTATGGAGACAGAAATGACAAGCTTTGGCAACTGATTTCATATATGGAGTGAGTAAGAATGAGGAGTCCAGGATAACCCTGAGGCTGTGAACCTGGGAGCCTGGGAAGATGGGGACGTTAGAGGTGTGGATTTGAGTGGAATGATGATGCGTTCTGTTTTGGACATGTTAAGTTTAAACTCATTGGATAGCTAGTTGGAAATGTGTAATTTTGTTCAGTTATCTCAGTTGTATCTGACTCTGTGACCCTATTTGGGGTTTTCTTGGCAAAGATACTGGAATGGTTTGCTGTTTCCTTCTCTAGCTCATTTTATAGATGAGGAAACTGAGGCAAATCAGGTCAAGTGACTTGCCCAGGTCACTCAGCTAGTAATGGTCAATTGATAATTCATGACACAAGCCCAGGAGGGAAACTAGGGCTAAATATGGAGCTCTACAGGAGGAGTCATCTGCACAGAGGTCATAATTGAATCCATGGAGCTGATGGGATCACCAGGTGAGAAAGAGAGAAGGGAAGAGGACTTGGTATAGGACCTTGAGGGATACACAACAGTAAATGAGAATGACATGGATGAATAACTAGCAGAAATAACTAACAAAGACTCAGGCCAAAGGAGAACCGAGAGAGAGGGCAGTGCCGTGAAACCCCAAAGAGGAGAGGAAATCCAGGAAGAGTGGGTGGCCAACAATGTCAGATGCTGCAGAGAGGTCAAGCAGGACGGAGATTGAGAAGAGGCCTTTAGATTTTGTAATTAAGGGTAACTTTCATCCAGAGCAAGTTCATTTGAATGATGAGGACTGAACCCAGTTTGCAGACAGTCTAGAAGAGAGTGGGAGAAGAGAAAGTGAACGCGACAAGGGTAGGTGACTTTTTCCAGGAGTTTAGATGAAAGAGAGAAGAGAGATATAGGCTGATAGCTATAGGGGATGATAGGATCTTGGAAGAGTTTAGGATAGGCCTAAGAATGCGTCTTTTTGTCATCAGCATGGAAGAAGCCCAGTAGGTAAGGAGGGATTAAAGATTAGAGAAAGAATGGTTTGGTGGACAAGACTGGAAGGGAGGAGACAGAGTGCATGAAGAAGAGTTGACTTTGGCCATGGGAAGAGTCACCTCTTCCATCACAGGCTGCAGTAAAGGAGGAGAAGATGGGGGATGATGTCAGAGAGATGTGATTGGAGGAAGAGGGGAGAAGATGAAGGTCTAGGAGAATGGCCTGGATTTTTTCACTGAAGTATGAGGTGAGAGGGTGGAGTTAAGAGGACCCAGGGGAAGCCTGAGAAGAGAATTGGTTTAGAACAGCCGCTGTGATGAGTGAGCTATAAAAAAATTATGTTGATGGCTTATCCTCTTTACCACAGGCCAGATTTAGGAATTAGGATCCAAGATTTAGAGGTGGGAAGGATCTTAAAGGCTCTCTAGTCCAATGCCATCATTTTACAGATGAGTGCATTGGGCAAAAAGTCATTAAAGGACTTGCCTGAAGTCACACAGCTAATAAACATCAGAAGTAGACTGTAAGCCCCCTGAGGTCAGGAGCTGTGTTTTAGCTAGATTCTATATGCCCCAACCGGCCTTAAGCATTGAGCAGGAGGGAGAGGACTACACAGAATCATGCTTATTGAAGGGATTCATCTCTTCTCCCTAACTGCCACTCGTCCCCATCCCACAGGAATCACTTGGTTCAGTGTGGTTTATTGTAGAAAGGATGATCTCCATGATGGCTCCCCTGCCCTCCCCAGGGAGAAAATTGGGCTCCATCAGGCCCAGGTCCAGTGACTTCCCTTCCTAACTGTTCCCCACAGGGGTGTGGGTTGCATCCACTATGAGATGGCCACCGGAAGGCCCATCTTCCCCGGCTCCACTGTCAAGGAAGAATTGCATCTTATCTTCCGCCTGCTCGGTGAGTGCCCTGCCTATTATCTGCCTCTTGCCATCAGAGTGCACCTCAGCCCAGGCCTTCCATGAAGGATTCAGTCCCTCCAAGAAGAATTGGGGATTGTCTTTATGGGATCTCACCTCTCAGACCTGGGTTCCCTTCTCAGCAAGATTGGGATTGGGGGGAGGCAGTCCATAGAGCTATCTATTTTCTGCCTCCTGACCCTCCCGTCCATCTCTGCTCAAGCTGCCTTGGCCCTGCCCTCTCCCTTATGGTTCTCAATCCCCACACCTCTCTTTTCCCATCCCCCTTGCCATGTCTTCTCTTTAGGGACCCCCACGGAAGAGACCTGGCCAGGAGTGACATCACTTCCTGAGTTCCGAGGCTACAACTTTCCCCGGTACAAACCCCAGCCACTCATCAACCACACTCCCAGGTACCCATACAACCCAAGCCCTACCCTTCCTTCTAGGAGATGATAGATCAACAGATAAATAGGTAACATTTATCACATGCTTTTTATGTGCCAAGGACTGTGATAAGCATTGGGGATGGAAATATAAAAAAGCAATACAATCCTTGCCCTCAAAGAGCTTATATTCTAATGCAGGAAGATTACACAAACCCTGTGAGGTAGGTAGAGACCAATTAAACTATAATGCTACAACTGGAAATTAGACCCAAGTATCTTCATCCTCCCCCAGCATATATCACCTTTGTCAAACAAGAAGGCTTCTGCCAGAGTACAGAACCAATTGATCAATGTGGCAGATATTGGCATACCCAGGACGGCTGCTAGCACAGGTTCTTAAATCTGCTTTACTAGGAAAGATAGCTGTTTAAGCGTCAGCAATCTTTTTTTAATAACATTCACTAGTTCAGGGGAAAAGTCAACACCCTGAACTTAAGAGAAAATACAAACAGAGAAAATGTGGAGAAAATATAAGCAGAGAAATAAAGACCAACAGACAGGGCTCTGACTGTCTGAATCAGCTGTACGCTTTACATATCTCCCTGGAACGAGAGAGCCTTTACATCTGAGCAGTTGTGGAGCTCTGAACATACAGCCACTCATAATCTCGACCAGGGAATCACAAGATCCTTCTCATAAGCAAGCTCCCAAAGCAAAATAGCAGCTCAGAGTATAAATACACTTCTCAGAGCCAGAAGACATCACCACCCTCCTGACTCAGTGCCTAATCAGAAATTAACAAAAGATGCAAAAGCCTTCCTACAAGCAAGCCTCCCCTAAGCAAGCTTCCCTTAATGGGCTCCACGTGAGGCCTATTAATGGGTGGGGAAGATCTTAAATCCGTTAACATTACAATGCTCAATCTAAGAAAGAACCTAACAGAAGTCAACAGTCTAAAACTTGAGGTGGTGAGCTCCCCGTCATTGATGATCTTCAGACTGGATAACCATATATTGTAGAGGGGATTCATCCCACAAGTGGGGATGTTAATGACTTCTGAGGTGCCCAGCAATTCTGAATGGGGGATCCTGGCACCTAGGTGGATATGAATGTTGTTTGAGCCTTAGGTCCTGTATCCCTCTCCACTGCTAGGAGGCTATATGGTGGGTAGAGGGGGCCTCTGCCAGCTCACTGTTCCCCACTTCAACTTCTGGACATTGTCATGTTACAGGTTGGACACAGACGGCATTGACCTTCTTACCAGTCTCTTCCTGGTGAGTGGCCTCCCGACTTTGAGGTCCAAGAGTAACCGGCAAGCCAAACCTGAAACTTCAGAGAGCTTGATGGCCCTCTGGCCTTAAACACTGACTCCTTTGGGTCTCATCGTCCTCATTCCATGAAATTTCCTCCCTGTCCTCTTGGACCACCAGGATTCAGTCTGTCTGTCTCCTAAGGCAGGCAGTGTGGGGTAGTGGAAAGAACTCCCAGTTTGGAGTGGAGGTACCTGAACCACTACCTGCTGTCATAGACTAGTCTCTCTTTCCCCACCCAGGCCTGGGCTTCCTTATCGATAAAGCAAGGGTGTTGAGCTAAATGATCTCTGAGGTCTCTTCACGCTTGGAATCCTGTGCTCCATGTCCTAGGAGTGAATTCTTTCCCAGAAACTACCT
The DNA here is from genome assembly GCA_028627135.1 of Pseudochirops cupreus. Lineage (NCBI taxonomy): Eukaryota > Metazoa > Chordata > Mammalia > Diprotodontia > Pseudocheiridae > Pseudochirops > Pseudochirops cupreus. The sequence continues at coordinate 85,513,204 of CM053584.1, forward strand.
GATCCTATCTGTTGCCTTTCTCTGGGCACATTGAGACTTTTTCACCTTTGTCACTGCTGCTCCCCAATGGCCATCCTTCCCAACATTCCAGCTCCTCTCATCTCTGACCCTTTGCTTTTCAGTATGAAGCCAAGAGCCGGATATCAGCAGAGGAAGCCCTGAGACACCCTTACTTTGGTTCCCTGGGGGAGCGTGTGCATCAACTCCCTGATAGTAAGTGGGTCTTGAGAAGTCAGCATGGCAGACTGGACTTTTGGTCAGGGAGGCTTGGGTTCAAATCCTGTCCCAGATACTTCCTAGCTACATGACCCTAAGGAAGTCATTTAACTGCTCTGTCCATCAGCTTCCTCATCTCTTAAAAAAAAAAGTGTCAGACTCAGTGTCCTTTTGGCTTTAGATTCATAATCCTATAAGGACCTACAGGGCTCTATGACAGGAGTCTGAATGTTATCATGGAAAAAGCAATGGCAGTTGAGTTCATTCTGTCACTAACTATGGAACCTCCAGCAAGTCACTGGGCCTCAGTTTCTCTAATTGTAAAACGTAAGGAATAGACTCTGATTGTCTGACGTCCTTTCTCTTTAAAAAAAATTCTTATTTCTAATGACCAGCTAATCAACATGTGTTTATTAAATGCCCACTGCATGCCAGACATTGTCCTAAGCCCTGGCACTGATTGATGCCTTTTGTTTTTCACATTGCATTCACTTTCAAATAAAATCCCTGTTCTCCTCTCCAGCAATCCATCCTATGTAGACAAAGACTTTTTTTAAAAAAAGAAAGAAAAAATGCAGGTCATCATGTCTTAACCAGTGCATTTCAGTATATGCAAAATGCCATACCTGTCGATCCTCATCTCTGTAAGGAAGGGAGGAAAATGTATTTTTTTTCAACCTTTCTCCAGGGTCAGCCTTCATTACAATGACATATTCTTCAGTTTCCTTTGTTTTGTTTTTGGAGGAGGAGGAAGGTGAAGTCTGGGGAAACCTGCCTTGGGTTTTCCTAGGGAATCCCTGCACTCAGCTAGGGTTCTCAGACTTCTTTTTGGGTGTGCTAACAACACAATTTTCCTTGCCACTGAAAAATGTTGGCCCCTGTACATTTAAACTGACAGCGTTATGGGAGAGTCTGACTGATATGACATTCTTTTTAACGAGGGCAGACTTTTTTGTTCAGGTCTTTGTGAGTTCTAGGTCATTTAAGATAAGTGGCCATGTTTGGTAGGTGATTTTGGTTGGTTTTTCCAATTTGACTCTTGCCATTCTACAGGAATGGCTGGATAGGAAAAATGTAATTAAGCAAAACTGTAAAGTTTCTTTTAGCTGGGATCGCCAGACACCCAAAGTTCTGAAGGGCATCCTTGGAGAAGCATTGCCTTATAGAGCCACCAGAGGGCTTGGCTGGGGTAGGGGGGAGGTACTGGGAGGCTAATTAATTTGCCAGGGACCCACATTGTGTCAGAGGTCAGACCTGACCCTGGGTCTCCCTGTATCTGAACCCAGCTCTCTGGTCCTTACACTACACCCACCCTCTTCTCTGTACTTTTTCATTTTTATTCGTTATGAATTTGACTTTAAACAGTAACAAAAACAATTTACTTACACTTGAAACTCTTTGAAATTTTTTTTAAATGACCATAATCATACAAACCTGTAACAACTTCTCAAGTCCTTTCTCCTGTCTTCTCTCTTTCCATTGTCTCTCTCTTTTCCCCTAAATTTCATCTCTTTTCCTTTTCTGTAGCTGGTGGATATGCTCGCCAGTTTTGTGTTTTTCATTTACTATTTTTCCTATAGAAATCTTTCATATTTCTGCATTGTTGTTTTTTCTTTGGGGGGAGGGGGGCATCAGGATTAAGTGACTTGCCCAGGGTCACACAACCAATAAGTATCTGAGACCAGATTTGAACTCGGGTCCTCCTGACTTCAAGGCTGGTGCTCTATCCACTGTGCCACCTAACTTCTCCACCATATTTATTTATATTTTTCCAAGCAGTCATTCTTTGTTGTGTTTGAGTTCACTTTCCAAGAAGAATCATGCATAGCTCACGCTGACATTCACCTTTGTCTCCCCCTACAAACAAAGCCCTTTATGCCAAGACCCTGGATGTGGGCAGGGCCATCTCTGGTCCTATGAGACAGACCACTTGTGCCTTGCTCTTCTGTGCTCTGGCTTCTTGCCACCTTCTCTCTAGCCGCTGGAGCTTAACCAGCCTAGCTGATGAAGATTCCTTAAAGGTGAATGCCCCATTTCCAGCCTGGCCAGCCAAGCTGGGAGATGACGCAAGAGGGATGTGCTTGGATACTTCTATCAGTGAGCACAGGCATTCCCTCATCCCTTCCCCTCCCTCACCTTCACTGTCCTCATTTGCAAAATGAAAGAGTCAGACCAGATCTCGAAAGGCAAATCTAGTCCTAGATTTGTGAAGCAATGATTGGTTGAATGAAGGGTGAGGCATAGAACCCCAGTTGATGTAGGAGGGGCTAGAGGTAGAAACAGACTTAGGTGCCCACCGAAAGCTGAGCTAGGGATGTTTTCTGGTCTAGCCAGCTTTGTGAGACTGACCACCTGTACTCTAGGCAGCTAGGTGGTGCCATAGAGCACCTGGATGCAGGAAGACATGAGTTCAAATCCTACCTCAGACATTGTGACCCTAGGCAAGTCCCTTAATCTCTGTTTGCTTCAGTTTCTTCATCAGTAAAACAGGCATGATAGTGGCACCTACCTACCTTTCAATCAGATATTTGCAGAATTACTCAGCGCACTGCCCGGCATACAGTAAGTGCTACATAAAGGCTAATTGTCTTCCCTCTCTTCTTGTTCTTCCCATCCCTCTTCTGTCTCTTGTCACCCCACAGCTGCCTCCATCTTTTCTCTGAAGGAAATTCAGCTCCAGAAGGATCCAGGTTACCGGGGCCTATCTTTCCAGCATTCAGGTAATGTACCTTATTTCTCTCCCAGATCTGCTCCCCACTGGGAGGCACTTGATAGCCCATGATATGTTTCAGTCAATGCCTAGTCCTCTGGGAATACCCTGTCTGGAGGAAGAGCGGACCCTATGTGGGCTCCCCATCCATCTACTGGCAATTCAAGAGTCTCCTAAACAGTAGCACGTCTCAGGTTAAAAGGGACTAGCTTGGTTTCCCTCATCTCATTTCCCAACTCCTTCCTCTCTTTCCACATGCTCATCCTTTCTTCAGTTTCTCTTTGTGTTAGACACTAAATGGAGTTCTCCCCCAACAGAGTGAACCCCAGCCTGTAGGGCTCCCACTTTGATAGTGTCTAACAAGGATACAGCGAGACATCTCCATCAGTAAACACACTAGAGCCCCTCTGGATTGCTGGGTTGGGAGACCACCTTTGGAAGAAATCAAGTGATCCTGAGATTTTCTTGGAAGTTTGATCCCCTAAGCCCTCCAGAGAGGTCAATGCCCTTGGGTGGATCCTGGAGCAAATTATCTTCCCTCCTGCTGCTTCATTAACAAAGATCCAATTTGCTGTCAATACCCCTTATCCCAGGACCGGGGCTCTCATTCTGAGAAGGAAGTTTTCATGTTCCTGGTTGATTTCACCCTCTATTTCTCTCCCTGTTCTGTCTTTCAGGCCGTGGGAAGAACCGAAGGCAAAGCATCTTCTGAGCTAAATGTCCCTATCCCCACACCACCGGCCACGAAATTGATGAAACACACCCAGCACAACTGTGGGGGCTGGGGTTGGGGGCCTAAAGTTGCCCAGAGAGGATTGAAGGCCCCAGCAGGATGGGAGGAAAGTCCATTAGCCCTGTAGGCTGCTGGTGTGTCCCCTCCCCTTTCTCTCAAAAAACCTTTCCTGGGGGCTCTGAGACGGGGCTCCACCCCCAGCTCCTTCTCCCTAGCCCCTGGGGCTTGAGCACAGTGGTTTGTAAGGCTATCTTCAAGGTGGGTAACCCAAGCTCCAGTCTGGAAGGCCAAGCTAGGAAATGAGGCAAGAAAGAATGTGCCAGGATTCTTCCATCTGTGCTCAGGCTGGGGAAGGATGGAACATCCCAGCTGGAGCACTGGCTGGTCCACATTCCCCACCTCTTCTGGGTTGGAAGCTTCTCTCTGACCAGGCAGATTTGGGCTCATACCCTTGATGCAGGCAGGGCCAACTGTATGCACACCCCTGCTGGCTCATTGGCACCTTCCTCACCAGCCTCTCTGGGAGGCACAGAATAGCTCCCCTTAATCCCTGACAGCTTTTTTCCTTTTTATCCCCTACAGTTAAAGAAAGGGGTGTTCTAATCTCCCCAGGACCCTAAAATCCTGGGCACTTGTCTCTGTGCCAAAGGTCCTTGTTTCTTAATCCCCACCAGCTTCTCTCTCCAGCCTGGAGGGGAGCTGGTATCCCCAGCCATGACAGGAGGGTTTCAGTGCCTGGGTATCCCTAAATCCCTTGTCCTCCCTGTCCTATCTCTCCCCTCCACTGAGTTCTGTTGGCTCTGCCTCCAAGGCTGTTTGCTTCCCCCCCTTCTTTTAGCCCTGTTACCCTGACCAGGAACAGTGCCCAGTGGCCTGCACTGGATGGCACCTCCCTCTAAAACCAAATATAGCAAAAAGCTGGCTGGGTAGTGCCTGTTTCTTCCTGTCCACTCCACCCCAGCCCCACTGAGTTTGAATGGAACTTTAAACTGAAGAGTGGGAGAGAGTTTATTGTTCCCAGGAGGCCTTCTCCTTCCACTGGCCCTATCTCCTGTGGGCCGTCTTTCACCTTCCTTTCTCAACAGTCCTACCCATATTCAGCATCAGACCATGAGTATCTGATCCTACCTGCTCCCTATCCCATGTCTGCTGACAGGGGTCAGGACAGGAAGAAGCCAGGTTAATCCTGGTCTCTGTGTCCACTGGAGCCAGGGTCCCTTCTGGGCCATCACCCCTCATTAGCTCATTCTATCCTGTAGTATCTGGTCTTTCTCCACCTGGCCATAGTACCAAGCCAACTCTGGGCTCAGTGCTGTGTTTAAGCCCCTGACCATCATCAGTGTACAAGTCTGCCCCAGGGGATGGTCAGGGACAGGAGCAGTCATGGTGCCAGTATGAAAGCCACAGTCACGGGAAGAAGGATTTCCCTGACTTAGTGTCTATGGAGGGGTCCTGCCCCTTCCTTCCACACCTCCCTGCCACTAATGCCAATTATTTCCCCCCAAGAGCCACCTAATCTGGGAACACTTTTTTAGAAGGTGTAGATAGACCTTGTGCTAGGGATGCACTATCTTCCTCTCCCCCACCCCATTTCCCCAGTCCAAGTGTTTCATTCTCTGCACCCCTAATTGCAGGGACATACTTAATGTCATCCTAGCTCCTTGTCACATGAGATATTGAGAACCACCCTCCGTATCCCTGAATTCCCATCACCAACCCTGGCTCCACCAAAGGACCAACCCTTTTGAGCCATGTTTCTCCTGCCTTGCTTCTCCCCAGAGAGAGGACCTGGGGGCTACCCCTTGCCCCCTCCCTCCCTCAACTGTACTGTGAATGTCCTGTCTCCTGTGACTCAGTGCAAAGACAGATAATCTATTTAACTCATCTAGTACAAAAAGAAGCTAATGATTCCTTGAAGATGAGGTGATTTTTTTTTTTAGCAGGTTGATTCCAAAGAAAGAGGAAAGGTATGTGAGCATGAAGAGCGTGGGTGGGTGTCAGGGTCTATGCTGGCATTGTTATCTTTTTTTAATTTAATGAAGAGAGTTTGATTTTTGTTCCCTGACACCTTGACCTGATGTATTGTGAATGCAACCAAGCAAAGGGCCAGAAATAAATCATCAAGTCTGAAGTGGGTTTGATGGTTTGGGAAACTAGAAGGCAAGAAGCACCAGGTTCTTGGTCACTGCCCATTGTATGAAGGCCATTCATTTAGTAGTAATTATGAGTAAGGATTGAGTTAAGACAGGCCCTGGAAAAATGGCACACAAGGGAGGTTAAATGATTTACCCAAGTTCGTAAATGTCAGAGCTGAGTTTTGAACCCATGTCCTAAAGACATTAGAAACTGATGCTCCTTCCATTATAGCATGATGCCTCTCTTTCCTCCAGTTATCTGGAATTCACTTCTTTGTTTACATATAGCCTATGAACAAATTTTTATTAAGTTTCTACTATGTACAGGACTGTCTACTAGGTACTGGGGATAGAAGGACAGAAATTAAACAGTGCCTGCCTTCGTGGAGCTTACATTCTACTCAGGAAGAAAGAGCACAGATAAATGCAGGGGGGTGTGAGATAAGAGAACATGAATAACTGAAGAGATGTGATACCCCCATTGAACTTGGAAGGATCAGAGCTAGAAGGTACTTTAAAGGTCACCTGGTCCAACCCCTTCATCTTACAGGTTGGCAAGTCTTGACCTAAAGCATGACTTGCCTGAGGTCATAAAGGTAATAAATGGCAGAACTGGAATTTGAACTGAAAGTCCCTGGCTCCAAACCCAGTGTTCTTTCCACTGCCCCAATGCTCCCTCCTTGATAGATGAGAATTCTGAGGGGAGGAGGAGGGAGGGACTGTGTTTAATTAAGCAAAAACCCAGAGGAAGTAAATGGAGTGTTTAGTTTGGGAAATGAATCCAGTTTGGTCAGAATATCACCTGAGAAGGAAGTGAGGGTGACGTTAAATGAAGCTAGAAAGGAAGGCTAAAGCCAGGTTATGGAGCCTTATAAACCAAGCAAAAGGACATTGTAGTTTATCCAAGGGGTAACAGGCACAGAATGTTTTTAAGCTGATGTGGTTGAGGTGGTCACACCTTAGGAAAGTCTTTGTGGCAGGTATAAGGAGAGGAGGAAGGAGAAAGAAGGAAGAGCCTCAGAGAAGGTATTTCATGGTCTTGAGAGCTCAGAGCTCACAGATCCCCTCTCCAAGGGGTCTTCCAGCTTGGACTTGAAGACCTCTAGTGAAGGGGAAATACTCCATTTCCTGAGGCAGCCCTTTCCACCTTTGGATGATTCTATAATTATTCACAAGTAAGTTTGTTGTTGTTTTTTCCCCCTTGCAAAAACTCTAGATTTGCATCTTTGTGGTTTCCACCCTTTGTTACTAATTGTTCCCTCTGGGGCTAAACCGAACAATATTAATCTCCCAGGTTTTGTGGCTTATTCAAATATTTGGAAATAGTTATCAAGTCCTTGCTGTGTCTTAATTAGGAATGTCCCCAGTCAGAAGAATTATAACCAAATAAGAGACAGAGGTTCCCAGGAGATAAAAGGGACAATTTTGATTACATAAATTTTTTAAGATAATTGCACAAACAAAATCAATGCAGCTAAATTGAGAAGCAGGAAATTGGGTGGAAAATCTTTGTCATAAGTTTCTCTGATAAAGGTCTTATTTCTAAGATATATAGGGAACTGAGTCAAATTAATAAGAATAAGAGCCATTCCGCAATTGATAAATGGTTTTCAGAGGAAGAAATTCAAACTATTGATGTCCACATGAAAAAAAATGCTCTAAATCAATAATTAAAGAAATGTGAATTAAAACAATTCTGAGGTACCACCTCATACCTAGTAGATTAGCTGTTGAAAAAAAAAGGAAAATGACAAATGCCTTCCTGTGATCTTCAAATGGCATGAATTTGAGGCTCTTCCCAGTCTTCATTGCCCTCCTTTGTATGTACCCTAGTTCATCCAAAACATCCTAAAACATGAAAACCAGAACTGAATACAATATAGATATGATTTTGACCTAGGAAGCATATATAGACTATTATTTCCCTAGCCCGGAAACTACATCTCAATGGAGCCCAACACCAAATTAGCTTTGTTCACTACCATTACACACCACTGAGTCATACTGAGTTTGTAATCCATTAAAAAAAGAAAAGATCTTTTCAGCTGAATTGTGATGTCCAGCCATGTCTCTACAATAATGTATTTGAGAAACTGATTTTTTTTAACTTAAATGCAAGATTTTAAAATTTCAGTTTGTTAGACTTAGCCCAATATCAATATCATTTTGAATTGTGATCCTGTCATTAAGAGTGTTGACTATCAACTACAAATCTGAAAGGACTGCCATCTATACCCTTATCTAAATTACTGATAAAAATATTAAACAACACAGGACCAAGCAAAGACCCCTGAGTCAAGTCATTCAGCAGTTAAGTCAATAAGCATTTATTAGACATCTACCATGTCCCAAGCATTTTGAGGATACAAAGAAAAGCGGGGAGGGAGGGGAAGTATCTGTCCTCAAGTAGTTCACAGAATAATGGAGAGCTTAGGAACACCTAAAGAGAAGATAGTATCAAGGAGAAGAATGGACCCTCAAAGGCTACAGAGAGGTCAAAAAGGATAAGGATCAAGAAAGGGCCATTATATTTGGTAATGAAGTCATTGGTAACTGGAGAAAGCAGTTTCAATTAGATTATGAGGTTGGAAGCCAGACTGCAGAGAGTTAAGGAGAGTGAGAGAAGAGGAAGTGGATGGATCGTTCACGAGGAGTTAAGCCACAAAAGAGAGAAGAGACAGAAGATGTTAACAAGCATTAATGGATGGATCAAGTGAAGGGTTTTTGAGGGTGAGGGAGGCATGGGGATGCTTGTAGGCATTAGGGAAGCAGCCAGTACTCAAGGAGAGACTGAAGATAAGTGGGAGAGTGAGGAGGATAAAGGAGGCAATCTGCTGGAGAAGATAATCTTTTCTGCAAGAATGAAATAGTCCAGAGGAGAAGTAATGAACGTCTGACCTAGGGTGAGCCATGTAAGTAGGGTGAAGGGAACGTAGTTGAGAGATGTGAAACTAGAAATCAACAGGACTTGGGAGTGAAAGGATATAGTCACAGGTGACTTTGACTCAGGTCATGAATCTCGGTGACTAAGGGGATCATGATGTCCTCAACAGCAATGGAAGAGGGGTGAGATACAGCTCCTTTCATATCACCAGTGCTCTGAATATAGTGGGTGCTTAATAAATGCTTCTTGATTTGGAAAAAAAAAATTAAGAGATAAGTGGATTGAATTAAGAGATAAGGAGAGGTCCAAGCAAAGTACTAAAAGATTTGAGGAGAGAAATCACTTTCACATAAGGAGAGGGGAAACAAGGAAACTGAGAAAGTGGCATCTCAAAGAAAGGGAGGGACTTTGTTAATTTTTTTAAGGGAGCTGAAGAATGTGAGGTTGGGAAGGAATGTGATCCATTCCAGAAATGGAGGATGCTGCGAGTACATTCACAGAGATGGGGGTAGTAGTTGGTGGCAGTGGTAGTAGTAGAAGAAAGGCCAGTAGTAGTGGTGGCGGTGGTGGTGGTAGTAGTAGTAGTAGTGGTGGCGGTCATGATGATGGTGATAACTAGATTTTTATGGTGCTTTTGCAAAGCACTTCCCACTATTTATATTATCTTATCCCCAGACAACCCAAGGAAGTTGGTACAATTATTATTCCCACTGGATGAGGAATCTTATGAAGAAACTGAAAAGATAGAAGTTAATCGCCTTGCCCAGTACCATACAGCTAAGTATCTGAGGCCAAATTTGACCTCAGGTCTTCCAGACTCCAAGTCTCGTGCTCAGTCCAGTGGGCAGGTATATAACATGCATGAGGTGGGGAGGTTTAAGGAAAGACTGGAAGAGCAGGCTGGATGTCAGGCTAAGGACTTTGTGTTTCATCCTAACATCTATCTTTTCTAGGTTAAAAAGTGACTGAGGGGCAGCTAGGTGGTGTAGTGAATAGAGCATGGGCCTTGGAGTCAGGAGGACCTGAGTTCAAATTTGGCCTCAGACACTTATCTAGCCGTGTGAGCCTGGGCAAGTGCCCTACTTTCCCCCTCCAAAAAGCAAAAAAAAAAGTGACTGTGATGTTCAGACACATGTGCGGAGACTTGATTGGAGGGAGGAGAGACAATGCAGAAGGAGTCGATTTCAATTGTTGTGTCAAAATAGCCTCACAAAGGGCATTGGGTGGTGGAGGGAGGGGGGAACAGCTTCACTCAAACAAGGCTAGGGACTGGACCCATGATTTCACTGATGCAGAGAACCCCCAGAGGAGGAAATTCTTCTACCTACAAAAGACGGCTCCTTCTTTGACTCAGAGTCTCTGAGTATTGCCTAGAATCCTGAGGTCTTCTTGGCCCTCTTACCCCTCTCTGAGATTGGGGAGGGGTGGGGGATCATAGTTTAACAACTGGCTTTCCAGGAAAAATGTATATAGGACACAGTTTTCCATTTAGTCTGCATTATTAATATTTTCTTCATCACTTTCTTAAGTATAGATAATTAATAAAACAACAAATCCAGCCCTGAAAGAGTTCAACAGCTGGCTGTCTCAAGGGGGTTAGAGCTGGCTCCAGCACACCCTTAGTGGAAGGTACTATCAGGCAATGTGTCTTAGGCCTCAGACTCTTACTTATGACCCTGGAAAAATGCTAATGGGCTCTAAATGTATACACCACTGTGCCCTGGGGAGTCCCTTGCAAGGCAGTGGGTGCTGGAGCCTAGCCCTGCTGTGTTGCTTCATCAAGGAAGCTCGCATCAGCTGGAAAAAGGGCAAGGCTAGTAATTCAAGGTACCTGGGCTCAGGTCTCAGAATACTGGCCCAGCTCCACAATCCTTTCCTAAGCCTCATGTCTCTTCCTGCCCCAGAATCTCTTCCACGAGTAACCACCCATCCTCTGGTTGCCATAAGCTAAGGCTCCACCTGAGAAGACACAATGTAAAAATCATAATACAATAGCCAGCTTTGTATAGTGCTTACTCTGTAATTACTATACAATTATTATTGCATTTGATCCTTACAACAACCCTGGGAGATAAGTGCTGCTATCATCCCCATTTTTCAGATGAGGAAACTGAGGCAAACAGAGGTTAAGTAACTTGCCCAGGGTCACACAACTAGCAAGTGTCTGGGAATGGATATGAACTTGGATTTTCCTGATTCCAGGCTTGGTGCTCTATCCACAGTACCCGTATCTGGTGAAAGCTCATAAATGACAAGGGATAAGGTCAATGATATGACTGCCCAGATGTGGGTCATGTAACTATGCCTTTCTCACAGCTTCATGAAGAAGGAAGGCCCTTCATTCATGTGTGCATTGTTTTCACAAAGATTTTGATGCTTTTTTTTTTTTTTTGCTTTTTGGAGGGTAATTGGGGTTAAGTGACTTGCCCAAGGTCACACAGCTAGTTTTGTGTATGTTAAGTGTCTATGGCTGGATTTGAACTCAGGTCCTCCTGACTCCAGGACTGGTGCTCTATTCACTGCACCACCTAGCCGCCCTCATAAAGATTTTGAAAAGATGACAAAGTAGGCTATAGCTTGGTACCAATATTAACTCAGTTGCCCTTATCTGGTGACGATGATGTCACAGATTTTCCCAAACACTTGACATCTGTTTCTCTTTCAGATATCTTAAGAATTAATATCTCAAATATCTGAAAAATTGTTACTTTCAAGACAGACCCCCTCTGTGTCCTCTGTACTTGGTCCAACATTTTGTTTTCTTTATTGTCACTTCTATTCCTCATGCAGATCCACATGGGTCTGAGTTGTTAGAACCTGAATGTGGTGGCTTCACTATCATTGATGGAGAAGAGATTTTGTTATAGATATCTTTACAGATCTTTGCCATTTTTCATCTGTTGTCCACCTTCCAATTGCATACAACTATGTAGAAACAAGATCTATGAAGGATTGGAGATCACCTTAAATGGAAGGTACTCAGATTAAGGTCTGAGAACGACTTCTTGAAGAAGGAGTAATTTTAGTTGTAGCTGAGACTCAAAGGAAGCCAGGGCATCTATGAGACAAAGATAAGGGAGAATTCTAGGAATGGAGAAGAGCAGGTGAAAATGGTTAGAGTTAGGAGACAGAGGAGAAGCAAGGAGAACACTTTCATTGGATCACAGAGTACATAGGGGTGAGTAAGGTGGAAGAAGACTGAAAAGGCAGGAAGAAGCCAAGTTAGCCAAATAGAAGGTTTTATATTTTATCCTAGTGAGAATAGGAAACTACTAGAGTTTATTGAATGGGGGTGGGAAAGGGACATGGTCAGACCTGCATTTGGGGAAGATCACTTTGATAGCTGAGTGGAGAATGGACAGAAATGGAGAGAAATTTAAGTCAGGGAGACTAACCACCTGGCTATTGCAGTAGTTCATGAATGAGGTGATGAGGGCACCAGGGTGGTGGTAATGTCAGAAGAGAGAAGGGGGTATATATGAAAGATGTTACAAAGGTAAAGTCAACAGGACTTGGCAACAGGTTGCATATGTAAGAGAATGGAGAATTGTGAATGACACCTAAGTTTCAGGCTATAGTGACTGGGGGGGGGGGGTGATACCCTTGGCAGTAATTGGGAAGTTATTAAGAGAAAAGGTTTTGGGGGTGGAGCCAAGATGGCTGAGTAAAAGCAGGAACTTGGCTGAGCACCCACTGCAACCACCTGCAATACCTGTAAAATATGACTAAACAAATTTTAGAGCTACAGAACCCACAAAGGGACAGAGAGAAATCTCCCACTGAAGGCAGCCTGGCAGGCTGACAGGAAGGGTCTATTGCACCAAGCTGGGAGCCTAGCACAGTCTCTTGTGAGCCACGCAGTTCCAGCCCCAGGGTGGCCCCAACCAGCAGCACAGACTGGCCACAGCAGACTTCAGGAGAGTGAATCACCAGCAGCTGTGGCAGTTTCCAGACTTCTCAACCTATAAATGCCAAAGAGAAAATAAAAGGTCAGTGGGGAGCTCTGTTGGAACCTAATGACAGAAGAGCACAGTCCGGCCCCTGCCCCTGGGGCAAGAGGTGGCAGAGGCATGGCAGCTGCAGCTGCTGTTGCATGGCTGCCTCAGGAGTTCCTGGCCGGCAAATTGTAGGGGGCACCAAGCAACCATTCAGAGGGTAATCACTCTTGCTTTGACTTGCTTGGATCTGGATTGTGGTCTTGAGTGGTGGTCCTGAGGTGAGAAATGCCAGTGTGCCAGAGCTTGTGGTGGCTATACAGAGGGTGCCCCCCTCAGACTTCTGACATTTGCAAAAAGCCCAGCAATTTGGGACATAGCTCTCTCCACTCTGGAAGCAGAGTTCTACCATGGCAAAGAGTTCAAAAGTCAAGTAATTGGCTGGCAAGATGAGCAAGCAGAGGAAGCACAATCACACCATAGAATCCTTTTTTGGGGACAAAAAGGATCAAAACATGGAACCAGAAGAAGTCAACAAAGGCAAAACTTCTGCATCAAAAGCTTCCAAGAAAAATATGAATTGATTACAGGCCATGGAGGAGCTCAGGAAGGATTTTGAAAATCAAGTAAGAGAAATGGAGGAAAAATTGGGAAGAGAAATGAGAATGATGCAAGAAAATCATGAAAAGTGAGTCAACAGCCTGCTAAAGGAGACACAAAAAAATGC
>CM053584.1:85535142-85597210 GCA_028627135.1 Pseudochirops cupreus
TATTTCATTGAATGACCATATTTTCCCCTGAAGTATTATACTCAGTTTTGCTGGGTAGGTGATTTAATCCTAGCTCCTTTGACCTCTGGAATATCATATTCCAAGCCCTTTGATCCCTTAATGTAGAAGCTGCTAGATCTTGTATTATCTTGATTGTGTTTCCACAATACTCAAATTGTTTCTTCCTGACAGATTGTAATATTTTCTCCTTGATCTTGGAACTCTGGAATTTGGCTATGATATTCCTAGGAGTTTTCTTTTGGGGATCTTTTTCAAGAGGCAATCAGTGAATTCTTTCCATTTCTATTTTGCCCTCTGGTTCTAGAATAGCAGGGCAATTTTCCTAGAGAATTTCTTGAAGGATGATTTCTAGGCTCTTTTTCTGATCACGGCTTTCAGATAATTCAGTAATTTTTAAATGATCTCTCCTGGATCTATTTTCTAGGTCAGTGGTTTTTCCAATGAAATATTTCACATTGCCTTCTGTTTTTTTATTTGTTTGGATCTATTTTATAGTATCTTGATTTCTCATAAAGTCATTAGCTTCCATTTGCTCCTATCTAATTTTGAAGGAATTATTCTCTTCAGTGTGTTTTTGAAATTCCTTTTCCATCTGGGCAATTTATCTTTTTAAGGCATTCTTCTCCTCATTGGCTTTTTGGGCCTCTTTTGCCATTTGAATTAGTCTATTTTTTAAGGCATTATTTTCTTCAGTATTTTTTGGGTCTCCTTTGGCAGGCTGTTGACTCACTTTTCATGATTTTCTTGCATCATTCTCATTTCTCTTCCCAATTTTTCCTCCACTTCTCTTACTTGATTTTCAAAATCCTTCTTGAGCTCCTCCATGTTCTGTAATCAGTTCATATTTTTCTTGGAAGCTTTTGATGCAGGAGTTTTGCCTTTGTTGACTTCTTCTGGTTCCATGTTTTGATCCTTTTTGTGCTTCCTTTGCTTGTTCATCTTGCCAGCCAATTACTTGACTTTTGAGCTCTTTGCCATGGTAGAACTCTGTTTCCAGAGTAGAGAGTGCTGTGTCCCAAATTGCTGGGCTTTTTGCAAATGTTGTCAGAGGTCTGAGGAGGGCGCCCTCTCTACAGGCACCACAAGCTCTGACACACTGGCATTTCTCATCCTCAACCACCACCCAAGACCATGATCTAGATCCAAGTAGGTCAAAGCAAGAGTGATTAACCTCTGAATGGTAGCTTGGTCCCCTTATGATCTGCAGGCCAGGAGCTCTAGAGGCAGCCATGCATCAGCAGCTGCAGCACCTCTGCCAGCTCTTGCCCCAGGGGCAGGAGCTGGACTGTGCTCTTCTGTCACCAGGTTCCAACAGACCCCCACTGACTTTTTACTTTCTCTTTGGAGTTTATGGATTGAGAAATCTGGAAACTGCCGCAGTTGCCAGTAATTCACTCTCCTGAAGTCTGCTCTGGCCCATCTGGGCTGCTGGTCAGGGCTGCCCTGGGGCTAGAACCACTGCTCGTGCGGAACTGTAGTTAGCTCCCATCTTGGTGCAATAGACACTTCCTGTAGGCCTGTAGGGCTGCTTTCAATGGGAGATTTTTTTCTCTCTGTCCCTTTGTGGGTTCTGTAGCTCTAAAGTTTATTTAGCATCATATTTTACAGGTATTGGAGGTGGTTGTGGTGGGAGTTCATGGAATTTCCTGCTTCTATTCCACCATCTTGGCTCCACCCCCCAATCACTCACATTTAAGTAACACACCAAGGTTTACAAAAGTAACTTCCTCCAAACAATGCTATTTGGTAGGTTTTTTTGGTAGGGTTGGTATTGCTGGTATTATTCCCATTTTTTCAGATCAAATTAGATAAAGGACATAAAGTGACTTGTAAATCTGAAAGCAGTGGCTCTCAACCTGTGGGTCGCAACCCCTTTGGAGGTTGAACAACCCTTTCACAGGGGTTGCCAGAGACCATGGGAAAACACATATATCCAATGATCTTAGGAACGAGACATGGCTCTTCTATCCGTCTCCAGGCAGGTCTGCCCACATGCAGATTCTCCCACATACGTGTATTAAAGGGTTGAAGCATTAAGAAGGTTGAGAACTACTGTCTTAAAGCATTACATAAACATCAGCTGTTATTAAAGGTGTGCTGGAGTCAGCTTGAACCAGCATAAAACCTATTGCTAAATTTTCAGCATGGGCATTTATATGTGGAAATCTGGCAAATGCCACAAATTGGGACTTTGTTGATTGTCTGAACTTAAAGTGATAGAGAAAATGTTCATAATGAAGATGCATCTTAAAATGGTGCAATGGGCACAATTTCTTCTAGAGATTCAGTTATTATTACATATGAGAAAACTCAGAAGTAAAGGGCTTTTCCCCATGTCACAGAGCTAATTAGGGTCATAGCCAGGATTAAAACCTCAGGTTTAGGACCCAGAATCCAGAGCTCTTCCTACCACACAAAAGAACTAGGAGTAGCTAGGTGGTGCAGTGAATGGAGCACCAGCCCTAGAATCAGGAGGACCTGAGTTCAAATCTGGCCTCAGACACTTGACACTTAACTAGCTGAGTGACCTTGGGAAAGTCACTTAACCCTGATTGCTTTGCCTTCCCCACTCCAAAAAATAAATTAAAAAAAAAGAAGGACTAAAGCTTAATAAAGTACTATGTTGCTGAAAGAACTGGGAACCACAGGAGCTGGGTTCAAATCCAAGCTCTATTTTCTGACTTTGAGCAAATAATTTTACCTCTCTGGGCCTCAGTTTCTTCCTCTATAAAATGGTAATGATGATAGTTGCACAACCTACTCCACAGGGTTTCTGTAATGAAGACATTTTGCAAGCTATAAAACTCTATGTAAATACGAGTTAGTGTTATAGTTCACATTTGTGGCCAAGCACACACAAAAAAGGTAGCCAGAGAATGGAGGTTACCACTCCGGGCTCCAGGCTTCAAGATGAGTGAGAGGAACAGGGTTAGATATGAAAGGGGGGGGGAGTTTCTTCGTAGGAAATAACCTCTTATTTTGCCTTTGTTTATTAGCTGTCCCAGGGGAGGGAAGCAGGCTGGGGACAACAATGCATCCAGGGGCCTGGCCCATTGCCCAGAAATGATGGTGGGACTGGGGAACAAGGATGTGTAAGGTTCCTCTGCGCAGAGCCATCAGCCCCATCCAGGCAGCAATCAGCGTATTTTCAGTTCTCAGTAGCAAGCCTCCCCTTCCCTTTTTCATCACAGTTGGAAAGAAAGGGTTTTCCTCAAAAAGCAGAGGATGTGTCATTGATATACATCAGCAATGTGATATGGTAGTCAAAAGACCTAGGAAAGCTTAGGCTGCAGCAAGAAGTCGTATCCAGAATGACAGAGAGGACGGTCCCACTGCATTCTCCCTTGGTCAGAACGCAGCTGCAGTACCTTGTTCAGCTCTGGGCACCACATTTTAGGAAGTGTTGGAGTACGACAAGAGGAGGGGGCCTGGGAAAATATATAAACTGATGCCTTGTGGGTGCAGCCATGAGTTATTCTCTGAAGCAATTTGGAACTACGCCCCACAAAATCACTAAACAATGTATACTTGAAAGAGTTAAAAAAAAAAAAGAGGAAAAGGACTCAGCCATGATAACAAAAGTATTTATAGCAACTCTTTTTGCATTGGCAATGAACTGGAAATTAATAGGGTGGCCAGTTAGGGGAAACGGCTGAACAAATTGAGGTCTATAGACGTAAATGGAATGGTATTGTGCCATAAGAAACGAGGAAAGGAAAAACCTGTCAAAGAACATGTATTAAGTACCTACTGTGGGTCAGCCACTGCGTTAAGTGCTGAGGTTACAAACAGAAAAAGAAAAAGAAAAAAATGAGCTCGTGTCCTCAGGAGGCTTCATGATCTGATGGGAGAAGACACTACGCAGAAAGAAGCTGCAAAGCAAGGGGAGCAGGCAAAGAGGGAAGGCGCTTAGCTTGGAAACATGGCAGAGTCCAGTTCGAAGGAGAGCAGAGGGTGGGAAATAAAGCGATTTCTGTCCTGGGAGCCCTTAGCTCTGCCCTCCAGTTCTCCCGTCAGAGAGGGAGGGGGTCCTGAGAGGACTGGTGAGGCGAGAGGGCTAAGGCTGATGAGTCTTACGGGATGGCGAGTTTCTAGCAGATGAGATTTCCTGGGGACGCGATGGAGTCCAGTCCACAGGAACGCAGCTGGTAGGAAATGAGACAGCAGGGAAGATATGTATGGACTGATGAAGAGTGAAGGGAGCAAAGCCAGGAGAATAATTGATGCAATTATAGCAACACTGTAAAGATAAACAATTTTTGAAAGACTTCAGTGCAATGACTGACCATGATTCCAGAAGACCGACAATGAAGCATGCTATCCATCTTCTGACAGAGAAGTGATGTACTCAGGGGACAGAATTCAACAGATTTTTTTTTTCAGACATGGTCTGCATGGAAATTTGTTTTGCTTGCCTATACATAATTGTTTTCTCTTTCTTTTCTTTCCTGAAAAGAAAAGAAATATTTATTATAATAAATATTAATTATGATTAATATTATATTATAATATAATTAATATAAAATATTTATTAAAATATTTTAAATGACATCATTTTCATTTTCATTTTTAAAACCTATTTATATATACATGTTTCATTCTGCATTCAGATTCTATCAGTTCATCACATCTATCAGATGTGAATAGCATTTTCTATCACGAGTCCTTTGGAACTGTCTTGAATCACTGTGTTACTGAGAAGAGCTATGTCATTCATAACTGATCATGGCACAATGTTGCTCTTACTGTGTACAATGTTCTGGTTCTGCTCACTTTACTTTGTATCAGTTCATGTAAGTTTTTCTGGTTTTTCTAAATCTACCCATTCAAATGACACCATTTTTAAAAAAGAAGTAATCCAAATGATGAGGGGACTGTAAAAAATGCCATTAAAGGATAGGCTGAAGAAAATCCGATATTTATCTTGGAGAGCTTCATCCCTTTCCAGGGTGCACTACTGTTTCTTCACTGGTCTTTCTCTGCCATGCCATAGAAACATCTTCACCCTGAAAGTTCACTAGACCACTAGACTAATTCTCACATTGGAAGTACTCTCCGCCCCTGAGGGCTCGACTTGTGATTGACTGGTTCTTCCCAGAACTTCTCATTTAAGGAGGGAGTTCACACTGCACTAATGTCTCATCTCCAGACGACTTCCTCCACCATGCCCCCATGGTGGCTACCATCTCCCCTGTCCTTCAGCATCCTTTTGTGTTATTTTCACTGGAGATCTTCAAGACCTCATTTCTTACCTAGCCTTAATCATTGGATGGGCATTGCCTCAGACAAACTGAGACTTGTTAAAAACCTTAGATTAAAAAGGCCAAGGTCTCCCACTGCAGCCTGGGCCATCTCCAGTCATCCTGATCTATATCTCACCACTGGACCCAGAGAGCTCTGGAGGAGAGAGTGAGGCTGGTGACTTTGCACAGCTCTGCCTCACTTAAATCCAGTTCACTCACAAGCCATGGCATCACCTCCCTGATGTCACGGCCCTCTTCAAGAACACAGGACAAATGACAATATCTTCCCTGTTAGAATGTAAGCTCCCTGAGGACAGGTACTGTCTTTCCTTCTGCTTTTATTCGTATTCCCAGAGCTTGACACTGTACCTGGCGCATTCTAAGTTCCTGATAAAAGTTTGTTAACTGACTGATGGGAGAGAAGAAGATTAATAGGGACCTGATAGCTGTCTTCAAGTAATTGAAAGGCTGATCTCTGGAAATGACATTCCACTTGGCCAAAGAGGGCAGAAGCAGGCCTAATGGGTAAAGCTGCCAAAAAAACAGATATTAGTCTGTCGTCAGGAAAAAATCCTTAACAATTAGAGCTGACCCAAAATGAAGTAAGCTTCTTCAGGAGATGAAGGCTTCTCCTTCACTGGAGAGCTCCAGATAGAGGCCAGATAACTAACATAGAAATTGCTTCCTGCTCAAGGACAAGTTGGACCAGATGGTCTCTAAAGGCCCTTACAAGTCTGAGGTTCTGTGATTCTGGTCTCAGGAGCTATGGGGAAATGTGTGCTGTTTACCTTTCCTGACAAGGGCAGGAGCAACTGGACTCCTGAAATGTTCAGATGCTGCCTTATTGCCCAGCTGTGGCAAAGTGTGCTGGGCCCCAGCTTCAGAGGCTTGGTTCTGAGCAACTAAGCCAGGGTTCCCTTGGAGGAGCTGGAGTAGAGCCAGGCTGGAAGTGAGTCAAGAGGGTCTTCTCCCACCACACCTCAACAGGCTTTATCTTTCTTCCAAAGCTGTCAGACCAGAAGCACAGGCTCAACAGGGGAAAAGTTCATCCACCAAGTCCAACTCACTTTTTAACCCAGTTTATGCCCCTTCAGCAGGGTGACCATCCCTACCTGCTCCAAGCTTTTCTCCTCTCTACCTTCCCCAGACCCTGAAGAACCTTGGAGAATTTCAGACTGATGAAAGCCCTCATCTTCAGTCCCAAGGAGAAGGACAAAATCTTCAAAGGGCAGTGGGAAGGAGACTTCTAACTCACAGGGGGAAAAAAAATTGAAAAGCAAATTAGAAGTCACCTTGTCCAACCTTTTGTGGAAGAGGAAACAGCCTCAGAGAGTCTGAGTGACCTGTCCACGACTGTACAATTGGTAAGAGGCAGAAGTGGGACTCAGCCCACGTCTTCTGACAGTACTTTGATTGAGAAATTATCTTTAGGCAGCTGAGGCTGGAGGATACTGCTGCTTTCAGAGCCCAGCCTTGGCTAGTCTTCAGTTGACCCTCTGCCTCCCTTTTTCAAGATTCTCATTTATTTTATTTTTAATCTATGGAATAAAAACAGGCATTTTTATAACATAGTATAACAACAAAAGACTGAACATAAAACTACAAATCTATTATGTACAACTTGCTATTCCTTTTAAATATATAGTAAAATTATCATGTAACTTTTTTTTCTTCCTTCCTGCTATCCCACCCAAGACATAAATACATATATATGTGTGTGTATATATATATATATATATATATATATATATATATATATATATATATATGTAAAATCATTCTATACATACTTCTATTTCTCAGTTCTTTCTCTGGAAACAGAGAGTGTCTTCCTCCGTGGGTCCTTTGTAGTTAATTTGGATGTTTATAATAGTCAAAATGACTTATTTGCTCAAAGTTGTTCTTAAAATGTTATTGTTATTACTGTATACAACATTCTGTTCATTTTACTCTTCATTACTTCACTTAAGTCTATCCATATTTTTCGAAGATCATTGAGCTCACCATTAACAAAATTCATTTGGAAGGATATACCTCCCTTTTCAGTGTCCCCTCTCCCCACTACTAGGCTCCTGGGATCCCTCGATATTGCACCCCCCCATTCCCCAAGAAGTAACATATACAGATTTGAAACTGGATTTGCTGTCAAAAGAACAAATTCTGATGGAATTTTAGGCTGCATGAATTTAGGCTGCATGGTTTCTAGGACAATGGAAGTGACTATCTCAGGCTGTACTTTACGCTGGTTTAGCTGCATCTGGACTCTTGTTAACTTCTTTTTTTTAAATTTTTTTTTGGGGGAATCGGGGTTAAGTGACTTGCCCAGGGTCACACAGCTAGTGTCAACTGTCTGAGGCTGGATTTGAACTCAGGTCCTCCTGACTCCAGGGCTGGTGCTCTATTTGCCGCTCCACCTAGCTGCCTCATGTTAATTTCTGAGTGCCACCTTTTGGGAAGAATATTGCTAAACTGGGTGCTTAATCCTGTCGGGAAGTAAGGTGAACAATGTAGTGAGAGGACTAGAAATCATGCTATACCACTGAAAGGACTAAGGATGCTTAGCCTAAAAAAAGAAGTACCTAAAGAGCTGGTTACATAGAAAGAGGGATCAGCTCTGTTCTGCTTGGCCTCAGTAGGCACAACTAAGAACAATGGGTAGAAGATACAGAGAGGCTGACTCAATGGAAGGCAAAAAGTAAGACATGTCCAAAATTGAAAGGGTCTGCCTTGTGGATGCCTCATCTGAGGGAGAGGGGGAAGGGAAGGTCTTCAAACAAAGGGTGAGTCGCCCTTTGTACAGGCTGTGCTAACAGCATTTCCTACTTCAGGTATTGGCAGAACTAGCCAAGCTTTAAGATCGCTTCCTGCTCTGAGCTCCTGGGACCTTGGGAGCTGAGTGCCATCATGATTACAACTCACATTCACATAGCACTTTGCTCTTTCTTCCCAACAACTCTCTGAAGTGGGTAGTACAAATTCTATTATAAATACTCTATTTTGTTGTTGTTCAGTCGTTTCAGTCATGTCCAGCTCTTCATGATGCCAGTTGGGGTTTTCTTGGCAGAGACACTAGAGAGGTTTGCCATTTCCTTCTTCAGTTCATTTTACAGATGAGGAATTTGAGACAAGCAGGGTTAGGTGACTTACCCAGGGTCACACAGTTAGTAAGTGTCTGAGGTCAGATTTCAACTCAGAGACATGAGTCTTCCTGATTCCAGGCTGGTATTCCATCTCCCTCACCATTTAGCTGCTCCCTTATGAAACTGATTGTCAGAAGACAGTGTTTTTGTCTGAGTTACAGAGCTTGAGAGAGGCAGAAAACAATCTCTAACCTAGGTCTTCTGATTTTAGGTCTAGTGCTCCTCCCAGTAGACTAAGCTACCTGTCCTTCATGTCCTTACCAGCTAGTCACAAGTGGCTTGGGAAAGTCACTTAATAAATACTCATCAGGTGCTCCCTGTGTACAGAGTAGCAATGCTAGGCAAGGAGGAGACAAGAAGGTTAACTAAGGTAAAGTCCCTGCTCTAGAAACATTTCAACCTAAATTGGAACAATAATGCAAAGAATTGTAATGCAAAATAAAAAGTTAATAATAGAGAGCTAGGCAAAATGCTAGGGGCAACTAGGTGGCACCACAGTGCATGAAAGCTGGGCCTGGAGTCTGGAAGACTCCTCTTCCTGAGTTCAAATCTAGCTTCAGACACTTCTTATCTGTGTGACCCTGGGCAAGTCACTTAACCCTGTTTGCTTCAGTTTCTTCATCTGTAAAACAAATTGGAGAAGGAAAGGGCAAACCGCTCCAGTATCTTTGCCAAGAAAACCCCAAATGGGGTCATGGATAATCAGACACAACTGAAAAATGACCGAAAAACAACAAACAAAACGCTATATAAGGAATAAGGAAGAAAATGGTCATTTCTAACTAGAGTGGGCAGGGCATCAAGGAAGATTTCCTGGAGAATGGGGGCTAGGTACTCTCTGGCTCTAACACAGGGTAGACGAGTAGACTTGGAGTGGAGAAGAGTCCAAATCCCTCCTCAGAGCTGTTCAAGTCTGGGCAAGTCACTTAACTTCTGCCTCAGTTTCCTTACCTGTAAAGTGATTAGACTGGACATGATAGCCTCCAAGGCCCCTCTGAGTTCTAGATCTAAGCTCCTGTGATTCTTTGATACAATTCAAGAGGAGAGAACCCAGGGGGCCCCTAGCTCAGTGCCCTCAGGTTACATTTACTACATCCCACCCATAAACACTGAGTCCCCATAGAAGCACAGAAAGTTAGAGCCTAAGAGAACTTTGAGATCCTCTAGTGACAGTCCAATCCTCTCATCTTACAGGAAACTAAAGCCTTTGCCTTGTGCCAGTGTTGAATTGCAAAGGAGAGGTAGAGAGGGAGGGAGGGAAGGAGGAGAGGTTGAGACTGAAGTTTACCTCATTTCTTCTCATGAGGGAACTGAAGACATTCCCCTATCTCTTCTAACATTTGCCTTTAGAGAGCTGATAGAGAAAGGATGACATTTCCTTGTGTCTCTATAATATTTGAATAATTTACAAATTGCCTTGCTTTCTGGTTACCCTCATCCCTGACCTGACCCCCTCCCCACTACCTTAAAAATTAACACCGGGATAGCTAGGTGGCGCAGTGAATAGAGTACCGGCCCTGGAGTCAGAAGGACTTAAGTTCAAATCCAGTCTCAGACACTTGACATGCCTACTAGCCGTGTAACCTTGGGCAAGTCACTTAACCCCAATTGCCCTGCCTTCCCCCCTCCAAAAAACAAAAACAAAAAGATTATTTGTCAAAACCCTTCATCTGGGAGTGAGAACACTCAGATTCTGTTCTTCAAATTGCCCCAAAATAGGTTGGTCAGAACTACCTTACAAGCTTGCAGAAAAAGTCAGTCACCTAACATGATGAGATTTGAAAGGCTCAGAGAAAGTCCACATACATTAAAAATCACTCTCTTAGGATACTGGAGATTCATTCCTCTGAACCTGAGCATTACCCTCTTCTTTCATTCTCTTTTAAAATACAAGTACCTGTGGGAGGGTGTTAACATTTTAAATTCCTGACACCTTACCATGAACTTATTAGCCAGATCCTTTCCTCTAGGACCAGAGGTATTTACACAAAGCTTTACTGTATAATGGTGTAATCCAGCAATGGGGAGCCTACAGCCTCGAGGCTACTTGTGGCCTTCTAGGTTCTTGGGTGCAGCCTTTTGACTGAGTTCAAGTTTTACAGAAAAAATCCTTTTATTAATGAGATCCTTAATCCCCTTGGATTTGGACTCAATCAAAAGGCCACACCCAAAGACCTAGAGGGCCACATGTGGCCTCAAAGCTGCAGGTTCCCCACCCCTGGACTGAATCCATAACTTTTTTTTTTCCCACTCTAGGTTCACTGGGATTACAGGTTAAAAATGGGAGTATTTTGGACAACAATTAAAATCTATCTGAGTTTAAAGTAGTATAAATTCAGCTTGCATGTTACTAATAATAAAACAGAATGGAATCAAATGTGGTGATACAGTAAAATATTTCATTGGGGCAAGAATGCCAAGAAAAATAATAGGAAAACACATCTCAACACCTATTCTGGATTAAGCACATCACCCTACCGGAACAGTTTAGGAAAATTGCTTCTTTGAGACTCTCCAAAATTGGAAAAAAAAATTTCTCTCTTTGCCTCTGGGACCAAAACAAGTAGAGTAGTACTCATGGACATTCAAGTCAAAGGCCGAATCTGCTGGTGTCGTGGTGCTCCAACTCTTCTCTCTGCTCTTGGCAGCATCTCTCCCTGCTCTTTGAGGGAACATGCCAGGACTCCTCATTCCTAAATGCCACCATTACAATCTTGGATATCACTTCCTCTAATCTTGTGTGCTAGCTTCTCTTCTTCCCAGAATCCTCCTCTAATCCTCTTTGACACAAAAATGCATAAATCTCAGTGGAAAATGGAGTCCTGTAAATTTATCCCAATGGAACATTCCATTCCAGGAAGTCCAATCTGTTCCCCTTGGATATCTATCTGTAGCACATAGAATATCATTACAGCTGGAAGGTACCTCATAAGTCATTTCATTCAACTGCTTCCTTCTACAGATGAAGAAACAGAGGCCCAGAGCTAGGGGACTTGCCCAAGGTCATTCAGCCAGTTGGTAGTAGAACTGGGTTCTGAATCCAGATCTACTGTTGCTGGGTTCATTGTTCTTCTCTCTAAACCACTACAACAATCCTATGAGGTGGATAGTACAAGGATTATTATCCCCATTTTAAAGATGAGGTAACTAACTCTCAGAGAGGGTTCATACAAATTGATCTTTCACCACACCCTGTTTTGGCCCCTTACTTTCTCATATCTACACTTTTGCTCCTATATGAATTCCTAAGCCTGAAATTCCTTCCGACCTATTCCTCTGTTTTTGTCTTCAACAAATGCTTATTGAACATCTGATAGGTACTTAAAGAGATGAAAAGAGAAGAAGACCTTCTTCTCCAGGATCTTCCAATAGAGTTGGAAAGGGAGGAAGAATGTGAGTGAACTATAATGCAAACAGATGAACAGAGAAGGGATGTATAAACACATTTTTATTGAAGTTCTGAAGAGAGATGGTGATTGGGGAAGGTTTTCTTAAAGAATCAGTCTTTTTGGAGGTCATTCCAGGTTTAGGGGGCAAAAAGGCATAGCTAGGAAAGTTTATTAGGAAGGAAGTACAGTAAGGTTTTCCTGGACCATAGAGAAAGAGAAAAGGAACAGTGTGAAATAAAGCTGGAAAGTACCACATTGATAGTCTCGAGCATCAAGAGCATTCAAATCATCTCAGCAAAAGCAAATCACATCCCTAGTCTATGAGATGCACTGCCTTATGTGCTGGGAATAATTTTTTTTTAAGACACTACCTTTGAACAGTTTACATTCTGGTAGGTTAAGGACTTTGAGTTTAAGTTCTAAGATGATAGGAAAACATTGTAGAGTTTCTGCAATTCATGGGATCAAGGATCCAAATCTCTGACCTTTTCCTGACTTTACAGTAGGAGGCTCCATCCTTCTCAAAGTGAAAACTTCACCTCTTTGTTCTCAGTTTCTTCCCATGTGAAATAAGGGGCTAATCCTAAAGTACCTTTTAGCCCTAAATCCTGTGATCCTCTGCCAACTGGATTAGAAGATGCTGTTCTGTGAGAATCAATGGATGGACAGTATTCCCAAGAAACCATGGGACAAACAAGAAGAAAACAGGGAAATCAGGGCCAGCATCCAGTCAACTGTCAGGGTTTGGGGGAAGAAGAAGCTCGGGGTAGTATGCAAAGGGGTGTTGTTCCTGACCTTGCCGGATTATAATTCTGACTCTTCTCTTTGGCCAATACCTTCCCTGAAGTGACTGCCTGTTCATTCCACCTGGCAATGGCTACCCTCTCTATCCTAGGGCAGGATGGCAAGATGAGCATCCACTGAGCTCACCCGGATATTTGAGTAAGGAAGATGTGTACACATCCCCACCCACTGGTATGTTTGCCTTTGTGCTTGGCAAGCTGGATGCCTGAGACATCATGCTTTAGCCCTTGGGACTGGGAGTGCTGATGCTCATCTCATATATAAATCAGAGTATAACTCTCAACCTGCTCCACCAGGGTGAAAAGCAAACATTGTGGGTGCACCAGTCACCTTTTTGTAAGGTAGCCCTCTTACATTTTTTTGGAGAAGTAAATAAATCTCAAACTCCAATTTAGAATAGCCTATACCCCATTCTCCTCCCCCAACAAAGGTCTAGCCAGACTGAAGCTCGGGTCCTGAACCTTCTCCTGCTCCCACTTATCAACCAGTTCTCCCTGGGGACTGGGCAGCAGGGGCAGGATTCTCTCACAAATCAGGACTCAGCAACTCATAATCACTAAGGTGTTTCTGTCCAGGACACTCCAAGACTAGGATTCCATCCCATATCAGATACTTCCTAGCTATACCTCTTAAGCCTCAGTTTCCTCATCCATGAAACAGAGAAAAATAATAATTCTCATGCCTAACAGGGGTAGGAAGAAAGCACATTGCCAATCTTAAAGTCCCAGTTAATGGGAATCAAATCATCATCATTAATATGAATATGGCAGTTACAGAGACAGTACAGCACAGAGGATTCTAGCCTCTGAATCAGGAGAAAATGGATTCAGGTCCTGCCTCTGACACATACTGGCTATGAAACTCTGGACAAATTACTCAACTTCTCGGTGCCCCAAGTCACCCTTAGGATTATAGTCTTAAAGCTATACACTGCTAAATCAATCAACAATCATTTTATAAAGTATTACCAGGCATTGCACTAGGCAAAAGTCTCTGTCCCCAAGGAGTTTACATTCTAAAAGGGGACACAGCATGTATGTGTGTATGTGTGTATGTATGTATAATTACACATGGCTTATCTTTACATAATCCATACCTATCGATCAATGTAGATTATATAAAGAAATGACAGAAACTGTGTAACACATCATAGCAGGCTATAAAAATTTATCACCTAGGGAATACCTAGCAAGACATAACCTTGGGAGCTGGAATTATATATCACAAACTCATCACTTTTCAGAAACTAACAAATGGAAAAAAACACCATAATACAAGTACAGACCTCAAAATATCCTTTGGAATTCAACAATTGTATTGGAATCTGTACATGAAGACAGAAAATCTATTCCCACAATCATCCAAACATAACACTGACCCATAAAACAGTTTAAATTAAGCAATTTGTTTTAATGAGCATTTATTATCTATTCCTCCAACTGCTGCCCCAATTGAACAATAAAAAATAAAACCCTCATATAATTAATATGCATAGTCCGGCAGAACAAATGTCCATACTGACCATGTCCAAAAATGTATATCTCATTCTGATTTTTATGTCCATTCCCTCTAAGGCAGAAGATCCATAGTGTGTTTCTTTTGTTTTTAGTTCTCTGAATTTGTGATTTGTCATTGCATTGATCAGAATTCTAGTCTTTCAGAGTTGTTTTTCTCTACACAGTTATCATAATTGTATAAATTGTTCTGCTTTCGCTCACAACATTCTGCCTCGGTTCATAGAGATCTTCTCAGTTGCCTCTGAAATTTTCCATTTCATTATTTCTTATAACACAATGATATTCCATTATATTCATCTGCCATGATTTGTTTAGCTATTCCCACAGGAGGGTACCCTCTTAGTGTCTAGTTTGGTGCAATTACGAGAAGAGCTATAATAAATAGTATTTTACATATCAGTTCCTTCTCTCTTTCTTTAATCTCTTTGAGAGTATAGGTAGGCCTAGTAGTGGTATAACTGGCTCAAAGAGTATGCACAGTTCTAAATTGTTTTCTAGAATGGTTGTATCCATTCAGAGCTCCAACAACATGCCTAATCTGCCCATTCATCTTTAGCTCCTCCCAACATATGCCATTTTTCTTTTTTGTCATCTTTGCCAATCTCACAGGTGTAAGGTAGAACCTCAGAGATGCTTTAATTTGCACTTCTCTAATTATTAGTGATTCAGAGCATTTTTTCATGTAGTTGTTGATAACTTGGATTTCTTCCTCTGACAACTATTTTTACTTTAAATAGCATTTTTTCCACAATTACAAATCAAGAAAAATTTTAGTATTTATTTTTACAAGGTTTGAGTTCCAAATTTTTCTCCTTCCCTTCCTCCCCTTCCCCCTCCTCCTCCCTTCCCATCTTCTAAAAATGGTAGACAGTTTGATATAGTTTATACATATGCCATCATGTAAAACATTTCCATATTCATCACAGTTGTGTAAGAAGAAACAGATCAAAAGTTTAAAAAAAAAACCTCGAGAAAGAATAAAGTGAAAAAAATGCTTTGATCTGTATTCCAAGTCCATCACTTCTTTATCTGAATATGAATAGCATTTTCCCTCATGTAGCATTGTGTCACTGAGAAAAGCTGAGTCATTCATAGGAAATTATAACACAATGTGTACAGTGTTCTCCTGGTTCTGCTCATTTCACTTAGTATCAGTTGGTACAAGTCTTTCCAGGTTTTCCTTTATTCTGTGTGTGTCTCTCTGCTTCAAGCGTGTTTCTTGTAAGCAACATATTGTAGGATACTGGTTTTTGATCCAGTCTGCTAGCTGCTTTCATTTTCTGGGAGAGTTCATTCCATTCATATTCACCGTTATGATTACTACCTGTGTATTTCCCTCCATACTATTCTTTCTCCTGTTTGTCCTCTCTCCTTTCACCTTTTCCCATATCACCAGTGTTTTGCTTCTGTCTACCACCTCCCCTGATCTGCCTTCCCTTCTGTCATCCCCCCAACACACACACACACACACACACATACACACACACGTACACACGCACACGCACACGCACACGCACACATGCACACTTTGTTTAATCTCCTCCCCTTCTACTTCCCTGTCGGGTAACATAAAGTTCTATATTTATCTGATTGTATATATTATTCCCTCTTTGAGTCAGTATTGATGAGAGTAAGGTTCAAGCAATGCCCATCACCACCACCCCTATCTTCCCCTCTACTATAGTAAATCTCGCTTCTTCGTGTGAGATAATTTACCCCATTCTATCTCTCCCTTCCTTCAACACCCATTTTACTCCTCTTTTTCACCCCTTATTTTTTTGTCATTCCCTCAAATACACCTTATACCCATAACTTCTATGTTTACTCCTTCTATCTGTACTGTTAGTGATAGAATTTTTAAGAGTTACAAGTATCATCTTCCTATGTAGAGATGTAAACAGTTTAACTACACTGAATCCCTTCTTTTCTTATTCCTTTGTACCTATTTGTGCTTCTCTTAGGTGTTCATATTTTTTGACCATTTATCTATTAGAGAATGGCTCATAGTCTTCTATATTGAAATCAGTTCCTAATTTATTTATGACCCCTTTATCAGAGAAACTTGCTGCAAAGATTTTTTCCCCTAGTTAACTATTTCCCTTCTAATTTTAACATTGGATATTTTGTGTAAAAGCTTTTTAATCCTATATAACCAAAATTGATTATTTTATTTTCTGTGACCCTCCCTTTCTTGTTTAGTCATCAACTCTTCCCCTATCCATAGGCCTGAAAGGTAATTCTTTCCTTGCTCTTCTAATTTGCTTATAATGTCACTTATTATATTTAAGTCACATATCCATTTAGAATTTATCTTGTTATATGGTGAGAGATGCTGTTCTACACCAAATTCTGCTCAAATTACTTTTTAGTTCTCTAGTTTTTCTCAAATAGTGAGTCCTTACTTCAGTAACTGCAATCCTTGGGTTTGTCAAACACTATGATGCTATACTTGTTTGCTTCTATATGCTGTGTACCTAATCTATTCTATTAATCATCGTCTCTAATCCATAAATATTTAAGAACTTTTTAAAAAACAGATGTCATCTTACCAATATTTAAAGTCTCCAAGCTATATGGAATGAAAAGTTTTCAAAATATAGAGACCTATCAGAGAAGATCAAAACCATGAAGGAATAGGATGAAGTATATATCATCCTCATCAGGCCCTTATTTGCTACTGGGGTCCCACAGATCCTTTCAGTGAACCTAAGATGATAAGCTTATATACCAATACTTTTATTCAAATACAAAAAGCATTTATTTTGTGCAATAGCCCAAAGACAATTAAATATGAACAAATAATAGCAGGATGACAGCTTGCCCTTGGATCATTTCTATCTAAACTGTGTCAAAAAAGATGAGGAAAATGAGATGAATAATGATATTAATAACAACAATGTTAAAACTATCCTCTCTTTTATGCCATCAGTGACCAGATCTTTTTAACTCCTAACATCCGCATTCTTGTATGTATGCATACATGCATACATACATAGACACACACAGATGTGCATATGCACATATATACACATATACACACTGGATTAACAGTAACCTTCAATACTACAACGTAGCTCTGATTTCAGTGTAATTATACATCAATGTATAGGTAGCTTTATACAGTTATAATGCATATCAATGTAATTATACCCTGAATAGGTACAGGACAACTTTCTTTGACTTCTTATCCCTGGCAGTCCTTGTTAATGTATCCAATATACTGCAGATGGACATTTTTATTCCATGAGTACCAGGACAGTGCTCAAGCTGCCCATTACCCCTCAGTCTCACTATATGATCAGTTCTCCTCCCTTTCTAATCATATATTACCTTGAGGTATTCCCTAATAATAGCTAGAATTTATATAATTTTTAAGGTATGCAAAGTATATTGCACATGTTATTTCTTGTGATCTTCACAACTCTGTGAGGCAGGTGCTCTTATTATAATCGTTTTAAAGATGAGGAGACGAACCCAGGTCTTCCTAACACTAAGCCCGGTGCTCTATCCACTGTATCACCCAGCCACCTCTACAAAAGGCAAAGGTTCACTCCTCCTTTATGCCACATCATGTTGACACGCTCCTACTTATAGGGCTTCAGGTTTTACAGAGCAATTTAAAGTTTTACACAACACAGGATCTCACTTTATCTTCACAGCCCTATAAGGTTGATTTTGCTCATTTTCCAAAGGAGAAAGTAAAAGTCAAGATTTCAACGCTGATCATATGACACCCCCCACCATCCATATTTCCATTAAGTACTTCCCATTGCTTAATTTCAATAATTGACATTTACATAGCACTTTAAAGTTTGCAAAGTACTTTATATCCAGTATCCTATTTGATCTTCACAACAACCCCAGGAAGTAGGTGCTATTATTATCCCCATTTTACAGATGAGGAAACTGAGAAAGATGGAGGCTAAGTGACTTGCCCAGGGTCTTAACAGCTAGTAAGCACCTGAGGTCATATTTGAAGTCAGGTCTTCTGGACTCCAGGACCAGCGTTCTATCCACCACCTACCAGCTTCTTAACAAAAGAAGAGCTCATAACTGTATATGGCATGACAGTTTATTAAACCCTTTATACCACGATCTCATTTGGGCCTCGCAGTAACTCCAGAAGTGGGTGCAAGTACTTTTATCTTCATTTTACAAATGAATAAACTGATCCTCAGAGAAGTTACAACATATGTCAAGAATATAACACAGGGCTTCTGATTCAAAGTGCAGTTCAAATTCCAGCACTATAGCACACAGTTACTCTCTGGACAGAGAATAAGGCTAACTATAGCCCATGTGTCCTTCCCCTTATCCACACTCATTCCCCTTCAGGGTATCTGCAGGATGTAGATTGTCTTATGTTGGCCTCATGTGGTTAACTCTTTTCTTCACTTCTACCTGGTGTCAACTTCAAGAAAGCCAACAGCCCCCTTAGCACCTGTACCACTCCCAAAGAGTAGTTCTCAAAAAAGTCCCTACCATCAAGATATGCTCTCAGCCCCTAACCCACAAGTTGGAAAATATTGACCAAACTAATTTTTACCAAGGCATTAATGACTTAGGCCCTGCTGCATGTATTGAAGATAGGAAGGGGGGAGAGAACATTTGTATCTATTATATTTCTTTTTTGTTTTTTTTTTTGAGGGGGAGAAGGCAAGGTAATTGGGGTTGAGTGACTTGCCCAAGGTCACATGGCTAGTAAGTATGTCAAGTATCTGAGACTGGATTTGAACTCAGGTCCTCCTGACTCTAGGACTGATGCTCTATTCACTTCACCACCTAACTGCCCCAATATCTATTTTATTTCTTTTGGATTTGAGGGATGGTTTGAGATTGGGTCTCCCCATCTCATCCAAGTTGGAAGCACAGTGGCTCAATCTCAGTACTGATTGAGTTCTGAACTGGGCCAGTTCAACCCATCTTAGGCAGCCTGGTGCCTTCCCTCCACTCCTGGGGCCTCCATGTATTGGTTCCAGACAGTTCAGAACATCAAATTGGTTTAGCTCTATTGCAGTTCAGAGGGCACCTAGGTGGTGCAGTGGATAGAATTCCAGGCCTGGAGTCAGGAAGACTCATCTTCCTGAGTTCAAATCTGGCCTCAGACACTTACTAGCTGTGTGACCCTGGGCAAGTCCCTTAACCCTGTTTGTCTCAGTTTCCTCATCAGTAAAATGAGATGGAGCAGGAAATGGCAAACCACTCCAGCATCTTTGCCAAGAAAATCCCAAATGGGTCACGAGAAGCCAGACACGACTGAAACAACAAAAACTGCAACTCAGAACACCTAATCTCAAGAGATCCACCAACCTCAGCCTCCCCGGAAGTAGGGATTATAGACCTGTTCTACACTTGAGGGATGTTAACATTGTAAAGGAAGATGCTGGCATTATATAAGATGTCCTTGTACACTCTAAATCTTCTAGCTGGGAGGACCTGCCAGAACTCATGCCCTGATGGCATAACCTTGAACGAACATACATTGAGGAGACTGTGGGCTTGGTTCCAGTCCACTGCAATAAAGTAAATATTGCAATAAAGCAAGTCACATGAACTTTTTGGTTTCCCA
Organism: Pseudochirops cupreus; assembly: GCA_028627135.1. Lineage (NCBI taxonomy): Eukaryota > Metazoa > Chordata > Mammalia > Diprotodontia > Pseudocheiridae > Pseudochirops > Pseudochirops cupreus. Next base: position 85,554,826 of record CM053584.1, read on the forward strand.
GTACATATAAAAATTACGTTTATACTATACTGTAATCCATTAAGTGTGCAATAGTATTATGTCTAAAAAAAAACCCCATGTAGATACCTTAATTTAAAATACTTTATTGCTGAAAAAAATGTTAATTATCACCTGAGCCTTCAGTGAAGGATAATCTTTTTTTTTTTCCTGGTGGAGAGTCTTGCCCTGGATGTTGATGGCTGCTGACTGCTCCGGGTGGTGGCTGCTGAAGGTTGGGGTGGCTGGGGCAGTTTCTTAAAGTAAGACAACAATGAAGTTTTCCTCACAGATTGACTCTTCCTTTCACTTGAACACTTAGATGCCATTGTAAGATTATTAATTGGCCTAATTTAATGTTGTTGTGTCTCAGGGAATAGGGAGGCAAGAGAGGGAGAGAGACCTGGGAATGATTGCCCAGTGGACTAGTCAGAATACATACATTTATTAAGTTTGCCTGTCTTACAGAGGCACATTTGTGATACTCTAAAACAGTTACAATAGTAACATCAATGATCACTGATCACAGCTCACCATAACACATATAATAATAATGAAAACATTTGAAATAGTGTGAGAATTACTAAAGGCAACAGAGACACAGTGTGAACACCTGCTATTGGAGAAATGGCACTGACAGACTTGCTTGACAGGCGGTTGCCAAACACCTGTAATTTGTCGTTTGCTTTTTAACACTATTTTATTTGCTTCTAATTACGTGGAAAGAAAGTTTTCAACATTCACTTTTATAAGATTTTGAGTTCCAAACTTTTTTCTTCCTCCTTCCCTCCCTTCTCCCTTCTCCATGATGACGAGCAAATAAAACGCCCAAATATCTGTGAAGTACAACAAAGCCAAGCACTATAAAGTCAAATGTAGTAAAACAAGGTATACCTGTAGAACCCAAGGTCACTTCCAGGGCACTGGAGGAAGACTGGAAGGGCTAAGTGTCCGCACTCACATGTATGCGTAGGGGAGATTATCTATCTATCTAGACATACATGTATGAAATATGCAATATACAGATACAATGCATATGTACACAGACATGGATAGGTATGGATATGCACATGCATGTGTATATGAATGTATGTGTATATGCACATGTATGTGTATGTGTGTATATGTGTCTGTCAGTATGTTTTGTCTTTCTTTGCATCTCCAGCCCTTAGTCTGGCACACAGCAGGCCCTTGTTGACTTGACTTGCTCTATGTTCATTCATATAATTTTTTTGATCAGCTCCAATGTTTGATTAGTCTAAGTTGCTTCTTCTGGTGAGGAACTTCCTCTACTAACTTAGATCTGTACCTTCCCTGCAGTTTAAAATCTTAGGGCCTTAAATGCCAAAGCCAGTGTGTAGAGGAAACATGTCTTCTTGTCACTGAGGACAGCTATCCTATCTCTTACTAATATGTATGTATTATGTATAAAGACATATGTATATATAATATGTGTGTATATAAAATATATGCTTTATATCATTTTATATCTAAAGTGATATGATGTAGTGTAGATAGAGAGCCGGCCTTGAAGTGAGGAAGATCTGAGTTCTTGACTCTTACACACACACACACACACACACACACACACACACACACACACACACACACACACACACACACAACTCTGTGACCTCTGAGTACATCATTTAACTTCCGAGTCACATTCTATAACTATAAACTGAGAAGTTACTGACCTACATTGGCAGAGGGAGTTTCCTCACAAGGGAATTCCCTACACCAATGAATTCACAGGTCTAGTACCTATCTGATATGTATAATAGGATGATATGATGGACAGATATAGTAGGATAAGAAAGGATAATGATACATTTAAATGGTAGGGCTTAGTCACTAAGCCTTAGTGAAAGATGGAAGGAATAATTTTAATTTCCAGCCCTCCCACTATCCTACCCAGATAGCCCGTGGCCTGAAACCAGGAACTCTGTCCATTCAGTCTTTGCTTTCAAATGTAACACAAATCCTACTCCACTGGGAAGTTTTCCCAGATTGAGGCCATCCATTCCCCAACTTCCAGTCTGATTTTTTTTTTTTTGCTTTTTGGAAGGGGGAAAGTAGGGTAATTGGGGTTAAGTGACTTGCCCAAGGTCACACAGCTAGTAAGTGTTAAGTGTCTGAGGTCAGATTTGAACTCAGGTGCTCCTGACTCCAGGGCCCATGCTCTATTCACTGTGCCACTTACCCACCCCATCCCACCTGATTTTTAACCACCCCCATCACCTCCTCCTAGCCACTATATCTATCTGCCCATGTTTTATTTCCTACTAGACTATGAGCTCCCTGAGGGCAGAGGCTATTTTCATCTTTGTAAGGCTCCAAGTATCTGTTCCATTTAGTTCTTGCTCACTCTATGGAAATAGTAAATGCTCTGGGGCAGAGAGAAGCCTAGTTTCTAGCTTTACCATTGATATGGTAAGCAAATTTAAGTAAATCACTTCACCTCTGGATGAGGGGGAAATCTCAATCTCTACCACCCCTCTCTGTAAAATGGAGGAGAATCATTTGTACCCCTTGCTAGTCTCCCAGTGATGATTACAGACAGAAATAAATTCTGGAATAGTTATGATAAACCACAACCATGTGATGTAGAAATAGCATTAGAGTTAGAAGACCTGGGTTGGAATCCTGGCTTTTCTATTTAGTAACTGTGAGACCCTGGGCAAGTCACAACCTTAGTTTCCTGCTTTGCAAAATTTGGAGCAAATGGTCTCTAAGGCCCCTTCCAGTTCTTGATGCCATGATCCTATTGACCTTGGAAGAAAGAATTTGTAGGAATTAAGGTTACTCAAGGTTCTCCTAGAAACAGATGAAATTAATTTGTACCATTCCTGCCAAAGCCCAGGCAATTTAATTCTATTTAATTTGACAAATTTCATGAATGTGGGAGGAGCTGGTTACCCAAAGTTCCACCCTAGTACCCTAATACCATGATGTCTTTCCTCTACCATTACCATCTCCAGGTGTACAGAGGAAGTATTGGGGGGAAGAGGAGAAGGGGAGTGAAGGAGGTAGTATTGGGCACCTGACCAGTCAATCAGCGGTGAGGCAAATACTAGCCCATGCTTACAACCATAACCAGAGGATCTGTCCTTTCTCCATGTTTCTCCTGGGATTAGGCTGGATTTAGGATTTTATGGAGGGAAATATCAGAGCGGAAAGTCACACACACACACAGATTCAGCTCAGTCACTTTGCCCAGGGTCACTGAGATTCTAAATGATTTGACCATGGTCACATAATTATTATGTGTCAGAGACAGGAACTGACCCCAAGGCAAGCCCTGAATCCTACAGCTCACTGCCTTTCATTTCTTTTGGTATTTCAATCAACAATCAGTTGACAAATATTTACTCAACACCTACCCTGTACTGGGTACTGTGCTAAACTCTGGGAATACAAAGAAAGGTAAAAGATAATGCTTAATCTCAAAGAACTCCCAGTCTAATGGTGGGAGACGACACAAAAAGCTGCACAAAGATGTATACATGAAATCATCAACAGAAGGAAGGCACTGGTATGAATGGGGATGGGGGCCAGCTAATTGCAGAAGATGGGATTTTAGATGAGATGGGAAGGAGGCCAGGGAAACTGAGGTAGAGATGAGGAGGGAGAGTGTCCTTGGCCTAGGGGACAGCCAGTAAAAGTGCCTGGAGTACAGACATGGGAGTTTAAGGAACCGCAAGGGGGCCAGGGTTACTGCATCACATCGGATGTGTGGGGTGTAAAGTATAAGAAGACTAGAATGGTAGCAAGGGGGCCAGGTTCTTGAGGGCTTTGGATGCCAAACAGAGGATTTTATATTTGATTCTGTGGGCAACTGAGAACCACTGGAGTTGATTGAATGGGGGAGGGGGATAATGAGGAGTGATGAGACCAGTACTTTAGGAAGGTGAATTTTACAGCTGGATTGGAGAAAATATTTATGTAAAACTGCATGAGGTATCCATATGTGAGCATCCTAGATTTTGTGGTCCAAGGTCAGATACTTCACCAGCCCATCTGGCTCTGTCAGTAGAGACCCGTGTGCAGGCAGATCCTTAACAAGTGATGATGATAATGGTGTTCCAAACGAGTTGCTGTACCCTTGGAGAGGTCCAGAGCGTTGCAGGACAGAGCCAGCACCTTGGTTTAAAAGTCAGGAAACCCTGGACTCGGATCCTGGGTCTGCTAATAACTCTGTGTGACTCTGGTCTTGTCGTTTGATCCCTCTACTCTTCCGTTTCCACGTCTCGGAAAGGGGAGTGGGGTTGAGCTGACTGACCTCCAAGATGCCCCAGAGTTCTAATCTATGCGTCCCAAGACCTAGGCTCCAGTCTGCCACTAACTCGAGTGGCCAGGGGCAAATGATTTAACCCCTTACTTAAATGATTCCTAGGTAAATTGCAAAGGCTGTCTTTTGCTGGTCTCCCTCATCCAGACCACCACGCGGAATCTCTACATAAAAGCAAGCTGCTATTGTTACTCTAATCTGCCCTTAAGTGGGATGTAATTGGCTCCCTCCCCCTCCTAAATAAAAAGAAGTTGAATTTCCATAACCATTCTAGTGAGGTGGGTAGTGAAAGGTATTATTATCCTCCCTTTAAAGACGGAGAAACTGAGGCTTCAGGGAAGTTAAGTGAAGCTTTCGAGGTCAGAGAGTAAATATTAGAGCCAAGAAGTCCCATACTTCTAACTACAATTCCAGGGTTTTCTTCTACTCAACGCTATTTATTAATTTATCCATCCGTCCGTCCGTCCACCCACCCACCCATCATCTATCTATCTATCTATCTATCTATCTATCTATCTATCTATCTTTGCTTATTTTTTTACTCAACGCTATTTAAAAACATACCAAGTCCCCTTCCTTTTGAAAAAGTATATACTTTCCCACCCTACGGCATCATTCTAGTGACTTCGCCCAGCTTTCCACTCTCTAGGAAAAGAAGGGGAAAGAGAGAATGAACCCTCCTTTCGCGCCCCCACCCCCAGCACCCTCTTTCAGTCCAGGAGTGTGGGAAAAGGGACCAGGGGCGTTGAGTCCCTTTTCGGAGCCTAGGAGGCTCGGGGAGGGGGTGGAGAGGAGGTGTCCGTCCTAGCCTTTCTTGGCTCTAGAGAGCCCATAGCTGGCTGAGTCCTCTAAACTGCCTGAGCAGCCCCGCGGGACTAGAGAGCGGCCTAAAATGCTTCTGCTTAATTTTAAGGCTGCTTCACTCCAGGCTAAGTAGTTGGAGACTTGGGTCCTCTTGACTCTCCTGCCAGGACGACGAATGCGTAGCCAACTCCCTCCCACCAACTTGGACCTCAGTTTCCTCGGCTGCAATATGGCATCTAGGGACTCTCTCAGTCCCTGGGCTGCATAAAGAGGTACCTGGGCTGAATCGGAATTCAGTTCGACAAACTCTCATTCCGAGCCTCCTCCGCTAAGCGCGGAGTCAGGCGCAGGGAATACAAAAGCAAAAATGAAACTGCCCCTGCCCTCAAGAAACTTACCCTCCGCTAGGGGAATGCGATGGGTCCTAGGGCAAATAAAACATTTGGATAGCTACAAAGAGGTTTGGACTCTTGTTCGCCCTCTGTCACTAATGAGCTGTGTGACCTTAGGCGACTCACTCCACGTCTCTGGGCCTCGGTTTCCCCATCTGTAAAATGAGGGAGTCGGACTAGACTGGAGGATGTCTAAAATCCTTTCTGGTTCTGACACTGTCAGTCGGTGGCTCTGGGAGGGAGCGGGGCGGGACTCTCGCCCGCACCAGGAAGGAGCGGGACAGGATGAGGGGTTAGGGACAGCCCGAGCTGGAGTCCCACACCACTCGTGTTCTACCCCCCACCTCCTCTCCGCCTCAGGCCCTACGGGGCCCGTGGGCGGGGCGAACTCCGGCCCCCTGGGCTACCCCGGCTCCTCCCCCCAGGCGCTCGGCGCTCTTAGCTGGCAACCCTGGGAGTCCAGCTGGCCGGGGCAGGCGGGGGAGAGAGGGGAGCAGTGCCATGGGCTGCCACGGCCACATCTCGGGCTTGTTCCGGCGTAACCTGCAGCCCACGCTCACCTACTGGAGCGTCTTCTTCAGCTTCGGCCTCTGCATCGGCTTCCTGGGGCCCACGGTGTCCGACCTGCGCTGCCAGACTCACAGCTCGCTGCCCCAGATCTCCTGGGTTTTTTTCTCGCAACAATTCTGTCTCCTGCTGGGCAGCGCTCTGGGGGGCATCTTCAAGAAGACGTGAGTGGTCGGCCCTCCTCCTCCCTCCATCTTTTCCCCTTCCCCCTTCTCTTCTTCCTTGACTCTCCCTGTCCCCATCTATTTATTCTCTCTCCTCCGCTTCTCAGTTTCTTAAGCTCGGAGGAAAAGAGCCCTGGGTTGGAAATGGGAAGATCTGGGTTCGAATCCTAGCTTTACCAACTGCTACCTGGGGACCTTAAGCAAAGCCTTTTGCCTCTCAGATACTATTTTTTTTTAATGCGGAGTTTGGACTAGATTTTCTAAGGCCCTTTTCAGTACCAGCATTCTGTGGTTCGTTTTTCTCCTCCATCTCCTTCCCCCTCTCCGCAACTCCTCGTCATCTCTTCACCCGTGCCTTGGACTGCCTGCAGGTTTCCCCCTGTTTTCTGACGCTTCTGTTGCTCTTCTCTCCAACTGGTCCAGTTGTTTCTAGCCTCCATGGCTCTGCCTTCTCTCCCTACTAGCCCCAGAATTTTTTTTCCTTTCCAGTTGAAATATTGGCAGTTCCCAAGGTGACTTCAGGATTATTTATTTTCTTGATCTCACTAGAGTGGTTAAAACCAGTTCTCCCCCCTCCCATCCTCAACTGAGAGGGAGGTAGGGGGAGATGGAAGTGGTGGTGGTGGTGATGTGGTTTTCAGTTTGGATAGAAGGGGGGGGCGGGAATCTGAATGAGGTCACCATCACTACTCTTCCCCTTCTCTACAGATGGATCTAGGTTTTTATAACTACCTACCTGCTGCCAGAGGTGAATTTTAAAGAGACCTGTAAAAGGAGGGGGTTGAACTACCTTCCGGTTGTAACATTCTATAGTTCTGTGTCATGGGAGGCTGGCAAAGGTGAAAGTGTCAGCTGAGGGGCAGGTGGAAGGGAGGTGCCAGCTTGCACCTCTCCCTCCAGAGAGCCCCAAGGCATTAAGGCAAGTCTCCTTGAGGGAAAATCAATATCCACAGGCTCCACTGTGATAAACGGTGGCACCCTCTCTTACCTCTCCCAGATACTGAGATAATTTTTATTTGGGTCTCTCCTCTTGAGAAAATCTGACCTTTGCCTGAGGCAGGATGGGGATAGGGCATCCTAGAAAATAGAAAATCTCCCTTCCCACCCATATACATGGGATGAGCTCTGTTAAGCTACTGTTGGTGTTTGAGGGGCAGGGGGAGAGACTTTGACCTGTATAGGATCCTAACTGCATTATAGTCGGAAGAGCCCTTAGAAATCATTCAGGTAACTTCGATGTAAATGGAAGGAATAAAAACAAGCAAAACTTTAATTGCAACGACAAAGTTTGGCCCCGAGGAACACATCCTTCCCTTTACAGAGTGGGGGAGCAGGACTGGTGGTGACTGTGTGTATGGAATGATGCCTATACGTTCAGGTTCATCATATCTTTCTTCACAATAACCCTGTAAAGGCAGTGAGATCAAGATCTAAAAGGGACTTTAAGAGATCATGTAATTCTACCCCTTCAGTTTACATATGAGAAAATGGGCCTCTAGAGATAAAATGACTTGCCAGGTTCACACAGGTAGTGTCAGAGGTGGGGTTTGAACTCAGGTCCCTAGCCTTCCAACTTCGTTTCTCTTTCTGCCACACTGTGATGTTGATTGATTTTGCAGAACTGTTCCCTCCACCCTACACCTCCTTTCTTTTTATTATCAATTACTATAATGAATTCATCCCCCTCTGAGCAGGGGAGTGGGAGAAGGGACGTATTTGGAAACAAAGGTGATATAAAACCAAAAGTTATCAATTTTGTTTAAAAGAAAAATAAATTATCTAGTTCAGCCTCCTAATTTTTTAAAGATGAGGGCCCAGAGAGGACATATGACTTTGACATAAACCAGGAATGTTTAAAGGTTACTTGTCCAAGGTCACATAAGGACTTTGTGAAAGAGCTGAGCCTAGAACGTTGGTCTTCTGCCTCTTAGTCCATGGAGGTAAGGAACAGTTTGTCATGTGGTGGCTTGTATAATATTGAGATTCTCTGTCCTGGAGACCAGGGTTCTGTTCCCTCTTCTGATATCACTGGGGACAAGGGGATCATCTTTTTTTCTTCTTGTGCTACCCACCTCTGTAGCCTTCCTGCTAAAAAAAAAAAAAGCCTCTGGAACCCACTCAGGAACATCCCTGAATCTATGAACAGAGTGTCAGAGCAAGATCATCTCCAACCTATTTATTTTACAGATGAAGAAACTGAGGCCCAGGGTCATGACTTCTCCTCAAGGTCACAGAGGCACTGTTTAGTAGAGTTATGACTGAAAGTCAGGTCCTCTAACCTTAAGTCCAGTGCTTCCACCTATAATATGGTGACTGTCTAGTAGTGATGAAGTCTCTTCTGCACAACATTTGTTGTTGTTGTTCAGTCCCTTCTGACTCTTCATGACCCCATTTCTTGGCAGAAATACTGGAGTAGTTTGTCATCTCCTTCTCCAGCTCATTTTACAGATGAGGAAACTGAGGCAAACATGGGTAAGTGACTTGCTCAGGGTCAAACAGCTAATAAGTGTCCAAGGCCAGATTTGAACCCAGCAAAATAAGTTTTCCTGACTCCAGTCCTGGCACTCTATCCACTGCATCACCCAACTGTCCCCTCTATACAACCTATTATCCTCCAGATGTCATAGAGAGTGGGGGCTGACAGATAAGATTCTTCCCTCTTGATACCTCTAGGACACTAAGACCAAGAAAAGTTGAGTGACTTATCCCATATCACACAGCAAATGTGGGGATGAGTTGGTTCTATTTTATCCAGGTTTCCTTAATCCCAATCCGTGACTGAGGTCCCATAGACCATCTAATCCTCTGTCCTGTGGACTGGTCTATGAAGGAAGCAGTAGATTCAGCTCTCTCCCAAAGGAAACAGGGGCAGTACAGGGCATGGGGTGGTTTTCCCCAGAGAGGGAGTGAAGGAATGTGAGAAACACTGAGTTGTCAGAGTAGACATTTTTGTTGCTGGAGGAAGAAACAGAGGTGTGCCTGCAGGTCTGCTTCGCTTTAAGAAAATCCAAAGTTATGAAAGGAAACCCTATTCAGAGTCATCAGAGGGAAAGAGAGAGGACTTTACAAAAGCAGTTCTGCTGGTGCTCTTGAATGTTTTTTACTAAGAGACTGAGGAAATAGAGAAACTGAAGGCAAGCTTACATGGGCTAGATTCAGTTTTGTACTGATAAATATTTAACATCCAGCTCTCTGGGGGGAAAATGTGCCACAACACACTTTTAAGTTTAACTTGAATTCTTAAGATTTTTCTCCATCACTTTCCTAAATCTAAACAATCAACAGAACAATAAATCAATCCTTGATTTGTGGCATTCATCAATTTTTGAGGTGCAAATGCTCCTACTGAAAATTTAACAATCAGCCGTCAAGAACCCCTGACTGTCCACTAGAGAAAATCCAGAAATTAAACAAGAGAATATCTGAAGAGATAATATAAGCCAGTGGAAAATGTGTTTTGATTGGCAAAATTTTCATTTACCTAAAACCTTTTTGGAAACTCCAATTGAGATCTACCTATATTGTCACCCCCAAAAGGTGAATGATCTGACATCTAGGTGGCACAGTGAATAGAGCATTGTACTTGGAATCAGGAAGACCTGAGTTCAAATCCTGCCTCAGACATTACTAGCTGAGACAAGTGACAACCTCTCTAGGCCTGTTTCCTCATCTGTGGCATGAGACTGGCAATAATAGCACCTGCCCCCCAAGGTTGCTATGAGGATAAAATGAAAAATATATTTTTAAAGTTCTTTGCAAACCCTAAGGTGCTATGTAAATGTTAACCACTGCTCCTAATTTAAAAAAAAAAATTGGTCCTGCAATGTAAACAGGAACATGTAATTTACCAGACAGAACACACACCTCAGGTACATTCTACCTCAAAAGCATAACCTTAGGTCAGCCTCCTGGGATCAGCTGATCAGTGGGAAGGACTGGCTCACAGACAGGAATTAGGCTTTCAGAGCTGAAAGGGACCTTGAGGATGACCTCACCCAATCACCTCATTATATAAGTGGGGAAACTGAGGCCTAAGGAGGAAAAGGGCCCTGCTTGCATATTTAGAAACTGGATCTGTGCTGTTGTTACTGCAATGGGGAACTGGCTCCTTAAATTTACCCTTCAATTTATGCATATATACATATACCCACATGTATGTATATGGGTATATTTGTGACCATATGCCATTGCTTGTTGTTGGTCAGTCATGTCCGGCTCTTCATGACCACCCTGTCCATGGACCATCCTGTCCATGGGGTTTTCTTGGTGAAGATACTCAAGTGGTTTGCCATTTCTTTCTCCAGTAGATTAAAGCAAACAGAAAGGTTAAGTGACTCGCCCAGGGTCACACAACTAGTAAATGTCTGAGACCAGATTTGAAGTCAGATATTCCTGATTCCAGGCTCAACGGGAATCTCCTCTATCCACTGAGTCATCTGGATGCCTTCTGTGTGTTCGTATATAATCAGACTAAAGTTGGGGGCAGAGGTAGGTATCAATCAGTAGATATCAGAGACAGTGTGGTCTAATACAGCATCAGTCTTGGAGCCAAAAAGACCAGAAGACAGATCCTCCCTTGGCTACTCAAGGGCTTTATAAAAATGGGCAAGTCACTTGACTTGCAAAAGCCTCAGTCTCCTTATCTGAAAAATGGAAATAACAGTATTTGCTATCCTTACCTCAGAGTAGCTACAAAAGCCAAAAGAGGTGTCTGCAGAGTTCACAAAATTTAACATGCTGTAGAAATAAACGTCCACTCTTATTTTGTATAGAGCAAGGTACTTACTGAACACACACACACACACACACACACACACACACACACACACACACACACACAGCCAGAGCTCTGACCCATGTTGGAAAGGAAATCATGTGTGGCTTCAGGGCTTCCTGCTGGGACACGAGGCCCCCTGGATCCCCAGCAATAGTGGAGGGTTTACATTCTGGATCTCTTCCCAGCCTCCCCAAGTTAAAATGTGAGAATGAGCTCTTGCCCTTGGTTACCTGAACAACAAATAGGCCCCCAGCCGAGATGAAGGGACAGAGCTCCCAGGGCCAGTCAGATGGAGAGGCCCTCTACCTCCAGTAGCCTTCTCCCTCTCCTTAATCTAAAAAAGAAAAAAAAAAGGCTTCCCCATCGGGTGTCACAGTCCATGAAATTTCACTGTGAGAGTCATTCTTTTGGTCCAGAAAGACTATTAGGTCTTGAAAAGTCTCCCTTTGGAATGCCAGTATCCCTGGAAGGGGGGATAATAGATCTCTGAGAACCAGGTCTCTGGACAATGAGAGATTAGTGGGAGAAGATAAGCATAGGATTCTGGCTTTAGAATGGGAAGATTTCTTCAAGTTCAAGTCTTCCAAGTCTCTCATTTTACAGGTGAGGAAACTGAGGATCTTACTAAAGTCACACGAGGTTGTAAGTGTCATGGTTGGAACTTGAAAGTCTTCTGGCTCCAAGTCGGGCATTTGGGCCTCTGCCTCAGTACTGGGTGCATCCACCCAATGGCCTGGCCTAGCTGAGGTCCCCAGGCTGGTCCCTGATTCTCTGAGATGGGAAGAGAAAAAAGGACAGTGTGTGTGTGTGTGTGTGTGTGTGTGTATGAGAAAGGAGAGAGAGAAAAACAGATAGAGAGACAGAGAGATAGAGAAGAAGTGTATCTAGGGTGAGAGAGGAGGGGGCAGGATCTTTAAAGCTTTTTTCAAGCTTCCTCCAATGTGTCTTCATCAACCTCCTCATTGATTCACTGATTCAACAGACTGATAGACGCCAGCCACTGGGCTAGGGGCTGGATGGCAAAGATAAATAGGATTCAGACCCTGCTCTCAAGGAGTCTGCACTCTAATGTCGAGGACAAATACATAGATTATTATAATATGTGAGAGAGACAAGTGCAAAAAGGAAATCCGGGCAAAGACCTAGAAGAAATTTCCAAAGAGGAAAATGGCTTTTACTAGGGCATCAGGGAAGGCTTCATGCAGAAAGCAGCAACTAAGTCAGCCTTGCTGGAAAGGAAGATGGCAGAGACGTCCATTCCAGGCACGGGGATGAGGGAAAACATGAAGATGGAAGAGAACAGGATAGGAACTAAGAGAGAAGAGAGTCCAACTTGACTGGTATGAGAGATATGGGAAATAATAGGAAAGAAATCTAGGAAGGCCAGCCCCAAACTGAAGAGGGCTCTGAATGCTGGAATAAGGCGCTTTTCAGGTGTTGTGGGGTCTTCTTCCCTGCATCACATTCTATACGCCAGCCTTTTATAGCAGTCAAGATTACTCTCAGTCAATTTAGAGTTTACACCTGAGCTAAAGAAAAAAACCAACTTCCCAAATACAAGATGAGGAAGACAAGGAATCTACAGCAATTCTTCTGGGGGAAAAAAAAGATCTGGGAAGTCAGGGGGTTGTAACTTCAAATGGAGTCACTAATAGACACAGATCATAGATAAAAAATTGAGTCCAACTTCTTGATTTTGCGAATGGAAAAATTGGGACACAGAGAGGTTAAATGCCTTAGTCAGAGTCATACGGCTATTAAGGACCTAAGTGGGGGGGGGGGGTGTACCCGGCTTTTCCTACCTAAGGCATGGAGTCAGGAAGACCTGAATTCAAATGTGTGACTCTGGCCAAGTCACTTAACCCCATTTGCCTCAGGTTCCTCATCTGTAAAGTGAACTGGAGAAGGAAAAGGCAAACCACTCTACTTTCTCTGCCAAGAAAGCCCCAAACAGGGTCACGGAGAGTCTGAAGAGAAGAGCAGGGCCAAACTTCCCGCCTCCAAGTTCAGTGGCCTATCCGCTACATTGCACTTGCCTTTCTATGGTTAGAAAGCTAATGTGATTGTAGACTGCCTCGAGAGGAAATGTTTCGGAATAAGGAGGTGATTGTCCCACTGTATTCTGGCGAGGTGATATCTGGAATATTATGTTCATTTTGAGAATTCCCAGAGAAGATGGACCTGGGCACATAAGGGCCTCGAGTTCATCTCCTTTACCAAGTTGCTGACTAATTTGTCATGATTTTCTTGCATCATGAGCCTTGAGTTCAGTCCCATATCCTCCTGAGCTCTAGTCCCATATCACCAACTGCTTCCTGGATACTTCCAGCTGGATACTCCATAGGCATCTGAAACTTCCACACACCCACAAGAGCTCATCGTCTTTCGCCAAAACCCACTCCTCTTCCAGACTTCCCTATCCCTGTCCATCCTTCAGAGTCACCCAGGTTCTCAGTGTCATTCCCACCCCACATGTCCAGTTACCAAATATTGTTTCTGCCTTTATAACATCTCTCACATATGTCCCCTCCTCTCAACCCTTTGAAGGCAAGGTCGAGCTTTGGCCTCTTTTTGCACAGAGGAGGTGCATAATGTTTATTGATCAACTGATGTCACCCTAGTACAGGCCCTCATTATCCCTCATCTGGGTTATTGCAATAGACTCCTGTTAGGTCTCTCTTGCCTCAAGCCTCTCTTCATTCCAGTGCATCCTCCACACAGTTGCAAAATTGGTTTTCCTAAAGACCAAGTCTGATCATGTCACTCTCCTTGCTTGATAAACTACTCTGGCTCCCTATTGCCTCTAGGATCAAACATAAAACTCCTATGCACCTTTACAACCTGGCCCTTTCCTACCTTTCCAGGTTTCTTACACATTACTCCCCTCCATGTACTATGTGATAGATACTGCCACAACAGCCTTCTTCACGTTCTATACACAGAATCCTCCATGTCTCATCTCCATGCTTTCATCCTGGACATCTCTCATGTTTGGAACTCTTTGCTCATCTCAGTCTCTTGGAAATATTGGTTTTCATCAACATTCAGCTCAAGCACCACCTTCTTCCACATGGAATCTTTCCTAACTTTTCTTCCCTCAGTGGTTCTCAGTGGATCCCCTCCCATAATTATATCAGATTCATATTACAGACATATTATCTCATTAGAAAATAAGGTCCTGAGGATAGAAATTTGTTCACTTCTGTCTTTGTAACCCTGGTGCTTAATGCCATGATTTATAGTCAAGGCTTGACGACTGATGATAGGCTGAAAGGTTTAGCCTGGGGAAGAGAAGACTTGATGGAGGGAAGCTATTAATACGAAAGAGGCGATGAGATTTTTCTACCTCACCTCATGCCCTTTTTTCAATGTTCATTCATTTTTTGTCCTGTTGGTCCCTTTCTGTAGCCTTTGACCCCATCAATCCTCCTTTTCTCTTTGATATTCTCTTCTCTCTAGGTTTTCATGACGTTACTCTATCTCACTTCCCTTTCTCCTCAGTTACCTTTGCTGGATTTTCATCCAAATCCTGTCCACTAACAATGGATGTCCCCCATGGCCCCGTCTTGGGTTTTCTTTTTTCCTTTTTCACTTGATGATCTCATCAACTCCCATGGATTGAATGATTATCTCTGTATTGATGATTCCCAGATCTCCTTTATCTAGCTCTTACCTCTTTCCTGACCTTAAATCTCACATCTCCAACCTTCCTATTGGACATCTTGAATTGGGTTGTCTCATAGAAATCTTAAAGTCACATCCAAAACTACTCATTATCTTATCCCCAAAGTAACTTTACTATTGCTGTCAAATATGCCACCATGCTCTCAGTCACCCAGGCTTGCAACCTAGGGATCATCCTGGCTCTTCACTCTCTATCACTCCCATCGCAAATCAGTTGCCAAGACCTGTTACTTCTACCCACTTCTACCTTCAAAAGCTCTTTTGTACATGGCATATGTCCTCTTCACTCCTCTGACGCTGCAACCAGTCTTGTGCAGGCTCTTGTCACCTCAATCCCAAACTATTGCAATGGCCTCCTGCTCGGACTCCCTGTCTCTAGTCTTCTCTCCACTCCATTCTGCCCTCATTCAGCTATCAAACTGATCTTCCTCAAATATGGATCTGACCATGTCACCCTCCTCTCCATGCCCGCTTCCCTCAGTAAACTCCAATGACTCCCTAGTACTTCTAGGATCAAATATGAAACCCACCCTCTCACATTCAAATCCCTTCACGATCTGACCCCCCTCCTACCTCAGAAATCTTCTTATCCCTAACTCCATCCTATGTACTCTGTGATCTAGTGACCCTGGCTTCTTTGCTGTTCCTCAAACAAGATTCTCCACCTACAGACCCCAAAGATTTTCCCTGGCTGTCCCCCATGCCTGGGATTCTCTGACTTCTCACCTCTGCCTCCTGGCTTCCTTCAAATCCTATCTAAAACTTCATTTTCTACATGCAGCCTTTCCCAAATCCCTTTAATGCCAGTGCCTTTCCTCTGTTAATTATCTCTAGTTTATTCTCTCTATATCTTTCCTGTAAATAGTTGTTTGTACGTGGTCTCCTTTGTTAGACTGGGAGCTCCTTGAGAGATAGAAATTCTTTTGCCTTTCTTTGTAACCCCTGCTTAGTACATCTCTTGACACATACAAAGTAGGTGTTTAATAAATGCTTGCTGACTGAGTGACTGCTTGGACCCCAAAGGCAAGAATCAGGAGCCCTGGGGGAAGTAACAGAGACCAATTTAAGGAAAACTTCTGAACAATTAGAGCTGTATATAAAGGTGGAATGGACTGCCTCAAGGGGTAGTGAGTTCCCTGTTACCAAAAGTCCTTTTTAAAAAAGTATTTATTTATTTTTTAGTTTTCAACATGAACTTTTATAAGATTTTGAGTTCCAAATTTTTTCACCCTCCTTTCCCCCCTCCTCAAGATGGCAAACAATCTAATGCAGGCTATACATGTACAATCATATTAAAAATATTTCCACATTAGTCATGTTGTAAAGAAGAAATCAGAACAAAAGGGGAAAACAAAAAGTCTTTAAATCATTGCTGGACGGCTACCTATCTAATACTGTACTGCAGAAGGCATTTGTTTTCAGGTGCCAGACAGACCTAATGGCCGCTGAGGAGCCTGGATATTTGATAATTCTATACTTCTGCCTTTGTACTTTCTTCTGTAGGCAATAGTTAGCCCACTTGACTTTGATCACACTCTTCCTATGGCCTTTTAGTAATCAGGATGTCATTTTACACTATACTACTAGCCCCCTGCGGTAAGAAAACCTCACACCGGAATAATTCGAGAAGGATTACTTTCACTGCAGGAGAGCCAGAGAATGATAGGAGCCAAAGGGGCTATCCAGGTCATCTAGAAGAGAAAAGTGTGGCTGTTAGCTGTTAAATGACCTGCCCAAGGCCATGTATGAGTGATGGAGCCCAAGCTACAATTCAGATAGCCTACTTCCTGGTCCAATTCATCTTAGAAAAAAGTTTTGCTGCAGGATTGCGTTAAAAAGTGAACAACATCCCTTCCCCCCAAGTCTCTCCCTGAGTGCATTTAAAACATACTTTGACAAAAAAAAAATTGGAATTGGTTCAGAAAGACTAAGTTTACATTCAGTTTTCCAGGAACTCAGAGCCCACTTTTATATCTATTTGTTTTCACCGGTATATTCAGTTTTTAATGTTTATTCATTTTGTGATCTGCTGTGCCTTTTTCTCTCTAAGTATATCGTTAACTTCTCCCATTAGATTAGGAGTTTCCAACAAGACGCTGTCTCCCCCAGCAGACTGGAAACTCCCACAGAGCAAGGACTGTTTCTCTCCCATCAAACTGAGGCTTTCCCAATTCCTTGGCATTCCCAAAAGGAAACTTGATGTCCCAATCAGGACCTTATTCCTCTGGAGACTGTGTCATCAATTTTAAATCAAAGGCACCTGACTCCAGATTCAGTCATCTGTGTGTTCCCTAGTCCATTTTGAACATTCTGCCTCTCTCATCCCCATCCTTGCCCGAGAGGCATAACTGCTTTTTATGGTCTAAAGTAGTGGGAGAGACCTTCAGCAAGGAGACAGACTGCCCCACTCTTCACCTCACCTCAGAAAAGGAACTAAAGCAGGTTTTCCCCTCTTACCTGGGTCTGGAGTTTGATGGGGGAAATATGCTGCCCCATCCTCATCCTCCAAGAGCTCCCAGTCTGATGGTTGAAATCATCATTGTTGTCAATAACGATAGTACTGGGATACTCACAATTTAGTTATCAGTGAGTGAAAGAGCTAGAGGATACCAAGGCATTCTCTATGCCTCCCTGCTGTGTTGGGCCAAAGTACCTCCCAAGGCCCAAGTACACTGGCAATGAGCCAAAAGCCAAGACCGTGAGATGAATGGCAATGTAATGGAACACAAGGGTTAGACCTGCCAATGGAATGTGGCTGCCCCAGCCTGGGCTGAAATGCCTAGGAGTCTCTACCCCCAAATGGGCATGCATGATCTGGGTGAGTTAGGACCCTCCTGATGGGCCAATGCCACCAGTCTAGAGGCTGTGCCCAATGTATGCCTTCAGAGACCAGCTGAGTAGCCTTTAAAAGTCTCCTTTCCCAATTACAACACCCGGTTCAAGGGGGGAGCACTGTACATTCCATACATGTGATATGTGCACACCACACACACACAGATAAACCATTCAAGGAGCACAAGTAGGGTCCAGAAAAGTTCAGTAACGTTCAAGGTCACATAGGTAGGAGCCTCCATTCTCTTTACTCTGGTCAGTGCCCACAGTAAAGTATCCCCTTCCCGCTTTTCACCTCAGGCCCCTCCTCCCATCTTACCCCTCCCAATGGGGTTCCAAAAGCTGTAACTTCTTTAACTTTTCTCTCTTTCTGTCTGGGGCTGTTAATATTTAACTTGGTTTGTTCTCAGGCTCCAGGATACAGGGTGCATTTCCACAACCAGCGGCTGTAATGAGCAGAGAGATCACCGGATTCGTAGCTAAAGGACTTGCGTTCAAATCCTGAGTCTTAATGACTTTGGGCACATTATTTCACCACCCTGGCATTGTTCCCGAATGTTAAGATGAGAGATGAGGAACTCTAAAGTTCCTTCCGGCACTAAATCCTATGATCCTCTCTGTCCCTCTGCCTCACCCTTCTTGCTCACTTCTCACTCCCATTTGTGAGGAGCATGCCTCTGTCTGATGACCTCCTCCCGGTTCCCACACCCCAGACTGCAACCGGAGCATTTCTAGTGCCCCCCTCTTCCATTTGGCCCCAGATGGCCTCTGCTAGGGCTGGCGTAAGCAAAGTGGTTTTGAGATCTCTCTCTATGGCTTCCCTGGGTCCTTCCCTCACTGCAAGATCAGTGTCATGTGTCAGGAGACCTAAGTTAGACTTGAGCCATTCCCAGTTCCGCTACTCTCTCCACCTGTGTGACTTGAAAAGGTAAAGTCTCTTTGCCCTTTCTGGGCCTCAGTTGCCCAATCTGTAAAATAAAAATGTTGAACTACTAGATGATCTTTTCCAAGCAGGAAGAAATAGGGGCAGCACCGCCTCCACTTGGCTAACCCAAAAACTGCACATGTAGGGGTCAGAGATCAGAAAGGGAGGGAGTGCCGAGGGAGGCGAGAGGTTGGTTCAGTTGGGGGAAATTCGGGAGCTGAGTTGCAGGGTAGCTCCTGCTCCCACCCACTCTTACCGGCTTGCTCCCCGTCTGGTCTCCATTTCCTTCCTGCTATGGACTTTGGCACATCGACTCTGAGCCTTGCCAATTTGAAATGCGCTGGGCTCATCCGGCAGGCTGGGGTGGGCGTGGGAGTCGGGCTTGGAGGCGAATGCGGAGGGATGTTGCTGCGGGCCAGGCAAACTAGCTTTGCTTCAGAGGAGGAAGGATGGGGGCAGGAGGAGGGGAGGGGGAGGAAGGTGAAAAAGCTCCCAATTGAGCTCCTAGTCAGTATTTGAGGAATCCCTGAGGGACTGACTGATAAACCAAAGCATCATTTTAATGTTTTTTAACGAGATTTGAGTCTACTCTCCCATTATTCACATTCATACAGGGGAACATTGTACTTGAAATAGTGAATAATCTAAAACGTATTTCAATTTGGCTTCGATTTTGTTGCATTTGACCTTTTTTTAAAAAAATCTTCCTAAATTCAATTTTTTAAGGTTATTTATTAAAAAAAAAAAAAAAAGAAAGCCTCCTTGGGCACTCCTCTGCAAAGACATTGAGGGAAAGCCAGCCTGGAATTAAAAATCCACCTTGGACTGCTCTTCTATGGACAATAACGACTGATGTTTAGATAACCACTTAAAGTTGGAAAAGCCTTAATATACATTTCCCTCTCGGAGTTTCTGAGTTGCCGCTTCGGTGAAATGCAGGGATTATCCTATGAAGTCCCTTCCCTTCCGATCCAGATAAATGATTCTATGAGTATACGACCTGAATCCACAACCGTATTGTTGTGTAACTATCCCGCAGGTATTAATTAGCATCTTTATTTTGGAGGTGAACAAACTGAGGCTCAGTGACTTGCCCATGGCCACACAGCTAGTAACTGCCAGAGGAAAGATATGAATCTCGGTCTCTCCTGGCTCCAGGTCAGGCTGTGTACTATGCTGCCTCTACAAATGAAAGTTTACTGTGTTCCTGGAGCTCCTCCTCCAGATATGGTGGGATGTAGGAGAAGGAGGGTCCTGGAGCTGATTTGGACCCTTCCCAGGTATGGGGCCTAGGGCAAACCACTTCAGGCATCTTAGAGTGGAAAGGAAGGTCCTCCAAGGGCCAAGGCAGCGCCAATCAGTGAATCAATCAACAAATGTTTGTTAATACAGTAGCACGTACCAGATGCTGTTCTAAGTGTCGGGGCACAAAGACAAGAGTGAAACAGGCTTTACCCTCAGGGAATTTACACTTCTTCAGGGCAAATAGCATGGGTAAATATAAGCATGTTTTAAAATACAAAGTACATGTAACTCAATGGCGATTGGGGAGAAGTATGAACACCCTTCTCCAGTGAAGGGGAGATCACTGCCTGGAGAGGCAGCCTGTTTCCCTTTGGGATACAAAGTTTTCCCTTACATTGAGCAGAAATATGCCTCCCTCCACCCTCCACCCCCACCAAGGCTAGGGGACCAAATGTAACAAATCTAGTACCTCTTCCCCATGAAACATATTACATACTTGAAGACAACTCTCATGTTCTCCAGAAATCTCTTTCCTAGGCTAACCATTCTTACTTCCTCCAAATGATCTTTCTAATGAATGCCTTCCAATTCCCTCACTTTCCTGATTGCCCTCCTCTGGACACCCTCCAACTTGTCAATGTCCCATGTCCAGACTTGAACATGATATTCTAGATAGCAGGACTGTTACCTTCCTTTTTCTGAACACTATATCCTTCTCAATGCAGCTTAAGATCCAGTTAGGCTTTTCACCTTCAGTATCATACTAGTGACTCACACTGAAGTTTGGAGTCTACAAAAAACCTCATCTTTTTCAGCTGTCTCATCATGTTGTACTTGCCATATTGTACTTATAAAGTTGATTTCTTATTAACCCTTGTGAGACTTGACATTTTTCTCTATAAAGTTTCATTTTCAATATCAACAATAAGCATTTATTAAATGCCAGGCACTGTGTTCAATGCTGGCATTTCAAACATAAAAATGAAACAGTACCTACCCTCTAGAAACTTAAATTCTTTCTGGGGAAACAATACATATAAGCATATAGAAAATTAAGTAAGTTCTGGGGCAGAGAAGACACTTGGAGCTGGCAGGATCAGGAAAGGCTTTATTTATGGGACAACACTGAGTTTTTAAGAAAACCTAGGATTCTAAGAGGCAGAAGTGGAAAGGAGTATATTCCAGGCATGGAGGTGATATGATGGGAGATGAAATGCTGAGCGTGAGGAGCAGTTGAAAGGCCAGTTTGACTGGACTGTAGGATATAGGATGGGGAGTAATATATAATAAATCTGGAAAATTAGACTGGAGCCACGTTGAAAGGGGCTTTAATATCTTCTTTGATTTCTTTTTAAAAATTTAATTTTTTATTTTTATTTTTAGCTCTAAATTCTCTCTCTCTCTCTCTCTCTCTCTCTCTCTCTCTCTCTCTCTCCCTCTCTCTCTCTCTCTCTCTCTCTCCTTCTTTTTCTTTCTCAACTCCTTCCCCCAACCATTGAGAAAGGCAAGAAATACAATACCCATTATTTACATGAAGTCATGTAAAACATATTACCACATTAGCTTTGTTGAGAAAGCATGATAAATAAAGTGAAAAAAAAAATACGCTTCAATCTGCATTCACTGTCTATCGATTTTCTCTCTGGAGATGGATAGGATTTTCCATTATAGATCCTTTGGAATTGTCTTGGATCACTGTCTTGATCAGAGTAGCTTAGTCTTTCATAGTTGATCATCCTTACAATATTGCTATTACAGTGTACAATGTTCTCCTGGTTCTGTTCACTTCACTTTGCATCAATTTATGTACGTCTTCCCAGGTTTTTCTGAAAGTATTTAGCTCATTATTTTTCATAGCACAATAATATTCCATCGCAATCATATACCATAACTGGTTCAGCCATTCCCAAACTGATGGGCATCCCCTCAGTTTTCAAGTCTTTGCCACCACAAAAATAGGTGTTATAAATATGTACATACAGATCCTTTTCCTTTGATCTCTTTGGGGTATAGACCTACTCAAAGGTTATGAATTGTTTTCTAGCTAAAGGGACTTTAATGTCCAAACAGAAGAGTTTATATTTTATATCAAAGGTAAGAGGGAGCCACTGGAGTTTATTTTGCAGGCAAGTGAAATGGTCAGATCTGCAGTTTAGGAGGTTAATTTTGGTAGCTGGGTAGAAGACCAAGTGGAAGAGGAAAAGATGATGCAGGGAGATCAATTAGAAGGCAACTGCAATAATCCAGGCAAAAGATGATGAGAAACTAAGAAATAACTCTGATCATTTGAGTGAAAGAAGTGTATGAAAGTAAAAGATGTGGAGGGAGAATTTGTAAGACTTTGCAACTGATAGCATATGCAGTGTGAGGGAGAGTGAACATTTGAAGATGGCTTCAAAGTTTCAGACCTGAGTAACCTGAAGATTGCTACCCTTCTTAAGTTCCAGTACAGGATTGTTATTAAATTTTATCTTATTTAATTAGGTGCTTCATCCCAGAGTATAAGGATCTTTTCAAATCTTGGCTTTGTCACCCAATGTGTCACCTCTTCTTCCCAATTTTGTGTAAGCTACTAATGTGATAAGTATACCATCTATGCTTTTAACTATATTGTTGATAAAAAATTAAACTGCATAAGATAAAAAAATTCTTCAAAGTTGACATAAATTAATGAGTGATTATTTTTTTAATCTAGTGATTCAACAAGTTACAATTCCACCTAAGTGTATTATCATCTAACCCACATCTCTCCTTCTTTCCCAAAAAGATAGCATGATTTTGTCAAATTATTTACTGAAATTTAAGTATACTGGGGCTATAGGATTCCCTTAATAGATAGACTGTAGTAATATCTTCTAAAAGGAAATGAAGTAAACCTGACATGACCTGTTCTTAATGAAATCATGCTGGCTCTTTGTGATCTTGCTGATCATTAATCTAAAATCTAAATATTCACAATTTGTCCCTTCAAAATGTCTTCTAATTTTGTTGTTGCCAGAAATAGAAATTAAATTCACCGGTGTATAATTCACAATCTCTACCTCCCTTTAAAAAACAAACAAAAAAAAAAAAACATTAGTGCAGCATTTGCCCTTTTCCAGTCTTTTGGAACCTCTAAAAATCTAAAAGATTGTGAAAATAATCTTTTACAGGTCACTGATAAAAATTCAGCAATCATATCTATCCATTCTTTCAAAATTCTGGAATGTAGTTTTTATGGGCTTGTTGGCTTGAACTCATTAAGGGTATCTAGGTGCTTTCTTATTATTTTCTCACCTGTCCTGAATTTCAGCACCCCATTAACCCTATTTTCTAGTTCAGAGCTCATTATCCTTTTCAAAGAAGATGGAAGAAAAATAAAAGTTGAGTGGTTTTGCCTTCATTTCAATTCAACAAATATCTATTAAGTGCCTACTATACGTAAAGCACTGTCCCTTCTTTCCATCATCAGTTGTGGTTGTCCTATCAACATTGAGTAAACATCTTATTCCTTTCTTGATCTTCTTTCCCCTCAGCATAGCCAAAACAATTCTTTTTTTTATTTTTTATTTTTTGGTCCTTGACTTTTTTTGTCCTTACTAGTCTGTCCATTCTGAGCATAAGCATTTCTGACACTGTTTTTAGAGAACCTTGATCTTTTTTATATTTTTCTTCTGTTTCTTATTTTGTTTCCATTTTTCTTGTTTGTCTTTTTAAAATGTAAGTTGGTCAGTGAGTTCCCCATGCACCACAATAATTTCTTAAGATTGTTTTTTCCTCATTGGAATTATTTCTGTTTGTGTACTCAGGATTTAATTCTTAAAACTGTCCCCTCTCTTGGGGACCAAGTACAGTTTTAGCCCTACGAATTCTACCTATGTTTTCTCAAGTCCTCCTGACTCCAGGGCCGGTGCTCTATATGCACTCTGTGACCTAGCCGCCCCATTATTGATTATTTCTATGGTTTGTTGTTTGACTCACTCATTATTTATGATTAGATTATTTAGTTTCCAATTAATTTTTAGTCTATCTTTCCATGGCCATTTATTGCAAGTAATTTTTATTGCATCATAATCTGAAAAGGATGTATTTAATATTTCTGCTGTTCTGCATTGGATTGTGAGGTTTTTATGCCTTCATACAAGGTCAATTTTTGTGTAAGTGCCATGTACTGCTGAGAAAAAGGTATATTCCTCTCTAGCCCCATTCAATTTTCTACCATATCTAACTTTTCTAAAATTTTATTCATTTCCTTAATTTCTTATTTTGTGGTTAGATTTATCTAGTTCTGAGAAGGGGAGGTTGAGGTCCCCTACTAGTATAGTTTTGTTGTCTATTTCTTCCTGTAACTCCTTAACTTCTTCTCTAAGAATTTGGATGCTATACTACTTGGTACCTATATATTTAGTAATGATATTACTTCATTGTCTATGGTACCTTTTAGCAGGATATAGTTTCCTTCCTTATCTCTTTTACTTAGAGCTATTTTTGCTTTTGCTTTGTCTGAAATCAGGATCGCTAAGCCTGCTTTTTTTTTTTTTACTTCAGTTGAAGCATAATATATTCTACTCCAGCCTTTTACTTTTACTCTGTGTGTATATGCCTCTGCTTCAAATGTGTTTCTTGCAAACAATATATTGTAGGATTAAGGTTTTTAATCCACTCTGCTGTCCAATTTCATTTTATGGAAGAGTTCATCTCACTCACAATTATGATTACTATCTGTGTCTTTCTCTCCATCCTATTTTCCCCCTATTTATGCTTTTCTCTCTCCTTTCTCCCTTTCCCTCCTCACTAGAGTTTTGCTTTTGACCACCACCTCCCTTAATATGCTCTCCCTTCTATCAGCCCCCTCCCTTTTCTTTCTCTTTTCCCTTACTACTTCTTCTCTCCCTTCTATCTACCCCCACCCTTTTCTTTTCCCTTTCCCGTCCTACTTCCTGTAGGTTAAGTTAGATTTCTATACCTATGTCATTTCCTCTTTGAGCCAAATCCAATGAGAGTAAGGTTCAAATAATGTTCACCTCCCTCCCATTTTTCCCTTTACTGTAATAGGTTTTTGTGCCTCTTCATGTGATATAATTTACCCTTTTCTGCCTCCTCCTTTCCTCCTCTCCCAGTACAATCCCTTTCCACCACTTAATTAGATCTTTTATCATCACATCAAAGTTAATTTATACCCATATTCTCTGCATATATATACCCCTTCTAAATGTTATAATAAAGATACAATTCTTAAGAGTTACAAGTATCATCTTTCCTATGTAGGGATGTAAACAGTTTGCCCTTATTTAATAACATAGGCTGTTTTTTTTCTTTCCTGTTTACCTTTTTATGTTTCTCTTGAGTCTTGTATTTGAAGATCAGATTTTCTGTTTAGCTCTGGTCTTTTCATCAGGAAGGTCTGGAAGTCCCCTACTTCATTGAATATCCATCTCCTCCCCTGAAAGATTATGCTCAATTTTGCTGGGTAGTTTATCTTTGATTGTAACCCAAGCTCCTTTGCCTTATGGAATATCATATTCCAAGCCCTCTGATCTTTTAATGTAGAAGCTGCAAGGTCTTGCATAATCCTAACTATAGTTTCACAATATGTAAATTGTTGCTTTCTGACTGCTTGCAGTATTTTCTCCTTGACCTGATAATTCTTCAATTTGACTATAATATTTCTTCAAATTTTCATTGGGATCTCTTTCAGGAGGCAATCAGTGGATTCTTTGGATGACTATTTTACCCTCTGATTCTAGGAACTCAGAGCAGTTTTTTTTTT
This sequence comes from Pseudochirops cupreus, assembly GCA_028627135.1. NCBI lineage: Eukaryota > Metazoa > Chordata > Mammalia > Diprotodontia > Pseudocheiridae > Pseudochirops > Pseudochirops cupreus. The sequence goes on from CM053584.1 coordinate 85,580,253, forward strand.
TATGACTTCTTGAAAGATGCTGTCCAGGCTCTTTTTTTATCATGACTTTCAGGTAGACCAATAATTCTTAAATTATCTCTCCTGGATCTATTTTTCCAGGTCAGTTGTTTTTCCAAAGAGATATTTTACGTTGTCTTCTATTTTTTCATTCTTTTGATTTTGTTTGACTGATCCTTGATGTCTCATGGAATCATTAGCTTCCACTTGCCAAATTCTAATTTTTTAGCAAATTTTCTTCAATTAGTTTTTGTACCTCCTTTTTCATTTGGCCCATTTTACTTTTTAAGGAGCTCTTCTCTCCAGTGAGTTTTTGTGCCTCCTTTTCCATTCGGCCAATTCTGCTTTTTAAGGCATTGTTTTCTATAGGCAATTTTTGTCTTTCCTTTTCCAAGCTATTGACTCTCTCTTGCATGCCTCTTATTTCTTTTCACAATTTTCCTTCTATCTCTCTTATATTACTTTTAAAATCCTTCTTGAGTTTCTTGGGCTTGAGGCCAGCTCATATTCCCCTTTGAGATTTTGGATGTGGGTATATTGACAATGTTATCCTCTTCTGAATTTGTGTTTTGTTTTTTCCTGTCCCTATAGAAAGAATCTATTGTCATTGTTCATTTCTGCTTTTTGTTCATGGTTTGCCTATTTCCTGGCTTTTAAAGTTGAGTTCTTCTGCTGGAGCACAGGGGGCATTGTTCCAAGATTCTTGTGCTGGGGGCCAGGGACCTAGTCTCTGGTGTGTGCTGGGGCCTCAGGTGCTAGCAGCTGAGGGCTATAAGGGTCTGGAAGCTACTCTGGTGCTCAGCTGGGGTCCTAGTGGTGGTGTCTCGTTATGTGCTGAGGCCAAATGGGGCTTTTCTGCATTTTCCCAGGGCTACACTGAAGTTCAGGATGTGGGTGGGGGTGAGGGTCTGGTCATTGGAAGACTCCTGCTTACCTGGGCTGCTCTGAAATATGGGAAGGTTTGGCTGCTGGAGGATACCTGCCCAATGGTGCACATGGTGGTTTTCCAAGTTGGAATCTACCAGTTCCCCTGCCTATGCCAAGGCACATGGGGGTCCTGGTGTTGGCATTTGCCTGCTCCACCACATTGGAGCTCAGGATCTCCCACTGGTTTGCTGAGGTGGGGTTTTCTGGGATGTCTCCTGTCCTGTACTGATCCTCCTCCACCAGAAAGAGAGGGACCTTTCCCTTTAATTCCCCAAGCCTCCCAGGCTAAAAGACTGTTGCACCCCATCTTTCTGCTCGCTCTGCTGTTCCAGGATTTTTCTTGGGGTGATATTTTCTAGGTTTTTAGAGGTCAATAAGGGAGAGTGAGAACAACTTACTGCTTACTCCACCATCTTGGCTCCCAGAAGTCCCTTTCCTCTATTGAGTTTTTACCAAATGCTCTCCATATTATGCTTCCTCCTCTGGTTTCTGGATTTCCTCAAAGAAGTATCCTTAATATAAGCTGTGTGTCAACTGAGAGTAGGTGGACCAGATTCAATTTTGGACACTTATCAACAGTAATATTATGGCTTATGTTAAATTTGCAGGTATTTTTTTTAAAGCACTTACTATGTGTTTATCAGATTGTGGGCTCCTCAAAGGTGGGGGACTGTCTTATCTTTCTTTTTAAGACCAGCAGTTAGCACAATGTCTGGAACATAATAGGTGTTTAATAAATGTATATTGACTGATGGACTTACTACTATATTCCAGGCATTGTCCTTGTAAATCTGTATTTGAGTCCCCTACCAAGTTGATCAATAAGCATTGCAAACATGATATTAATTACAAAAATAGTGACATAAAGAGATCTTTTATCCAAGTTCAGAGAACAAGAAACAAAGACAAACCAAAGTTCTTGTAACAAAACAGGAACAGTCAAGCAAAACAAATTCCCATTTTGGTCATGTCCAAAAATATGTGTCACATTCTTCATATTTGGTCCATCATTGTCATTGGTCCTTTATGAACACATCTGATCATTCTATTGATCAGAGTTCTTAAGTCTTTCAACATTTTTCATTTTTACAATATTGTTGTAATTGTATAAACTATTTTCCTGCCCCTGTTCACTTGCCTGCATCAGTTCATACATGGCTTCCTAAGGTTCTCAGAAACTATCTCTTTCATCATTTCTTATAGCACAATTGTATTTGATGATGTTCATGTGAAGGATATTAATTAATGGAAATTTGTTCATCCATTCTCCAGTTGATGGAAAGTTCCTTAATTTCCAGTTCTTTACCACTACAAAAAGGGCTGCCCTAAAAATTATTAGATGTCTACAATGTTTTTCTTTCTTTGATCTCTTTGAGATATAGGCCTAATAGTGATATCACTGAGTCAAAAGGTATGTCTAGTTTAATAACTTTGTGGGCACAGTTTCAGATTGTTCTCCGGAATGACTGGGCCAATTCACAGCTCCACCAACAAGGCATCAATGTGTCTATTTTCCTGGAGCCTGTCCAATATTTATCATTTTCTTTTTTGGTCAGCTTTGCCAATCTCATGGGTCTGAGGCAGAAGGTCACAGTTGCTTTAATCTACATTTTTCTAATTATTAGACAGTAAATTAGAAGATATATGGAGCATTTCTTCATATAGTTATATTTCTTCCTTTGAGAACTGTCTGGACACTTATGTCCTCTAACCATTTATCAATTGGGAAATGATTCATTTGCTTATAAATTTGCTTATAAACTTCCTTATGTACCTTGGAAAAGAAATCTTTATCAGAGAAACTTACTGAAAAGATTATTTTTTCAGATAATCACTAATTTTAGTTGCATTGGATTTGTTTATACAAAATTGCTTTAATTTTATGTAATCAAAATTGTCCATTTTATCTTTTGTGATGCTTATTTGGTCATGAACTCATTCCTTATCCAAAGATTTGACAGGTAATTTTCCTGTTCCTCTAATGTGTTTGTGAAATAACCTTTACTATCTAGATCATTTAGAGTTTATCTTGGTATATTATGTGGCATTTTAATCTAAACCTAATTTCTATCAGACTGCTGTCCAATTTTTCCAGCAGTTTTTGTCAAAAACTCCTAGATGGAGTCTAGATTACTATGTTTGTCTGCTTCAGTACGTTGTATAATTAATCTGTTCCACTGATCAACCTCTATTTTTTTAACCCACACCAAATCATTTTAACAATTACTGCTTTGTAATATAATTTAAGATCTGGTACTATTAGGTCCCCTTCCTTCCCATTTTTTTTTATTATTTCCCTTGCTAATCTTGACCTTTTTTTTCCCTCCAGATAGAGCTTACTATTTTTCTCTAGTTCTATAAGTAAGTAATAAGGGAGGCACACTTGCTAGAGTCCTGGAGTCAGGAAGACCTGAGTTTAAATCCGCTTCAGACATTTACTACCTCTATGACCCTGGGCAAATCACTTTGCCTCTGTGTGCCTCAGATTCCTCAATTACAAAATGAGAATATCACTTCTTAGACCTCCTAGGGTAGGTGTTGGAAAGATAGAATCTGATAATATTTGTTAAGTGTTCAGTCCTGTGGCTGTTACACAGTAGGGTGCTTAACAAATGCTTCCCTCCTTCTTTCCTTAATTTAGGTAGTATTGTCATTTTTATTTTCGGTTTAGCCTCCCATGGACAATTAATATCTCTTCAATTTGTCTTTATTTCTGTAAATAATATTTTGTAGTTTTATTCGTAGTTCTTGTGTATACCTTAGTAGGTAGACTCCCAAGTATTTTATACATTCTGTAGGAGATGATATTTTTCTTTCTATCTTATCCTACTAGTTTTTGTAGTAAGACACAGAAATGTTGGTGATTTATATGGATTTATTGTATGTTTTGAAACTGCTGAAATTATTGTTTCAATTAATTTTTAATTGATTTTGTAGGGTTTTCAAAGTACACTTGTCATATCATATGCAAAGAGAAATCATTTCGTTTTTGTCTATAATTCTCTGTCTATGCTTTTTCCCTCAACTTCTTTTCCTAGTTAATCCTACAAGTAGCATTTCTAGTACTATATCAGATAGTAATTGTGACAGTGGACATCCTTACTTTATTCCTGATCTTACTGAAAAGGACTCTATAGCAACTCTTTTTTGTGATAGCCAAGAACTGGAAATTCAGGGGATGCCCATCAGTTGGGGAATGGCTAAACAAGTTGTGGCATATGAATGTAATGGAATACTATTGTATTATAATAAATGATGAACAAGCGGACTTCAAAGAAACCTGGAAAGATTTATATAAACTGATCCTGAGTGAGGGGGAGCAGAACCCAGAGAGCATTGTACACAGTAACAGCCACAGTATACGAGGACTGATTTTGATAGATTCAGCCCTTCTCAGCGATGTGAGGACCTAAAACACTTCCAAAGGACACATGATGGAAAATGCCAGCCTCGTTGAGAGAAAGAAATACGGAATTGGAATGCAGAACGAAGCAATTTTCTTTTTTGTTTTGTTTTATTTTGTTTTTTTTTTTCTTTCTCGTGATTTTTCCCATTTGTTATAATTCTTCTATGCAACATGACTAATGTGAAAATGTGTTAAATAGAAATACACGTGTGGAGCCAGCCATTTTGAGGAAGGACGGGGAAAAAATTAAAACTCGTGGAAGTGATTGTTGAAAACAAAAATAAATCATTTAATTTAAAAAAAAAGAGAGAGAGAAAAGGACTCTAGTTTCTCTCCATTATATAAAACGCTAGCTCTCGGTTTCAGATATATATAATTTACTTCAATAAGAATAGAACCGTTTGACCCCATGTTTTGAGTGTTTTTAAGAGACATGAGTGTAGTATCTTCTATAAAACTTTTCCTGCATCAATTGACATATTATTTTTGTTGTTCTCGATATTACCCCTGTCAATTATGTTTATTTTTTTCCTGATTCTGAACCAACCCTTCGTCTCTGGCATAACTCCGACTGGGTCATAGTAAATGATCTTTGTGATACATTGCTGTATCTTCTTTGCTAATATTTTGTTTTAAATTTTTGTATCAGTCACTAGGGATATCGAGCCATAGTTTTCTTTCCCTATTTTAATTCTTTGTGGTTTAGGTATCAGATCACATATGTAGCATAGAAGGAATATGGAAGGATCCCTTCTTTTTCTATTTTGAAAATCAGAACAATTTGGGTAATGCTGGAACTAATTATTTTTGAATATTTGATAGATGATTCTTTTTTAAGTTCATCTTGTCCCAGGTTTGTTTCCCACACACACATACACATATACTTCAGGCGCACATTTATGGCTCGTTCAATTTCTTTTCCTGAGATTGGATTGTTTAAAATTCTCTATTTCTTGTGCTGTTGATCTGAATATTTTATGCTTTGTAAATATTTATCTACTTCATTTAAGTGGTTGGTTTTATTGGCATAAAGTTGGTCAAAGTAGTTTCCAATATCTTTAATTTCTTATTAATTTGTTGTGAATTCTCTTTTTTTCATTTTTATGATGGCAATTTGCTTTTCTTTTTTGTTTTTTTTTTTAAATAAAAATTATCAAATTAGTTAATGGTTTATCGATTCCCCCGCCCCCCCCCAAGTTCTTAGTTTTATTTAATAATTCATGGGAGCTTTTGCTTTTTATTTTGTTAATCTCCTCTTTGAATCTCAAGATTTCTAATTAACTGCAGTTTTTTGATTTGTTGACTTTCTAGGTTTTTAAATTGAATACCTAATTTATTTATCTGTTTTTTTCTGTCTTTTGTTGATGAAAGTGTTTAGAAATACAAATTTTTTCCTAAGAACTACTTTGGCTGCATCTTACAAATTTTGGTATTTTGTTTCATTGTTGTCATTATCTTCAATGAAATTATCTATCACTTTTATGGGGTTTTTTAACTCACTAAATTCTCCCCCTCCCTCAACTTAATAGTATTTTTTTCCAACTATATGTAAAGATAATTTTCAACATTCACTTTTATAAGATTTTGAGTTCCACATTGTTTCTCCCTCCCTCCCTTCCCTCCTCTCCAAGACAGCATGCAATCTGATGTAGGCTGTACATGTACAATCCTATTAGCCATATTTCCACATTAGTCATGTTGTGAAGGAAGAATCAGAACAAAAGGGAAAAACCACATGAACTATATTTCCTTCCATCCTATTCCCCCTAACTCCATTTATTCTATTCTCTCTCTCCTTTCACCCTGTCCCTTTTCAAAAGTGTTTTTTGCTTCTGACTACCCCCTTCACCAGTCTGTCTTCCCTTCTGTCAACCCCCTTTCTCTTAACTCCTTCCCCTTGTACTTTCCTGTAGGGTAAAATAGATTTCTATATCCAATTGTGTGTGTATGTTATTCCCTCTTTGAGCGAATTCTAATGAGAATAGGGTTCACATTTGTTATAATTTTTGCCTCCCCCCTCTTTCCTTCCACTGGAAAAGCTTTCTCTTGACTCTTTCATGTGAGATAATTTACACCATTCTACTTCTCCCATTCTCTTTCTTCCAGTTCATTCCTCTCTCAACCCTTAATTTTATTTTTTAAATATCCCTTCATATTCAACTCACACCCATGCCCTCTGTCTATATATACTCTTCTAACTATCCTAATACTCTGGTCTTTTCATCAAGAATGCCTGAAAATTCCCTGTCTCATTGAATGTCTATTTTTCCCCCTGAAGGATTATACTCAGTTTTTCTAGGTAGGTGATTCTTGGTTGTAATCCTAATTCCCTTGCCCTCCAGAATATCATTCCAAGCATTCCGATCCTTTGATGTAGAAGCTGCTAAATCTTGTGTTATCCTGACTGTGGCTCCACTATACTTGAATTGTTTCTTTCTGGCTGCTTGCAATATTCTTGACCTGGGAACTCTGGAATTTGACTATAATATTCCTTACTCACCAAATTCTTTAGGATTATCATTTAGTCTTCAGTCAATTTGTAATCCTTTCTTAAGTGACCCTTTATTAAATATAACTTTTATTGCATTTTGGTCTGTAAGGATGTATTTAACATTACTACTTTGTTATATTAATTTGTGAAGTTTCTATGTCCTAATACATGTCCAATTTTCGTAAAAATGCCGTGCACAGCTGTGAAATATAAATATATATACTCCTTTCTATTCCCATTTAATAATCTCCAGAGTTCTAGTATATCTAACTTTTCTAAAATTCTGCTCATGTTCTTTTCTTTCTTGTTCAGCTTTTGGTTAGATTTACGTAGCTCTGAAAGAAGTACATAGAGGTCCTCCATTACTATTGTTTTATTTTTGTTTCTGGGTAAAATTTATTTAGCGTTTCCTTTAAGTATTTCGATGCTATCTCATTTGATGCATGCGTGTTAAATATTGACATTAATTAATTGTCGATGACACTTTTAAGCAAAATTTATCCTATTTGTTTATTTATTTTTTATATTTTTACATTTATATAAAATAAATTTTATTATTTACTTATATTTCATATAAAATAACTTTTTCCTCTAACTAGATTAGAAATATTACAATCCTAAGATTGTATAAATATATATTATATATTTTTATATTTATTTTTAATTTTAATTTATATTTTATTTATTGTTTATTTTTATTTTATTGTTTTTAAATAAACCTAATTTTGCTGTTGTCTTGTCTAAGATCATGGTTGCCATCTCTACTTTTTTTGAATTCAGTTGAGGCAGAACAGATTTTGTTCCAGTCCCTTATTTTAACTCTGTGTGTGTCTTTATGCTTTAAGGATATTCCTTGTAAGCAACGTATCATTAGATCCTGTTCTCTAATACATTCTGCTGTCTTCTGTTTTTCTGGTGAGTTATCCCATTCACATTCACAGTATGATCCTTAAGCATGTATAATAATGTCACCTACCTCCCAGGGCTGTTGTGAAGATCAAATGAGATAATATTTTAAAAGTGCTTAGCACAGTGCTTGGCACATAGTAAGCACTCTACCAATGGTAGCTATTAGTTTTATTACTAATATTTTCCTCCATCCTCTTTTCTTATGCTTTTTCTCTCTTTGTTCCCCACGTAGTCTTTATCATGGGTTTTCACCCTTTCTTTCCTTTTAAACCCTTCTTCATGATCTCACCTGCAAGTTTAGAATTCGTTTAATTTGTGAATAATCCCTCTCTGAATCTACCTTCCCTCTTTTATTCCTCCCTTTCCCCTCTTCTTGTCAACTCCTGTTTCCCTGTTGAGTTGGATGCATTTCACACCAAATTCTGTGTGTGTGTGTGTGTGTGTGTGTGTGTGTGTGTGTGTGTGTGTTTGTGTGTGTGTTCTATCCTCCTATAACTAGGTCAGATGAAAGTGAGGTTCAAGGGATGCTCCCTCCCCTTCACCTTTTCCTCATTTGTATAGACTTCTTCTTCTACATCCTGATTATATGAGATAATATGTTTCTTCACCTTTCCTCTCCTTTTCTTCTCTAGTGTAGCTTTCCCCCCGCTTTTTTTAACTTTTTAAAAAAGATATTCAAAGCACAAGAAAACCAGTCTCAGGTCCTCTGTCTTATTTGACTCTCTTTATGACCCCTAATGATATTAGGGCTCGAAGGGACACGTGTCATATATTCCCCTTCACCATTAGATTGTAAACACTTTATCCTTAGAAAGCCACTTCCAATCATACTCTTGTATTAACCTTACTGTTTTTCTTTTGATTCTCTGCATTTGTATTTCAGAGTTTCTACTCAGCCCTTATATCAGAAATGCTTAGAGGTTCTCTATTTAATTAAAGATCCATATTTTCCCCATAAGATTTTCCACAGTTTTGCCGAGTCATTCTTGATTGCAAGTCTATATCTTTTGCCTTTTTGAATATCATATTCCATGTTCTCTGATCCTTTAAAGTGATAGCTGCTAAATCTCATGTGATACTGACTATGATTCCTTAGTACTTGAACTCTCTAGGCTGCTTGCAATGTTCTCTTTGACCTAGATTTCTAAATTTTAACTGTGACATTTCTGGGGAGTTTTCTTTTTCTTTTTTTTTTCTTTTTGGAGGTAATTGTTGGGTTCTACTTCCTGGAAAGCCCTCCCAACAATCTCCTTCTTTCTGCTTACCCTCTGATGATCCCAGCCCATTGCAATCTCTTCTTTCCCTAAATTGATGGTATGTGTGTGTGTGTGTGTGTGTGTGTGTGTGTGTGTGTGTGTGTACACAGTCTCCCAATGGGCCCTTGATCATGTGCAGCCTTGTGACCTCTCCTTGTTATCTCATGCTGTCATTTCAATCTCTTGTCAGTTGACTTTTGGGGCATTTGCCTATGATCACCCTCACATCTGCTGCTTCTCTTCCCTTCCCATTGGCAGCAGCCTGGTTCAGACCTTGATTGCCTCCCACTCAGCCAACTAGAAGAGCCTCCTGGCTGATCTCAGCATTAACTTTTCCATCTCTAAGCTGCTCTCTGCAGCCTTGTCTAGGAAATCACTGCATTGCACAGATCTGATGAGGTTACTCCCCTACTCAAAAACCTTCAGGGACTCCCTATTGCTTACTCAGTAACACCAAGCTTTGGGTCAGGAATTCATAGCCCTACACAGTCTGACTTCAACTGACCTTTCCATTCCTACTTCACTCCCCTTTATAAATCTTTAAGCCAAACTGGACAACTTGTCATTCCCCAAGTACATCCTACACTCTCCTGCTTCTTACTTTTGCCCACACTGTTCCAGAGTTCTAGAATTTCATCCCCTGGTATACCCCATGCACCCCATCTCTACCTGGTGAAATCCTATGTTTTCTATAAGTTCCAAATCATATACTACCTCCTCAATGAGCCTTTCTCTGATTCCCTCAGCTGGACATTAACTAGATGATATGATGGGTAGAACATTGGGACTGAAGGCAGAAAGATCTGAGTTCAAATCCAGCCTCAGATACTTATTAGCTATGTGACCTTGAAATCACTTAATCTCTCTCTACCTAGGTTTCTTCCACTGTGAAACTGGGTTCATAATAGCACCTACCTCCCAGGGCTGTTGTGAGGATCACATGAAATAATATTTTAAATCTCCTAGCACAGTATGTTGCACATAGTAGGCATTCAATAAATGCTTTTTTCCTTCTCCTTATTTCCTTTATTTCCTATCAAATCTATCCATTTATATCTGTCTTACCTATCCTATTAGATGAGCCTCAATTTTCTAATACTTGATGGTGAAGGGGAAAAAAAAAGTCTATATGAATGTGATATCATCAATGACTAGCTTTTAAGAAAAAAAAAGTATCCTTCAGGGACAGTATGTTCCAAAGGAGGTGGCCTTGTCATGTAGTAAGAAAAAGGCTAATGGACAGGCAGCCTTGTTGCAGCACCCAGAGAATGTGGAGAGGCCTGGAGGAAGTAGAACCTTCCCATCTCTTGGAAGACAAAGAGTCATAAGATTGAGAGCAAGAAGGAACCTCAGAGTGCAATCTGTCCAATCTTTTCACTTCACAGAGAAGGAAACCAGGCTCTAGGTTGGTGAAATGACTTGTCGAAGGTGATACAAGTAAGAAGCATTAGAGGCAGAATTTGAACCTAGGTCCTCTGATTCCAACTCCATGGACAAGAGTCACATGAAATGAGAAGATCTGGTTGGGTATTGAGGTGCACTCTGGGAAGGATGCAAAACCAGTAACGCATAGATTGTTGTTTTCTCTTCTCATTAAACCCCAGTGGCCTGGTGGTGACTGCTTCTTGAGGGCAAGAAGCCACATCTTATTGATCTTTTCTTTCCTCCTTCCCTCTTCCACCCCCAGTACAGTACTTTGAACTTAGGGCATACTTGGTAAATGTTTGCTGAGTTGAATGGGATGGAAATAACTTTTTCCTCCAACTAGATTAGAAATATTACAATCCTAAGAACTCCGAGGGACATTAGCGGTCATCTAACCCCTCTTTTAGGGTAAGTAGCAGAGCAAGGATTTGAGTCAAAGGGCAGGGGTCATCTTATTCATATTTTTCCTTTAGTAATAACTCTACTAGAAGTTGAATAAATACTTGTTAACACTTTAGCTTTCAGCAATTTATCAAATTAATTTATGTCACCCTGAAGAAAACTTCTTGGGAAATGACACAGGTAGAGATAAGGAGAAGGGAAAGTGCATGGTTGGGGACTTCCAGGGAAGATAGTCCTGGATTGTCATTGCCAGAGGCGAGAACAAAGGGTAGGTAACATAGATAGCCTCCAAGAAGCCCAGTTGGGAAAGGGCAATAAATGAATGTTGTAGATTTTCAGTGCCAATATTTATTTTTGAGAAAAATCATGGTTTGTTTCACTAGGAAGGTTCAAAGTCTCCCAATGGACAGGAGGGATCCAATTTTCAGAACTTGCAGTTGTACACAAATGCTTTGTCCCTGTACTGAGATCACCATAGAGACTCTGGTTAGCAGCAAGTAGCTACATTTGTTTATTCTTTCTGTAAGCATTTATTAAGCACCTATTACACGAAGGACACAGGGCTAAATGCTAAAACACACATCTGGGGCAGGTGGGGATGAAAGCAATGATAAGGAAATGGCTGTGTGACCTTGAATGAGTCACTTCCCCTCCCTGGGCCTCCTCTATAAAATGGAAAAGTTGTACTAGTTCAGGGGTCCTTAACCTTTTTTTGTGTCATAGACCCTATTGGCAGCCTGGTGGCACCTATAGACCCCTTCTTGGAATTTTTAAAAATTTAATAATTCAGAAAAATTATAACCCAGTTAAAAGTTAGTGGAAATTAGGATATAATTTTTCCCCCCATCCAACTTCATGGATCCCCTGAAATCTATCCATGGACCCCATGTTGAGCCCCTCTCAGGTCCCTGCCAACTCTAAAATACTACCTAGGCACTGGAGATTAACTTCTGCATCACAGCCATGCTGAATATCAGCCTGGGCACAGTTGAGATAGTCCAGGCTCTTATCTCTCCCCAAGGAGAAAGGGCACATGCACATTAAACACATTCCCTAAGGCCAGCTCAGTCTGTGACAATCTAAGAGGCTTGGTTCCCAGGTGGCCCCACAAGGCGACAGACCCTAGCTTTCCTTTATAGACCTGGATTGGCAAGAAGCTATCTCCACTCCCACTCAGCAAACCAATTGGCAGGGAGGGCACATGATAAGTAATCTCCTCCATCAGACCAGCTTGGAAACAGACCCAAAAAAATAACAAACGCATGCTATCAGCAGAGGAAAGCAGACCAGTCTGTGGGGCAGTTGAGATAAAGGAGTTTTACAGAAGAAGGAAGAGATTAGGGAACTGTAGAAAACTGTCAGATAAAGGCAGAGGGACACAGGCAGACTGCAGCTTTGGAAACGGTTGTGGGCCCACTTTCTCCTCAGGGGATGGGAATTCCAAAGCACTCAGAGGTCAGCCGGTTCATCCCTCTGCTGCCAAGTTCAGCACCAAAACCACTCCACAATGACCCCTTTGCCCTTCAGGGGTCCCCATTCCCCAGCCTCCAGCCCTGGCCACATCTCCTGGTCTCACTCTGTTCTCTACTGCTGTTATCTCAGTTCATTGGTAGAGAAGACTTCTAACCATCTCTAGGGGAGTCTTTGGCACTCGGTGTGTGCCAAAGGAGAAGAGAAGAATGGGAAGGGAAGCTTTCCAGATACAGACTCAGATGGAGAGTACACTAGACTTGAAGTAAGGAAGTTCAAATCCCACATCAGACACTGACTCCCTGTGTGGCAAGTTACTTAACCTCCCTCGGCCTCAGTTTCCTCCTCTGTGAAATGAGGAGGTCAGATTTGATGGCCTCTAAAAGTCCTTTCTAGAATCTATGATTCTATGAAGCATGTCTTTTGCTGTAGAGAGGCAGTAGGTGGTACAGCTGAGTTCAAACCTGACCTCAGGCACTTATTAGCTATGAAAGAGGGGAGGAGGGGAGCGGCACAGAGCCAAGATGAAGGAGAAAAACCTATGTAACCATGGGCAAGTCACTTCATCTTTGTCTCTATGAGAATACTCATAGTCCTTACCTCCCAGGGTTGTTGTGAGGGTGAAATACTTTGTAAAGTGCTTTGCAAACCTGAAAATCCTAAATAAGTGCTATTATCATCATCATTAGCATTGTTGTTACTATTATCTTTCTTATTATAGACCGTGGCAAGCAGAACACATAATGGAAAGTGCACTGGCCCTAGAACCAGAAGTGCTGGATTTAAGTCTTATTAGTACCTCTTGCTAGTTGAGTAATTCTAAGAAAGTTATTTAACCTCCAAGTTTTACTTTTCTGTAAAATGGGAATATTAAACTCTTTTACTACCTAACCCACAGAGTTGTGAGGGAAAGTGCTATGTGAATCTTAAAATGCTTTGTAATTGTGATCCATTATTCTGATCTTATCTGAGAACCAGGCCTGTATGTGAGCAGCTGGATGAGCCCTTGGATAAGAATAGGGAGTTTTTCACGCCCACCATTATGCCTTCCATTCCCACCCAGAGTACTAAATTTAATTTTTTCCCTGGCTCCCACCTGCATTTGGTATGTGGGGGAGTTGGGAAAATGTGAAGATGACCATCCAGAGAGGAAGAATGAGTTTCAAGGACAGCTTGGTTCTTGCTCCCACCCAGGCCTCCCCTCTAATTTCTGCCTTTGGCACCATCCATCCAGGAGTTCAGATCACCTTTCCTCCCTACTCTCTCTATGGGAGATTGTAGGATCTACTTCTCCCCTCTCATACAGATGGGGCCCAAATCACATGATCTGCCCAAGATAGCAAGTAGGGGTGGAAATACCAGCTCTAGGGTCCCTCTGGGCATTGGTTCTCATCAAGGACAATGGTCTTCTTGGGGAATGCCCAGAGGAGGACTTTCTCTACCTCACTGACTCCCCATATATTCCCTACCCAGGCTGGCCAAGTCACTGTGGGTCCTCTTCACCTCATCTCTGACCATCTCACTAGTGTTTGCTGTCATTCCCTTCTGCCAAGATGTGAAGGTGTTGGCTACAGTCATGGCTATAGCTGGTCTGGCCATGGGATGCATAGACACAGTGGCCAACATGCAGTTGGTGAAGATCTACCAAAAGGATTCTGCCATCTTCCTCCAGGTGAGCCTGGTGACAGATGAGGAACAGGGCCCTTTTAGGTGGTGATGGTAAATGGGGATCTTTCTTACACAATCCATTTCCATCCAACCCAACCCATCTCTCCTCCCCACCCACCTCTCTAGTCCCCATCTATCTCACACTCATAAAATTAAGGGCTGGAAGAAATCCTAGAAATCAACAAACCCAACTCAGTTTATCAATAAAGAAGGTGATTTCTAAGAAAGTGAGACAATTTGGCCAATGTCATACAGGTAGTAAAGAGGCAGAGATGGGATTTGATTCTAGTCCCTCTTACTCCAAAGTCAGTACTCTTTATTACTCCTCCCCTAACCAGTTTTTGTTTTTATCCATCCCCCTCCCCCATCACCCACCTTCTCCATCCTCCTCCCAAACACTCAGGTGTTCCAGTTCAAAGTAGCCTTTATTTTCCCTGCCCTGCATTGCTCTTTCCTCCTAGGGAAGCTAACCAGCTACTAAGCTTTGCTATGACTCTCCCCCTGCCAATTTCAGACTAGGGAGGCAAAAGCCAAAAGGTTCTATTTTTAAAAGGCAAATTTTAGCCAAAGGTGGGTGAGTGCCACAGCTTGGGGTCATGGAAAGAACACTTGGAGACAAGGCTTGGAGTCCCAGGTCTGCCACTTTCTCAATATGAGACCTTGGGCCCAGGTCATTTCCCATCTGAGCCCTCTGTACAAGGTAGTAACTAAACTACCAGACCTCCTAAGTACTTTTCAACGCCAACATTCTGAGCTCTCTGGTTCACACATAAGGTGGTTTTTCGGGGGCATACTAAGAAAGGGATTTCCGTTCTTTAGGGAGACAGCCCCATTCCACCCCACCCCACTCCTGATTTTGAATTTTTACTTCTTTTTGCACTAGGGGACAGTCTCCCTAATGGGATGTCAGAACTGGAAGGAGACTGAGAGGTCATTTATTCCAAACCTCTAGTGCCTTCAGAAATCCCCATTCTGCATCATAATACAGCAAAAAGAGCACTTGATCCAGAGTCAGAGGGCCTGGATTCAAACCCCACCTTTGCTGCTTATTAACTGGGTGACCACTGAGCAAGTCACATTCCCTCTGTGGGACTTAGCCCACAGAGATAGACCAGACATGCTTCAAGCTTCCTTCTGCCTGTAAATCCTATGAACTTGTAGGGGTTGGGAGAGGGTGAGATGCCCAGAGCTTAGCAAAGCTTGGCAGAGATGATGACTAAGTTACCTTGTACATTGGTTGTCTCACCACTGTTTCCTACCAGGTTCTCCATTTTTTCGTGGGCTTTGGTGCCCTTTTGAGCCCCCTCATCGCTGATCCCTTCCTTTCTGAGACTGATTGTGTACCAACCAATGCCACAAACCATGACAGAGTCGGCAGCCCCCATTTCCAAAAAATCTTGACACCCCACCATCCTCTGTCCAACCTGACCCACCATGAGCTACCTGCCCATGCCTGGGTAGGGAGTCAGATGTCTTATGCCTTCTGGATCATGGCCTTGATAAATGTGAGTACCACCCTGGAGATGGGGACAGCTCTAACAGTCTGTGTTTCTGTGATTTATGTAGAAGGTGCTTTTAGAAGGTAGCACTCTGTGATGGGGGAAAGATGAAGTGACTAAGGAAGCAAAGGTTTGATCTTCTGAGCATATTGATTTATTAATGATGGCAATTGTCCAATAATCTGAGACCAGACCTCCTCAGCTTAGACCTGGACCCTGAATACAGGGGGAGACAGACTTTTACATACTAAAAACAATTAATCAAATAAGGCCAATTAATTAAAAGGAAACAAAGAGGATACATTAGGTAATCTGATTTCTGGTTGGAGGAAAGATCAAGGATTTTCTAAGTTGGGAGGGAGAGGGTGAACAGGTACAATTCCCTGAAATCAGAAAAGAAAGTGTCCCATTCCCTGCCACGTGTCTGTGAACAATCAAAAGAACATGGAAACAATAATTAATTGATCGGTACAAGGCCAGTTTTCAGGTAACATACATGGGTTGCTTGAGATGTACAATTGTGAAAAAACTCCTTGTATCAATCTTTGGATCTGACTAGGTTTCTGGTCAATATGACCTGGATCCTTGGTTAAGGGTCTCTAAGCAGCAGGTAGGGATGGTCCATCTTTCCAGCCACACAGGGCTAGGTTCGAACAATACAATAAGGCTTTCTCCCAATTCTCACAATTGTATGAAGTTTTCTCACAAGACAGAAGTTGGACTAGACCTATAATAGAATAGAAAGAGAACTAAGTCAGCCCTAGAATTGAGTCACAAGATGGAGGCAGGGTGGTTTACCCAATTCCCACTACCACTTGCTGCTCCAATCACCTGAGTTCCTGCAATTTTCTCAACTCAAATGAAGAAAGGCTTGGAAAATGAGAAGATATGATCAGGAAGGATTTAACCCAATTCACTGCAGTGCAATACAATGAAATTCAACATCATTAAGCACTGGTTACATAGAATAGATACAGGAAACAGCTGATGGAGGTCTCAGGAAGATCTGGGTTCAAGTCTTGTCTGTGTGGCCTCTGACACATACTGGCTGTGTGAGCCCGGCCAAATTATTTAACTTCTCCATGGTCTGGGCAACTCTCTAAGATTATGAGGTGCAGAATAGTTGCTGTTAACAATTGTTAGAGGGAGTTTTTACTGGAAGTTCTCTGTACTAATTAATTTACAGGACTAGAACAACACAAAATAAAATAAACTTATACCAGGCATCATGGAAGTGCAAAGGTGAAAACCATAAGGTCTCTGTCCTTAAGGAGCCTCCAGGATGGGGGATAAGACAAGTCCATCAATAAACATGCTACAAGACATCAGGTGATGAGGGCAAACGACACAGTGTCTTTAGGAAAATTCAAAGAGAAAAATATCATTCATGGCTGAGACGTGGGCAAGGAAGAAAAAAGAAGGGGAAGGGGAAGCCGAGGAGGTTTCATGGACAGGCAGCACCAAAGGGAGGAAGAGGGGGAGGAGGGAGAGGAGGGGGAGGAGGGAGA
>CM053584.1:85597710-85613378 GCA_028627135.1 Pseudochirops cupreus
GGAGGAGGAGGGGGAGGAGGAGAGGGAGGAGGAGGAGGGGAGGAGGGAGAGGAAGAGGAGAAAGAGGGAGAAGAAGAGGGGGAGGGGGAGGAGGGAGAGGAGGGGGAGGAGGAGGGAGAAGAAGAGGAGGGAGAGGAGAGAGAGAAGGAGGAGGGGGAGGAGGAGGGGGAGGGGGAGGAAGAGAGGGAGGAGGAGGAGGGAAAGGAGGAAGGAGAGGGGGAGGAGGAGGAGGGGAGGAGGGAGAAGAGGAAGAGGGGGAGGTAGAGGAGGAGGAGGAGGGGGAGGAGGAGAGAGAGGAGGAGGAGGGGGAGAAGAAGATGATTCCAACGAAAGTGAAGAGTGAGTGCAGTCCAGGTGTGCAGGATGGTCTCAACAAATTAATGGGAACTGGAGATTAGGGAACAGCTGGCAGTGTGATGTGATTAAATCACGGAGGAGAAAAAACATGAAAGGAGGCTGGGAAGGTGGCTGCACTTCAGAATTCTTCTCAGATCTCTGGAATGTTGTTTTGCAGAAGATAGAGACCTACGGTTTTCTTCTGGCACGGCTAGGAAAAGGAAGGACAGCAAAAGGGATTGAGGGTAGATGGGAAATGGGACATAGAGGGAGAAAACAATCTTCTGGACAAGGGTGGTACCCTATTAAGTACAAAAGAAATGTATGTGACACTGGGTTTGAATTTTCTCTCTGCTACTGAACTACCATGAGACTCTGGGTAAGTCACTTGAGGTCTCTAGACCACAGTTCCTCCCTCTGTAAAAGGAAGGGATTGAACTAAATGACCTCTAAGGTCTCCTCCAGTTTCAAATCGATGATTCCAGGATTTTTCCTCTGACCAGATATTTATAGGAGTTCCTGTACAGGACAGGGGTGAAAGAAATTCGTTCTGGGAGAGCTTGCAATGATGGGGAGCTGAGAAAGGGGGACTGTGCAGACTGAAATGGAGATTCCAATACAGGACCTCAATACCACTGCCCTCTCCACCCTCCCCTTTGAACCATAATGCCAAAGGAGAGGCAGGTTCAGGACTGACCCATTGCATTGTTTGTGGTGCAGAGTGCTGGCTCTGCCCTTGGCCTCACTGCTGCTGACATTCTACAAACATTCCTTTCTGGGTTTCAGCCTAGGTGGGGAAGAAAGACCCCCGATGGCATAGGAGGCCCCTGGAGACAGGTCTTATCTCTTGGTTTGTTGCTCTCTCCGCACAAAGTGGGAGGCTAGTAAATGGGATAGGACACTGGGATCTTGTGGCTACCTAGTCAAATCAGGAAGGCATTCAGGCTTAGTGCTGGACAACAGAAAGAGTTGGGCTTGAGTCCTGTTTATTTACTTCCTATCAGTGTAACCCTGGACAGGTCACCTCTCTGAGACTCGGTTTCCTCATCTATAAAATGAAGATAATAATTGCACCTACCTCTTTTAAAAAGGTCAAATGGGTGGTGGAGGAGAAAATCCCTCCACAAGTGCTATATAAATGTATGTGCTCTCATCATCTGCATTGTTATTCCCTTGGTTACTGGATTTAGAAGTATGCTTAGGGATCATCTAGACTGACCACTTCATCTTACAGATGAGGCCTAGTGACCTATCCAAAATAAACAGATATTGAGTTCTGAGCTAGAATTTGAACCTTGCTGTCAGAAGGATGGACAGAACTGATGGGGATGGGATCTGAACCCCTAAAAGGAAAAGTCTGACTTTCCCACGAGGCCCAGGTCCCCAGCGTTCACCTGGGGCACCGGACCCTTCCCAGTTAATAGTCCCTTCACTGTGTCTGCACCTGGCCCCCACCTGGGCCACCACTCCTTGATTCCATCTAGACCCCTTTGGGGTCTAGGTCCCTGGTATTTGCCTGAGCCACTGGGCCCTTCAGGGTCCTTCTTTGTTACCTCCCAGTCACCCCAGACTACTTGACCACTCCTAGATCCTTCCCACAGTCTTTCTGTATATAAGGTTCATCTTACCCACCCCCCTCCATTAAATTGCTCAGATTCCTTAAGAATCTTGCCCACTTGCATCAGCAATGCAAATGCTCAGATTCTGCTTGCCAATACAAGTGTCACAGTAGTGTGGATTTTTAAAATTTCACCCACCCAGACAGGTGTTTTGATAAACCTTGTCTTTGGCTGAAAGAAGGCTCGAGTCAAATTCATTTGAGCCAGGACCTGCACATAGCTTGTCCTTGAATTTTGGGGTCCCAACACCCCTAAACCTCAACAGAATGACGCCTTCAGGGCCAAGGAATCCTTTGAATGACAGTCTGTGGGTCAGTGTTACCACCATCCCCATCCAGGAGTCCCTTGCCCTCTCTTGCTATGCCCCCACCAGCTGTAGACTGAGTTGCTAGTTCCCTTCCAGAAAGCTGAGCCACAAACATCACCCACGCCCCAGAAGCCCATCCAGCTGAGCAAGGGCAACTGGCCATCTCAGGGCGATATATTCCCTCCCACCCCCAATCATCTCTGGGGACAGTTTTTTCCTCTTCCTCTTCCTCACCTTTGTCACCCACCTCCAGACTCCCTCTTCCCTTCCTCTGGTCAGCACCTGCACTAGGCTTCTTTGGGATAGTCCCTTCTACCTCTCCCTGCTCCACCCCTCACCCCATCTTACCCATTGTTCTGGAAACAATAACTCAGTCAGCCAGTCTAGTCAATGGGCATGGTGGAGAGGAAGGAGCTCTGTCCATTGCAAAAAACTATCAAGGTTGGAACTCCAGAGGTCAGAAAGCCGGAAGCTTTAGTTACAAAGGCCAGGCTTGGTTCTTGCTAGCTAGGTAAGGTGGCTAGACCCCAGGGTTTTGTTTTGTTTTTTGTTTGTTTGTTTTGATTTGGGCTTTTTTGTTATGTATTTGCCAGAGGATTTCCGGGCTTTTTCCATTGGCTCAGTCAGAAAACAAACAGTCCTGGAAATGGAAATCCCCACCCGCCCACTCTTCCACTCCCCCACTTTTTCTTGGTTGTCTTTCCTAAAGGAAAAGCTCCCTTTTCTGTCTCCCATCCCTTTCACCACCAGCACAACCAGGTCTTTAAATGCCTGCAGTTTAGGAAGGACCCAAAGTCCATGGTCCTGAACTTCGGCTGGAAGCACTGGGCTTAGAGGTAATGCACGCTGGCAGCTTATAGCCCTCTGCAGCCTTCCAGGAGCTATACAGCCATACAATGCCACTAGAACGAGCTGAGGAAGATCCTGCCCTCTGGGCAGGCAGCGTAGGCACAGGAATGGCAGCTGAGGTTTTATTTAATACCTAGCATTTGACCTGTGCTCTAAAATTGGCCAGATGCTTTTCTACCTTCATTTAATCCTCACCACAGCCCTAGGACGTAGGGGCTACTATTATCCCCATTTCACAGATGAGGAAACTAAGTTAAGTGATTTGCTCAGGGTCATGTAGAGGAAGGATTTGAACTCTAGTCTTTCTGACTCCCAAGTCTAGCACTCCATCCATTGTGTAGCTGCCACTAAATAAATACCTATATATGTATATGTGTGTATATGTATATGTATATGTATATGTATATGTATATGTATATGTATATGTATATATACACATATGGCAGATACATACTATATATATTCCATGCATGTATGCATGTATATATGTATGTGTATGTGTGTATATTACAGGTATATATACATATACACACACATATACTGAATCTTGTAGACCAGGTATATTCCAGGCCAATAGCTCCATCCTATCCTTTGAATAGTGGAAGGGACCTTAAAGTTCATCTAGTTAGTTCAGTTCTTTCATTTCTACAGACAAGAAGACTGAGGCACCCCGCCACTACCCCAAGAAATCAAGTTACTTGTTCTAGGTAAGAGAGGGAGCAAAAGTAGGGATAACTAGGTGGCTCAGTACATAGCACACTGACCCTGGAGTCAGGAGGACCTGAGTTCAAATTTGACCTCAGACACTTGCTAGTTATGTGACCCTGGGTGAGTCACTCAATCCTGATTGTCTCCAAACACCCCCATACTCCCACACAAAATAGAACAAGTGATAGTGTTGGGACTTGAACTCTGATTCCTAGAGCGATTTTTCTTTCTGCCCACTTGACTATCCCCTCCCACCCACCTTCCCGATCATTCTGAAGGTTGTTCAAAACTCCCCCTCCACTGTTACCTCTAGGAAGTCTTGGGGTGGGGGGGGGGCAGAGTGGTGCTGACCCTGATGACTTCTTTGTGCCACCTTTGACTAACTTATGTCATCAGTTCTTCAATTGTGTGTGTGTGTGTGTGTGTGAGTGCAATTTCCGCCCTCCCACTGCCCCAGAGAGCCCCCATCACACTGAGAGCTTGCAAGATAAAGAAGAGGCAGCAGTGTAGTAATAGTGTAAATGGCCCTGGTCTGAGACTCGGACAACCTGGGTTCAAATCCTGTCACCATCACTTATCTGGTCTCTTTTGGCTTCAATTTCTTCATCTACAAAATAAAGGTGTTGGTACAGATCAGAGGTGTCCCGGTCTGCCAGGCTTGAGCCAATTAAAAATTCAGTTGGGAAATGTTTAACAGAATAAATACAAGTATAACACAGATACTATGAATGTGTGGTTTTCTAAGTTATTAATATGCGGTAAAGGTGGCCTTGGGCAGCTGGGTGGCACAGTGGAGAGAGTGCCAGCCTGGAGTCAGAAAGGCTCATTTCTTTGAGTTCAAGTCTGGTCTCAGACACGTACTAGCAGTGTGACTTTGGGCAAGCCACTTAACTCTGCTTGCCTGAGTTTCCTCATCTGTAAAATGATCTGGAGAAGGAAATGGCAAACCATTCCAGTGCCTTTGCCAAGAAAGTCCCAAATGGGGTCACAGAGAGTTGGATACGACTGAAATGACCAAACAACAACAATGTGCTCCATGCAAGAAGGTCCCCAGGAAGTTGTGCCTACTTCCAGAACTGCTTTTAGATGGGTCCCATACTTGGCCTGGGATGGGCAACTCTTTTCAATTGGGCCTGAGTGCTGTGTCCTTCCCTAGTCTGTCCAATGGTCAAGAGCAACTGAATTAACTATCTTCTATCCCAAGATGCTGAGAAACGTGGCACTCCCAGGGCTTCCTGCTTTCCCAATGGCTCAGTGAGCAGTATGATTTCATAGTAAGAGCAACAGACCTAGAGTCCTGGGTTTGAGATACGGCTCTGCTGTTTACCTGCTTTGTGACTTGGTCAATAAGTCAATCAATCAGATTCTCAGAGCCTCAGTTTCCATATCTTTAAAATGGAGATGACAATAGTCAGGTTACTTAGCTGGGAGAATCAAATGAGATCCTGTATGTAAAGCATTTTGCAATCCACAAAGCCCCGTAGAAATGAGAATTCCATCCTCTTAGAAGCAAGCCAGAGGAGATGAGCATAAATTTAGCAGCAGGAAGAACTGAGATGAAACATGAAGAACACTTTCGCTGATGGGGAGGTGGATTAGAACGTTGCAGGGAAGGGAGGGGTGGGGTGGGGGTGGGGAGTTCCTCTGGCCGCTTTCCTCTTAGTCCTGGGGGAGGATGCACGTCATCCTGCCTGAGGCAGGAGGATAGATTTGTTAGCTTCTCAGCCCTGTTTCTGGTGATATAAATGCTTATACTTATTATGTCACTGAGTTCTTGTGTGTGTACTCATGCGTGTCTTAGTTTATTCTATTTGGGAGGAGTGCAGGGCGGTGTTTTCTGTTTAGAGTCAAAGAACCTTATAAAGCACCGCAGGGGTGGGAGCTCTTGTTCCGACTTCTTCCCCTCCTTCCAGCCCAATCACTAGTACATCAACATGCCAGCCACTGGTGGTACCTTGGGCAAATGGGGTAAGGCATTTCTGATGCTCAGCTTCCCTCTCTGGAGAACCGGATAATAATTCTTATCAGTCCTAGCTCACAAGGCAGTTATGATGATCAAAAGAGATGATAACTGTGATTTGCTTTGTACAGCATAAAGTTCTGTACAAATCTAAGAAAACTCACCAGGAATGACTCATAAGGATGGTGGTGATGACTGATCCAATAGCTTGATTAAACAAACTTTTCAGTCTCCTGTGAGTGAGGAAGCTTAAGCCAACAGCAGAGCTTGGGAGTTAGAACACCTGGGTTTGGGGAACTAGATTCAAGCTACCCATCGGAAAGGGACCTATTAATTCTGGGAAGTGGAGACAATAAGGGAAGGGGAAAGTCAGAACCAGCTACACACCAGACCAAGGGATCATATTGTAGAAAGTGAGTTTATATCTGAAATAGTCCATCACCTTAAAATTATCCAGTGCCTTGAGATCCGAGAGGGTGAGTACAGGGGTAGGTATAGTTACAACTCTCTAGCTTTTAAATGAACATACCTTAGTATGTTAAGTGAAGTCAGGTTACTATGCCAAAAAGGACTTAATAATCACTTACTGCATGTGCCAAGCACTGTGCTAAGGACTACAGATACAAATCCAAGCACGCATAGCTATCCCTGCCCTCAAAGAACTTACATTCTAATGCAGGAGGACAGCACATAAAAGGGAGCTGAAAAGGGGGGGGTTGAGAAGTGAAGCCCAAGGAGTCAGGAATAGAACTGGGAGAGGCATGAAAGTTGACTTGGCCTAGTTGGCACTTCCTCAGAATGGCAGTTCTGAGAGGAAGTCACTAAGGAGAGGAGGCATCTTCCAAAGCGAGAAAGCAGCTGGGACATGGTGACAGAGCCCAGAGAAGGGAGTTTACATTTTAAGAGAGTTGAAGGAGACATACATATGTGTGTGTTTATACTCAGGTGTAGGGACAGGGACAGGACCTGTGAAATAATTGATATAGGAATATAGGAAATTCTCAGATGAAGAAACTCCCTCTGCCAACGCGGTTTGGTACCTTCTCTGAAAATTATGATCCTGGAGAATTGCTTAAGGTACGAAGAGGTTGAATAACTTGTCAGGGTCACACAGCCGGGGTCTGTTGCCAGAGGGATTTGAACCCAAGTCACTTCCTGGCTCCAAGGACAACTCTCTAGTCACCACATGAAAACATATAGATAATTACCAAATAAATATAAGGTAACGGAAAACTTTTGTAGTTGGGGGAGCAGGAAAGTTTTCATGTGGAAGGTAGACTTTGAGCTCCACTTTGAAGGAAACTAGGTATCTTAAGAGGTGGAAATGAGAAGAGAATGCATTCTAGGTGTGGAAGACAGCCAAAACAAAGGTAAAGAGACTGCAAGTTTGATTCTTAAAGGGGTTCAAGTGCCTGGAAATTCTGGATGGTGAATATATTGGGGAAGAGAGAAGCCGGATGGGAGGTGGGGATCTTCCCATGCTGTCCTGACTATCACTGTTTCCTCTCCTACCCCGAAATCCAGCTGCCAGTGCCCATCTCAGTTCTGTTCCTGCTGTCCAAGGAACGTATGGTGTCCTGTTGTCCAAGGAAAAAACCTCCGCTCCTGACTGCTGATGAGCTTTCCCTCCAAATGGAGCCACCTGAGAAGGAAGACTCCTCTTCTCTGCCAACTAAAGCACAGTCTGAGAGAGGTAAGGGCTTTACTGATCCTTTAATAGGTTCAGAGCCATGAGTTGGAACATCCCCAGACACCCTTCAGCAAAGCTGAAATCTCAAGTGGAGGCAACCCAGAGAAATGGCTCATTCTTAGCCTCAGAATCCTTTCTTGGGAAAGAGAGAAGAGTAACCAAGAAAACCGGAGGGTGAGAGACATTCCTTTCTCGTTGTGTGGTCTTGGTCATTTTACCTTTCTCAGTTTCCACTTCCTCCTCAGTAAATTAGTATAACAAGAATTTCACAACCTAAATCACAAGACTGCAGTGTAGATTAAGTGAAAAAACAAATGCTGTGTGGTGGTGTCTGCTTCAACAACTCAAAGGGACTTTATGAAAGAAAGTGATTGACCAGTCACTGCTGGTGACTTTTAGTTAGACCCTTTTATTTAGAGAGTTTAAGAGAATGCTACTCGAGGCAACCACCTCCCCATGGAGGGGGAAGAAAGGGTCCACAGAGAAGGGTTCTAGGGAAGCAATCACTTCCTACAATGGGATAGCACCACTAACATGGGTCCTCTGTATTACACCAGCATTATATCTACCAGTTAAGAGTCACATCTCCTTTTACAAATGCCCCAGAGTGAAAAATGTCTTAGGTTTAGCTCGAAACCTAGGTTACAAATGATCCTTGTCCAATGACCAATAAATGGGGCATATTCCTAGCAGAAGTGAGTCATATTGATCTTGACACACTTACTAAAATTAAAACAGAAGATGAAAGGAAGGAGCCAAATAGAGGGTGCCTTCTAAGTTCTCCTTGGAGAGCCAAATAAAGGAGTCAGCAAGATTGTTTTTATCACGTAACCAAAGGTTATTTTATGAGACATTAGACATTAGACATTAGACATCACGTTGCACTTACGTATTTACAAAAATGCCACCCTACAAATAGTTATAGCATTTGCGTCAATATCAATCACAAAAGAGGAAAAAAAAATCCATGAAGGATAAGATGACCCTCCAAACTGAATGACCAAAACTCTGATGTTCAACTACTTCAGTACAAAACTAAGCACAGAGGTAGGGAATGCAAAGCACTGGGAAACGTGACTCGGGATCAAGTAAGGGAAAAGGCTTCAGAATACCCAGAAGTCTCAAGCACATATCACATGGTTGTTGTTCAGTCATGTCTAACTTTTTGTGACCCCATCTGGGGTTTTCTTAGCAAAGATACTGGTGTGGTTTACAGTGTCCTTCTCCAGCTCATTTTACAGATGAGGAAACTGAGGCAAACAGGATTAAGTGACTTGCCCAGGGTCACACAGCTAGTGTCTGAGGACACATTTGAACTCACAAAGATGAGTGTTCCTGATTCCAAACGCTGTGCCTTTTGCACTATAGTGCCACCTAGCTGCCTATATATCACATACTTTATTCTTTTTTTACACTTTCCTTTTTTTTTTTTAAAGGAACTTAACCAGTGGTATGCTGGAAAATGTTTAACAATTTGCTCTCCAAGGGGAGGAGGGGAATATATGTGTGTGTGTGTATATACATATATATATATATACATACATATGGTACACTTTTAAATTAAATCTGCATTATTAACATTTTCTCCATTATTTTTTTAAGTCTAGACAATTAACCAAATTAGTCAAGACCTGATTTGTAGCTTTTGGTGGCATAAATGATCCCAGTGAAAATTTAACAATCAATTCTTGAGAGCCTATTCAAGGTGGCTCCAGCACACCTTCCCCAAATTTAAGAAACATGAACATTTCATATATAAAGAAGAAAAGAGGGGGGGAAGCTAGGTGGTACAGTGAATAGAACACTGGCCCTGGAGTCAGGAGGACCTGAGTTCAAATAGGGCCTCAGACACTTAACACACACACACACACACACACACACACACACACACACACACACACACACAAACCTAGCTGTGTGACCTTGGGCAAGTCACTTAACCCCAATTGCCCTAGCTTCCCCCCTCCAAAAAGCAAAAACAAAACAAAGAAGAGGGCTGTATATAAAGGTGTGAACTTCTATTACGTACAGTTTGTTTTTAAACAGCAATTAAATTTAATACAATAATAACAAAAACTCTCCTGCTTGTCTGAGTCTCCTGAACTTTCTTCTGTGCATGCTTTTAATGTTTCATTGATCAATATTTAAAAAAATAAATTTCTTTATTTTTACATACAATACATACATTTTCATGTATGCACCCCCCCACACACACCCTACTGAACAAAAAAGAAAAAAAACCCTCATCCTGAACAACGGATAGTTTATCAAAACAAATTCCTGGATTGGCCGTGCCTGAAAATGTCTGTCTCTCTGCATTTTAAGTTCATCCCCTCTCCAGCATGTTTCATCTTCAGTCTTCTAGACCCGTGGTTTATCATTACATCGTTCAGAGTTCTAAAGTCATTCATGTATGATTTTCTCTATGATGTTATTGTCATTGTGTCAATTGGTCTCCTACCTGCTTACATGACTCTACATCAGTTCATACAAGTCTTCCCAGTTTCCTTTGAAACATCACTATTTTATGGCATATACACAGAAAAGGGAAGCACCAGATAGAACATATCCCAAATGATGGCAAAACGTTATGAGCAGTTGCCTCATAAAACAAGGAAAAGCAGTGGAGAGAAAAGCAATTTTTAAAAAAAGTTTGGCAGAACACTCAACTAAGCAAAGTCATCCTCAGAGAATTTAAAGATGAAACTGAGAGGTGGACAAAGAATGGAGATCTGTAAAGATTCTTTACTTCAAATAAACCCTTTTCATTATCACCAAGGACGATAAAGCTACCAAATTTAGGTTTTAATATCACCTTGCCAGATGTGCTTCATGAGGAAGTAAAAATGGCACTGTAGAAAACAAGGAGGAAAAATGCAGCAAGACTAGACCAAATGTACATAGAGAACATCTGTTTTTGGGGGGTTGTTGTTTTTTTGAGGGGGGAAGGCAAGGCAATTGGGGTTCAGTGACTTGCCCAAGGTCACACACCTAGTAAGTGTGTCAAGTGTCTGAGGGTGGATCTGAACTCATGTCCTCCTAGCTCCAGGGCTGGTTCTCTATTCACCGTGTCACCTAGCTGCCCACAACTTCTGTTTTTTAAGGCATTGAAAGATCAATTTCCAAGGTGTCTAAAAAAGGGGAAAAACACTTTAAAAAGTATTAGGCTTTACTGCTAAAAAAAAAAGTAACCAAGAGATTATCAACAAATACCAGCCCATATATCTACTTTGTAAACGTTTTAATGAAAATTATACACACACACACACGGAGGGAATCATGGTTAAAGGTAGAGAAAGGAATGGAAATATTTCCTAACAGATCACACACATCCTTACTATTACACAACTGACTGAAAGATAGAGAAGATGCAAGATCCCTCGAGGCTTATTGGTTTGTTAACTATAAAAAATATTTGATTAGATACCGCAAAAGGCCACTGGATGCCTTCCATAAAGATGTCATAACCTTACATGGTTACTGGAAAGATGTCACAAAAGATAACTGATGACCTTGTAGTTATTAATACGCATCCAGTGAAATAAGAAAGACGTGCACAACACTCTCCAGAGGTTTTCACCGCTGTCATGGTGGAGGCTCAGTGCAGACACCAAATTGAAGGGGAATATTTTTTTTTTGCTCTTTGGAGAGGGGAAGGCAGGGAAATTGGGGTTAAGTGACTTGCCCCAGGTCACATGGCTAGTAAGTGTTAAGTGTATGAAGCCAGATTTGAACTCAGGTCCTCCTGACTCCAGGGCCAGTGCTCTATTCACTACACCACCCAGAAGGGGACTTCTTTATAAGTAATGGAGTCCGCCAGAATCTCCTCTTTGCAGATCACTACGTGAACTGTTATCAAACACAATAGAGCCTCCTAAATAAGATCCATTAATAACTCAAGAAAATTCTGCCTAACTACCCACATGGGGAAAAAGTGGATGAAGAGTGCCTATTGCCCAGACAATGATAAGCAATTAGATGGACAACTTATGGAGCACATCCATGAGTATGTTTATCTTGGACAGACACTGAAAATGGACAATGATCTGGGTCCAGAACTGAACATGAGAAGGAGAGATTGGATTGCCTGTAGGAAATTACATGATTCTTCTTTTAAGGATCCTGAAACAAAGGCCTGTCTGTTTAACACCGATATTTTTTTTCTGGTGATATATAACCCCAAAATCTTGGAATATAACAGTGTCCAGAGAACTAAAGCTGAGAATCATTCAGAGGGTAATGAAGAGGTGCATAGTGAGGTAAGCAGCCAGAAACACTCTTCCAATGAATACGGAGAAGCAAGGTAATTGAAATTGTTGGAGCAGTGGTTCTCAACCTTCCTAATGCCACAATCCTTTAATATTCATATGTAGGTGTATCTGCATATGGGCGGACCCACCTGGAGATGGATAGAGGAGCAGTGTCTCGGTTCCTAAGACCATCGGAAATATGTGTTTTCTGATAGTCTTAGGCAACCCCTGTGACCCTTGTGAAAGGGTGGTTTGACTCCCAAAGGGGTTGCAACCCACAGGTTGAGAACCATTGCTTTAGAGAAATATCAGCCTGGAAAAAAGTAGGGCCAATGACAGTGAAAGTGAGGGATACCCAATGAATAGCTCAGTTGCTCTGCTGGTATCCACATAATATGAAGCCCATATAAGGACTATACCATACAAGGCCTAAATGAGGACAGTTTTCCAATAATCAGAGCTATTGCAAAGTGGAGGTAGCAGATCCTCCTTCCATCTAGGTCTTCAAGCAGATGCCAGCTCCAAGCACACCACCTTCACTCTAGTCTTTTTCCCTACTTCCTCCCTACCAGTAACTTATAATCTGCCCATGGAACTATAATGAGTTCTGACGGGGGAGGGGGGGGTCTTTTGCTTTATTTTGCCCATATCCAGTTTTCCTCCTTACCTCCAAATAGCTCCAATTCATGAAGCAGTGCCTGTAGATCTCCCCTCTTCCAGGCTCCCCACTCCATATTGTCTTCCCTCCTCAGAATGTAAGCTTCCTGAGGTCAGGGACCATGTCTTTGTTTTTCTCTCGATCCCTAGGGCTTAGCTAGTGTCTAGCATATAGTAAGCTTTTAATCAATGCTTAATACATACTGATAGATAGATAGATAGATAGATAGATAGATAGACAGACAGAAAGATAGATAGACAGACAGATAGATATGATCGATTGATCGATCGGAGGTTCTTAACCTAAAGCCCATGAACTTTCAAAAACAATAAATGTTGATAACTGTACTTCTGTATAATTAGTTTCTTTTGCAAAGCTATGTGTTTTATTTTATGCATTTAGCCACATTGTTCTGAGAAGGGGACGTTATGCTTGAGAGAAATGACAGAAGGGTCCATAACACAATAAAAAAAGATTATGGTCCATAAAACAAAAAGTTCCCTGTTTTAGATGCTTGTCAAGGATATTACAGAGAAGATTCCTACTCAGGTTGGACTAGATGGCCTCTAAGGTTCTTTTCAACTCTGATCATCTATGATTCTGCAATTCTATTATCACTGTTAAAATAATCTCCCACTAAAGCCCCCTGCTATGCCTCCAATCCTTTGTGAGCAATGTTGGTCCAGTCCAAGCCCTAACAGATCCTACCACGCTGAAATGGCTTTTAGGTATAGGCATAGGACCAGCTCTGGGCACTAAGTGCCTGTTGTTTGGGGCCCAATGGAGACAGGATCACAAAAGCTCACTGCCAGGTTGGTTAACAGATAATGGACATTTTCAGCCAGAGAAACTCATGATGATTTGTTACAAAGGCATGGGCTTATTGATGGAGGGATTACCCAAATGATTATAATCATGTATATCTGAAGTATTCAAACAGGTATTGCAAACAACACTCTCTAACTCTTGATTACATGGATGGCCTTTGGAAAGTTGTTTAAACTCTCTGAGATTCCATTTCACCCCAGCAGTGAGGGAGAGAAGGGATCGTCTGTGCTGAATTCCAGGCAGGCAAATAAGAGCTGGAGTGGATAGACGTGGTCAGACTGGATCCCAAATTTGTCTCTTTGCTGGATTAGTTCCTCTACGGAAGGGATTGGAAGAAGGACCAGAAGCTGGTAGATGTCTCTTCCCTCCTACACACCTCTCTGTATTTCATTCCTCCAGGGCATGGAAGCCTGTTTATCTGTTGTCAAAAGAAGAATTTTCGTGGTGCCCCTTGCTCCTTCTTTGCCATTCACATCACTGCAGCCCTGGTGCTATTCATGACTGATGGAATCACGGTGAGCAGGCCCCAGATGGGCAGGGTCTGGGGTAAACCGCAACCCCTACAGCCAAAGTCAGCCATCCAGGATTAGGCATTGAAGGGAGGAAGCCCAGTAGAGATCTTCAAGGACAAAGCTACCCTAGGTGCTCTTTCTCTCTCTCTCTTTTGGCTCCCAAGGAGCTCTCTGCCAAGTTAAGAGATCACAGGTGATACAGGTAGAAAAAAGGCAGTCAATTTCCAATCTGACATCACTAAATGTGGGCAGAGAGGGAAGGCATAAGGAGGGTCCTGGGAAAATGGAAGAGTAGGTCAGAAATTTCTAGGCTCAGGGAGACATCATTGAAGAATCTGGTAGCCTGAGTATTGAGGATGATGATGATCATGGTGATGATGATGGCGGTGGCGTTGGTGGTGATGGTGATGATAAGCAGTGTGTTACAGAGAGTCAGTCTTGGGGCCAGAAAGACCCGGATTCAGGTTCTGCTCTGCCACATACTCTTTATGTGACTCTGGGCAAGATAACTTAAGCTCCAGGCAATTGCTGTTGTTCCTCCCCCCTCTACCCAAACCTTGTCCTCTTTTTTTTTTTAATTTTTTTTATTTACTCATTTACTTTTAATTTACAAGATTCAGTTCCACAATCACTTGAGTTTCAGATTTTCTCCCCTCCCTTCCCCCTCCCCCCATGGTGGCGTGCAATCATGTATAGGATCTGCAAATACTTTCACATTGTACAATAGTTTGGTCATATAGAAGGCAAACCTTGTCCTCTTCCAATTTTTTCTATTACTGTTAAGGGTACCACCCTCCTCCCAGTCACCCAGGCTCACTGACAGAGGGAGCAGGTTCAACAAAAGTCTCCTATACCAATAAAATCATGGGTCTTCATTAATAATGATAGCCCACACTCAAATAGTGCTTTAAAGTTTGCAGTGATTTACAAAGATTACCTCCCTGGGTCCTGACAGTAACTCCGTGAGGCAGGTGTTCTTATAATCCCCACTTTACGGATGAGGAAACTTGAGGCTCCTGATATGGGGTACTAGTCTGACAAGACAGCAGCCTCACTCAGTTTGCTCTGGTTTCTCCACAGGGTGAATATTCTGCCTTTGTATACACCTATGCAGTAGACGATCCACTCTTCATAGGACATAAGGTAGCTGGCTACCTTCCCAGCCTCTTCTGGGGCTCTGTCACTTTAGGTCGACTCATCTCTATTCCCATCTCTTCTCGAATGAGCCCAGCTACCATGGTCTTCATCAACTTGGTATGTTTACAGGTCAGAAGGCTGGTGAGGACCTCTTCTTCCTTCCTCCAGCCTCCAACCCCCACCACATGCACACACATATTGTTTGTGTAACTCTTCAGCAATGTTGGGATGGATATGTTGGGGTAGATGGTGGATGCAAGAGTGGAAAAGAGACAAGGAAATAAAAAGGTGACTTAGCTATGAGACCCAGGGCCTTTTACTTCTCTTTCTCAGATTCCTATAATCACATCATTACAATAAACTTCTTAGCTCTAATGTTCTCTGAGCAACACTGGATTTGGGGTCAGGGAACCTTGGTTTGAAACTCAGCCCTGCCACCTATTGACTCTGACTTTGGGCAAATCACTTGCCCTTTACTGGGTCTCAGTTCAGTAAAAATTAGGGGGGTTGGGCTAGATACTCTTTAAGACTTTCTTTCCACTCTAAATCCCATGATCTATGACACTATGAGATATATGTGTGCGAAACAGGGAGGGAATTCACACTGGCTTGTATAAGACAATTTATAGCATTATGAGCCCAAAGCGCACATCCTGCCAGGAAAGGAAGGAGGCGTGTCCCTTGTCCTCATACATTCGAGTTTCACATGTGAAATGCACAAATGCCTAAATTGCAGGCTGTTCTCTCTCTCTCTCTCCCCCTTCTCTCCCTCTCCCCCTTCTCTCCCTCTCTCTCTCTCTCTCTCTCTCTCTCT
>CM053584.1:85613478-85653848 GCA_028627135.1 Pseudochirops cupreus
CAGAGACCAAAATATTGATTATTTCATGAAAGAGATAACAGGCTACAGTGGAAGGAATGTAGGATTTAGAGTCAGGGAACTGGAATTCATTGCACCTTGCCGTTTCCTTGCTGTGTGACCCTGGTCAAGTGTCTTAACTTCTCTGGGACTCCATTTCTCAATCTGTGAAATGAGGGATTTGGAATAAGGTGACTTCTAAATATCCCACCTCTAAAGCTATTTAATACATATCAGGATCCCTTATCATTTAGCCTAGGGGTAGATACTCTCACTGGGAAGTCTGGTCTCTCATTACCTATTGTTGTTTTTGCAGAAATATGGAAAATACTTATTTAAAACTTATCTGGAGGGAGTTTCATTTGGAACCTTTTCTGAATTGAGACAGAATGATTATTTTCCTAGGGTGTTAGAAAATTAAGGCTATTTTAATGAAATTTCAATAGGAGCAGCTGTGGTGGCCCATGCCGCTTCTGCTGCTGGAGCAGGTGAGACTGGTGGATTGCTTGAATTTGAGAATTCTGAGGCTCAGTAGGGCTACCATGGATCTGGTGTTTGTGTTAAGTCCAGCATTAATACAGTAAGTACTCCAGGAGTAGAAGGCTCCTTACCTATCTAAGGAGGAGCAAACCACCCCCAGGGGAAAAGAAAAAGGAGCAAGTTAAAGTTTTTGTGCAGATCCACAATGGGATTGGGTCTATGGGTGGCCTCTGTATTCCAGCTTGAATAAGATAAAGTGGCCCAGTGAAGGAAGGAAGGAAGGAGGAAGGAAGGAAGGAAGGAAGGAAGGAAGGAAGGAAGGAAGGAAGGAAGGAAAGGAGGGAGGGAGGGAGGAAGGAAGAAAGATTCAATGTGACAGTTGGGCTCCCTGTGATCCCACTGGAAGGTACTGCAGTATACTGGAGAAGACACTGAACAAGAATCAGGAAGACTAGGGTTTAAATCCCACCTCAGACACTTAGTATAGGTGTGACCTTGGAAAAGTCACTTAACCTCTGTTTGTTTCAATTTTCTCATTTGTAAAATAAAGGGGTTGGACCCAGTGGCCTCCAGCAGCCCTTCCAGCTCTAAATTTTGATATTATAGTCTACCTCTAGAGTTCCCAGCCAGTAACAGGAAATTTACTGATAGAGCTGGAAGTCTTACCTGGAAGGTCTCCAAGTTACTTGCTCAGTCACAGCCCCCTCTCCCTTACAGCCCTTGCTCTCGGCCTGGATGGATAACTCTTTTCCTGTTAGTAACTCTTTCCTCCACTCTGCTCAGGGACTTTACTGTGAGTACCCTTTTTCTCTTCCCCTAAAAAAAGACTTCCCATCAGTCCTCTAGATTCTGCTGATCTTAAAACTTTGGAAGAAGCTTTAGAACCATTCATTTCTTTTCATAAGAAAGTTTGGACTTTCAACAGGATTGCCTGGCCTGCCAAAGCAGGAAGCTGAGGAGTCTTGGATGGAATTACAGGCAGCGATGCTAATGACATTAAGGGGAGGCCATCTGGTGTGATGGAAGGAACACTGGCTTTGGAGTCGGAGGGGCTGGGCTCAAATTCTGCACTCACTACTTGGCTTAGGTGTTGAACTGGTGAAGAGGATGGATCCCTGGATCTAGAGTCGGGAAGATCCTAGTTCAAATCTAGCCTTAGGCACTTACTAGCAGTGTGACCCTGGACATGTCATTTAACTCAGTCTTCCTCAGTTTTCTCACCTGTAAAATGGATTAAAAAAGAGTTAACACCTATTTCCCAGGGTTGTTGTGTAGATCAAATGGGATAATATTGCGAAGTGCTCTGCAAACTTTAACATGCTCTCTATATACTTGCTAGTGACCCCTGGGAGCAACCCTCCTGCCTTACCAAACTTGGTCAGGTCTATGCCCAACACCACCCTCATGCATGGCCCCACACCCCCGCTTTCCTAGCCCGAGCCGGAGGACACCCCATGGGCCCCCTCGGGCCTCTCACCAGGGACTGGATCATATGATCTCTAAGGCACCTTCTGTCTTTAAATCTCTCAATTTATCCTAGGACACTTACACTGAAGGAGGTGAAGTTCCCAAGCCCGTCCACAAGGTGGCAGAGCGACTGCACACAGCTCCTCCCCATATCCAGGGTGCATAAGAAAAGCTTGGGAGTTGGGAGCCTTTGAGTATTCCAGGAGACTCCCTCCCCAGATCCAAGACAGCTGCATGATGTGTGCTTGCCCAAACAGAGTCTCAGATGGATGGGGGTGTAGGTGGGGAGGAGGCTCCCACTGCTACTTTGTTTACCCATTGTGTTTACCAGCCTTTTCTTCCTTCTGCTCCATCTTACTGTCCACAGGTAGGAGTGGTGGCCACATTCCTGGTCCTCCTCTTTTTCTACTACAGCGTGGTCTTCCTGTTCATAGGGACAGCCTGTCTGGGACTTTTCCTCAGCAGCACCTTCCCCAGCATGCTGGCCTACACAGAAGACATCCTCCAATATAATGGTGAGTTTCTGGTATATTCAAGGGGAAAAAAAAAAACCTCACCACTTGCTGGACTTCCTAATTCCGGCCCCTGACACTGGTATTCTCCTGCTCTCCTAGGCTAGGAAACGAAAAGGCCTCTGATTCTTCCTTCTTCTTCCTCCTCCTCTATATCCACCCTCTATATCCTCATGCTTTTGATATATCTCCTAAATTCACCCAATTCTCTTCGTTCTCACCACTGATATCTTGGTCCAGCCCCTCTTTCCTGAACTGCAAGCCTCCAGGCTTTACTCCCTTTCAGTAAATCCAGAGAAGTGCCATTTTGTAGAAAAACCCTGGAAGACCCAAGTTCACATCCTGACTCAGACACTCGCTGTCCCAGTAACCACTTGCCCCAGAGCCTGGGGGTCCTTAACTATAACCTCTCAAAAGGTTGTTGAGACACTGCTGTGGCTCATTCAAATCCAGTTCACAAGCAAGTCAAGACACCACCCTTGTGACATCATTTGCCCATTTTGAAAACAAAGTACAAAAAAATCAACTAGCCTGAGTAAATGAGAGCTATTATGCCCTGGCTAGGCAAATGTTACTAAGATCTCAGCTGTGACCGAGAGCTGCTCTGCGGCTCAATGTCTCCAGATGCTTCCTTACTGGGTAACAAGTACATCAAGCCTGAATGCCTCTGCTTGGTTCTGGAGGGCTCCATCATCTTAGCAACCCAGCCTTATTTCTCCCTGCTACCCAACATATGCCCTTCACTCCAATCCGCTTGGTTTCCTGATTGCTCTTTACACACAGTAGGGGCTTAATAAATGTTTGCTGAGCGAATGAACAAATAAGTGAATGCCACCAGTGTACACCAAGCTCCCTTCTCCTTGTCTGTGCCTTTGTTCACACTGTTGTCCACAACTGGAATGTCCTTATTTTCTTCCAAATCAAAATCCTACCCATCCTGCAACATCTTACTAAAGTCTTCCTCCAGATAGGTATTCCACATAGGCATCAATTTCTACAGAGGGGATCCTTACTCTCAGAATAGAATTATAAGTCCCAGCTGTTTGGGGGCTATGATACTTTATCATTGTTTCTCTGATGTTGTGATTCCAAAATCCCCTTTACTGCTCCCCCCACCAAAAATGGCTAATATTTATTTTTACAAGTCAGTTAAGATTAATCCTGTGTTGAAAATTTCATAATACCCTTTTGAGATACTTGGAGCCACACCACACAGTTGCAGAACCAGCAAAAAGATTAGTAATTTCTTTGGCAAGGAGAGGGGGGAGGAAGCCTGGGCTGGCAAGGAGATGCTGGAAGTCCTGGAAACAGTCAGCTACACTCATATATGATAATGAAGTAAGGAGAACTCAGATCACTGAAATCCCAGGATGATCCCCAAAGGTCATTTTAGCTCTTACGCGCTTCTCCAACCAGCTAAGTTAGGACCCAGGTGGCCTTGAGTTTTGACTAGGTAGTGTGGTGAGTGCTGCGTAGCCATCAGTAATTATTATCACACCTATAAAGCACTTACTACGTGTCTGGTGTTGTGCTAAACAATTTACAACTATCTCATGTGATTCTCACAACAACTCTGGGAGGTAGGTGTTGTTACAATCCCCACTTTACAGATGACAAAACTGAGGTTAAGTGACTTGCCCAGGGTCACATGGCTAGTAAGGTCACATTTGAACTCTGGGCCTGGCTCTATTCACTTCTCCACCTGGCTTCCTGAGGGAGGGATTAGCATATTTTCAGATATGTTGCCTCTAGAATCTAGCAAACAGTACCTTGCTTAGACCATATTTAACACACATCTATTGATAACTGAATTTAGACATGATATTTAGAAAGATAAAGATTGTGGAGGGCCTTGAATGCCAAGTTTAGGCGTTTAGACTCTATTTTATAAGTTATGGGAAATCATTCAAATTTTTTTAATTGGGGGGCTAGGTGGCGCAGTGAATAGAGCACCAGTCCTGGAGTCAGGAGGACCTCAGTTCAAATCTGGTCTCAGACACTTAACACTTACTACCGTGTGACCTTGGGCAAGTCACTTAACCCCAACTGCCTTGCCTTCACCCCTCCAAAAAAAAAGGGAAAAAAAGGTTCAAATTGGGAGTAGCATGAAGAAAACAGTGTAAAAGTATGGTCAAGGGAAGAAAGGGAGCCCAAAGTCTCTGCTGATTTATTCCTACCTTCTGCCACCAAGGGCCTCAGACAATGCAGGGCTAGAAGCAGGAGACAGATGCAGGTGCTTCCCCTTGCACAGGGAGATTCCCTCCCTGCCCCTCTCTGTCATGAGGGCAATGGGAAAGGGGAGTGAGTACTTTCTTACGATGGGTATTTAAGGATGTTAGGAAGTAGGTAGAAAGGCAGGCAGAAGCTCACCTGGGAGCTAGGAGTGTGGAAATCGGAAAGAGAAACAGTTGTTCTGTTCACTGTCAGCCAAGCAGAGGTGTGAGCACCAGGAGCTCCTAGCACAATGGTGTTTGCCTCAGACCTCCTTCTGCTGTCTGGATAGCATGGTATGTTGGGGGCGGGGAACATGGGGGGGAAGGAGGTTGGGTAGGGCCTGCAGCGCGTACCAGGACAACCTTAGTGACCGTGAGAGTACTGATCAGACTCTGTCTTAGAGTGAACACAGCTGAACCTAATGCCCAGTTCCCATTTCCTAAGGAGGATGCCTGCATCAAACATTCTAACAATTACTAAATGTGTTTTTTTTTCATCTTTCTTCCTGTGCCAGGCTGTGCAACCACAATGCTGGTAACAGGGGCAGGAATTGGTGAGATGACTCTCCAGTTGCTCATTGGCTCGGTATGTGGAGGGGGGGGCAGGAGAAGGGGGTACCTGGGCAGAGAACCTCAGAAGGGGCTGTGTGAAAGGGCTCAGGATTTGGAGTCAGATACCAGGGTTCCAATCCTGGTTCTTTCACTTTGTTGCTAGCTGTGTGGCCTTGAGTGAGTAATTTAACTTTTAGGAATCTCAGCTTCGTCATCTATTATATTAGTTAGCACGTATATAGGTTTGCAACGTGTTTTACATACATAATCTCATTTGATTCCCAAACAAACCTTTGAGGTAGATGCCCATATTATCTCCATCCAAACTGAGGCCGAGGTTAAGTGACTTGCCCAGAGTCACACACTCAGGTCAGCCTCCATGTCCACCGGTCTCTCCATTCTCTACCTAAATGAAGCGGCTGGACTCAATGATCACTCAGTGTCAAATTCTGTGTTCTATGCCAACCGGTCACCCCCCCCCCCCGATTTTTCATGGGACTTTCTTCTCATAGAGTGAGCAAGACTCTTCTTTGCCTGCCCAGTGCCCACCCTATCACTGCTGTGCCAAAGGCAGGTATGGGGGCTTTACTAGGTTCTGGTGGAAGGCCAAAGTGAAGGGAGAACCATGAGAAAGACCAGGCAGCATGGAAGGGAGTGGGGCCATAGGAGAATACCTGGGAAGGAATGCTTTCACTTTTTTTTTCCAATTTCACTCATTTTCACATGTTAAAACTGCCCTCTGGAACTCTCTTTAAATCACTCTTGCCAAGCTCTTGGGCCAGCTCTCCAGAGGGACACAGGCTTCCTGACTCAGCTCCTGTTCAGATATCAATCACCGACCAACTATAGTTAGCTTCAAATGAACTCTAATCTCACTTACTCCTCAATAAAGGCAGAGGCCTCCTTTTCCTTCTGCTACAGTGGACAAGCCTGGGGCAGCCTTGGAGCAGCTCTCAGACACGCCAGACACAACGTGGTTAGAGTGAGGGGTCATGGGGTGCTGGGTTGGAATGTGGCTGGCACATCGCTGTTGGTACTGGACGGGCAGCTTGGAGCAACAAAAAGAAAATGACACTGGAGTCACAAGACCTGAGTTGGAGTCTGGGACTAGGATGTGTCCTAGCTGTGCGACCTAAACCTCCATCCAGAAAAAAAGGAATGAAGCATAATACTCACACTTCATAAGAATAAGCCCTCCTTTCCAAGCATCTTGAAATGAAATTTATGAATGGATCCAAGAACTGGTTCTAACACTTAACTAGACAAGGAAAAGTCAAGGCAGTTAGATGGTCTAGTACAGAAAGCACTGAGCTGGAGCTAGAAAGAGCCACATTCAAATTCTGCTCCAGATATTTCTGAGCTGAGTGACTCTGGGCAAGTCTCAGCTCATTTTCCCATTTACAAAATGAAGACAGTAATGGCACCTAGAGGGTGGCTGGCTACATGGCGAAGTGGACAGAATGCCAGTTCTGGAGTCAGGAGAACCTGAGTTCAAATCCAACCTCAGACACTTACCAGCTGGGCAAGTCACTTAACCCTGTTTGCCTCAGTTTCCTCATCTGTAAAATGAGATGGAGGAGGAAATGGCAAATCACTCCAATATCTCTGCCAAGAAAAGCCCAAATGGGGTCACAGAAAGTCAGATACAACTGAAAATGACTGAACAAAAAAGATGGGAGAATAATAAGGCTTGCAGGTTGTGAGAAAAGCTCTCTGCACACCATCAAGTGGTCTGGTCAATGCAATTTTTAACTGATTAATGGGAATGGTTTTCATGCACTGAGTCGAGTCCATGCTAACAAGTAGAAGGAACTTTGGGAGATCCCTTGGACCAGGTGTGTCAGGGCTTCTGTCCTCACTGGGATCCTCACCTCTAAAAGCAGGGCAAAGTTCCCTGCCAGCCCCTATTGCTTCTGTTAGGGAAATGAGCCTGAACTTGACTGAAAATCTCATCAAAGGCTCAAGAAAGATGTTTCTTCCCACGCAACTTCAGGGCTATGTTTCAATGGCTCTTATGTCTGTGTGTTTTCCCGTTGGCAGATTATCCAAGTGCTGGGCAAATACAGCTTCCTGGTCTGCGGCGTGATCTTTGGCTGTCTGGCTTTTACTTTCTACATCATGCTCCTGTTTTTCCACAGGATATACTCTAGGCCCTCATCAGGTAAGGGAAGGATCTATTTTTCTACAAGGGAGGGCAGCGGGGCTCTTAGCACACCATAGCTAGTACCCTGTTCCAAGCAAAATGCAAGGAAATGTTTATTTTTCTGCTGCTTCCTTTCCCCCTCTTCCTGGCTTACCATGCAATTGTTGGTGTTCAGGGTGAGCAAGGCCAGGTTAGGCTAATGCATGCTTTCTCAGCTGAAAAAAAGGGGGGGCACCAATTGTGAACTCAGCTCAAGGAACCCCACCCTGATAGAGAAACACGTGGCCAAAAAGCTGTCCCCAGCCTACTCAGGGCACCAAGAAGCTGGTTCCCGCCTCTGCTGGCTGGAACTCATCCCAGGGGCCTAGTTGGCTGTCTCTGTGCCGTTCAGGGACTTGACTCTTTTCCAAATCTTGTTTTCATAAAGAAAACTTCTATGCCAAGTTGCAAAGAAAAGCTCCTTCAGGGCAGGAATGCCTCCCAAGAATAGCTTCAGTCTCTGGGACCCCAGGCAGGGGGAGTCCCTACAGCTATTTTTTCAACCCTGCACCCTCACATGCCTTTTAACAGAGCTCTCAAAAATCTCCCCTCTCCAACCCACCCCCAAGTTGGAGTGTTGTAGCCAGTTCTTAGGAGGATGCACTAAAACAAAACTCCTTCCCTCTATCATTCAGTTCAATTCAAACATTTAACCATCAGCTACCTTGTGCAAGGCACTGTGGGTAAGTCAGGAAGACCTGGATTTGAATCCTGCCTTATTAGCTATGTGATTCTGGAACTGAGCTTCAGTTTATTCATCTGTAAAATGAGGGGTGGGGGGTAGCAGGTGGGATTGGACTAGGTGGCCTCTGCGGAAAAACAGGTACATTGTTGGTGGAACTGTGAACTGGTCCAACAATTCTGGAAAGCAGTTTGAAACTATGCCCCAAAAAACCATTAAACTGTACATACCCCTTGACCCTGTAATACCACAACTAGGTTTATATCCCAGGGAAAAAAAAGAGGGAAAATATATGCAAAAATATTTATAGCAGCTCTTTTTGTGGCGGTAAAGAATTGGAAACTGAGGGCTTGCCCATCAATTGGGGAATGGCAAGACAAGTTATTTGTTATGAAACGCTACTGTGCTGTAAGAAATGATGAGGGGGATCATTTCAAAAAAACCTGGGAAGATTTGTATACACTAATGCAAAGTGAACCAGAACCAGAACCAGAACCAGAACCATTCCCACAGCAGCAACAATAGCACAAAGATAAATCAGCTGTGAAAGACTCAGTAACTCTAATCAACACTATGACCAACCACAGTTACAAGGACTCATAATGATAGGGAACTGATGAACTCAAGAGTGCCCACTGAAGCATATTTTCTTCTGTTTCTTTCATTCTTTTTGTTCTTTTTTTGGGGAGAGGGTGGGTATAAGTAATAAGGAAATCTGGTTTGTCTGACTATACGCACATGTAAGGGGTTCCATTTTTCTTGACTTCTCAATGAATGGAGGAGGGGGAGGGAGAAGAGAGAGAATTTGGAATTGAAAATAAAATAAAACTGAACTTTCAAAAAAAGGAGCCAGGGCAAGGAAGAAAAGCAAAAAGCTTAGGTAATCCCCCAAAATAGGTCACTAACTGCCTACTGACCAAAGAACTGACTGTATAACATGATCTGCTTTCTCCCTTTGTAGTCCTGAACTTGGACAAACCGCCAGGGATAGAAAGCTCTGAAGTCTACCATCAGTAAAAGTGAGGTGAAGACGACCAAAGGAGACCCCTCGCCCAGAAGCACAACACAGACCCCCCCCCACTTTTGCTTGATAATACTGGAGGAGAGGTCTAAAATGTTTTTTTAAATGCTCCTCTGGTATTACACAGGTTTCAAGAAAAAATAATTTATATCAGCTTTAGGACACTAGCTTCTCTTAGGGCAAATCAATTTACAAGCCTGTTCCATTCCCCTTCCTTGCCTGTTTCCCTGATTCACGCTGCTAAGAGTTGCCTATGGTGTCCAGATGAGAAGAAAAGGAATACATGTACTCATACAACTCTGATGCCTCCTGGATTGAACCCTTAGGGTTTTGGCATTCAATGTTGGATACCCTCTGAAAGAAAAAAATAGACCCAAGCTGAAAACACGATGCTCAGTGAAACCTGACAAATGTAGATAAATGTGATATTTTAAATTAACCTAGATGAACTTGGGTTATTTCCTGATGCACTACATCCCAGAAGGAACTACTGTGCTTTAGTTGGGGCCAATCCAAAATCTAGGGGATTCTTGATTGTGATGCTCCCCCAAAACTCAGTGATTCATCTTCATTGTAACATTTCAGAAGGAAAGTTGAATCTTGATGGCTCTAGAATATGAACAATCTATGATTAGTCTAGAAAGGCAGAAGAGTGGGATAATAATGTTATGTATCCTGTTTTCCTATACTGTGTAGATGTGTGGGTGCATGTGGCTAGATATCTACAGAATCAGCAGAAATAGCAGTGAGGATTTTTCAAAACAACTGTTAGGCTTAGTGCTTTTACCTCTTCTACTTAGAAAAACCTCCCTTTCTACTCTATATCAAGAAGGTATAGGGTATAGCTGAGGAAAGGTAAAAGCAGGAACTGCCTGGCACTTTTAAAAGCTGTGAGAGCTATACTAAAAGTAGTGACTGGAGAAGCAAGTAGGAGAGTATCGATGACAATGAAAGATGGGAACTATACCTCTTTCTTTTTTTTAAAGCAATGGATACCAGTGCCTGATGGCATATTGATTTATTTGCACTTTCTGGATGCATCAATAGATTGTGTGTGTGTGTGTGTGTGTGTGTGCGTGCGCGCGCACGCGCTTGTGGATACATCTACATCTACATATGTTTATATATATTTGTATATGCTTTATGTAAAATTTACATATTATATGTATGCTTAAACATATATTTATATGTATATATAGGTGTGTCTACATATAAACATTATTATTAAACCTACAGTGATTATCACTCAACCATCGTCCACAATCAGATTCACTCAATTCAACAAGCATTTTAAAAGGGCCTACTACATCCCATGCCCTGGTGAGGCATACAGAATAAAAAATTAGCACAGTTCCTGCCTTCAAGGAGCTTACATTCTGCTGAGAGGAAAAATACGTATAGAAGTAAATACTACTCACAAGGTAACTTTGGGAAGGAGGGAAAGCAGTAACTGGGAAGGCCCAGGAAAGGCATCACTTAGGAAATGGCACTTGTGCTAAGCCTTGAAGGAAGCTGGAAATTCCAAGAAAAAGAGGTGAGGAGAAAGACCCTTTCAAACATGGGAGACAGCCTGTACAAAGGCACCAAGATGGAAGACTGAATGCCTTGTGTGCCATTCCATAATTCTGTC
Source organism: Pseudochirops cupreus (assembly GCA_028627135.1). Classification (NCBI taxonomy): domain Eukaryota; kingdom Metazoa; phylum Chordata; class Mammalia; order Diprotodontia; family Pseudocheiridae; genus Pseudochirops; species Pseudochirops cupreus. Next base: position 85,624,215 of record CM053584.1, read on the forward strand.
TGTGATTCACAACTATTACAGATTGGCCAGTTCAAACCAAAGACTACATATTCTACTTGATAGTTGTTCATATGCAAAAGATAGGCTAAAAAGACATTATGAAAACACAGAGCTAGCTTTCTGAAAAATGGTTGCTTGGGGTATAGCATATCCTTTTACCAGAGGGCAGTTAAGGACATCCATGCTTTAAAAAAGAACAAAACAATTTACCCATGCAATAAGTCCTAGGCTTCACTCTAACTTAATTGTACAATCTAATTGTAGTGAAAAGCTGCCCTTAATCAACAGAACACAGCTGTACTTTCCTCATTCAATTAAACTGTAGCATGTTTTTATGTTGTTTTTCAAGGGAGAAATCAGGAGCAAAATAAAAATGTCACTTGATCAATCTGGGATGGTTGTAATCTATACCTTAAGGGATCATAGGCTTACAGCTGAAAGGGACTTTAGAAGTCATTCAACCTCCTAATTTTATAGATAAGGAGGCTGAGACCCAGAAAGATGAAATAGGACTTGTCTGAGGTGGGATTTAAACCCAGGTTCTCTGTGTCCAAATCCATCTCTCTTTCCACATCTAAGGATGCCCTTATTGCAAAAAGGCCACTGAGGGGGTTTGAGCTCTGGGTGTGTCATCCCGCTGCAGACAGTACACCTTAATCCTCTCATAAGTTACAAAACAAAGGCTAACTTTCTTATTGCCACAGGATAGGATTCTCACATTCTATGAACTCAGATGGTGGTATTTCAGAGGCAGGAAAAATCCTTTTGGGTGGCTAGCTTGACATTCATTCTCTTCCTCTGTTTGTAATTACTTAGCCAGAATAGAGGGGTGGAACCCATCCTTCAGAAACAGCTAGTGCAGAACGCCAATGATCTTCCTGGGTCTGCCGTCCTTCTTCCCTCTAGGGTTTGAAATACAATAACTAGGGAGTATCCTGTAGACTCTTTCCTGCTCCTTCCTGGATACTCTTGATGGAGAACCATCCTTCTATCACAACCTCAGATCTACACAGCAACTCCAGATGATCAACAGAGTAATACTGAGTTATCATCTACATAGCACTTTAAAGTTTGCAAAAACACTTTATATTCTCTCAGCTGATTCACCCAACAACCCTATGATGTAGGTGCCATTGTTATCCCTACATTACAGGTGAGGATACTGAGGCTGAGACAAGGCAAAATGAAGACTTGCCCAGGGTCACACAACTAATTAAGTGTCTGAGACTAGATATGAACCCTGTCTTCCTGACTCTAAGCTTTATATGATCTACTTATCTGATGCACCACCCACCTGTCTCATACTGTCTGATAATGATAAATTCTAGGAATATGAAGAATTATCAAGCTATATGAAGGGCTATCGTGATCTCCTTGATAATTCCTCTGCTACTCCACTAGCATAGTATACTAGATACTAGAAGAATTTACAGAAGCCTAGAGAGTCCTGGATTTAGAGAATCCTAAGACCTGGGTTTAAATTCTTTGCCACTTAACTATTTTTATGACTTTGGGCAAGTCATTTTCAATTCAATTCAATAAAAGTTTATTAAGCAGCTCACTTATGTACCAGGTCCTGGGCATATAAAGAAAAAAGCAAAAGTCCCTAGGCTCAGAGAACGTATATTCTAGTAAGGGAAAAACTAAATAAAGACAGGTGATAAATGTATACAAAGTTATTTAAAGCACTCAGCATCAGGGTTCAAGGATGGGTAGGTCTGAAAAAGCTTTCTGTAGGAGATAGGCCCTGAGGTAAGCTTTGGTTTTGTTTCATTTTTAAAATCCGCTTTTGTTTTTAACTTATTTTTTTTTCAGTTACAAGCAAAACCTTTTTTTTTTTTGGTCTTTTTGGAGGGGAAAGGGTAGGGCAATTGGGGTTAAGGAACTCGCCCAAGGTCACACAGCTAGTAAGTGTGTCAAGTGTCTGAGGCCACATTTGAACTCAGGTCCTCCTGACTCCAGGGCCAGTGCTCTATTCACTGTACCACCTAGACACCCCTACGCAAAAACTTTTAACATTCACTTTTAAAACTCTAAATTCCAAATTCTCTCCCTCCCTCCTCCACCTCCATTGAGAAGACAAGCAATCCAATATTGTACATGTGTAGTCATGCAAAACATTTCCATAGGGGCAGCTAAGTGGCACAAGGAATAGAGCACGGCCCTAGAGTCTGGAGAACCAGGGTTCAAATTTGACCTCACACCTGACACACTTACGAGCTGTGTGACCCTGGGCAATTCACTTGATCCCAATTGCCTTGCCTTCCCCTCCCCCCCCCCCAAAATAAAATAGGAAATAAAAATGGACAAAAAAATTTCCATATTAGTCATGTTGCAAAAGAAAACATGGACCCAAAAAAAAAGAAAAAAGCTCAAGAAAGTAAAAAAAGTATGCTTCAATCTATATTCAGACATCATCAGTTCTTTCTCTGCAGAGGGGTAGCATTCTTCATCATAAGTCCTTCAGAACTGTTCTGGATCACCGCATTGCTAAGAAATGGCTAAGCCATTCCCAGCTGATGACCCTGCAATACTGCTGTTACTTTGTACACAGTACATTTCACTTGGCATCAGCTCATATAAGCCTTTTCAGGTTTTTCTGAGAGCATCCTGCTCATCATTTCTTACAGTACTCATAATATTCCATCATAACCACATACCACAATTTGTTCTGCCATTCTCCAACTGATAGGCATCCCTTCAACTTCTAAGTCTTTGCCACCAGAAAAGAGCTATTATAAATACTTTTGTATATTACAGTTCCTTTTCCTTGTTTTTGTTTTTTTTTAATATCCTTTTTTGGGATACAGACCTAGTAGTTGTATTCCTAGGTCAAAGGATATATATACATGGTTTTATAGCCCTTTGGCCACACAGTTCCAAATTGCTGAGCTAAACTTTTAAAGAAGCTACGGACTCTAAAGGCAAAGTAAGGCAGGAGTGCATTTCTGGAACAAAGGACAGCCTTTATAACGGCATGGAAACAAAACTGCCATGCACAGGTGACAGCAAGTAGGCCAGTTTGGTTGTGAGTGAGGGGAAGTAACAGGCAGTCAATCTGGAAAGATAGGTTGGAACCAGATTACTAAAGGTTTTAAATATCACACAGAAGAATTTGTCTTTTATCCTAGAGGGAAGAGTGAATCACTCAAGCTTCTTAAGGGAGTGATATGGTTAGACCTGTACTTTGGAGATTTCAATTTGGCAGCTATATGGAGGACAGACTGGAGAGGGGGGAGACTAGGACACAGATGCCAATGAGTGCAATTGCATTAGTAAAGTGAGAGATGGTTGAGAGAGTGGTAGCTGTGTGAATGCAGAGAAAGTGACAGATAACAAGAGATGTTATGGAAGTGGAATCATCAGAATTTGGAAACTGTTCAGAGGAAGGGGGAGGGAAAGTAAAGAGTTGAGAGTGCCTCTAAGATTGCAAATTAATCAAAAAGTATTTGTTAAAAGCCTCCAATGTGCCAGGCACTGTCACCCTAGGTAACCAGAAAGGTTGTGTTGCCCATGACAGAAACTGACAAGTTTTAAGGAATAAGTGTTTTTTAAATGAGGGGAAGGGGTGGCTGTTGACAAGTTTTGTTTTTGTCACACCAAGCTGGAAGTGGTTCATCCAGGTAGAATGTCTAGCCGGGAATTGGTGAGGCCAGAGTGGAGATCACAGGCGAGAGACGGGAGTGGACATATAGATTTGGAAGCTATCTGCATACAGATGAAACCATGGTTGCTGATGAGATCACCAAAAGAGCATGAAAGATTCTATCTTGCTGGATCTGTTTTCTTACCTGCAAGATGAGGGGATTGGACTACATCACCTTCCAGTTGTACATTCCTCTAAGTGTGGAGTGGCAGAAAAAGCACTGGGTTGGGAACCAAGGAAATGCGGTGCTAATCCCGGCCCTCCCAGTAATTCACTCCTCTGTAAAGCCTATTTGCCCATCTATAAAATAAGTAGGATGGGCTAGATCAAAGGTGTTATACAGGCCTCAGGCAGCCCACAGCACTCCTAAATGTGGCCTGAACCAAAATACAGTAGAATCAGGAAATATTTAACAAAAGACATAAAAATATGATAAAACACAGATAACATTACATTTTGCAACTAAGTCAATACATTTTACAATACTTAAAAATAAGTCAAGCCTAACAGGATACTTATGTAGCTTAACAGTCCCTAATTCTATTTGCGTTTGACACCAGTGGGCTAGATACCTTCTTAAGTCCTCTTAAGACCCAACAGTATAAACGAAAACAATTATCATCACCCCAGTTCAATTTAATGTCATGCAATTGCTATTATTTTCTTGTCCTTTCAAGGATCATGTCACTTGTTCTCTCTTCGACTACCAGATATATTACAAGTATAGTGATTGATTCACCATCATCTTCATTGTCTTAACGTTGTAATTGCTAGGGATGACCACATATCTAGTAATTTAGTCCAAGGTGAATGTTAGTTTGGGTTACCAATGTTTGCTGCCACCAGATGCTGCAGAGATAAGCTGAACTAACATTTGTTGAACTGAATTGGCTTGTTAAAAAAACAACTGTAAACATAAAATGCTACGTAAATATATTAAATTGCCCCAAATATCGACTATATTCTATTCTTTTGCTTGCTTTAGCCATCCCATTAAAATAGCCATCTTTGAAATGATTGTGTGATCAATTCTATTTTTCCTAAAATGGATCATCCAGTTCTGTGAAAGTTTAATAATTCCACACATTGTCTACTCCCAAGTCTTAGTTTCTCATTTCAGTGAGTACATAGAAGAGATGATGTTTCCTCTACTGGAAAATTGCAGCTATGACCGCTTATAGGGACTGGAACAAAAAAATCTGAATTGACATAAAAAAACCCCACTCAAATTTGTTTGGGTTTTTTTTGCTTTTTGGAGGGCAACTGAGGTTAAGTGATTTGCCCAAAGTCACGTGGCTAATAAATGTGTCAAGTGTCTGAGGCCAAATCTGAACTCAGGTCCTCCTGATTCCAGGGCTGGTGCTCTATTCACTGCGCCACCTAGCTGCTCCCCCCTCCCCCCCAGTTTTAATAAGAAAAAGTATGGAGTAGAGATTTCAAATACTCAAACTGTTCAACTCATTGTTTTTCTAATCACTGCTACAAACATCTTTTTGTGATACTGATCACTGCCCTCCCCCGGAATCTACTTAAAAACTCAACGACATCCATTTCACATCAAATACCTAAAAAAAAAAGACCCAAACGGCATTTATTAAGTACCATTTAGATGCAAGGCACTGTACTGGAGTTTAAAAGATGAATTAAGACACAGATCCTTTCCTTAAAGAATTTCCAGTTTTGTAGGAAGGTTACAAGTTCCACTATAACGAGTGCACAGGAGCAGTCTAGAGTAGTATGAGATAACTGGAGGGAGAGATTACATATATGAGGGGGTCAGGAAAGATTTCATGGAGAAAGTGGTACTTGACGAGGCTTTTAAGAAAAATATTTTAACAGGTAGTAATATGGGAGGAAATCATTTTCAGCATGAAGCGTTACCTGCCTAAAGCATGAAGCAACAGCAGGTGAAGGTGGCATGAGACCATAAAAAGTCAAGCGGTCTAATTTGAGTGGAATGTAGGGTAAAGGGAGTAGAATGAAATAAGGTTGAAAAAGTAGTCTGGAGCCAAATTATAGAACGCCTTGAATGCTAGATTAAGGAGAATTTCTATTCAATAAACAATAGTTTTTAGTCTTTACCAAGACTAAAAGTCTTTTAGCAAGGTCAAAAAGATATACCTTGGAAAATGATCCTGTTTAGGAAGTAAAGAATTAAAGGCAAGATCAGCTAGGATATCTAGTGAAAAGGAGGTAGGTAGCAAATGGCAGAAACATTGCAGAAGTAAGGATTTTCCTAACCCGTTCCATCCTGATAGTCTCCATATTACTAAGGGCTACCATTAGCCTTGGCGTATGGGAAGGTACTATTTTGATGTCTTTGTCGTAACATCTTCCCCAGAGACCATGGGTTATTGCTTAAGGGTCCATTTGGAGGTGGGAAAAAAAGTACTGGATTTAGAATTCCAAGAACCTAGGTTTAAATCCTGACTTTCCCATTACTCGTGACTTAGTACCTGTGGGACTTGGGACAAATCACTTAACCTTGCTACGTTTTCAGTCTCCCTCATCTATGAATTGAGGGAGCTCAATTAGACGACCTCTAAAGGTCCCCTCCAGCTTTGGGACAAATCACTTAACCTTGCTACGTTTTCAGTCTCTCTCATCTATAAATTGAGGGAGCTCAATTAGACGACCTCTAAAGGTCCCCTCCAGCTTCAAATCTATGATCCATGAAAATTCCCATGCCCTACTCATACCAAATATATTTTCCAATGAATTCTATATAATAGGGTATCTAATAAAAAATTTGCTGGGGCTAAATCATTGAGATAAGCAGGAAGAGTAAGCCTACAAGGATAAAGTCTGCCTCCAACCTAGACCTGACCAAGTTCATGCTCCTCATCTTTTGACTGACCCTGTGAAGAACCATGGACAGGAAGATTAGAATGTAAGGGAGTTTCTTTTTCATTCTTCGTATTTGTATCCCTAGTGCCAAGCACATATTAAGTTCTTCATCAATACTTGTTGACTGATAGGAAACCATAGGACTTGATCACTACAGAAGCCAAAGACCAGACTTCATCCCTGTCCCTCAAATAAGTCTTCACCAGTGTGACCAGGAGACAGTAGAACTGGTCCATTTCAGGGCCTCTGGAGAATGATGCAAGGAACTGCTCCTTTTGGAAGCCATGATTCAAGGGCAAGGGAGTGTTGAGGAGAACATCCTAATTGCCAGAGGACAGGAGTCCATCAGCCTGAGTTTGAACCCCCCATGACAGTCACAGGAATCATCTTTGAAAGATCATGGAGAACAGTACCACAGGTTTAGAAATGGGCAAGGGAAGAGGGTAGAAATTTAAAACTATAAATCAGCAAGCTTGACTTTGGATTGTTGGCCTCAATGACTAATAGAAGATAAAGATAAAGAAATAATTCAAACAGGAGAACGTTTTGTTAAAAATATTTATTAAAAAAATACAATTGTTTTGCATGTCTGGTTGCACATATAACTATTAACATATATGCATGATTTTTGACTTGAATAAATTCGCTACAATGCTTTTTAAAGCCAGCTTGCATTATACAAAGCAAATCCCTCTGTCAGTTCTTACACAAAATAGTTTTCTAAAACCTATTTAATTTTTTAAAAAAGGTACACACTGCCACTATAATACGTGTGTGCACACACATGTACGTGCACACTCACGGGCACAAAATTACTCAATTTTTTTAAAAAAATCACCTGATTATTCAGGGCAGCCCCTTACAAGAGTGGGAGATGCTCTGGTTATCAATATTTTTTTTTCTTTTACAAGCAGCACGCTTTAAAGTCCTCAAAGTGCAAACACAAACCTTTTCCTCATTGATCTAATCCTTGTGATACAGTCTCTTTGCTATGTTTAAACATAAAAATTCTCAATTCTAGCTGCCCAATAGTCCTGATGAACCTTGAAGATCATCCCTTTATTAGTTCCCCACAGTGCATCAGTATTGCTCAGCCAGAAGATACGGCAGTTTCTCTCTAGTGGCATCATCAGCACTAATATTTTTTGCACTTTCCAACCTTTTTTCATGTTGTAACACTCTGAAGGTCTCTCTAATGTAAATTGTACTGGGATTAATAAAGACCAGGGATTAATCAACATTTCAATAGTTATCTAGCTTTTTTGTCTTGTTTTTACTACATATGCACTTGCATTATACACTAGCAACACAAGCATTATTTCTTTACAATGGCAGTAGATACTAGATATTAGATACAATTTCAATAAAATGAACAAGGAAAAAAATTACAAAGAAGCGACTGTTCCCAGTTAAGTCCATTTAAGTATAAAGAAAGCACTCTGACAATTTTTCATTACCACATATCCCAAATTATGCATCTTCTCTGATATAAAACCTGCCGGTGTTTACAGAGTAAAACTCTCACAGGTAGATATGCTTTTTAAAAAATCCACTCCATGGACTGGGTGAATGAAATCCAAGAGTAAAAATCTGTTTAGCCTCAGTTAATTTTAAGTTCTTAGTTCCATCAAAGACATAATCACACATTTTACCAACATCTGAATAGTTCAACCAATGGAATTTCCAAAGAACATTAAAATTATTCCCCATTAACTACTCAGTCCCAACCATCTCTTGTATAGATATACTTCTCATAGACACAAAAGTGCTCTTTAGCTGAACTAACAAGGACCATGGAGAATTTACTAGTTTGTTCTTCACAAAGTAAATCTCTAGATAGTCTTATTTTTTGAGCCAACTCCTGATTATCTATTAGAATAAGAGACAAGAGATGGAAAAGCTAAAATACAGAAATAAATTTTAAACCCTCATTTTAGTGAACAGTATCAATGTGCTCATAACAAATTCTTAAGTCAACAGGTATAAAAATTAATTTGTGAATTCATCTGTTTAATTTCCCCAGTCACAATAAGTGAAATTGTCCAAAGGCAGAAGAAAAAGAAACAGTTGTAGATTGGATGTAGGATTTATACTAAGAATAAAGATCCTTTGAATAATCAAAAATTAACTATATCAACTTATTTGCTATCTCTTAGAAATGCATCTCACTGATAGATTCACTAATACTATACAGGGGAGTACATAAAATATGCTATTGTATCACAAAAGCAACGAATGTAATGTACATAAGGCCATCTGGTAACACTGCACCAATAAACAAAAATATATGAAATGTTTTTAGAAGGGACACAATTTCCCTCCACACCACAATGAACAATAAGTAACAATGGTCACACAGAGAAGAAATTTGAAACCTGATATATTAGAAAGTTTTGTGCAATCCATCAAAGGCAAATCATAAAAATCACATTCTATACAGCACAATTTTAAAAGTTTGTATATTTAAAAACATTCTAGCCAAAATACACCTCAAAAAGCCTAGTAGAATAATCAATTTTGTGAATCCTCCCAAACAGTACAAATTCCAGAAATTATAAAATAGTAATTAACCTCCACTCCCTGATCCTCTGAAGCCTTTAGCTGAAAAACTAAAAATTAAAACAAAAAATTAAGTGCTTCCAGTTATGAAAACAGTGCTAATAATGGTGCCTGACAGCACAACAAATAGATTTCCATCAACAAGCAAATAGCATCCTACTCCTGTAGTCCAATCATATTAGGTTATTTAGTTTGCCAGAGTTCTGGCCCAGCTTTAGATCATCCTCAATCCAAAAGGTCCTAAGTCTGCCCTAACAGAACCCTCCTAGAGTCCCATTACCTGATTGATCAAGGTAAGGAGGATAGGTTGAAACAGCACTCATCTCAAGTATTCTCTCTACTCTGGTATTTCTCTTTCCACACTCTTCAAAGGGTTAAATCAGTCAATAAAGGCCAACTTCTAGTCATTCAATCCATGGTCACATTTCTCTATTTTAAGAATAGTCATTTCAGTATAAACCCCTATAATTATGCTGCAAGCAACCTGATGAATAGAGTCTTGACAGAGAAGCAAAAGTAAATGAAGACTGTTGTTTAAAAATCCTGTTTGCCCAATCTTATACCACTATAACAGACCAGAGTATATGATGATTTTTCAAAATTACATGTCATAATAGCACTGGGGCTTTTTTAAAGTTGGCAAGCAACAGTCCATATTAAGGCCTATGACTCTGTATTTACTGATATTTTTTAAAATAAGAAATTGAAATGTGCAAGGCAATCAACTTTAAAAAGTGATGTGATAACTGCAAAGTGCAGCAAAATTTTAGTTTTAGTATAAAATATATAGCCTAGGAACCATCCTAGTCTAAAGGATGAATAATATATATCCCTCTGAAAAATAGATTTATATATATATACACACACACATATTTAGCCAATATACCAGAATGACTCGGAAGGAAATGTTCCAGTCTCTCAATTAAATATTAAAAAATAAAATTTTAAAACTGACAAAACTGTCAGATGTATATTGTACCTAGGAGACCAGAGGTTACTCTCATTTAATATGTTTATTCACTTTCCCATGAATATTCTAATTATTAAAGGTTTCATTAAACATTTTAACAGAAATTTGAATTTCCTGTTCTATGTAGGATGCGCCTAAGTTAAAGCCAATATTACCTCTCACAAGTCACTTTCAAAATGGCAAGTATAAATGTCAACACCTCAACTATAACAATTTTCTGGTAGATTGTTGATGTATTCTTTAAAGTATCTTTTCAGAAAGGTGGCTCTGGACAAAAAGGTAACTCTCAGGGGAAGATTTATTCTACATCAGCACCTCAGATGTGCTCAGTTTACAAGCCAAAAGAAGATTTTCTTACCAAGAGGCTACACCCAATAACTAAAATCAAGTCAAAACCATCCCTTTTCCTTGCTGGTTACTAGGCCCACACATGAGAATTCTAGAATTCAAGGTGCAAAAGCTTCAGTGGTGGTTCTTCTGATAACCTAAGAGGCAGAGCAGGGTACTTTATTTTAGGAAGTACAAGCAACATTTGAAAAACAACCACCCACACAACCTATTTTGGACACAAAACCAAGCAGGCATATGTAACAAGATGCTTTTTTAAAAGAGCATATTGTCCAACCAGTTCACTGATGAGAAAAATTAAAGTTAATCTCTAATTCATTTAAGCTGTTACGGATGGGAAAATTAACTCCATCAAACTACCCTATACAAATCCCTTTGAGAAATGACACTGTTATACTCCTAGACAGAAGACACTATCGGTATCCTTCCTGCTTTTCCAGTGGTCTTGTCATTCATCCCAGGCTTTAGGTTTCATCTAATAGGGATGAAGACCTACCACTCCCATCAATTCTTTTTTATACATAAAGTTCTAGATACATCATAAAAATGGCACTTCAGAAAGTAGAATTCTGTATTTCAAAACCTAATTTATGATTCAACAAAGGACAAAAGGAGAAAGGGAAACAAATCAGACTAGAATTGACTGATAAATAGCATAAACATATCCCTAAAAACTTCCCTTTAGAACCTAAAAATATTGCCTTATATCCAAACAAAATCTTCCAATGGTGCATGAAAATAGGCCATATAAGTATACAATAAAATAATCTGAAATAATCCTGAAATTTGTAATAAAATGATTACATAAAGGCTAAAAATTTATACCAGTAAAATGAAAATTATAGTCACAATTAATGGTGAGAGGGAAGAAATGGGAACATAAGCTGTCAATTGTCAACTTACAATATTTTATCCAGTTCGCTTGGGTCTTTTTATTTGGCAACTTTTTAAAGAGCATGCTAAGTTTCATAGAAGTTAATAGCACTCTCATACACAAAATTCCAAATCTGTTATGGAGATGTTTGCATAAAAGGAAAAACCTAATACAAGAATAACCTACCCCCTGTATCATAAAAAACATACATGATTTTTTCAAGGCTGAACTTGGAAGCAATATATTAAAGGACAATACTGCATGAATGTCTATGAGTGTGATTAAACTGATTGCACAAACAGCTTACTATCAGAACACAGAATCAGGATACCAGTGCTTCAGCATCAGCAAAAAAGCAAGGTTATTGGACAACATATCATCATTCAATATTGGATGTGAATGTAAATAAAGTGATGCTATTCCCTAGAGTTAAAGTTCTAGAATTCTAGGGTTGTTTTTTTTTTTCTGAGCCTTATTGAAAGTCTGGAAATAACTAGTAGTCTACAGTGAGCTCTGAATTCTCTCTGCAACAACAGCACATATATAGGTCTAGGCCTTTAAAGGGCTTTTCCAGTTAAACTTAAGTCAATTCTCTAATATTCCCCACATGTATTTCTGAGGCTGCTGAACTTACTTTTCCTTCCAGAATGTAAGGAAAACTTCCTGGGTTTGACTAGATATCCTGTGAAAATGCTTTAACCAACAGTCCTAGAGATTCAAAGCTCTCTCCATGGAACTAGAAAAAACAAATATTATAGTATCTACCTCCCTCAGAACCAGATTATCCCAGGAAGCAAATAACCACAAAGAATCCTAGATGTGGCACCATGATGCCAAAGGAATACTATACAGTATATAGACTGCTAAAAATACTTAACAAACTTGTCAAATCTCCTTTCCTAAAGAGTTTTAAAAATGTGTTGAACATATATTTTACATGGTTTGGATACAGTTTTACTAGGAGGATAGAGAACAAGCAAATTTACCTTGAGTGTGTCCTTCACAATTTCAGGATTATGAAAAATGAATTAGTGGAAGTTTTCATCTTATTATTACATATATGTATCAATCCCAAATCACTGCAACATATCATTTTATAGAATAAAGATTACTAGCAACAGACTATGATTTGATTTTGAATGTAAGGCAGCATAATATACTTAATGAGGAAGAATACTATGACAAATGATTAGAAAGTTGTTGCATGGTAATAGGGGTCAGATGGCAAAGAAAAGATAAGAAAGTCAGTCTTACAACAGAGCTACTACGCAGTTCAACTAGCTTTCTTTCTTTCACTTAGGCTACTGTTGCCTAATAGCATTCATCCTAATAACATGATGGATAATCAGACGTAACTATTATACATTTATATCAGCCTTCTCAATGACCATTGATCCTAAATGGGATGCTAACTTTCTGATAAATAACTCTAGATTTTCCAAAGATTCTGATACTGAGTTTTTGCCTAAAGGAGGTAGGTTAGGAACAAGATGATCATGATAACCTTGTTCAGATGAGTTACACTTGGAAATGTCTCATTTTTAAAAAGAACAGAAAGGTTCCCAATAATGAAAGTATCATTAATCTTCCCTCAAACAAGGATGATCTCATGAAGAGAAAGCAGATCACAATCAACCAGCTATGGCTACATACCTCTCTGAGGTTGCAGGGGCAGGTATATTTAAAGAAAACCAGATAAAACTGGTTTCCATTAAACTACCTTTAATGGTGCCATCTAGTTCCCTGACATCCCTATCCTTAAAGACAGGAAATGCACAGAGACCAAAGATGTGATCTTGGAAAACAATCCAATGGCTTCATTCCTCATGAAAATAAATTTTTCGTTAGTGCTTAACAATTTTAAAACTCCCAAGTAACTTGAACCCCCAGCATCTACTTATATTACAAAGTACAAAATAGTAAGCATACTAAGAATATTAGCTCAGAAAGTGCTATTGGAGGTTTAATTTTCAAAGAGATGTGCAAACTAAATAATCCAAATAACTGCTCCTGATCACTACCTACATCTACCTTTCAGCACTGCTATTGCACATCTCAGGAATGGATGGGTTCCTTATGCTGATGCTCCACAAATGAGCCAGCAACATACCTCCAAAACTTCAAAATATATGAAGGCAGTTCCCTGAATATATCCTTTCCCTCCACTCCCAGTCAATCAAGCTACATATTAAAATTGATCCACTAGGCACAGAAAGAGACTATTTTAGGACAGAAAGACACCATTCCACACCAAAATTGGGCAAGCAAGTAATGTTACAAAATCTTGAGACTTCTGGTTACATGAGTTATTATGAATACAATCTATATCAAAATTATGTAGCCAGCTACTTTCTTCTAATTAAAGTCTCATACATAAGAATCTCTATACAGTATAAAAACAAATTTAAAGTGAATTTTGTGCAGCTGGAAGGTGCTGAGTTGACTTATTGTCATCTGGAATCCTTCGTTTCTTTATCCCCAGCACAAGCAGTAAGCATGTGAGTTCTTCCCTCACCCCATTTAATCAGTGTGATACAATCTTACGCTATCTCTAGCAATGAAAGAGAAATTCAATCTGAGGAGGTTATCTGAATCTAGACTTCCAGGCCAAAAATATCAACACCGTACTCAACTATGATGCTGGCCTCGGTCCAGTTTCTGACTTCTACCACATGGCTGATGTTTGGCAAATTAAAGCAAGTTCAGTGACTCTGAGATGAAAGCCTGCATTTCTCATTACCTGAACAACCCCAAAACAAAGTATGGGTATTCTCAAGTAAACTCCCCACCCATTAAGATAAAAATTCCTACAAAGTAAGTACTTCTTTACCTCAATGCTGATTTTGAGGACTTCACTTTTCACCTTTCTCTTCAAAAGTATCACAACTTCAAATTTTAAAAGGAAGTTAGAAAACAATGCACAGCAGAACCTGAGTTACTATGAACAGAAATGGGTCCTGTACTTTGGGTATCTTCTTGACAGAAAAAGCCACAAATGTTCTTTCAGGTTGGTCAATTAGGCATCTTAACTAAATATGTCCTAAGTTTTCAATAATGCAGCATCATCCTCACAATATAGGGTATTTACTGTCCACAGTACTGTATTCAGTGGGTGTACAACTATACCACCCAGAATGCAGTATAGTCAATGTTTCTATGCTGGATGCAGAGTCTCATCTTCTCAGAGAGTCTTCCAAGCACTGTCTTATAAATCAGTGCCCATCACTTCAGGTTTAAAGAGTTCCCCTCAGGGTGAAGCAGAAAAATAGGATCCCATTCTGTTGACAGGTTCAGACAAGATCACACATGGCTTATGATAACTGAAAGATTCACCCTGAAGAAATGTAAACTAGATGCCTCTTTCTGGGTTGCTTACATATACTATAATTCACTGCAAAACTGCCTCCTCAACAGTGCTGTTAAAACCTCACTCTGTATGAAGGAGGAATACTTCTTTGTCCATGACCATTTATCAGTTATAACTGACAGTATATTCTTCATAGTGGGAGAGAGGACACCAAGAGTCTCAAGGTGTGGCCACTTTCATCCATCTGATGGTTTCTTGAAATGATCTATTCCAAGTATGAGTCTCTTTCCTGCCAACAGGTCCCAGTAGCCAAAATATTTTTGTTCTCATTTGCTCATGTCAAAACACTATTCCATCTCTGTATCTTGCAAAAAGAAAAAAAACTCCTTTTACCCAAAATGAAGAGGAAGGATAAAGAAAAGGAGAGGCAAAAGGGACAGATGGAGTCTAGACTCCAATTAAGGCATTTCCATACACAGTCTCAACTTGAGTCCTATCAAAGAAAACTCTGAAAAGGCATTTTAAATGGAAATGGCAAAAATCACAATAGTCCATTATCAGCATTGTGGAATTACAAACTGCTCATTTTAAACATGATCATGTTGAATGTCTCTTTCTTCTTTGTTCCTTAGTTCTCCTTCCACAAGTGCATGTGCTATGTTTTTTGCAGATCTGGAGAAAAGGGGCCAGGTGTGGATGGTCCATCCAGGCTAGACAGAGTAAATGACCCATGACTGTTCAGGACAGAAGGAAACTGAGAAAGAAAATAAAACACATTATAATCTTATTCAATTTCAACTTTCACTCTCTGTCTACTGAACTCCCTGCAGCACAACAACTTCTGCAGTGGTTAGTAGGACCAATTTCTTGCCAAAGGCTGTCACTGATTATTATCAAAGTACATGCCCTGACTACAGAAACTTTATTTATAAAAATTAAGTTTTTTTCATAAAATTAAATTGTCAACACTCTTTAACCCATTATCCTATAATGGAAACTGAGAACACAAATACACTGGTCCAATTTTAGGTCATTTCCCAAAAACATTCTCTTTTGAAGGTGGAAAAATATAGCCAGAAAGACAGATATGTGTGTGTTTGTATGTGTATATACATGTATGTGTGTATATACATGTATGTGTATGTGTATATGTATATATGTATGTGTGTGTATGTTTACATACATATATACATGGGGGGAAAAAAAACCAAGTCTACCATATTATAGGTTGCATCAAGGTTTTTTGTAAGCCAGGCTTGGGCAAATAATACAACCTACATTTAGATAGTCTCCCTCTACGTAAGTTTATTTTCTTAACAAAGGTAAGTCACTATTACAAAGTTGGAAAACAGCTGATAAATCAAATTCAATACTGTTATTGCCAATGCCTCTCTTCCATCTCCTTTTCAGATACCATTAAAAAAATGCAATGGAAACTTTCTAAAATATGTTTCACTATAGAGTAGAATTTAGTAAAATGTCAATAATAGAATCTATCTGTGGGGGTTTAGTTACTGAGGTACCAAAAGTACTTCATTATAAGGAAATTCTTCCTACAGTTTTCATGTCATAGATCCTGAAAAAAAGTGACACAGGAAGGCTTCAGTGTATTCATGATTCCCCGAATGAAACCTCACGAAGATTCTTGCTTTGCAGACCATTCTGTAAACTCAATTATCTATGCTAATAAAGGGCAAGGAAATATGGATAAACAGAATACAGGCTATCTCCAGGAATTTAATTTCAGTCAATAATTTATGGTTCATTTACTAACTTAAGAGAGGAAGCTAGGTGGCTAAATCCCTGGACGTAGAGACATGAAGACCGGGGTTCAAATCCTGCCTCGGACATTATATGACCAAGTCACTCAACCCATCTGTCTCATTTTCCTCATCTGTAAAAACAGGTATAATAAAGCACCTCACGTTATTGTTGTGATGATCAAAGGAGATAAGATATCTAAAGCACTCCACAAACTTTAAAGTTTTATACTGGATGTTCCAAAAGTCTTAGCGCAGTCTAAAAGCTTTTTAAAAAAATTATTATTTTTAAAGCTGTTAAGGATAAAACTATTTACTGCATTAATTTTATTTTCTTTTCCTTACTGCATCTAGTCACTGAAAGAATAAATAAGCAGGGGTGGCTAGGTGGCACAGTGAATAGAACACTGGCCCTGGAGTCAGGAGGACCTGAGTTCAAATCGGGCCTCAGACACTTAACACTTACTAGTCATGTGACTTTGGGCAAGTCACTTAACCCCAAATGCCCTGCC
Source organism: Pseudochirops cupreus (assembly GCA_028627135.1). Taxonomy (NCBI): domain Eukaryota; kingdom Metazoa; phylum Chordata; class Mammalia; order Diprotodontia; family Pseudocheiridae; genus Pseudochirops; species Pseudochirops cupreus. The sequence goes on from CM053584.1 coordinate 85,641,038, forward strand.
CTCCCCCCTACAAAAAAAAAAGCAGTTAAATGATCAAAAGAAAGAGGTAAAAAGATGGGATAGTCCTTAAAATAGATAACCAATTCCTTAATCATTACGAATTAAGTATATTTCTAAATCTGTGAGTTAATATATTTAATATCTATTCTTTCAGGAAAACTACAGAAAGAAAAACCTACATTTTTTTAACAGAATAAAAGCTAAAGACCTCAAGAGCTTGTTGTCTGTTCAACTAACAGGATATTTACTATATTCAATCTGATAGAGTACACTTAGTTATATTCACCAAAAAAATGGCTCCTTTCAGAGTTTAAAATGGTGGGAGTGATTTGAGGAGGGTCATCAACTATTTAAGTATTTAACAACTGCAGCTCCAACTCAGATTCATATAATATGAAACAATCAAAAAAAGGAATCTTGCTATGAGGTGGATATTTATCACAGATACTAGCTTTCTTTTACTTTATAAGACTAACAATAGAGCTCCAAACAAGAGTTGGGATCAGAAACACATGTATTAATTATAAGCTACAAAGTGAACAATGGGAAACTGTATTCTTGCCCTGATTCTCAATTTCAGACTTGCCGCATTATATAAATTCTGAAAATGATGAAATACAGTACATAATTTACCTGGAAAAGGGTGTTAGCACCTTGCAATCTGGCTGGACTTAAAGGAGCAACAGGACTGAGAGTGCTCCAAAAGTGGATACTGGAGAGCAAGGGACTTGGCGTCAATAAGATAGGAGTCTGTAATAAACAGGACAGAAATATTACCAAATCAAATCACTCATATCCCAGATAGTGTCACATACATAATAGCCCAAAGCATTCTCCAAATTTGAAAAATACACAAAAGGCAAAACCCCCATCACCACTTTAATAGCCCAAGAAAAATAAAGGCAACAATAATTTCTTTCTCTTTCTTTCCAGGGCTTCCCCAAGTAAAAAAAAAATGATTCTGATCCACTGGTTCTTTTTTCCAAGTGTAAAAGAACAGAAGTTAAGACTCATTCATACAGGCATATTTTCTCCTTAATGAAGAGAAAGCCTGAAACTAACATAGGAGTAATGCACCTATTATAATATAAATGTTATGTGGGATGAGCAAGTTAATATCTAACGTAATTGTGCAAACCTGTTACGCAACAGCATACTGGTAATTTTTAAGAGTTCTCAGTACTTATTGTTTTCTAATACTGAAACTTAACTACAAAAAAGTCTCAGTGTTAGAAACAATTAGTGTTCTTGGTCTTTGCCAACACCCAAATTTACATGGCACAAAAAAAAAAAAAAGAAAGAGACCCTTATTTACTTGGGGAGGGAACCCAAAGAGGCTGCTTGCTTTTAAAACAATATCTAACACTCTTTTAATACCAAAACTTTTATGGCTGTGTTGCCTAAGTAAGTAAAAAGAAAGGAGATGGAGCTGATTTAAGGTAAAGTATGATTCAAAGGGTCATACTTAACCTTTTCAGTAACTACATGGCAAATCAAAAGTAACAGCAGACTGAGTGCTTAAATTATGGCTAAATTTTTTTTAAGTTATGTAAAAGCAAACAATCCTGACATTAAAAGAAGGGAAGAGCTACCTGTGAAAAAAGTGCAGGAGTGAGAGAAGCCGTGGGGAGAGAGGGACTCAATATTCCCAGGGGGCTTGGATCACTGCCTGTGATCACCAGAGTAGGTGCCAGCTCTAGCCCTTTGGGTTTCTTGGACCTTGATGAAGGATTTGGGCTCTCCTTCTCTAGCAGTGCTAACTCTTGGTCTTTGGGCTCCAACGAGAAGTTCGGAGGGAGGCCCACGGACTGAGAAGCCACTGAGTCAATGTCTGTGTCAATGTCTAGGTCTGCATTAGGACTCAAGGGTGGTGAAGGTGATCTGGAAGGATCCTGCAAAGAGGGAGATATGGAAGAAACAGGAGGTGTGGTGGTAAAAGTGGTCATAATATAGGGTATGGAAGGTGGAGTTTCTGGAGAAGACATTTTTTGAGGAACTAGAGTCTCCAAGGCTTGGAGGGTTTCTTCTGAAGCTGCAGAAATAGTTGGGCCAGCTGAAATGGTAGAAGGAATAGGTGCAATTGATGACATTTTGGAGGGTGTTGTCACAAATTTGATGACTGAAGGTGTTGGCTCCTGGGGAGATTTTTTTTCTGCCAGTTTCTCAGCTGGATTCTCAATTTTTATAGACTTGAAAAGCTTTACATTGGAAGAGTTCAAAGAGTTGAGAGTAAATGAAGAGTAGAGGCCAGAGTGTATATAGTCATTGCGGCTAGAGGCCTTGGCACATGGCTGAGGTGGCTTCTCTTTCCCTCCATTCTCCAAATCTTTTGAATTGGTGATGACTTCATTGAAGCCTGAAGTTTCACAGTCTCCCTCAATCCTCCCCACAGCCATTGGATCCATGTTCAAAATTTCTGGGTAAGAGACAAACTTGTACACAAACTTCTGACCATTCACTTTTTTGATGATATTCTGTAGATAAATAAAATAAGCACATTCTTATACCCCCCTCATTAATTCAGTTGCTATTCCTCTCAGGACAAGTTGTCAAAATACTTCTTAGATACATGAGATTCTCCAGTAGAGAAGTTAAGACACTTCAAAATCCAAGACAGGGAAAAATGTATAAACATCTGAATTATTATGTAATAATAACACTGACATTCTGCATAAAGGCTGGAGTATTTTAATATTCACAACCAGGCAAATCATACATCAAAAACTGCTAGATTTCAGATCACAAAATTCTACAGATGAAAACTACACCTATCCTGAGAAAGTAAAAACCAAGTCATCATAATCAAAACATTACACTACTGCTAAGGCTCCCACTTACCTCAGAAACCCAAGTAATTTCTTATCTAGTAAAATTACACAAAAGGAGCAAAAGGGCAAACCATTTATTTTGAGGTTAATGAAATAAAGGTCATTGCTTAACACAAAGCAGATACTTAGTAAACATTTGCTGAACTATTCTTTTGATCCAACTATTTTATCTCAGTGTCGAATGTATTTTAAATAAGTATATATAAAATAAGAAATATATTTTAACAAAGAAGGAAACTCCATAATGTCATTAATAGCCATTTATTAATGTACTGATCCCATATGCTATGAATTAAATAACTAAAGGAAAAGTCAAATGCTGATACATAGCATACTAAAAAAAATCAAGTTGTAAAATTCAAAAGAAAAAATTACCTAGCTACAAGAGCCCAAATTTGTTGTATTCTAATCTTACATTTGCTTTGTTCTTTTAAACATAGGTACAATCAGTACTGACGGAATCTGTGGAGGGAAAATACAAGGTAAAAGTCTACAGAAATATAGCTGGAACATATGGACCCTTAATCTAAATTTAAAACTACAAAGGTTTGGAGTGGTTAAGTGATGCAGTGAATAGAGCACTGGCCCTGGAATCAGGAGGACTTGAGTTCAAATACAACCTCAGACACTTAAAACTTACTAGCCATGTGACCTTGGGCAAGTCACTTAACCCCAATTGCCCCGCCTTCCCCCCTCCAAAAACAAACAAACAAACAAACAAAAAACTACAAAGGTTCTACATGAACTTATTTAAAGGAAACATAAGATATTAAGGGAAAAATCCTTCATTAGGACTGTTTAAGCAATCAAGAATTAGGATTTAGATTACCTTCACATAGTAGTATCTGAGAGCTCGGCTTAGTTTGTCATAATTCATGCTAGGTTTATTCTTGCGGATTCCCCAGAGTCGAGCCACCTCCTCTGCTTGCAAAAGTTTGAACTCCCCATCATTAGAGGTCCAGCAGATCATATGCTTGTTCTGAGGCTCCTGAAGGAGCTGAAGGAGGAACTGCCACAGTGTAATAGCACTGTCCATAGCAGTGAGCTAGAAAAAAAGATAAGATACAATGACGTAAGAAAAAGCTCCTTGCCTTTCCAACAGGCAATAGGGAAAGAAAATTGTGTTATTTCTACAAATTATAGGAATCAGAATAAGGGTTGCCAACTGAAAAAAGGTTCTGCTATAAATTCTAGCTTAAAATCTCACTGATACAGTCTTTTGAAAGATCTAGTCTCCGCATTTACTAAATGTACTGAGAAAAATAACTGTCGATGACACTCCCCTTTAATCTCCTTCCCCCTCAAGTGTCACGGCTGTCATTTATGGATCAACAGGTAGCATAGGTGACTCAAACATCATATTCCTGAGTTTTATCTCATAAAGTCAGTCATTCTATGGTGCTCCACAAGGATCATAATTTAAATATGAAAAGGCCTTCATTTGATCATCTGTACCTTTTAAGAGAAGAAAAATTTCAAAACCTCAAGTTTTAAGATCTCACTGTGATGACAACCCCCTTTCTTTAGATGGTGAAGCAACTTGGAAATTCTCCCATGATGTTATTCATACCATAAAACTTCAAAACTGTCTGCTAGAAAGATCTTGTTCTTTATTGAAGAAACCCAGGCTTAATATATATTCCCAGGAAGCCAATAACAGAAAAGGTTACATGAGTGCAAAATACCCTTACCCCCACCATCCAGAAGTAAAACCTGAACAAGTTAACAACATCAACATGTTTAAACATAAATAAAAAAACAAATCTATCAATTACCACTTAGCACTATCCTGAAGTATGGTACAGGAAGTTTAATGCTTCAAGTCATTCATTAAATTCCTTAGGGTCCCTGAGTTATAATCAAAGCAAAATTTTAAAAAATATTGCTCATCCACTGTGTGCAAGGCACCATGCAAGGTGCTGTAAAGAGAGGCAAATATCAGGGAAAGAAGGTTAACATTCCTGAGTTACTCTATTTTGTTCTTTTTTAAAAAATCAAGTTAAACTTTTATTTTTTGAATTATCAAGCACTTCTTTTTTTCCCTCCAACTTTTTCCTCACACACAAACAAAAACCTCTCGTAACAAATAAGCAATAGTCCAACAAAAACTCCATTAAATCCTATGTCTAAAAATATGTCCCATTCTACATATTCAGTCTATCACCTGTCAGGATGTAGGTAGCATTCTTCATCACCACAACTCTGGGATCCTGGCTGATCAAGGCACTGATCAGAGTTCTTTACTTTAAGTCTTTCAAAACTGTTTTTATACAATGTTGTTGCAATAGTCTAAAACAGTCTCATTTCAACCAACTTCTCTCTACAAGAGTTTGTACAATTCTTCCCAGATTTCTCTGAAACCATTTTATTATTTCTTATAGCGCAATAGCTGTCCACTACATGTAAATACCATAATGTTTTCAGTCATTCCCCAACTGATGGACACTGTTGTACTTTCTTTCTGAAGAATTCAAAATGCTAACATTCTCCAATTAGTCCACAACATAGCAAAACATTCATTAAGTTTGTTGAAGGTGTTTCTGCAGAAGTCCTACCAGCCCAACTATGCAGAGAAGGGGTAGTAAAGCCTAGAAAAGGGAAAATTACTTCTAAATTACATAACAGGTCAGTCAAAGAGCTACGTACTGTTGTTGTTGTTTTTTTAGACAACCAAGTATTTTATACATTTAGCAAAACTGCTTTCCAGAATAATTAACAATGACACTAACAGTAACCTGTGAAGGACTACAACACACTACCACAATGATAAATAACTATGTTTAAAAATCAACTCCATTCTGGTGTCTACACTTTGGTCAATCAATGTGCATTACTAGAGCTTCGTGTCTTTGGAATAGTCCAAAGGCGGAGGCATATCTTTATGAGTTAGATTGTCCTATTTACCAGGGTTCATATTCTTTTGGGCGATAGTTCTAATGACGAACCATGGTTCTTCAGGATATTACGCCTTAAGAGATACACAAGGCTTCTATTCAAACAAATATTTGCCAGACAAGGCCTGTTAAAACTGCTGTTCATTCTACCCAGTAAATACTTAACTAAAGAACCTGATTTCCACATACTCATCAGTTTCCTAAAGAGAATGCTACAGGCCATTGTGGGGGAAGTGGATGAAAAGCAGGGTCTCTGTGTTCATCATAGCTCCAATCTACCTTTCCTGACAAACTGGACTATTCACCATTCTCCCAAAGCATCTCACACTTTTCCACTTTTGCTCACTCTCCACATTAAGATTCATAAGCAGTTGCTGAAATTCTACTTACACTAGAAAGCCCAAATTCAAATGTCTTCTTCCAGAGAAGTCTTTGATTTCCTACCAAGTTAGAAGCGTTCTTTCCCACTTCTATGAACCCTTATAGCAACCTTTTATAAGATCATACAATTTTAGAGCTAGAAAGAAACTAAAGAGGTCATATACTTCAATCCCTCATCTTGTGAGAGACCTGAGGCTCAAACATTCTTACCCCAGATACATATTAGCTGTGGGACCATGGGTAAGTCACTTAACTTCTTTCAGGCTTAGTTTTTCCTCATCTATAAAATAGGGATAATAGTCCCTACCTCACAAGGTTGCTGTAAGGGTCAAATGAGATAATGTGTAAAGTGCTTTGCAAATCTTAAAGTACTATATAAATGACAACTTCTTATTATCATCTTTTTAATAAAATTATAGTCTGTTTTAATTAGTTTTTATGTACCTTTTACCATTCCTACTAGATTATAAACTCCTTGAAGGTAGGGATTCCATCTTATTTATTTTTGTATTCCCCCCCAATGTTTTGTACATGTTTAATGAAAGAATGACTCATGGAGTTAAAGCTTTTGCACCTCAAATTTATAATGACTGACCCACATTTACAAAAATAAAAGCATAATCTTCTGCGCATTTTAGCACATAAATGTTGGCTTGACAGAGTAGTTTCTAAGATGAAAGACATTCTTAACATGGCAAGTCAAATAGCGTCACAGAAAGAATGTATGGGAGGGAATAGGGGGTATAGCTTGCTGGATGGGGCAAAAAAAAGGATTTACTGAGATTTACTGAAGACGCTGTAAAAACAAATGATATCAATAAAATAAGATTTTAAAAAGAAAGAATATCAGATTTTGAGTCAGAAAATGTGGGTTTTGAGTCCCAACTCTACTATTTACTAGCTATGTGATCACAAATCACTTAATTTCTCTAAGTTTCAGGTTCCTCAACAGTAAAATGTGGCTAAATAATACCTACACTAACTACTTCATAAGATGTGAAGTAAACATTTCGTAAATGTTATATGATTATCTAAATGTGAGCGTATTATTATTTTTAAAATGATGAGAAATTATGCTACGGGCACAATTTCATATTTGGTCATCAAGTAGTAATGCTAACATCAGTAAAATATTACTGAGTCTATCAGTCAGTATATCAAATGCAGAAGCCATATTACAGAATAAATTTTCTCTGGGCACTGGATGACTTCAAATACATCTAACGCATTTGGAAATGGAAATGTTGAGAACATCAGTCGAAGAAAAGAAGAACACTGCAATACTGAAATGAATAATTTGAAGTGACTGTCTTGCTTCAATTGGTAGTATCCCATTAAATTAGGATATCAAGCTATTCTTTGGTTTACATCTTAGCCAAGATTTAGTTGCCTACTCATTCCTTGTGTCTAATTCCTAAATACTATTTCCTGAAATTATGGCATAAACACGTGTGTCTGTAATATCTTTTTAAAGAGACAACTTGTTTTTAACACATTAACTACTCAATCAGCAAACATTTATTAAGTGTCTACTATGTGCCAGGCCCTGATACAAAGACAAAAATGGATCATTCTCTGCCCTCAAGGGACTTACTAGATCTAAGAGGAATGACATCATGTACACATACATATACATATAAATACAAAATATGCATAAGTATTAAGTGTGTAAGGGACAAGTGTCAAAAAACCTCACAGAAGATTTAGTACGGTATAGAAGAAAAGATAACTATTGTCTCTGGAGTCCATACATCTCCATTCAAAGCCTACCCCAATCTTCTTACCTATATATATAATCTTGGGGAAATCATTTAATTTTCCTCAGTCTTAGTTTCCTCATCTGTAAAACAATGAGAGTGAACAAGATGACCTAAGGACCCTTTCGGCTCTAAAACTATTATCATATGACTCTCTAGAGCTAGAAAATTTAAATTAAAAAAGCGCAAAGATAATCTTATTCTTGTCAATGTGGCTCAAAAAGGAGAATATGCTTTATTTTTATTTCAAGATTTCTTCAAATACAGCTTGAAAAAGGGGACACATGATTTCTTCAGCACAAAGACAAAAGGAGAAATATAAAGATCTTTTCTCAAAATAAATTAGTTGGTATTAACACAAGTGGGATGCTGAATATATTGCAAGTGAGTATGTAGTAAACATCTCAAAGCTCTGAGAATTTGAGAAAATATATATCAAGGCATGATTTCTTAATTTTGAGATAAAGGATAATGTCTTTATCAAAGTGTAATGTTATTACTTCCTTATTATGAAAAGGAAGTCTTTAATTATGTGAGACCTTTTCCACTCTAAACATGTTTACAATACACTAGAAGTTCAGTTGCTATAGTGATATAGAACTTAACTGTCTGTCAAAAAACAAGTTTAAAAAAACTTCAGTTATAGCCAAAATTATCTCAGTTCATTAAATGGACCAAAATTAATAGTGAATTATGATCGTTAAAAAAATTAAGGAAAAAATATGAGTGTACTCAAATAGTATTGGAAATATACAGCAAAATATTACAAGTAGCATTTGGAAAAGATAATCATACTTTATTAATAATGTAACTGATCTCCACTTAAACACTTCTGAAACAAAATTGAAATATAAGAGAGGCGGAAAATTAAGATAGAAAATCTAAATTCATCAAGCATTTTAATAAAGATACCACTAGAGAAACCAAAATGAGTTATAGTACATTAAAGTTTATAATGTACTTTCCTCACTTCATCATTTTGTCAGGTAAATATTCTTAGTAGGATTTTCTGAGGGACTTGTAATTTCTTAAGGGTAAGGAGCACCAAAAGAGGTGCCTCCACTACCAACGCAAACGGGCATCTTCTCTCTAATTTAGTCTTAAGCGTTGCCTGGGGCTCAGAGCTTGAGTGATTTGCCCCAGATCTCCAGACTCTGGTTACCACTCAATGTCCACTGTGCCAAGCCACCTGATGATTGCTCCTAAGAGACAGAGGAGGAAACTGAGACTTAGCAAAATTCGGTGACTTGTCCAGAGTCACACAGCTAGTAAATATGGGAGCTTGGGATCTGAACCAACGTCTTTCGGAACCAGGACACCAGGATACTTTTTCTAGAAGTAAAATTCTTTCTAAAAGATCAAACCATTACAAAGAGCATGACCTAGCAACCTAAAGGTCTGATAGTGAGTTTATGCCATTTTAAAAAAAGCAAATAGCACCCTATCGATTTTATTTAAATACATAAAATATTTTCTTTGCCAAGAAAACCCCAAATGGGGTCAGGAAAAGTCAGAAGGGACTGAATAACAAAATAAACATCAAAAAACAAGCTCAGGAAAAAGGGCAGCTCTTATCTCTTTTGGCCGTATCAAGTAACAAAACCGTCCTTTTTCCTCCCTGTTTCATGGTCCACATCGGGTGCCATCTCTGCCATGAGTCCTTCCACCGATCAGTGATTGCTTCCTTCTTCAATTTCTCTTACCCTACATACTTATCATAATACAACCTGTAGTACTGACTCGTCCCTCTAACTAAGCTGTGAGTTTCTCGAGGTCAAGGACCCGGAGGATCTCGTTTCCCTTTGGCATCCCTCGAACCTGGAAGGAGCCCATTGGGGCATAATCGCAAAAACAAAAACATCGTTTCCGATCAGTTCCCTTCTAATACTACTACCAGCCTTGGGCAGAAAGTGAAATTCAAGGGTGGTCCGAAAAAGAAAGCAAACTTTATGCTGGATGAATAGCCAGCCGGCAGAAGGAGAGGAGGAAAGGCTGGAGACCGCCAGCCCCCGAGGAGATCAAAGTCCTGGGAAGCGCTAGCACCTCCCGGCCTCGTAAGTAATCAGTGACTACTTTCATTTTCCGACTTCCTGCCACCAAATAAAATCAAACTCACTCCCTTCCTCCCGGCCCGGACTGCACAGACAATGATGCTTTTGTCGGGGGGTGGGTGGGGATGCGGCTGGCGGCGCCCCTTTCCTCCAGTCCTCCCTGCTCCCTCGGGACCAACGCAAGGATGCACCTCCGAACATCCCGCAGTCGTGGGCGGGGATGGGGGGGGGGAGGGGAAAATGCGGCTCCAGCGGCCGAGGACTACAGCGGGCTGGGGGCGGCGCGAGATGGGGGGCGACAGCGGGGAGCGCGCGGGGCTGGGGGGCGCGCCCACCCCATCCCGCCCCCGCCGGCCCCACCCCCAAACGGCGGGGGGAGGGGGCGCTGGCTTCCTGCGCGCGGCGTGGGCGGCGGCCACGAGAGCCGCGCTGGGTGGGGGCGCCGAAGAGGAAAGGTTGGGGAGAGGGACGAGGCTCACTCACCGAGGGCGCGGGGGTCTCCCTCAGGTCCTCCTCTCCCTCGGGCGCCGCCGAGCTACCGCTCAGCCGCGGCGGCCGCCCCCCGCCGCCGTCTCCTCACGCAGGCAGCCCACGGGCGCTACGGCCGCGGAGGCGGCGGCGGCCGAGCCGAGCCCGCCGGGCGCCCGCAGTCGCCCGCATCTCCCGCCGCAGCTCCTCCCGCCCCGTCCCCGTCCTCCGTTCACAGGCACGCACACGCACGCACAGCCTGGGCTGCAGAGATGGGCAGTCAGGCCGCTAGCCGCCCTCACCGACCGGCCAGCGGGCGGATGGGCGGGGGCGGGGGCGCGCGCTTGGAGCGTTCCTCGCCTCGGCCCCGCGGCCGCCGCGTCTCTCCTCCAGCCCGAGGCCGACCCCTCCCGGCCTCTGTAGCTGTTGGCGTCACTTCCGGGGCGGGGCGGGCGGAGGGGAGGAGTAGCCGCCGACTGAGGGGAGCGTGGAGGGGCCGCCGCCCCGAACTCCCCGCCAGAGCCCGGGGCCGGAAGCGGGAGGCGCGGCGAGCACGCTCACCCTCCACGACGTCCGGCCCCGAGCCCCCTGACCCGGCCGTGCCGAGGGAGGGGTATTTCCAGGGCTCCCGCCGAGGAGTCCCCCAAAGGACTAACATTGGCCGGCCTTCTCCTACCGCCCCAGCAGCCTTCTCCAGTGTCATTGTCCCCTGTCCCTGGCATGTGATCGATCAGTGAGCATTTATTAAGCGCCTACTTGTGCCAGGCGGTGGCTAAGCGCTGAAGATACAGAAAGAGGCGGAAGAGAGGCCCTGCCTCCAACATGCATACGAGTATATACCAAGCAAGCTACAGACAAAATAAAAGAATGCCCAGGGAAGGTACTGGAATTAAGAGTCAGTCAGCATTTATTAAACACTTACTATATACCTGGCTATATGACGAGCGCGGGCGATGGGAAAAGAGGCAAAGACAGCTCCTGGCCTCAGGGGGCTTGCAATCCGATGGGGAGACATGTATATATACAAACAAGTACATACAAAGCAAGTTCTGGACAGGATAAATTTTGTTGTTCAGTCGGGTCCTATGAGGCCTTTTCCTGACCCCACTGGGGCTTTATGGCACAGTGATTTGCCATTTCCTTTTCCAGCTCATTTTACAGATGAGGAAACAAGTAAATAGGGTTACGTGAGTTGTCCAGGATCACACAGCTAGTAAGTGCCTGAAGCTGGATTTGAACTCTAGACAGATCAAGCCCGTTCCTTTATCCACCGCTGGACCTAGCTGCCCCATAAACAGGATAAATAGGGGATAATTAGAGAGGGAAGGCACCACGATGAAGTCAGCCAATAACCAGTACAGTATTAAAGCACTTCCTCTGTGCCTGCCATTGTGTAAGTGCTGGGGATAGGAAAAGAGGTCAAAGACAGCACTGCCCTCAGGGGGCTCACAGTCTCAGCAGGGAATCGACTTCCAGAGGAGCTTCCCCAAGGCAAGGTGTGTAGGGGACAAACAGGAAATGGTTAACGGAGGAAGCACTAGAATTAGGAGGGAATGGGGAAAGCTTCCTGTGAAAGGTGCAGGTGTTAGTGGAGACCCAAAAGAAGCTAGGAGGCAGAGATGAGGAGGGGGAGCTTTCTAGGCCTGGGGGACAGCCAGAGATATGCCCAGAAGGCAGAAATGGGAGGCAGATGGCCCTGGACAGGAGAGCGCCTTTGGGAGTAAGGCATTTACACAGAGGCTTCGGGGCTGTGAAGCACCTTACAAATATTAATCAGCATTTCATCCTGTATGGTGACCTAGGTGATAATATCCCATTTTACAGGTGAGGAAACTGAGGCAGGCTGAAGTGAAGCGACTTTCTATGGGTCACACAGTTCATCAGTTTCTGAGGCTGGATTTAAACTCAGTCCTCTGTTCACCCTTCACCAAGCTGCTTGGAGGGATCCTGCCCCAGGAGTAAATCAATAAGCATTTATTAAGGGCTTGCTGTGTGTCAGGCACTGTGCTAAATGCTAGGAATTCAAAGAAAGGGAAAAAAACCTAATCCACAGTCCCTTGCCCACGAGGAGATTATGCAAACAACTATGTCCAAACAAGATATGTACGGGATAATCTGGAGATAATTCCAGGGAAAAATACTCTGAGATTAAGAAGGACTGGGAAATGCTTCTTGTAAAAGGGGGGATTTTGTCTGACACAAAGCCTGGGAAATGGGGACAGAGATGGGGAGAGCATTCCAAACATGACAGTCAAGAAATGGTGTGTTCTCATTTCTGTAGAGGGACAGGGACAGGGTGGAGAGTGGATGGGGGGGGCAGGATAGGAAGAAGGGACATTTAATCAGACTCTCACAGTGTGCTCACTATGGAGAGGTAATTTCACATGTTCAGCCTGTATTTGATTGCTTGTCCTTCCAGTGGGGGTGGGTGA
>CM053584.1:85654348-85697815 GCA_028627135.1 Pseudochirops cupreus
CTGGCGCCACAGGCTCCACGTGACCACATTCAGCCTATTAGGGAACAGAGTATACTTTCAAATATCCAAGGGTCCTCAGAGTCACGTAGCCACTTTAGCAGAGGGCCTAGGGGCAGGGAAGATCTTCAGATTCCCATAACATAGGTGCAACAACTGAAAGAGGAAAAAGAAGAATTCCCCAGTGGGGAAACACTTGCTAATGAAAAACAAATGCTTTCAAATGGAAAAAAAAAGAATTTTTAGTCAGTTAATAGGATGTGACATTTGTGTGTCTGAAAGATTTATTTAGAAAACACTTGCCAGAGATAGTTTAGGTGTCTTTTGACTTCCCTGGTCTCATCCTACTACCATCTTCTCAAACCTACAGGGCTCAAAAGATCTCTATTGATGTCCCCTTCAGATTAAGCTTCTAGTATTTACTGGCTTTTGAAAAAAGTATCATATAATCCAATTCCACAAGCATTTATTTTTGTATAAATCAGCCAACAAGCATTTATTAAGCATTTTTTATGGATCAGATACTGTGATAAGAATTGATGGTTACAAAGGAAAGGCAAAAACAGTCTCTGCCCTCGAGAAGCTTACATATAGGGTAGCTAGGTGGCACAGTGAATAGAGCACGGGTCCTAGAGTCAGGAGGACCGGAGTTCAAATTTGACCTCAGACACTTAATATTCACTAGCCTTGTGACCCTGGGCAAGTGACTTAACCCCAATTGCCCTGTCCTCCCCCCTTCAAAAGAAAAAAGCAAAAGCAAAACAAAGCAAGAAGCTTACATATTTTAAAAATCTTCTTTGAAATTGTTTTTCTAAACTTAATTTTAATTTTTCAATTAACAAAAATCTATTTACTTTCTCTCCCACTGCCCTCCCCCCAATGGAAAAAAAAGACAAACAAAATCCTTATAACCAACACACGCACAGTCAAACAAAACATTACTTTAACCCTATACTTTCCTGGCCCTATCATCTGACCCACCCATAAACCCTATTCTAGTAACATCTATCTAATTTTAGTTTTTCTTTCTCCATTTATCTTTCTTTCCCTATCCTACATGTCTACGTTTCATCATTCTCCTCCTGACTCCCCTCATTCTTCACATGAAGCTAGGAAGGACACTTTGACATCCTCTCAACACCCCTTAGGAAATGTTGAACCAACAAAGTAAGCTGGGAACTCTAGTTTTAATGACCACTTATGCTTCTATCAAGGTCTCAACACGTGAGAAAGAGACAGGCTTGTAATAATAACAGCCGAGATTTATACAACACTTTAGTGTTTGTGAAGTGCTTTACAAACATTATCTCATTTGAGCCTCACAAGGATCTTGGGAGGTAGAGAGTACAGTTATCAACATCCCCATTTTACAGATGAAAACACTGGATTTTCAGAGATGTTAAATCATTTGTCTGTGATCACCTAACTAGTACTCTTCAATGACTGGATAGGAACCCAGATTTTCCTAATTCTAAATCCACAAATTCCACAGGAAAAGAAAAAAAGAGGAAGAAAGGGACAAATTGGCAGGGAAGATTAGCACTAAGAAGACCTAAATTCCTCTAGGAGAACATTGTACAGGATAACAGCAATATTGTAACAATGATCAACTGTGAAAGACTTTTATTCTGATCAAGAGAATGATCCAAGACAATTCTAAAGGACCCGGGATGAAAATTGCTATCCAGCTCCAGTGAAAGAACTGAATTCTGAGTGCAGACTGAAACATCCTATTTTCACTTTTTAAATTTTTCTTGCTTTTTTTTTGCAACATGGTTAATACTGAAATATGTTTTGTATGACTTCACATGTTTAATTGATATATTGCTTACCTTCTCAATGGGTGGAGGAGGGAGAGATTTGGAATTCAAAATTTTAAAAAATGAATGTTAAACATAGATAAAGTGATATTGACGATAGATAACTAGCTTTTTTAAAGAGAAGACTAAGTTCTAGTTCCCGAATCTGCCTTTATTGATGCTTGAACCCTTAGCAACTCACTATGATGATCTCAATTAACTTCATTTGCCACAAAATGAGAAGGAATATATCTGCTTTTATTTTTACACTCCTGTTGAAGGATTTTTTTTTAAGCAGATAGAACAATGGTTTGAGCTCCACCCTATAGCAAATGATTTCATGGTTTCTCTAAAGTGGTGATTTACAGTCACATATTTGGGAACAGTCAGTAATTGCAAGACTTAATTTAGGTACAGGGTTATTAAGTATAGCATATTGATTTTGGCATCACCTGTGAACCTTGCCCAATTCAATTCAATAAACATTTATTTGTACAAAACACTGTGCTAAACACTGGGGATCCAAAGAGGCAAAGACACAGACACTATTCTTCAGGAACTTAGAATCTAAACAGAGGAAGGGGTAGAGAGAAGGAGGGAGAGAAAAAGAAAAAGAGAGAGAAATTAGAGGGCTCCAGCAAAAGAGATCTGAGAAATTTCAAGGAGGAAGAGATCACTTCCTGTTATAAAGGCTTCAAGGAGGAGATCTAACAGAAAGTTGTCCAGTTTGACTGGAATTTAACTTCCACCAAATTAAATAGACTTTGCAATGGAGGTGCTGGCTGATTAGAATGACCATTTCATAAGACACCATCTTGCTTCAGCTGCCTTCTGTCTTGTCTACAACAAAATCTGAAATCAAACAAAAATACAGAATTCCCAGGGGGATCCATGGACAGGGAATGTATGAAATATGGGAGGTAACCTCATAGCAGCATTCTGGTTCTGGCTGGGGATAATCACAAAACACCCTAGTATGCTTTAATGGAAAGGGCAAGACAAGGCACGAATTATTGCAGTTATATGCCTGGAGCACAGTAGCTATCTGATGGATTTAATGATCTGTCACAAACACATCAGGGAATAACTTAACACCATTTTAATTTTAAGTACCTATAGTACTCCCTTCTCACCTCCTTTACCTCTCTCCCACCTCCAACCTTTGTCACCACAACTAGCCTGTTTGGCCTAAAAGGAATTTATTTTGCTTTTTTAAATTTTGTATCTTTTAAAACATGGAAAGGACCCTGATCTCTAGTTCCCACCTCTTTCCTTCAATTAAATTAATTATATATTTGTTAAGTGAAGTACCTACTATGTACAAGGCACTGTGCTAGGCTCTAGGGACCCACCTGTGATTTCATTGCAATAGGGAACTCCCAGATGAGGAAACTCCCTCCACCAGTTCAGATTGGGACCATCACTGAAATTTAAGAGCTTAAGAGAGTTACCTAGAATACTGAGAGGTTAAATGACAACTTACCCAGAGTCCCACAGCCAGTATGGGTCATAGGCCAAACTTGAATCTGGTGTTCCTAACTTCTAAGCCAGCTCTTTATCTATTATTCCTTGCTTCTCAAAGTTATGAGGACATGGACACACACACACACACACACACACACACATACACAGAGAAAATGGCAGTCTTTGGCTTCAAGAAAGGGGGAAGGAGAAGAGAAGAAGACAGATATGGACACAGATGGCTAATATAAAGTGAAATGGAATGAGAGCAAAGGAGAGTTTCAGAAAAAATGCTCTAGCAATTTCGAAGTAGGGAAAAATTGCTTCCAGGTCTGGTTGGATATTGTGGAAAGATTTGTGTAGCCAGCCATAACTGCTCAGGGTCTTCTTCTATCATGGGAAAAGCACTGATTCTGAAGTCAGAGGACCCGAGTTCAAATCCTAATTCAGATGTTTTGTTTCCTCTGTGACCTTGGGCAAGTCACTTACCCTCTATAGGCCTCAGTTTCCTAATTTGTAAAATGAAAGGATTGGAAAAGTCCTTTCCCTTTCCAGCTCTAAACCTCTAAATCTGTTGTTGTTCATCCTTTGTTCTCAAAGGGGACTGACCAGTGACATCAAGAGGTGATTTCTTGACTTGTAAATGAGTTGGATTTAAGTAAGCAGTCATCAGTCTCACTATCTCCTCTAGTCATCAGAGTCCAGTGGCAAGACATAGGCCCTGGATACAATCTATGAGTCTATGATCTTTAGGAAAGATGAACATTATTACCTGAGAACTACAAAATCTAATTATTATACAAAATTCAGGTTCTAGGTGACCCACCCAACATTTTATTAGGCATATATCGCTATTTATTTCTATAATCTTTTAAGATTACAATTACAATCCTTTTGCGATTGTTGTGAAGATTAAATGAGATATCTGTAAAGGCTTAATAAATACTTGTTCACTTCCCTTCTCAAATCCCCCCACTCCACCCCATTCCTATATTTCTCTGAAAATATCATTAACGTCAAAGAGTAGAGAACAGAAGCAGCTTTGTAGAGAGAAAGAACACTGGTCTACTTGAAAGACCTAGTTTCAAATCCTTGTTCAGCTACTAACTAGCAGTGTGACCTGTGTTCTTTCAGAGCCTCAGTTTCACCATCTATAAGATGGGTATTAGTACCCATTCATTCATGGTGTTGTTCCATCGATTAAATTAAATAATGTATCTAAAGCATTCTGTGGCTATAAAGTGTTACATAAATGTAGATCATAAGGAGAGACAACTTGGGGGAATGGATTTAGTACCAGTCTCAGAGTCAGGAAGCCCCTGGTTCACGTCCCACCTATGATGTTCTGGCTCTGTGATTCTAGAAAAGTTACTTCCCTTCTCAACATCCCAGGCACCTTCTACAGCTCTGAGATGAAGAGAACTTTCCAATCTGCATTGATAGAAGGGACTTCCTCACTGGGAATTCACTATAAAAATGAAATCACAAGTTGAGAGTCACTCTCACCCTTCTCTCTTTCCAGGAAATTTAGGATCATAGATTTACAGCTGGAAATGACCTTACAGATAATCAAGTCCAATACCATCACATTATACAGAACTGAGAACTAGGGGAGGGGAAATGACAACCATGGCCACATAGATGGTAGAGATGGGAAACAAACAAGGGACTCACAAATTCTAAAGCCAGCGCTGGCTTTACTATAATACCCTGCTATTGTTAGTCAGTCAGTAAGCACCTATTAAGCACCTGTGCTAAGGGCAGAGGGTCCAAACATGAAAAAGAGAGTGAAGGGGCTTACAATCTAATGGAGGAGGATAACACACAAAAGGAAACTGAGAAGGTTGAGGCAAAGTAGGTCTCTGGCTGGGGGAGGCAAGCATGATGGAGAAAGGCAAAGGCGTGGGGCAGGATGGGAAATGAAAGAGAAGGCTGACAGGGTCACCCTCCTTAAATGGAGCATCTGGGAAGGGCTCTTCCTTCCACCTTCCAGTCAGAGGGCTAGAGAGGACTGATGGTGTTATTGTTATTATCTCATCTGTCTCATCTCTTTCTACGGAATTCAGACAAAAGTAGTTCTGGAATAAGAACCTATTATTATCCTATCCCATTATCCTTTTATAGTTCATGTTCTTTGCACTAATGCACAGAAAGAGAAAACTGCCTTTTGTGATTGAATAAAAATGTTGGGGTGTAAAGGTATCTTGTGTAGGCTCTTAACCTCGATGATCTGCTGTCTTCTTCCTCTTCCTCCTCCTCTTCTTCCTATTCCTCTTCTCTTCCTCTTCTTCCTTCTTATCATTATTATTGTTGTTGTTACTATTATTAAATCATCAATGTAAGGCTGATGCCACTATTGTATGAGAAAGTCAAACAGACTGTCCCTGATCGATCTTTAGAAACTTCCGATCTAGAGCAAACAAAACAGACACAAGGGAGGACACAGAGAACTCGGCTACTCATATCACAGCAAGGGTCACGAAAATGAAGAAACGTATAAATGCCTACGATCCTGATGGCACCAGGTTAGTGTTTGTTTGTGGCCCTTACAATCAAAGGAGTACAAATGACCAAGTAAGCAAGAGGGGAGTAAAACCATCCCCTCTCTGGCCTTCAGTTCGGGACTATTTCCTGGAAGAAAGAGAGATTGGAGAGACATGATGCTAATTCAAGAAAAAGTAATGAACCTTTGCCTACCTTGCTCAATTTTGCCACAGTAGAGAACTGAGGTGGCGAGTCTTCACTAGCACAGAAATAAAGACAGTCACCAGCTTCCTGACTTCCCTTCCCTCAGGGGAAGAAAATTCTAATTCTACTTGAGCTGGTAAAGTAAGAAAGTTGTTTACTGGGTGTGGATGTGTTTTTTTTTCTCCTCCTTTCTTTCCCTTGGCACTTCCCTGTTCTTCATACATAGATGACTGTGGTGAGCGTTAACACTATGTTTTGTCCTTAGTTGGACAGTGTCTCTAGCATTGTCCTTAGTACTAATCATGGAGTTACAGAATTTAAAAGTTGTAAGAGACCACTGTATCTATAGAGATCAACCCATACATGAAATGAATCCCTAGTACAAAATCCCTGATGAGAAGTCGTGTGTCTAAGATTACAGAACTCCAAGGAAGGGGGACCCACAATCTTTTGAGGTAGCCCATTCCACTTTTGGACAGTTCTGATTATTAGAAAGAGCAGTTATGTGGCATAGTTGATAGAGCACGGGGTCTTGTGTCAGGAAGACCTGAGTTCAAATCTGATCTCTGACACTTATTACCTGTGTGACTCCAGAGAGTCATTTAATCCTGTTGGACTCAGTTCCTCATCTGTAAAATGAATTAGAGAAGGAAATGGCAAATCACTCCAGTATCTTTGCCAAGAAAAACCCTAATGGGGTCACAGAGAGTTGGCCATGACTGAACAACAATAATTATTAGAAGAGTATTTCCTGACACCAAGCCTAACTAGGTTTCTTTGAGACTTCCACCAACTGTTACTGGTTTTGCCCTCTGAAGTCAAAAAGAACAAGTCTAATCTTTTCTCTGTGTGATAAACCTTCAAGTACTTGAGCCCAAATCATGGAGTTTACAGAATGAGAGAACAGCATATACATAGATAGCAGTATTACATAAGGACAGAGAAGTACAGAACGGCACATAAAGTCAGAGAAGGGAAAGGCTGTTAGTGAATTTGAGAGGGCAAGTCAAGGGCGGCTTCCTGGAGGAAGGAGCACTTCAAAGAACAACAACTTTCCAAGCTTATTACATATTATTTCCCTTCACATACTCTATCATTCTAGCCAAACTCAGCTACTTATTATATTCCCCAGGAAGTTCATAGGTGGAGAGGGAAAGAACCTATTCTAAGCATATGGAACAACTCAAGAAAAGGAAAACAAACAGGAAAGCATAAGCCATACTCTGGGGACAGAATAGGCCATTTGGATGGAGCCCAGAATGCAGAGAAAGGAGTAATATGAGACAAGACTGGAAAAGTAGGTTAGATCCAGATAACTGAGAGCCTTGAAAACCTCAAAGATCACTGCTTTATTCAACAAGCAAGAGGGAACCTCTGAATATTTTTGAGGTAGGGAATGAAACAAACAGTTTTATGTACAAGAAAATTATTCTGACAATGATAATCAAGGAAGATTGAGTAGGTGAGAGAATGAAAGTGTATAGATCTGTTAGGAAGCTACTGCAATAGTCCAAATGGGGCCCAGACTAGAGGGAGAGCAATGAAATATAAAAGGGAAGGATTCAAGACAGATATTCTCGGGGCAGAATTAGCAAGATTTGGTAAGATGTGAGAGGTGAAGGAGATAGATTGAAGAGCCAGAACTTACACCAATGTTCCAAACATGGGAGACAAAGAGAATGGCAGGGCCACAGAGAATTCAAAAGGAGAAGCAATTTGAGGGGGAAAGAAAAAGGATGATCTTGATTCTAGATATGCTAAATGAGGAAGAGAAGGGGAAAAGGAAATAGGCACCTATTACCGACCAGGTGCTGTTCTGAGTGCTTTACAAATACTATCTCATTCCATCATCACAACAACCTGGGGGAGGTAGGTGATATTATCCCTACTTCACAGATGAGGAAACGGAGACAAACAGAGGTTAAAGCAACTTCCCTAGGGTCACACAGCTAAGTAAGTGTCGGAGGCTGGAACTCAATTGTCCTGACTCCAGCCCCAGTGCTCTATCTACTGCACTACCAGGTGCTTCTCAGGATACAAGCAGCGGTTCTCAACCTGTGTGTTATGCTCAATTTAAATACATCCTGCATATCAGACATTTACATTATGATTCATAACAGTAGCAAAATTACATTTAAGAAGCAGCAACAAAAATAATTTTATGGTTGGGGGTCACCACAACATGAGGAACCGTATTAAAGGGTCGCGGCAATAGGAAGGTTGAGAACCACTGCAATAGGGCATCCAGATGGAGATTGCCTATAATATAGGCAGTTAGAGTTACAGGTTTGGAACTCATGAGTAAGATTAGGGCTCGGGATAAAGATTTGGGAGTTGGCTGCACAGAGGTCATAGTTGAAACTGTGGAGGTGATTGACATCACCAAGGGAAAATGTGTTCTCTAATGATACTTTTTAATCAGAGATCTGTGAAAGACATAGATAGATAGATAGATAGATAGATAGATAGATAGACAGACAGACAGAAAGATGGAAAGATAGATACATACATACATATATATATATGTATATATATATACATTTAGATAACTATTTCTACATATTACCAGCTTCAGAAATCAAAGAATCTTCCTCGATTTAAGAACAGGGCATTTCAGATGGGCTTTAAAAGCTGGGTAGGCTATTTTCTGACAAAAGATGATGGATTCAGGATGCAGAATGATGCATATGTTTTGGGGCATGGCCGATGTGGCTAAGCAAATTGCTTTGCTTGATTCTCCATATTTGTTACAAGGATTTTGTTTTTCTTTGTCTTTTAAATTGGGACAGGAATGGGAAAGAGAAAAATGAATGCTTGTTAATTTAAAATAATATAAAATTAAAGATTAAAAAAAGATAAGAATTTAACAGGCCAAGGTGAAGGAAACCATTCCAAATATCATGAGAACTTCTCATATTTAAGATAATGTGCTCCAACTTTTAAGTGTGAGAATATTTTTTGATGTCAAAAAATCTCATGGCCATCCTCATATGATCGAATTTGTATTACTGTACTACCATATGTCAATCAGGAAAATGTACGGCAAAACACTACTTTAGTAACATTTTAAAATGAATTTGTATTTGATTAGTCAGAACATCTACATACATTGAAAAACACATCAGGTGTAGGAGTGTTCAGGGAGGACTAGAGCTTACCGAGGGGGGAGGGCTTATCGAGCCATTTTCCAGGCTGCTCATCCACCACCTCTCACTCAACTCTCACCTGTGGCTCCAAGAACCTATGGCAGGCACAGTGGCCACACCCCAAGCCCCTATCTCAGCAGATGGGCTAAACCAGGTTGAGAGTAACCAGCAGGCTTCAAATCCATCAGTGAGTTAGGGGGGTGTCTACCCCAAACTTGTGACGGCTTTCTCCCATGGAATGAGCAGATGAGAACAATTTATTCCAACACCCATGAAGGCAGCCGAAGCAGGTGCCATCGAGCACTTAGGGCTTGGTCGGACATCAAAGAAGCCGAGGTCATCTGCTGGATCTCAGGCCATCACCAGTCATCCTGACTTTTGTCTTGCCACTGGACTTCAGTGACTAAGGAAGACAGAGTGAAGCTGACGACTGTGTGTAACTCCGCCTCCCTTAAATCCAAGTCAAGACATCGCCCTGTGACATCACCGGTCCCCTTTGAAAACAAAGGACAAATGACAAACAGTAACACATATATGTGTACAATATTTCTGCAATCTACAGAAAGTATATTTGATGGTTTATTAAATTGCATATGATCCTTGGCGTTGTCAAACCTCTGCTGCTCCCCCCAAGGCATCTAAGGTTCGTCGGCTGGGATCCGGAGCTTTACAGTTTACAAAGGTCCTTCTTCAAAGTGACTCTGTGAGGTAGGCGGTATGAGCATTAATGCCTCACTTTATAGCTGAAGACCTGATGCTAAGAGAGGTTAAGTCATTTGCCTAGAAGTCACTGGAGGAAGCTAGGTGGCTCAGTGGATAGAGTGCAGGGCTTGGAGTCAAGAAGACCTGAGTTCAAATCCAGCCTCAGACACTTCCTAGACCCCGGACAAGTCACTTATTCCTGTTTGCTCATCTGTAAAATGAGTTAGAGAAGGAAACGGCAGGACACTCCAGCATCTCTGCCAAGAAAACCCCACGGACAGTACAGTCCAGGAGGTCGTGAAGACTGCACAACCACCAGAAAGCAGCAGAAACAGGTCCAGGAATCCCGGGAGGCTCAGGGCGGATTGAGGGAGGCAGGGGGCTCATGAGCAGATGCAGGAAATCGTGCAGATTACAAACTGGCCGGCAGGTAGGAATACAGTGAAGGAAGTCATCTGAGAAGACTAGGAAGGCAGAGCAGCTACAGAAACCAATAGCTGACTTACCGCAGCCCTTTCAGGTATGCAGAGCAGTTTACAAATACTGTCTCTTTGTATCCTCATGACAATCCTGAGAGACAGGTACTATTATTATCCCCATTTTATAGGTAAGGAAACTCAGACAGAGGTTAAGTGATTTTCCCACTTTTTAAGAAGTGCCTGAAGCTAGATTTGAACCCAGGCCTTCCTGGCTCCACGTCCAGCACTCCACCCATCATGTCATCAAGCTCTCTTGAATTGGGAGGTTCTGCAATGCTAAGCAAAAGAGAATGATTTGGGGTGGCTGGGTGGCGCAGTGAATAGAGCACCTCCCTGGAGTCAGGAAGACCTGAGTCCAAATGCAGCCTCAGACACTTAACACTTACTAGCTATGTGACCTTGGCAAGTCACTTAACCCCAATTGCCCTGCCCTCCCCCCTGCAAAGAGAGAGAGAGAGAGAGAGAGAGAGAGAGAGAGAGAGAGAGAGAGAGAGAGAGAGAGAGAGAGGAGGGAAGAAGAAAGGGGAAAGACAAAGACAGAGAGACAGAGACAAAGAAGAAAGAGAGACAGAAAGAGACAGAGAGAGAGAGAGAGAAAGAGAGAGAGAGAGAGAGAGAGAGAGAGAGAGAGAATGATTTTTACCATGTAGGCAATACAGAGCATTGAAAGGTATGTTAATGGGACACCTACCAGCTCTTAGTACAGTGCTTAGAACACAGTAGGTATTTAATAAATGCTTATTGACTTGACATACAAATAAACATTCATGACCAAGAGCGAGTTTTGAGACTAATTGCTGGTTGCCATGCCAATACATGTATTACCCTACTACCTTCTTTACCAGTGACAGATTTGAGTAAGAGTGGAGATAGATGAGGTACACTTAAAATGCTATTTTTAAAAAGTTACAAGTATTACTGCCATAGGTCTATATTTTCTGAAGTGCATGCTGTAAGCCACATGAGATTAAGCAATGGACCAGATCCAGCCAACTGGCTGTAGGTTTCCCTTCTTGGCTTCCAACAAAGCATCACATAACTTGTGAAGATGATTTTTGGAATCCAAGTGGAAGACTTCCTATTTATTCCTATCCAGTTTCAAATTATTAATTTAGCCCAATGCTTTAGTCTCAAAATCTTTTGAGATCCTGCCTCTTTCATTTAATGTGCTAGCTATCTCTTTCAGCTTTGTGCCATCTTCAGATCTGGTGAGCATGCCATATATCGCCTTCTCCAAGTCACTGATAAAATTGGATCAATGCTTGGCACAGTGCCAAGTCCAAGTACATTGGCATACAGTACACTGGAGATTTCCTGTTGAGTTAACATTGAACCATGATTAAAGAAGCAATATAAAGTCCAGATTCAATGGTTCATATGTGTTCTGCTACATGTATGGAAATGCTCATGTGTATATATGTGTGTATGTGCTCAGATTAAATTGTAAAAAATTAACCGTTATTTATGACTCTGAGTCCAGACATCTAGTAGGTTCAAATACATCTAACTGTACTATTATCTAGTTCACATCTCTTCCACAAGAACAGTATGAGATACTTTATCGAATGCTTTGCTAAAATCTGTGTGAGCCTTATCTACAGCAGTAGTCTCAGCTAGTTTTATAGTCGACCGACTGGTATTTATTAAGGGCCTACTATGGACCAGACTGACTCTAACAGCTTATGTTTCTGTGATTCTGTTTTTAGGGTCCTTCTCTGCTCTTCCCTTTTCCCCACCCCTCCCCCCTCTTACATAGACCGCTAAAACAAAATCTGACTGTACCTCACCATAGCACAAACCACAAACTGTCACTTGCTCAGCCTAGTGGCAAAGCATAACCTCCCTCTAGACTCAAGAGATAAGGACAAACTGATTCTGAAAGTAAACAACATGGCCCATCCAAGGTCAAAGCTTTGGGGCCCAGTCCTCAGCAAACAGGGGCAACCAAACTTCTGAGCATGTACCACCCAAAGACATTCAGCTGATGTGGCTTTGAGGGTCGTGGGACGAGGCATGTATGCGAAAACACTTTTGTACTCATCTACATAGCTGAGCAATGTGTGCTGTTGTGTTAGAGGGGTAGACGTCGGATGTGTTTAATCAATTCTCTTCTGATGCCTCTTCAAGGTGCGGCTATGGCCTTGGGTTATCAAAAGCTGTGCCAAGAGAGCACAAGCTCCAGCAGGCCCTACCAAGCTGGGGAGGCTACAAGCATAGGCCTAGGTCTTCTGCAGGAGGCCAGTCTAGCTCAATACAGAGGCTCATTGTATCACAGGTGGTTGGCAGCCCAGGCATGGCCACCATATCTCATGCAAACAGCAGCTAACACGGAGAGGGGCTGTCCTCTGCATCAGAAGAAAATATGTACATATCAAGGAAGATATGAATCCTTAAAATGAGTTGATGTCGTAAAATCAATATTACTGTTTCACAAAACAATTTTTTGGCTATTATAATTCTTAGCCCACACCTTTCTGACTGGATCAGAGTGGGCAAATAGTTCTCTTAAATATAACAGTTTATATCTTTACAGCTCATTGACAAAGTCCTCTTTTCACAATGACCCTGAGAGGCAGGTTGTACAGATACTAATATTCTAGCTTTCCAGGTGGTAGAATGGAGTCTTAAGAGAGTTGGCTACTAAATATTAAGGCTGGGATTTGGCCCTAGGTCCATTGGTTCCTGGTCCTCTATACTGGGCTGCCTGTGTCCATCAGCCCAACCTAAAGCTTGATAACAGTGGGCCCTGATCCCTGCACCTCTCTAGCTGGGGCATCACTACTGCCCATCTCCAGACAGTGGTGGGGCTTACTTTGGCAAGGACTCTGTACCCCTAGAGTCTAGCACAGTATCCTGTACATAGAAGGCTCTCAACAAACACTTGTTAAAATGAATAGTCCCAGATCCTAGATTTAATGATATCTCTAGTCATGGAAACTAGACTCAGATCCATAGTTCAAGGGTTTGGCAACAAGTCTTCTTGCTAATCTTGTCTGACCTTATGCCCTGGTTGTAGTAACTCTGTTCTCACATTGTCCATTATAACTACATTCCCCACCCTGTATCACAGGAACCTGAGCCCTGTTTTGTCCTTCCCTTCCCCTACGTAGATGTCTTAGCACTCTCTGTTACCCATTTTTCCTGCCCATCAACCCAATAGCTAGTTCCTTGCTGCTCATCTGCTGCCAACCTGAACCTCTTGCTCCTGCCCTTCTGTTAGTACCCTTGTCTGCTCGCACTATTGGCCCTCCTTGCCATAAACCAGCAACCTGCCTAGGCCTGCTGATACCCTCCTCTGACCTTCCACCCACCCATCCATCCCATCTCTCTCCCGCTGGTCTGTTAGGACATCCCTGGAATGTCTGCCCTAGCAGGTCTTTCTAGTTTCCAACTACTTTTCCTAGTCTGGCCCATCCCACCAACCGCCCACTACGCCCTGGACTTGTAAGCATTCTCGGACCATCCAGCTAACATAGTGAGCTCTTCCTCTTCTGCACTCTGAAAATACTTTGGGAACTCATCCTACTGTCTTGGCCTAATGCTTATCTTTTTCATACACATTTCCCTCATTTCAACTATAAATTTCCTTAAGAAACTATATCTTTTCCCCTCTTCAGCAAGGGAAACTGTAGCAAGTACTCAACAATAGTGTATGGTTTGTGGTCAAGGCCCAAGTCCTAGAAATACTACAGTATGGGATAGAGTGATGATAATTTTAGCCAACATTTCTATCATGCCTAGCGCCATGCTAAGTTCACAAATTTTTACAAATATCTCACTTGATCCTTACGACAGCCCTTTGAGGTAGGTCTATTGTTACTCTCTTTTTTACAGATGAGGAAACTGAGGCAAACAGGTTAAGTGACTTGCCTACACTCACAGTCAGTAAGTGCCTGAGGCTATATTTGAACTCAAATCTTGTTGACTCCAGGCATAGCACCCTGTGCATTGCACCACCTAGCTGCCCCTATGGTACCAAGACAGGGACTTAAGTGGGAGGGTCAGGAACAGAGATGGGGTACCAGGGAAATAAGATGAGGTCTGGTACAGGGCATTGGATTCAAATCCCTTATCTGGTGATGTATATTATCTGGATAAACTTTAGCAATAAACTAGATCTCAAGTTCCTCATCTGAGAAATAAAGGGATTGGGATTAGGTGAGCTGAAAGGTCTAAGATCTTATATATAATTGCACCAATACTAGGATACAGGGGACCTGGATGCAGACAAGACTTCCAGTGCTAGAACCAGGCCACGAGATCAGGGTTAATTCAGCCAGGCCACAAGGTCAGGGTTAAGTTAGAAACTTGGATCCACAAATCCTCTGGTCCTCTTTGCCTAGGATTGTGTCTGTTCCCCATAAAACCTACTTGTATATAGTGTCAGAAGTCTAAAGACTTGAGTCCCAGCTGACACACACTGGTTATGTGAGCATGGAAAAAGTCACTTTGAGAAACATTCATCCAAAAAAAGGAAATAATCCAATTTAACAAATTTATTAAATGCAAAACACTACATCTAAAATACAGGGCTGGGCACTAGAGTTTCAAAAACAGGATTGACAAAGTGTCAACCCTCAAAAAGCTTACATTCCAACAGGGGATATAATAAGTACAGATAGTGGTGGAGTAAGTTTGAGCAATTGGGGGGCAGCCAGCTGAGGCTTCATATACATAGATGACTGCTAAGCAGAGCACCGAAAAAAGTTAAGAATTCTAATTGAGGCAGCAAGGTGGCACAGTGGAGAGATTGCCGAGGTGGAAGTCTAAATCTTCCTGAGTTCAAATCCAGCTTCAGACACTATGTGACCCTGAACAAGTCACTTAACCCTGTTTGCTTCAGTTTCCTCATCTGTAAAATGAGTTGGAGAAGGAAATGGCAAATTTGCCAACAAAACCCCAAATGGGTTCACAAAGAGTCAGACACAACTGAAACCAATGAACAAAAAAAGAATTCTAATTGCCAAAGGTGAAGAAGGAGTGCATTCCAGAGATGAGGGACCTTCTATGCAAAGGCATCATGACTGAAGATGGAATGTTAAGTTAGTGGGGAACAATTTCCACGTTGGATGGGTAGGGGTCATAGGGTGTATGATGGCGAATAATATGAAATAAGTCTGGAAAGGTAGGTAAGGGGTCCATTGGGAAGGGCCACCCCACAGTGCTGTGTGGCCTAAGGTGCTGTATATAAAGGTGAGCCGTGGTTAGCAGGCATCTGATAAATGCTTCTTAATGCAAGAATCTCAGTCCCTTAGATTGTGGCTGGTAGCACTGGCTACAGCCCCCAAAGGTATATGTTATACAGCCTTTTGTTCAGAAGAAGATGTAATCAGATGACCAACCTTTGGGGAAGAAAACCAGAAATTTAAATAGCAGTCTTACATATAAGTGAGATTTATAAACTTAGTTTGCAATTTGAGTCTGACACCGCTAGGTTGATCGTTCAACGGAATAAACGAACATCCATACCTATAGACTGATAAATGTGTGAAAAGTATATTTAGATCCAGGAATTTCACAAAATAACACAAAAAATAGTTTGGCTAAAGTTGCTTTCTGGGTCTCTCTTTCCATTGTTCTCCTGAATAGCTATTCATCTTGCATCGCTGGTAGAAAAAAATTTTAAATTTGCAACCAAAGCATCTGAATTCAAATTATGACTTCTACTTACTATTTATATGACCTTGGGTCTCAGTTTTTCATCTGAATAAAAATGAGGTTAGACTAGATGGTCCCTCTGAAATGCCTTCCACCCTTTAGGTCTCGGGTCTATACATCTAGAGGTGATGCCTCCCCTGGAATACGATGCGTTTACAGAACCCTAAGAAATCAAACTTCAAAGATATGTTGAATTTCCATGAGTTTCTGGTTCCCCTCCTTTTCCACGAATCTGTCTGTCTTTGTCTCTAACTCTGTCTCTCTAACTGTCCCTCTATCTGTCTCTATATCTCTCTGACTCCTGTCTTTGTCTTTCTCTCTCTCTTTTTCCTTCTGACTTTTTTCTGTGTGTGTATCTCTCTGTCTCTGACTCTTATCTTTGTATCTCTCTCTCTCTGTCTCTTAGTCTCTGTCCTTGGCTCCATTTGTCTCTCTTTGTCTCTGTTTGTTTCTCTATTTCTGTCTGTCATTTTCCCTCATCCTCTCCTGAACCACATGGGAGGCTAGCAGAGTGGGTGGGAAGGGGAGGGGAGCTTGCTTTGGGGTACACTTGTGCAGTGCTACGGTCACAGAGCCCCAGCTCTAGCAGTCCCCACAACCAGCAGGCCAGTGGAATGGCAACTGAACCTGGAAAAACAAAGGCGACCAGCACGGATGTGCCCTGGAATCTAGAAACTTCTTGGGCTCAGCCTTCCTTGGTACTCTCCTGCCCATCTCCACTCCTTGATTTGGATAAATAGGTCTTTTTGCCATTTGCTATGTGTGTTCAGTATGGAACTGATATTAGATGGGAAAGGGTCAAGCCTTGGATATAGAGTTTTGGGTCCCCTCCTTTCTCCCAAAATGACAATGCATTCAGAAGCTAGATGGAACCCTATCACAGCCCCTAGACCAGAGGTTCTCAACCTGTGCATTATGTTCAATTTGTAACAATGAAAATACATCCTGCATATCAGATATTTACATTACGATTCATAACAGTAGCAAAATTACAGTTATGAAGTAGCAACGAAAATAATTTTATGGTTGGGGGTCACCACAACATGAGGAACTGTATTAAAGGGTCACGGCATTAGAAAGGTTGAGAACCACTGCCCTAGACTGATAATATTTAAGGGTGCAGATAGCATTCTAATCAGATAACCCCTCTCTGTCTCATTATGCCATATTCCTCACAACCAGAAACCACTGAGTAGCCAATTCCTGTTGCTTCTAGCATTGTAATGTCTCTCATCTATGCCCCCCTGCCGCCATTCTGGTGTGGGTCCCCTCATCACCTCACCCCTAAACTACAGCAATAACCTCCTGGTTGGTCTTTTGCCTCAAGTCTCTCCCTGTTCTGGTCTGTGCTCCACTCAGCTGTCAAAATCACCTTAAAACACAGCTCGGACCATGTCACTCCCCCCCACCCCCAGTCAAGAAACTCCAATGGCTCCCTATTACCTCCAGGATCAAATATAAAACCCTGTTTGGTTTTTAAAGTCCTTTATAACCTTGCCACCTCCTACCTTTCCAGCCTTTGCACAGCTCATTCAGTAACACCAGCTTCCTTGCACAAGACCTCTCCATGATGGGGCATTTTTCACCGGCTGTCCACCATGCTGGGAGCCCTCTCCCTCGTTACCTCCCCCTCTAAGCTCCCAGGGTTTCTCAAGTCTCAGCTAGAGTCCCACCTTCTTCAAAAACCCCTTCCCAGTTTTCCTTCATCTTAGTGGAGATGGGAATAAACCTTAAGTTCTTTACACTATATTGTAATATAACAAAAATGTTAGCACTATATATTAAAATATGTCCAAACACAAAATGATATTATCTCATCTGATACTCACAACAGCCCTCAAAGGTAGGTCCTTTTATTTTCTCCATTTTACAGCTGAGAAAACTAAGGCAAAAAATAAGACTTGCCCAGGGTCACAGTTAGTAAGACATACAAGGCTGGATTTAGACTCAGGTCTTTTGGACTCTGGGCCTGCATTCTATCCACTGCATCTAGATGTCACTGTTAGTGGTGTCTTTGTCTTGATTATCTCCAATTTTATCTGTATATATTGTTTCCTATGTCATTGTTTGCATATTGTCTCCCCCATTAAATTGTGAGCTCCCTAATGATTTTTGCATTTCTTTGCGTCCCCAAGGCTGAGCTCAGTGCTTGGCACACAGCAGGTGCTTAATAAATGTTTGCTGACTTTACTACTACCACCATTCCCAGGACTTTTCCTATAGTAAGTGCTCAATGGTTAATCAGTTGAAGCTGCTTGTCCCAACTTAACTCACTTTCTCTGGGGTAAAACATCCCTTAGGATCTTGGCTTTAGAGCCACAAGAGATCTAGTCCCACTCTCATTTTACAGATGAAGAGTTGAGGCCAAGGAAGGTAAAGTGACTTCTTAGGCTCCCTACCTGCCAGCCTGAATAATGGGGATAGAAAGGGGCGGTGGCAATCTGCCTTTTTTAGCAATGGGCATTTCTAGACAATTTCAAAGACCAGATCTACCAGACTTCAGGAGAAGGCAGGTGGTTGTAGGAGGGGCTGAATGTGGCATGCCCCAGAGGGCTTTGAATGACTGAGGTGGAAGGCCTTATTCCCATGAAGCAGCAGTTCAGTACAAGGTTCTGACTTTTGATGGAGATGACAGACTGAAACTGGTCCCTGGCTGGAACCACCTTGAACCTCCTCTTCCTTCACTTCTTCCAACCTGGTAACACACATTCACATTTTAAAAGGCCTACTAGGATGGGAAGATACTGTTCATTCCCTCACAAGGTAATGACTTCAGCCTGAAATGTTAAGCTAGCATGTCTTGGATAGCGCCAGGGATCACAGAGAACAAGAAATAGAATCTAATTACTTGGCACGACATGCTGAGATGAGAGCCAGGATCTGGCTGGTGACCAGCTCAAATCCATCTCAGAGAACTGAAAATCATCATAGACTTTTCTTGTCCAATCCAGCTGTCTTTCCACTACTGACAAGCTCTTTGGGGCCTTCTCTTTTTTGGACAGTGGGGGGGAAAAAAAAAGACTCACCTTGTCCCGCCTCTCCTTCGGTGGTTTGTGGAGGACACTGGTTCTTAAATAGGAACTGTTGAAAGCTTTAGCCTCATTGGAACAGGTTCCTTGACTCTTCTTTTAATTGTTGTTCATCCTTTGTTTTTGAAGGGCCAATGACATCATGGGTGATGTCTTGACTTGTACATGAATTGGATTTAAGTGAGGCAGAGTCAGCCTCACTCTCTGTTCCAGAGTCCAGGGGCAGGAAGCAAGTCAAGAAGCCATGGTCATCCCCTGCATCCTGGGCCATCTCCAGTCGTCTTGACTTTGTCCTTGAAACTTAGAGTTGGATGGAAGGAACCTCATAGGTCCTCTCTCTCACTCCAGAGTAGAAATTCTTTCTACAGGCTCTGACCAGTGACCATTGAGTCTCTGCTTGAATACCGCCAACAACAATGGATCTTGCTGCTTCAAGGTGGCTCATTCCCTCAGAAGGAAGAAGAGTCTCAGAGCAGAAAAGGGGTAAAATGATCTTCCAAGACTCAGTGGGGAGGAGAAAAAAAAAAGGGAAGTCCAAACAATCACTCACTCTACTTTCCTGACTCTCAAAAAGTCACATCACAGGCTTGATCTCTTACTTAGCTTTTTGTGCTCACCAAGGGGCAGAGCCCTCTGTTCTGCCTTTTCTGCAGCCTAAATAGCTAGAACTAGAAAATTAAAAAAGTATGTGAGGGCCTATCACCTATCAGGAGCTGTTAGGCCTACAAGAAAAACGTAAGGCTTTGTTCCTTCCTTCAAGGAGCTTATAATTTATACAATGAAATAAATACATGAAATAATTAGAGAACAGAACAAGACTGAGAATTTATTTACATAGTATTTTATGGGTACAAAGTACTCACTTACATTATCTTACCTCAGCCTCACAATTCTGGTGAGGTAGGTAGTACAACTAGTTATATACATTTTACAGGAAACTGTAAACTGGCAGACTGGTAGAGACAGGCTTTGCCTCAAGGTTAGGGCTAGAAGGGCTCCTCAGCAGGTTTGGTGCTTCCCAAAGTAATCTGGGCACAGAATACTTTTGGGCTTGGCATATAAATGATATAATTGAGGGGATACAGAAGAACCCTTGCACAAAAAGTAGGGTCTGAAAAATTTTGCAGAAAAATTAAATCTATTTTAATCTATTATTAAATTTATTTTACATTAAATCTATATTATTTTGGTTGTGGTTTATCCTTTGTTCTCGAAGAGGACTACGACATCAGGAAGATGATAACATGACTTGCAACTGACTTTGATTTGAGTGAGAGGGCTGGGCAAAGTCACCAGCCTCACTTTCTCCTCCAAAGCCATCTGGGTCCAGTGGCCAGATAGCAATCAGGATGACTGGAGATGGCCCAAGATGCAATGGGAGATTCTGGCCCTCGTAATCTAAGGTCTTTTCAAGTTCTCACTTTGAGTGAGGCAACACCCATTCATTGAATAGGTCTCTTGAAGAAATGAACCAAAGGACAGCCTCTTTAATAAAAAATAAAAATAAAAAAAAATCAAACTGGGAGGGGAAGACCTTATTAACAGGTATTAGATATCGATTAAAATTAAATCTATTTTTATGCTGAAAAAAATCACTATAAGTAGTTGCTATATGCCTCACATTTAAAACTTTAGAGGAAAAAAAATATTAATATTAAGCTTCCCCCCATTTCCCCCACCTCAAATTTATCCTGCCCAGAACAGGCTTTTGCAAAGCAGTTTTTAAAATGCTGATCTAATTGAAGTCACTCATGTTACAGGAAATTTGGGTTCAGAGTTGGGTAGCTGTTTGGACAAAGGTCACATAGTCCCCTCATTGGCCAAGACAGGACTAGGACCTAGCTCTCTTGACTCCTTCATATGATATTGTCTCCTCTATCAATAGCACTATTGGCTACAGAGGTGTAAAAGGGGTCAGAGTAGACCAATGATGGCTGGAGAGGTCAGGGAAGACTTTGTGAAAAAGTCTGGGACTTAAGCAGGAGGAACAGTTCTGAACAGAGTGGGGAGGGGGAGAGAGTAAGCCCAAAGAGCACGGCAAAGGGGGAATTAAATCTTGGCCCACCTCATCCAGCTCTGTCCTTGCTCTTTTTGAATGTGCTTTTAAATGCCCTTAAGGAGTTTCCAGGTGGGTATTCTGTCTCCACAACTCCCCTGTGAACTCCCATCTGGAGCCCAATCTTTGTGTTCATCCAGAGTAGGGCTCCCTGTGGATGGACAATAGAAGGGAAGGGGTGGTGGTGTGTGGCACCATCTACTGGGAGGACCTGCAAACTGCAGGCAATAAAAGTGCAAATAAAAAATTCAGTGGTGAATTCTGTTCTCAGTGTCTGTCTCCAAGGTAAAAAATGGGCACTTCCTCCCACACACAACACAAACATCCTTACTTGTTAAATATATATGAAGCTTCTTTATTTCACCTTAATAAACTTTATACTCTGATTGCTTGCACACTGTACAAAATATCCACTTAGCTAAATAAATAAGACATAAAACATTATTGCAAACAGCATTTACACCCCCGAGGTAAGACCTCCTGGCCCAGGCAGGGGTGGCTCCTGAGATCCTGTGTTCCCCATAGCACAGTACATGCCTTTTGGGGCTGAGATAGGCAAGAGGCCTAGGGACAACACAATGAGGGGTGGGAGGAGAGAGGGTCCCAGTAGTAAGGGAAACAGACATCAAGCTCATGGGTTAGAGATGAAAGTGGAGGCAGTAGAGCTGGTGAGAAAGGACGTAGGGGGCTGCATCTCGCCAAAGCTAGGGAGAGGGGCTGAGGTGGATACTGAAGTGAGGAAGGCTGAAAGGGACTTACAGTAAGCAAAGGCACAGTGGGAAGTGTTTTATGAGACAAGAGCCTCTAGAGGCAACCAGCTAAGTAATGGACATCCTTATTATTTAGTTTCTAGAACCTGGCAATGATAGGCTTGGCTCAACCAACAGGAGCCCAGGCTCTGAAAGATCTCATACACTAAGCCCATTGGGTAGTGAGTTAGCCACGGCCTCCTACTCCCGTAAATAAATAAGTTAAATGTTTAAAGACCTGTGGACAGTACTGGTGTTAAATACAGAAACCCAAGACCTGCCCAGTGGAATGGAGAAGAGTTTCCAGGTATTGATCAAATGCAAGGTGTGAGGGGATGGTGGAAAAAGCAGCAGAAAGGACAGAAGTAGGATCTGGGCAAAAGTCTTATAAAAAAGGATTTTGTTTCACATTTGCCAATCCTGGGGTTGGGGGCAGGAGGGAGTTTCAGGTTAAAACTTCCTGAGTAGTAGCAGCCTCAGCAAGAGAACCCCCAAGTGCAGAGAAGAGGAGTATTAGACAGCTTTGTGGGGAAGGGTTGAGGTGGGATGGGAAGAGGAGAGGTTGGCCTCTTTGGTCTGATCACCCTGCAAATAATTCCTTTTTCTCATTCGTCCTGCCTCTGGACTCTTAACCCCAAGGTCCTGTAGAAGCATATGTTTCCCAGAGAGTTAACACGAAGTCCCTCAGTAAGTACCTTCTCCTACCGAGTACCCCAAGCCTCCCCAACTAGAACCCAGAATTTAAGGCTTATTAGGTCAGCCAGGAAACCAGCCACAGCTACCTCAGAGGCTCCCCAGCTTCAAGAGAGTGTGAGTGCCAGAGGCACCAGGCCCCTGCTCATCAATCATCTCTTCAGCTAAGTGCTTCACAACCACTGAGGGACAGCATACAGCTGCCCCACCCCACTTTGGCAGTGACAGGAACAGGATTTTGAGACCCACAGACTCCAAATGGGGAAGGGAGGATGAAATCCTAGGTGGGCTGAACTGTGATTCTCAGCAGTTCCCAACCCAAGTCTTGGACCAGGTGGGAGGGGGGAGGACAGATGCAGAAACGGAGGGAGGAAGAAAGATGTCAAAGAAGGGGAGAAGGGGAGAAGGGGCAGGCTCTTGTTCTGCCCCTTCTTCCAGGGGTCAGGAGGCACCTAGACGGAACACTTAGCCAAGTCACTTTTGTCAAATACTACCCGAGTAGCAAAATAAATGGCTATCACCCCAAGGCCTGCTGCCGACACCATGTAGGCTGTGACCGACTGGCTCAGCTGGACGATGGAGCCCATGAACAAAGATGGTGCCACCTGGGACAGGAGGAAGGCACTATCCAGGATGGCTAAGTCCAGGCAGATGCCCCAGCCTGGGCCCCCAGGCTCAGCTGCCTCCCCAACGACCATCCTCACCGACACATCACAAGGGGAGGCCCCACATAGTGGGGGTGAAGACGGAAAGAGGCTGGTACCGGAAGCCCCCGAATGTCCATTAGTAAAGGGTCCCCCAGCTTTGGGGCCTGCCAAGAAGCTGGTGGTCAGGCTGTCACCAGTGTTATTGCTGCCAGGGTCTCCTCTGTATTTGGGCAGGAATACCTGGGAAAAGGGAAGGAGGAAAAAGAAAGATAATTAGCATAAACCTAACCAGATAGCCCCAGAGACACCCCCCCCCCAATACGCACACTCAAAAAAGGATCAGCCTAGCATGAGAAGATAGAAATCAGCTTAACAGAAATCAGACAGCAGGGCCCCAAAATACAACAAACAGAACTCGAAAGAATTTATAGTTTGATTTTCAAAACAGGGAGGGGTTCCAGGGTGGCCAGAATCTTTTTATGAGTTCGAATGTTTTTGGGGGGGTGTGGAGAAATGAGAACTTCACAATGGGAATTTCTCCCTAAGGGGCTGGGGGTAGTAGCTGACTCTTCCTGTTAGGGAAGAACACTACACTCCCAGAACTCTCAACAGTGGCAAAGGAGAATCGAGACAGAAGGAAAACACACCTATTCTCATCCCAAGTTTGATTTGGCACAGCTTCATAATATCACCCATATGACAATGGAATAGTACCCTGAAGGAAAGGGGAAGCCTTGGGAGTTCATAGAACAGGCAAGAAAATTTAAAAGTAAGAGAAAAACGACAAGAGAGCAAGAAAACAAAACAATGAGGGGCTTAGGGGTCTCAGGCTCTGATAGCTAAGCCCAGAAGCTACCTTCTTCCCCATCCTACTGTAGCAGTAACACACTGGCATACCCAGGATGGCTGCTAGCACAGGCTCTTAGATCTGCTCTACTAGGGAAGATAGCTATTCAAGGGGTCAATAATCTTTTTAAAATTACATTCATTAGTTCAGGGGGAAAGTCAGCACCCTGAACTTCAGTGAAAATATAAAGAAAATAGAGAAAATACAAGTAGAGAAATAAAGACCAGGGGACAGGGCTTCTAACTATCTGAGAAATTAGCAGATCAAGAGACAGATCCAACTATCTGAACAAGGCAATATATACATAGTTACCAGAGAGAGAAGCACCAATATTGGGGGTGAAAAACCCTGGAGCTCCTTAAAGGTCTGAGCTCCTTAAAGGACCAGAGTCTGGTCAAATCACAAGAACACTGTCCAATGAGTGAGCGCCAACAAAATGCTAACCTCAGAGCATATATACCCTTCTTCAGGGTCAGAGGGCATCACAACCCTCTTGACTCAGTGCCTAATCAGAAATTAACAAAAGGTGTGAAAGCCTTCCCCTAAACAAGCTTCCTTTAATGGGCTCCACCTGAGGCCTATTAACGGGCAGGGAGGATCTCATATCTAATTAACATTACACCTGCCTCTTTACAAACCTTTCCTACCTAGTAAGCTAGTATCCCATCACCCTCCCCTTGCCCTCAAACTATTTATCAAGATACCAAGGAGTCCCCATTACCCCTCCCCCAGGGCTCATTTTTAGAATAAGGTCTGCTATGGATCCCCAAAGCCTAGGGATCACCTTGGGTACAGGCTGTTCTTAGTGAAGGAACTCCCCCCATCTTGGGCAACCTCGGTTGACACTAGCTAGCGATGGAGAACTGCCATCAAGGATCCAAAGAAAAGGGTTGGGGATATACTTCACAATGGGGCTTCCAACAGAGATGGGGAATATAGAGGAAGACATTTGATATCCTGGTTTTGCGGAGTCAGACCTTCTTCCCCTCTATGGAAGAGGGCAAGTCAAATAAGCAGCCAAACTCAAGGCCTCACCCCAGATCCTGGGGCTGAGAAAGCCCTTCAATCGGCTCAGGGATGGAGGAGATGTAAGGAAGTAGCCAGCTGTGGATGGAAGGCGCTCTTTCACCCAGAACATCCTAACACTTCCCACCCACATCCTCTTTTTCTTCTTTCCCTTGTTAGGGGAAGCTAGATGCTAGGAAAACAAGTTTCAGCTACAAGCCAAATGGGGCCAAAATGGTGACAGCAGTGACCATAAGTACATACGGTGATCAGTCCCTAGCTGGGCTTAGGATCTCTTCTATAGTATCAGCCAACCCCACCCCCATACTGCTGCAAAACCCACCTTAATATGCCCTTTCACCACTCCAGAGAAAGCCTAACATTTAGTAACAAAAGGCTGGGTGTCAAAAGAGGATTACAAGAGGTGGGAGGGACCTCAGAAATTTTATCAGGGATCCCTTCTGCAACTGGAGGCACGAGAGAGGCAGATGCAGCTCTCCCAAAGCCCCAAAGAACCTCCCTTCTCTCAACACAACCTCTCACCTCTCTACCACCAACCCCAATCCTCAAGGCCAGGCCATAATCTCAGACACCACAAGAGGGCAGCTTGCCTAGTCATTGAGGGGGGAAGGGGAGCTGCCCACCCACCCCTTTTCTACAAAGCAAATAGCTCACAGGTTGCCGGGCAGGAAGAGGCACACAGAAATCAAACCCAGATCATGGTTCTCATATTCCTTTTCTCTCCCTCCCCCATACCAAACTGGCATTTTTTTTTTGCAGGGTAGGGTAGGGGTGATGGAATGGGGGTAGGGGGGAATGTGGTGGTGGAAGAAGAGGCCAGTGGATGGCTAGCTAGATGACACTGGACCTGTGATTTCATCTTCACCCATGCATCTGATGTATAACTGACAGTCTTAGAAAGCTGCCTGGGACACCAAGAGACTAAGTGATTCTACTCGGGCGCACAGTAGGAGCTTTAAAAATGCTTGCTGACCAATTTCTGTATTAAACTACCAACTTCCGATTCTCCATGAAGACTCGGGTCAGGGAGGAGCAGTTTCAACTGGAGAACATCTCCACTGCAGACATTCTACAAGCAAATAGTTGGCCCACTAACTAGACTTAAATTGTCATTTGGTGACTAGAGTTCATTTTTTAGAGACAGGGACATGACAGAAGCTAGTTAGGGAGCAGAATTATGCTGTTCTAAGTCTTTTTTTTTTTGGAGGCAATCAGGGGCTAAGTGACTTGCCCAGGGTCACACAAGCCAGTGTCGGAGGCTGAATTTGAACTCAAGTCCTCCTGACTCCAAGGGCTAGTGCTTTATCCACTGTGCCACCTAGCTGCCCCCAATTCTATATATCTCAGACAGATTTGAAACTAAGCCTACATTCTCCTATCCTCTATACTCTCTCCTCTTTCTCCTAAGCAGTACAAGTCTGAGCATAGGGACTGCTCAGTGTAGGGATAGAGAAAAGGGGGGATGGATGGATGGATGGAGGGATGGATGGAAGGAGGGAAGGAGGGATGGAGGGATGGATGATAGACAGATAGATGTATAGATGATAGATATGGATAGATAGATAGATAGATAGACAGAGGAGCAATCTAAAGAGAAAGAAAGAAGGAAAGAGAAGAAAATGAGCATTTATTAAGTACCTACTGTGTGTGCTACGCACCATGTTAAGCATTTTACAAATATTTCCTCATTTTGTCCTCACACCAAGCCTGGGAGCTAGGTGCTATTATCACCCCTATTTTACTGTTGAGTAAACAGAAGCAAACAGAGAGTAATGACTTGCCAAAGGTCATACAGTTAGTAAGTACCTGAGGGTGGATTTGAACCCTGGTCTTTCTGACTCCAGGCCTAGTATGCACCACTTTGATGCCTCTAGCAATGGGGAAAAGGACTCCCAGATGAAGGGGTTAGTATGAGGAGGAGTGGGTGGGAGATGTCCCAACTTACAGCAGTGCCCAGACCATCGAAGGCATCAGATGGGTTAGTCTCCTGAGGGGGTGCTTGGGGAACTCTGCAAATGGGGGATGTCAAGGAGTGGGGGAGAAGAATAGAGGTGAGGAAGTAAGAGAGGGAAAGAAAAGAGAATTAAGGTAAAAAGAGGCAGAAAAACTAGGAAGAAAAGGTCAGAAATGCTCGGGATTTCCTCACCCCTCAGCGCTTAGCCTCAGGACTACAGAAGCTAGGCCATTAGCAGCTAAGGTATCCACTACTTTTTCCTCCCCATTAGATGATGAATCTACTCATCAAGACTGACACTCCCGTAACAGCTGAAGAAACAAGAGGCCCTTTCCTCTGCCTCCAAGCATGACTACTCCTCACCTGGTCCAGAGGTGTTCCTTGAGCATCTCCACTCCCCATTCCCTCACTGTGCCCATCCTTTACCCTACCCTACCCCCAGAGGAGGCAGGGTGCAGAAGGAGCCCAGCCCACACACAGCTGTCTGCCTACCCAATTCTGGAAGATCTCTAAGAAAGGGGATTCTCCCCTATCAACCAAGATGTATCTCTAAATCCAATGTAAATCTTTCTTGCTCCAATACAAATCTCTCTAGACCCTCAGGAGATTTTCCCTGGTAACTCTGGGTCAACTTCTCTTACTGAGCTCTGGGTCAGGGGTCCCCTCTCCTTTCCCTTCCCCTTCCTTCCCACCAGCCCAAGCCCAGGTACCTGCTTCTCACGGTGGTAGAGGGAGGCCAGGGTATAAGGCAGTATCTGCAGGGCAGAGAACGTGAAGCCTGTGAGGGCAGCTGAAGCAGTCACCACAGCCACGCTCTGCGACAGACATGTTACACCAGCAGCCACTGGGAAGGTGAACACACTGGTCAGGTACACTGCCCGAGTCCCAAAGCGATGCACAAGTCGGTCCATACCCAGCGAGAAGAGCAGGGAGATCACGCACTGCAGGAAGAGCCCCAGGCTCCCCATACGCACACCTTCCAGAAACAGGGTGGGGAGGAAGAAAAGCAAAGTCACAATGGAGACAAATTGGGGGGGCCCAGGATTCTCAGAATCCAGAAGTTATAATTACAGAACACGGCCTCACTGTCTCCCTGCCTCCACACCCAGGTTAATGTGTTCGAACCCTGTGGATTGAATTCTGCAATGTTGCCAAAGACCAGGAAAAATGGGATTTATTCTGAATCTTCAAATAAAAGGGCTCCTGACCTCTAGGGACAGGAGAATTGGGAGAACCAAGAAAACAATCCTGTTGTTGGCTTGAAGACATAGTGGGGGGGGGGGTAGTGTCTTAAGAGCTGGAAGCTAACTTCTAGGTAGAGTCAAATACACCCATTTTACAGGTGAGAAGACTTAGGGCCAGAGGAGGGAAGTGACATATGCAGGCCATCCCAGATGATAGAATTAAAGGCAATTAAAACAGAAGGTGGTTAACTGTGGGAACTGTGTTAACCACACTGACTCCATCTTGTGACTCAATTCTAGAGTTAGCTCAATTCCTTTTCCATTCAATCATGGGTCTAGCCCAGTTTATGTCTTGTGAGAAAACTGTATTCAATTGTGAGAATTGGGAGAAACCTTTATAGAATTATTTGCACCTAGCCCCGTGTGGCTGAGAAGCTGGACCACCTCTCCCTGCTCCTCAGAGACCCTTAACTGAGGACCTCAGTGATGCTGATCAGAAGCCCATCAGATTCAAACATCGATACAAGTTTTCTCACGACTGTATATCTCAACCAGACCGTATGTCTTATCTGAAACCTGGCCTGGTACTGGTCAATCAGTCATTGTTTCCATGTTCCTTTGAATAGATACTTTGGGGAGGGGGACGCCCCCTTTTCTGACTTCAGGGAATTGCACCCGTTTACTCTCCCCTCCCAACTTGGAAAGCTTGGAAAGCCCCTTATCTTTTCCCCAATTAGAAATTAGATTACCTAATTTTGTATCCTGGGTAATTGTTTCCTTTTAATTAATTAATTAGTCTTATTTGACCAACTGCTTTTAAAGATAAAAGTCTGTCTCCCCTTGTATTTGATGTCCAGCCCTAAGCTGAGGAGGTCTGTCCCAATTTGTTATGCAATTGGCATGGGTTTTAATAAATCGATATGCTCAGAAGCTTGAACCTTTGCCTCCTCGGTCATTTCATCTTCTACCCGCCACAGAGAGATAGGGTCAAGAACTTCTACCAACCTCAGAAAGCAACAGGCCTCCTCACCTTCATCGTAGTGTCGCCGGGCATCGGTGCCAGGCTCAGCCCTAGGCACCCCCTGGTACAGTCCTTCACCTACAAAGTCAGTGTAGAAGAGAGTGAAAGTCATGAGCGCCATCCAGCTGCACAGCTCAGCCACAAAGAGCCGACGTAGAGCTCTGGGCACTCGGCAGCAAAGCCTGTGCAGGTGGGGCAGCAGGGCGGCCAGGTTTCGGAATGCAAGGCGGGCCCGGCATGGGCAGCAACGAGAAGGTGCAGTCAGTACCGGCAGCCCCTCAGGGGGGTCCGATGAGCCCAGCGCTGCCTCCTCAGCCACCAGCAGCGTGGCTGCCATGCAGGTGAGGAAGATGAGGGTAAGCAGGCCAAAGAGACACTCCTCCTGGGTGCCCAGGTAAGGGGCCAGGGCACTGGCATCCCAGTCAATAGCTGGCAAGAGATATCCCAGGCAGCCCCCCAGGCTGATCATGAAGGCATACACGGAGAAGGCCTGGCGGCAATGGTCTGGGTCCCGAAAAAGGTCAGAGAGCAGAGCCTCCAGCGGGGTGAAGCACACCTGACCACAGAAGTCCAGCAGCCCCACACCCAGAATCAGCAGTGCCAGCTCCAGGGGCCGAGCGTCTGGGTAGACCAGCCCAGCCAGGCGACTTGCTCGAGGAATGAGAAAGAGACTCAACAGCACACCCAGGGACAGAGCCCAGATGAAGGGTCGGCGGCGTCCGTAGCGCCCACGCCAATGGTCGCTGGCTGAGCCCAGG
This sequence comes from Pseudochirops cupreus, assembly GCA_028627135.1. Taxonomy (NCBI): domain Eukaryota; kingdom Metazoa; phylum Chordata; class Mammalia; order Diprotodontia; family Pseudocheiridae; genus Pseudochirops; species Pseudochirops cupreus. The sequence goes on from CM053584.1 coordinate 85,684,243, forward strand.
AAGGGGACAGATACCAGGCCCAGGACAGGGCCAATGCCTGAGGAGAGACAACAGAGGAGGGATCAGTGGAGATGGCCCTCAGCAGCTTCCCCTCCCTCCGACAAGTTCACCAGCAGAGCCAAAAGAACAAAACACAATGATCCCAATGACAACAGAAAACCACTCTGGAAGGCCTTGGATGCAGGAGAAAGGAAGTGGGTTTAATAGAAGCCTCCCTTTCCTTCAAAACTCATTTCCAGCTCCTCCTTCTACCTGAAGTCTTTCTTGCCCACCAAGCCGCCAGTGACCTCGCAGTGTTAATTCTGCTTGTGCCATGGTGTCTCCTGAATAGAACAGAGGCCCCTGGAGGGCAGAGTCTGACCGGGCACACAGCGGCGGCCTACTGACCAATGGGCTGACCTGTCGAGAGGATGAATGATGAAAGACACTTGCCCCCCAAGTCACCTGAGGTCTTAGATGACGTGTAGAGAGCAACAAACACACAATCCTTGTGGCTGTGGTGTTCAGGAATTTTGCTTACCTGTTTCTTTGTTATCTAAGGGAGAATTCTGGACAGGGTTGGGGAGAGATCATATGAGGATTTTAAAAAAAGGCTCCAGGAGCACATTTCATAAGATAAGGGAATGGTTTCAGAAAAACTTGGGAAGACTTGTATAAATGAGGAAGAGGGAAGTAAGCAGAACCAGGGGAACAATTTACACAAAGACTCTAATATTCTAAAATCAAAACAACTTTGAAAGACTTAGGAACTTTAATCAACATAACAATAATGATAACCAGGAGTCCAGAGGACTAAGGAACAAACAGACAAACCACTTCCTGACAGCACAAAGGCTCAGAGTACAGAATCAAACATATCTTTTTTCTTTGAGAGGGGAACACGGTCAAAGCGGTCATTTGTTTTGCTTAATTCTAAATGTTTGTAACAAAGGTGGGGTTTTTTCCCCCTAAGATGGGGGGAGGGAGTGAGAGGGGGTGGGAGAAAAAATTCAGATTTTTGCTGACTGAAAACAAATAAAATTAATTTTTAAAAAACCATTTCATAAGGTAGATGGCTATCCTTCAGTGAGGGAATGGCTGAACAAACTGTGGACATCAATGTAATGGAATATTATGGTGTTTTAAGAAACAATGGATATGATGAATATACAGAAGCATGTGGAAGACTTTTATGAATTGATGCAGAGTGAAGTAAGCAGACCCAGGAAAACCACCTACTTCCATAAGGACTGGAACATTTAGAATGTAAGCTCCCAGAGGGCAGACAGGAATGGTGTTCTTGTCTTTATACTCCTAGGACATTGCCTGGTACATAATAATCAATTAATAAATGCTCGATGATTTACAATGCAAATGGAAAGAATAGCTAATAATAAAAAACCGGATGTTGTGAAATAATAATGACCAAACTTGGTTCCAAAGAAAAGATATAAAAAGACATCTCCTGCCCCACTCCTTAGCAGAGATGAGGATTCACGATATAGAAAGTTGCATATGACATCAGCCCTTTCCAATCTGATGTTTGGTTTTGCTCAAAATTTTTTCCCCTTTTCTTCCTCCTTTAAAAAAATGCTTTATTGAGGCGGCTAAGGTGGCACAGTGAATACAGCATCGGTCCTGGAGTCAGGAGGATCTGAGTTCAAATGCAGACTCAGACACTTAACACTTACTAGCTGTGTGACCTTGGGCAAGTCACTTGACCCCAACTGCCCTGCCTTCACCCTCCAAAAAGAAAAAAAAATGCTTTATTATTAGAGACAGCTGAGAAGAGAGGAGAGAGATTAGGTGATTGTAAAAATAAGCAATAAAAATTTGTTTAAAAAAATTACCTAGAAAAAAAATTTTTCATTTTCCCCAAGGGTCTTTTCCAAACTAGGACTACCCCTTTGCCACCATGGATATTATAGCATTCCTTGGCACTGCTCATCCACCAGATATCAGAACAGTATAAAATCTCCCTAGTCACCAGAAAGCCTACTTCCCCCTCAGCAGGAAGACCAGAAGCCCCTATTCCCTTGAGGTACGGAAACCAAAAACCTGATGAAATCTGGGGACAGGAAGGGGTCAACAGAAAGGAGCAGAAAAAGATGTGGAAGGTGACTTACCCAAGACCATTGTCATAAACTTCTCTTCCACCCCAACTTCCAGCAGCAAAGGTGGCACATAGGTGATCCCCGCAGCCAGACAGACTTCTAGGCCAAAGGTCAGCAGATTGACAAGGAGAAGCTGGGTTTTTCGATGCCGTAGCAGCCGCGTTGCCCACAGCTTCTGGGCCATGGCCCACCAGGAAAAACGTTGAGGAATACGAGGACTGGGAATCAGAGGACTGAGCAGGAACGAGGCTCCACTATGCTCCAGGGCCCAAGGCCTTTCCTCTTGTGCTCAGCTCCCTGCTGCCTCTGGCTCATGCAGGAACCCCACATCTCTACCATTACCCTGACTCAGGCTTGATTTCCTTGACCATGCCAAGTGTCCTGCAGCAGAGAGTCTCCTCGATGTGGGCACATCTTAGCAGTTTTGATCCTGGCAAACAAACCAGTATACACATGCAGGATTAGATCTTGAGAGCAAACTTTTTATCATCTATACCAGGGAGTTCTTAGGTGACTTTTTTTTTTCTATAAGTCACAGATACCTTGAACAGTCTGGTAAAGTCTATGAACCCCTTCTCAGAATAATGTTTTTAAATGCATAAAATAAAATACATATGACTATAAAGGAAACAGGTTACATTAGAATGGAATTATCAAAATAATATTTTTTAAAAGTTCACAGACTGCAGGTTAAGAATCTATAATCTATACCAAGTATTTTATTCCAGGCTGGTATTCTTTGCCTCTTAGGTAGCAAGGTGATGCAGGAAGAGTGGTGGGGCTGGAGTCAGGAAGACCTGAACTCAAATCTAACCTCAAGACAGTTACAAGCTGTGTGACCCTGGGCAAGTCACTTAACCCCAACTGTCCTGCCCTTCCCCCACCAAAAAGATCCCTCAACTATATCATAATAGCATGTACCTCATAGGGTTGTTGTGAGGGTTAAACGAGGCAATATTTGTAAAGTGTTTACAGAGTGCTTGGCACATAGTAGGTACTTAATGTTTGTTCCCTTTCCCACCCCTCTTAGTGCACTGATTCCCAAGCACCTTCCTCACTATCCATCTGTCTGTCCATCTATCCAAAAATGCAGATACAGTTTAATGTTAGCCTAAGACTGGCATCATTAGGGGCAGCTAGGTGGCACAGTGAATAGAGCACTGACCCTGGAGTCAGGAGGACCTGAGACACTTACACTTACTAGCTATGTGACCTTGGGCAAGTCACTTAACCCCAACTGTCCTGCCCTTCCCCCACCAAAAAGACCCTGCCCCCACAAAAAAAAAGACTGACATCATTAGAAAGACAAATCAACTGCCAAAACAAAAACCCCATAATCCACGTTCAAAGAAAAATGGTTTGTGATTATTTTCTGGCTTCAATTTCCTATGGAACAGCTCTTTCCCATCAATATGGGAAATAAGGCTATTGAACTCCCAGCTCCCCACACCCTAGCCCATTACCATGTTCCACTCCCACCCCTACCCCTGAGCTGTTCCTTGGGTTTGGTTCGTACTCCCCCTGAACCTTCAACCTCCCTTCCCTTTGGACTTCTCAGAGCTAGATTGCTTTGAAGCTACGTCTGGGATTCCTTCTGGCAGCATTTCTTATTTCTCTTACCCTAGCAGTGAATGCCTTTCTTGCCCTTCTAAAAGAAGGGGGGGTCCAGGTTGAATAACAGAGAAAAGACTATGGTTTGGGGATGCCTTGATTTTAAACTTGTCAGTAAATACCGTAAAATGTCTCTGGGGGAAGCAGTTTTTAACAAGGAAGAAACATTCCCACAATGAGCTGCCCCAACTGTTCTGGGGCTGTTCCCAGGGACTTGGTCTCAAGCACACAACCTGGAAACACCTGTGATGCCCTTATCCCCCTGAGTCTGGCACAGTGCCCTCTTCTCCCACCCAGTTCCTATTCAGACCAGGAACCAACAGCAGAACATTTGTTCTCTGCAGGAGTTCCCACTGAGGCATCTAAATGTACTTTTCCAATACCATTTCTGCACTGAGTCATGGTCACGGAGCGCCCACCACACACTGTACTGTATGACACACAGCTTTCTGGAACAGGTGCCAGCTGTTTTAGATCAATAAAGAGGAGGAAAGAAATCAGGGTCATGAAGGGATCTGAAGGATCCTACAGTGTGAAACTGTGTCATCCTCCCCCGCTTGGGCATACCTATCCTTCAAGACCCAGGTCAAATCCCATTCCCTCTGACCCTCACCAATTGAATTAGACCCAGACCAACTGACCACATTTTTACAGCCTAGCCTGAACTCACACAGATGGTAAATATATAAAAGGAAATTCAATTCCTCTGAACACCTAGGTATTGTGAAATCTATACAAAACAATGAGAGCTCATTTATCTCATTTAACGCATTTATTTCCCCTAACTAGATATGGTGACTGACCTCAAGGATCTTCTTTCTTACTGTTCTTTTGAATGTCCAAGGGAGGAGCGTAGAGCTGACGTTCAAAGATTTCCAAAAGGGAGAGCAGCCTACGTCCCTGTCACTTAGCCCTTCTGACTGTAAAGGGTGCTTCTTTGATTGGAGCCCATCGACACAGGATTATCTACCTGGAAAAATGACCTACCATAGTACACTTTGAACAGCAGACACTTAAAGCTAGTTGAACTACTCAACATATACAAAGCGATCCCCTTATCTTTCCATTAAAACTACCTTTCCCTTAAACTTGTCTTCTTCTGTTCATGATACCAGTGTCCTTCCAGTCATCCAGGTTCAAGGCCTCAAACTCATCCTTGACCCTTCAATCTCCCTTATTCCCTACATCTCTATATCAGTGGAATCTATACTTTCTCTCTGGATGGGGCAAGTGGATAAAGGGCTGGGCCTGAAGTCTTCCCAAGTTCACTGGCCTCAAACATTTACTAGCTGGGTGACCTTGGGCAAGTCACTTAACCCAATCTGCCTCAATTTACCAATCTGTAAAATAAGCTGCAGAAGGAAATGGCAAATCACTCTAGTATCTTTGCTAAGAGAATCCCAAATGGGTCACAAAAAGTCAGATACAACTGAACGAAAATCCTTTTTCTCCCCCCCAGCTCAAGCCCTCACACCCTTCACCTGAATTAAATGCAACATCTTCATGGGATTATAGATTTAGGGCTGGAAAGGATCTTGGAAATTCTCTATATCTAGTTCAATAATCTCATTTTACAGATGAGAGATATTGAGGGAGAGAGGAAGGAGGGGAGGGAAAAGAAAAGAGAGAGATGGAGAAAGATACAGAAAGTGGGGAAAGGGAGGAAGGAGGGGAGGGGGAAAGGAGTGGGGAGGAGAACACGGTGGGGGGGGAAGAGAAGGGGGTAAAGAGGGGGAGATGGACAGAGAAGGAGAATATTAAGTGACTTGCCCAAAGCCCCACTTAGTAGTGACAAAGCCAAGATTCCTAATTTGGAATTCTTGTATCCCTCTCTAATCCATATGGCACATTGTTGCCAAAATAATATTCCTAAAGCACAGATCCAACCATGTATCTTCCTGCTCAAGGATCTCCAGTGTCTCCCCATTGCCTCTCAGATAAACTACAACTCCTTTTCCTGGTACTTAGAGCCCTCTGGTCTGGCACCAGCCCACCTTTCCTCTTCATTAACAGTTAATTTACCCTTCTCAGAATTCGCCCTTCTATATTCTACGTCCACATTCTGCCCAGAGTCACCATTGTATAGTATGCCCTCTCCTCCTTCCCTCTCTGTTTCTCAGAGACTGGCTTCAATGCCACCTCCTATGGGAAGTCTTTCCTAAAACCATCTTAGATGTCAATGCTCTCTTATCCAGGTAAATACTGTGTCCTCATCCCTCCCTTCCCAAAGGAATGGAAACTCCCTGAAGGAAAATATTGTGTTTCATTTTTATCTTTATATCCTCCGAGGCTTTACAGAAAGTAGGTGATTTTCTTTTTTGGAGGCAATCTGGGTTAGTGGGCAATCTGCCCAGCGTCACACAGTTGAGTGTCTGAGGCTGGATTTGAACTCAGGTCCCCCTGACTCCAGGGCTAGTGTTTTCTCCACTTCCTCATCTAGCTGCCTCCAAAAGTAGGTGATTAATGAATTCTGAATGAATGAATGAATGCTGGAAGAAGAGGCAATAGAAACATCTAAGACTGGGCTGAGTATTTACTCCTAGCCCCCTTCTTCCTCTGGAGCCAAAACCTCAGACAGGAGTCCAAACCAATATCCAAGAGACTGGATAGATAAAGGTGGGACAGATTTGCCTCAGGTTACCTCACCTGCCCAATGTCACACAAGCAAGAAAGCAGCAGACAGGATTAGAAAAGCCCCTTCTCTTAGATTTTCGCAAAGGGAGGTGGGGTAGAACTCCGGCCCCCAAAAGGTTTTCCTCTGGTTTCTCCATGTGCCCTGAGCATCCTCACTATATTCCCACCCCTCTCATCCTCCCACCCCTCATCACCACCACCACCCCCAACCCGGAGAGAGGAGGCAGGGTGCAGAAAGAGCCCAGCCCCACTTCCCCTGACCTGGGGGTCCAGGCTGCAGGAAGCTGGAGTTCTGGCTCAGCTCTACCACCCCCACCCACCCTCTACCGTGCCACAGGGAGGGAGGGACCAAGGGACTCACCTGTTTCACATTTCCCGGAGACTGACCCTCCCTGAGCAAACAGAATCTCTGCCAACCTTAGCACCACCCATGGCTCAGGCCCACCCTGCTCCAAACTCCCTGCTATTTAAAATAAATTGCAGTTCTCCAGCAAACATTAATCATGCCACCTTCTTCCTTCTCTCCTGCTGGCTGCCAGCACCCCTCTGCATCCAGCTAACTCCTTCCTTGAGCCTCCATGGGGCCCCTGGGGCTAGGGGACAGCTCCCTGGGGGAGCATAGGGAACAGTTCAGGAGAGGTAAAAGGGAGGGGAAGGGGGGTGCCCTCTTCTACAGCAGAGCAGGCTACCTGCCTCCACACTCGGGCATCCCTGCCCCACCCCCATGCTCTTTACCTAGTTCCCAGGGGATTGGGCCAGGTGAAGAGCTCACTGAAGAGTCAAGTAGGAAAGAAGCAGGCACAATCCTGGCCCTCCTTCTCTATCCCTCGATTCTTTGGTTGTCGGGGCCGCCCTCTCAGTCTCTCCAAAGTCACTACGCTAGTTCCACAGGGATTTCTTTTACCCTACCCTCGAGGCATGGGGCACACAACATTCCTCAGTCCCAGAAAATCAAAGCCCTTTAGAAGGCCAAAGCCAATGGTGACTTTTCTAATAACTTCAGAAGCACCCTGTCACTATCCCAGATCCTTCCTTTTCTAATCTCCCCCACCTTTTCTGGCAGCAAGAGTGCTAGACTTGTCAATCAGGAAGATCTGAGCTCAAATTCTGCTGCTTATTCCCTGGGCAAATCACTTAATTTCTCTCAGCTTCAATTTCCACATCTGAAAAAAAAATGGGGGAAGATGGGACAGGCCGGCTCTTAATCTATGGGTCAGAGTACACACTGCGCCACTAACTAGCTGTGGGACCTTGGCCAAGACACTTAACTTCCTCAAGCCCCAATTTTTTTTGATGTGGAAAAGGAGGAGGAATTAAAAAAAAAAATTAAAGGGGGAGGTAAGCCCCTAGACCAGTGGTTCTCAATCTTCCTAATGCTGCAACCCTTTAATACAGTTCCTCATGTTGTGGTGAACCCCAACCATAAAATTATTTTCATTGCTACTTCATAACTGTAATTTTGCTACTGTTATGAATCATAATGTAAATATCCGATATGCAGGATGTATTTTCATTGTTACAAATTGAACATGACCCACAGGTTGAGAACCGCTATCCTAGACAATAACCTGGGATCCATGTACCCCCTTTTCAGGGAGTCAGTAAATTTGAACGGCAAAAAATTACACTTTTACTTTTGTTAACCTCCGAAATTCATCATTTTCTTTCATTATGATTTTTTTAAAAATCAAATTATTTTAAAAAGGGGTTAGTCTATGCCCATCACCAAATTGCCTAAGGGGTCCATGCACCAAAAAAGAAAAAAAAAAAAAGGTCAAGTACCCCTGGCTAAATTTAACAAACACTGAAATGCCTACTTTGTGCTCAGCACCCATTCTCGGCAAAGAGAAAACAGACCAAACAAAACAAGACAACTCCCCCCTCTCACACCCTCCTCCCAGCTCCAAAGTTTAACACTACTGATCTGGAGGATCAGTATTCATTACATATCTGCTATCTTGTTTTATGTTATTTTCTCCTAGTTTAAAATAATTAGCTCTATCTTGCTTTTAGTGGTTTATAGGAAGCATTAAGGAGAATCCTGGTGATCCCAGGGTACAGGATGGACCTGGTAGCAGCAAAAACTAAGGGGTCAGCCCTGACCCTCTCCTCCAGAAGAGACCAGGTAAGAATGCCTCGGAGAGAAAGGCTCAGGGACTTAGCTGTCAAGGACTGTCTTCTTCTGAGGATTTGGGGGGCTTTTTTTAAGAGTATAAATGGAACAAATAAATTGGAACTGAGGGGGACAGATCTACTCCAGGCATCACATCCTGGCTCCCCAAACTATGAGCCCTGAAAGGTCACTGCCTAGCTGGGGACTCCGGTTAAGCTAGGCAAAGAGGTGCAAAAATGACCCCCAATCTCGGGGTCCAGCTACCTCCTGCACATGTCCTTCTTCATGGTTTGCAAACTCCAGTTTACTCATTATGTGCCTCCATCTTTCATCAGCCGGCACTCCTAGATACTAGGTTTGAAAAAAGGGGGCTAAGGGGTCGTCCCCCTAACTTCTTGCCCCTTCTTCTTTGTTTCAGAGGATATTTCTGTCTCAAATGCAGCTGCCTGGCTTCTCTTGTCATGCTATGCCCATCTGGCAAACAAAAGATCAACAGGAAGATCAACCAACTCGGGCTTTCACCTGGAGAGGAAGAAGAGAAGTGGGGTAAAGGGAGGGGAGTGGGCTGGGGTGGGGGTGGGAAGAGACAGAACAGGAAGGGAGAGAATTCGGCTGACCACTGAGGTCCCAGAGCACTCAGGGAAGAGAATTTCCCTAGGCCAGCTGCTCCTCCAGACCTAGTCCTGTGTCCCCATCCCTTCCAGACATAGTTCCCCCGACTCATCGAGACCTCAGAGCATGCACACCCACATGCGCGCGCGCACACACACACACCCCAAAACCTTCCACCTCTGCTGCCACCACCAAACACATACAAGCACCTACTGGGCTACCGAACTCCTTCCTCCACACCAGGAGGAAATACCTAGGTCTGGAGAGACCAAAGGACAACCAAATAAGGAACAAAAAGTCCTACTCCTCCTAGTCTCTCGTTCCTATCATCGGGACTCCAGATCTCCCCCAAGAACCCTATATTGTCAGAAGGAAAGGAGAGAAATGGGGGGACCCTTCCTCACTTTGCCCAGCACTCTGGACTCCACCATCCACAGCTGGGACATCAAAGAAATCCTCATTTACTGGATTTCCCCAATTAAAACTCCCCTAGAACATCTCCACCCAGAGTGCAGGGAAGGGGAAAGGTCCCTGGGTAAAAGGAACAAACTTGACCTGAACTTTCTAACTTTTTTCAAACTTCAAAAGGCAGTGTTGGAGCTGGGGGGAAGGGGAGGGACAGGGGAGCAGAAAGGCCATGAACTCCCGAGAAGTGTGGACAGATGCATAAAGAAGGCATTGAGGGTTTTCCATAGGATTGCTTTGCTGGACTCAGGTAGGGCAGGGGGTAGCACAGAGCTTCTCCCTACTCAGGCTGATAAATGAAGGTTAGAGTGTGGCCAGAGCCTGGGGGTGCGAAGGAAAGGAGGAGACACTGCCCCGCCCTACTCCACCCCCACATGTTCGATGATTCTATGAGCCTCTTTATCTAGACCCCAAGTGCTCAGAACCCCTCCCCAAGACACATCAAATGGGCAATCTCCTAGCTCCAAGCGGCTGCCCCCTGTGCTGTGACCCCTCTCTCTGTGCGGCACAAAGAAAGAGGACTTTCTCCTGGGCTTTTCAAGAGAAAGCTTCCCCTTCGCCCTCTCCCCCCCCCCCCCCAATCAAATTCCCTGGCATATCACTGAAACTTAGAGGGAGAGGTCCTAAAGTCATGAAAAGTAAGGGGAGAGTTCCAACTGAACAGCTACTGCGCTCCCCCATTTTTTCATGGAGTTCTCACATTGTCCCAAGTAGCTAAAGAGGGGGAATGGAGGGAGGAAGAGATGAAAACAGCTAGGGAGGTGAGACGCAGACACTGGGTCTCTAGAAAAAAAAAAGGTGAAAAGAAAACCGTGCAGTCCTAGCTAAATCAAGAGATTCTTTCAGCCCGGACCCTTCAAAAGATCTCTCCTGAGAGGGCACTACAAGGCTCTCTTCCCAATTTCTCTTTCCTACCCCACACACCTTTTCCCCTCCAAAAAAATTTAAAAAATGAAAAACTCACTCCACAATAATAATTCTACACAATGGAGAAAGACAGCAATTGTACTGCCAACGGCTTTAAAGTAGTGGCTCCCATTTACATAGTGATTTAAGGTTTAGAAAGATTGGTGGTTCAAATATTATAATGTCCATTTTACAGATGGGGAAGTTGAGTTTTTGAATGAAGTGATCTGTCCAAAGTCACCCAGCTGGTGGGTTCTGGCTCCAAGTTCAATGTTCTTTCCACAAAACCACCGGCTTCTCAGTTAGACCTTCCCTGTCTCTTCACTAGACCAGAAGGATAGACTTCCAAGTCTAAACCTCATCCAAGCCTCCAAACTCTCCACCCCAAGAAGAGATAAGCTTCCTCCCCAACCCACATTGCCAAAAGGGTTGAGGTGGGGGGTGGAAGACCCATGCGCCCCTTTTCAAGGCACACCACACACACTGCCTCCTTCCCCACCCCCCTCCAGGGTTCGGAGGCTGGGGATTTAGCCTTCACCCCGCTGAGCTGCCTTTTCTTCACTAGGGATAGGGAGGCTTCTGCTCAGTGGCCTGTCAGGGGAGAGCGAGGGGGCTGCAGGCCAGGATACAAAAGGGGATTAGGGAAAAGCCTCCCGGCCTGCAAAGTAATCCATCAAACTCTCCCCCCGCCTGCCAGCCCCGGCCCCTTCCCACTCAATGCTCCCCTTTCCAGCTGCTCTCAGCCTCCCACTGACCCCCTCCCCTTGGCTTCGGGGCCCTGTCAAGAGCAAAGTGAATCCTTGGAGCTGGGGGGGTGGGGGGTGTTGGCGGGAGAGAGGAGGAGATGAGGACACAAGAGCCACTGGGAAAAGGGCATCGGATTCCCTGCCCCCTCCTCCTCCCCTTCCATGTGTGAAAACCCAACAGGTGGCAGCAGCTTGGAGCAAAGTTGCTTTTGTCGCCCTGTCTGAGAGCCCAAACCCAGCCCCTCAAAGGGAACAAATGCTAGGCAAGGTCTGAAGGGAGGGGAGGGAAGAGAAGAGGATGGCAGGGGCCTTTCTCCCTTCCCCTCCAGCACCTCTCTCTCCCTTGTGGTTCCTCTTCGTATAAAGGGCCCTCTGGGTCTCCCCCTACCTGCTCACAGCTCTAAACAGAACCATGGAGGTGATGCAGTCAAAGTGGAAACACACACAGACTCCAGGACGGGACACCCTCAAAGTCAGACTCCTTTGGGAGTCAGAGCCCTAAGACCCCCAGAATCCCCTGCCCCAGTCTCTTGCTCTGCCTAGAAACTCACTGGTAAAAGTTGGAAAAGGGTAGGCTAAGGGCAAAGTCTTTGCCTTTCTCCTGCCTCAAAGACCCTCCATCTCTACCCCATCTCCCCAAAACAAGAGTACTGGTACAAGAGTACTCACATCAAGAATGCCAAAAACGTATGAAGCCCCCTGCCCCTCCCTCAGTCAATTCCCATGGCTCCCAGCCTAAGGATGAGAGGAGTCTTGGGGCAGTGCTAGGAGCTCGATGGAGCATATATCCTTTAGGCACCAGCTGGCCAAGAAGTCGGAGATCCTGGACACCGCTCCCTCCCCTCTCACTCCAGGGGGAAGCGGCCAGGGAAGTCTTTATAGAAGGCCATGAACTTATCCTAGGGAATGAGGCCTCGGGGAGACAATTAAATAAGAGAGGGGTTCCCCTTGTTCTTGGCTTGCCTCCCCATCACCTGTCTACTCTCTGTTCCAGCACCCATATAATGCTGAGGGTCAAAGGATATTTGGAATTCTTTGTTGGGGGGGGGTAAAGAGGACATCTGGGGCAGAATAACCCTCCTCCCCACCCTTCGCCTGGCTGGGCTCTTTTCCCAAAAGAGGTCAGTAGCCAAGTGCACTTTTCCATTTATGCAAGAGGGAAAACTATCCTGAAGGCTGGAGAGGCAGTTACCAACACACACACACACACACACACACACACACACACACACACACACACACACACACACACACACACACACACACACACACACACACACACACACACACCCCCCAGTGTGAAACCTGAACCCTGGTGTCCATCCACCCCTTCTCCCTTGCCTTCCCTGAAGGAGGAAGGTCTGCTTTGGGATGTGATGGCCCTTCTATCCAGAGAGAGGCCCCAGGACTGGACCTAAAGGAGAGGGCTTGGCCTCAGTTCATCATCTCCCACCCCTCTGTTATCTCATGCAGGGGCGGGGTGTGACCCACCTTACTTTATAGATGAGCAAACTAACGTTCAGAGAGGCAGGGCTCGAACCCAGGTCATCTTTAAGATCTAAAAATCCATGGTTTTACACCGTGTTCCATTTAGAATCGTGGAGCATTCAACAGGACTTTAGTTAGAACTTGGCCCTAAGGGTGGGTGGGGAACCCTTAAAGAGAGACATACTCTATTTCTTCCCCAGTGGCCCTCCCCCTCCAAACACACACAGAACAGGACAGGAGGCCTCCTGTGGCTTAGGAGAGCTCTGCCAGGAGGCTCTAGTCTACACCTGCCTGCCAGCCCCTTGAGAAGCCACTGCTGGCTGTCCACACCCTTGTTTTCCTACTCAAGCCAAGACACCAACAACCCATCAAAACCCACCCTAGAAGAATGTTGAGAAGCCTATATTTGACGGAGGAAGCTAGGAGCCCAGAGTCAGGAAGACTTCTTCTTCCTGAGTTAAAATCTGACCAAGGATATGTACTAGCTGTGTGACCCTGGTCAAGTCATTTCACTCTGTTTGCCTCAGTTTCCTCATCTGTAAAATGAACCGGAGAAGGAAACGGCAAACCATACCAGTGTCTTTGCCAAGAAAACCCCAAACAGGGTCACAAAGAGTCAGACAGAACTGAAAAACAACTAACAGCCATATATGGTCCCTTTTCCCATTTCCAAAGAGGTTATATGGAAAACTTATGCCCGTAATATAGTGGGGAGGGATATATCATAGGGAATAGAATGCTGGACTCACAACATTGCCATTCAGGTGAAATGGGATGATTATAATGCTATTTTAAAAGTATTCAAAGTGGTATGTAGATGTCAGTTATTATTATTAGCAGACTATGGCAAGTTACAAATAAGGAATCAGGTAGGAAAATCAAGGTAGAGGATGGTATAAAGAAAT
>CM053584.1:85698315-85730861 GCA_028627135.1 Pseudochirops cupreus
GATCAGAGCCACTGGTTGTTAGAAGAAAGTACAGACTGAGTTTTAATTCTGGACACCAGAAAGTAAAGCAGTATAGTCGAGGATGTAAAAGTTAGGGAGAAGGTACAGGAAGGGGGTCTCTTCCCTCTCATACACAAATCCTTAAAAAATTATATATTTATAAAGACAGTATAGGAAGTGAGGTTAGTTTCTCATTTTATCCTTACCACAATCTTACATGATAGCCATAGCCCAGTCTAATCAGGACAGAGAAAGAAACTGAGGCACAGAACAGTGTGAGTTATAGAATTTTAGAGCTAGAAAGTTCTTTTGAGACCACCTAGTCAGACTTGTTCACTTTATAGACGAAAAAATGAGGAACCCAAAGCCATACGATAAAACAAGAATTCAAACAAAGGTCTCGGCTCTTTCCGCTTATACTCAATCTGGTCTCCCGAGCTCACCCCTTTCTTTTTACAGGTGAGCAAACGGGCCTGCAGAATAAATCGTGTGAGGTCATATAGCTTTTTCAGGGAAGAGAACCTAGTCTGTCTTCAAAAAAAAGATCACAATGTCAGACAGAAACACAGAGAGAAATTTATCATTTATCATTAGATAAAAATGTTTAAAAAACAGACTTTCTTGATGGAAAGATGATGATCAGATCCCAAAGAGTCCTCACTGGTATTATCTTCACGTATTCAGATGCGCATAGCATTGTTTTAGGGGAGCTACACACATCCAGCTTCTGTCCCTATGGGGCAGAGTCAAGGACGTGGCCTTTAAGCCTCTCCGATCTTCACTCACTACCCAGAATACTAGATATGACTGGCTTAAGCCCCCAGTGTGGAGAGACCCTGAGTCTAGAGTCAAGAAGACTTGAGTTCAAATTTGGCTTTATATACTTATTAGCTGTGTGACCCTGGGCAAGTCATTTAATCTCTACCTCATCTGTAAAATGGGAATTATAATACCACCAACCTCCCAGGGTAGCTGTGGGGGTCAAATGAGATATTTGTAAAAAAAAAAAAAAAAGCTCTTGGTACAGTTTCTGGCACATAGAAGGTATTTAGTAAATGTCGCCATTTTGGGGTTTTCTTGGCAAATACTAGAGTGGTTTGCCATTTCCTTCTCTGGCTCGTTTTACAGATGAAGAAACTGAAACTAACACTTGCCCAGGGTCATGAAGCTAACAAGTATCTGAGGTTGGATTTGAACTCAAGTCCTCCTGACTCTAGGCTGGGCACTTTATCCACTGTACCACCTAGCCATCCCCGGTGGGACTAATAGTGCTGTAGAGATTCAGGGTCACTGGTGAAGGTAGAGCTAGGTGGCAATCAATAGAGCACTGGACCCGGAGTCATGAAGATCTGAGTTCAAATCTAGCCACAGACATTCCCTGTGTGACCTTAACCAGTTAGACTCAGTGTCCTTATTTGTAAAATAAAGAGTGATAATAGCACTGACATCCCAGTGTTCTTAGACAAAATGAGCTTTATAAAGTGCTCAGCAAATCTTTTAAACTGTGGTTTGTTAAATTCAGAATTAAAGAAGAACAGTTTTTAAAAACCCTTAAAGGACTATATAAATAAATGATAACTAATATTATTATGAGTGTGTGTGTGTGTGTGTGTGTGTGTGTGTGTGTGAGTATGAGTGTAATAAAACTACCAAACTAGCAAGATTCTTCTGTGGATGCAAGGCTTCTCTAGAAGACAGCCAGATGACCCAACCCTGAATGCTGAGTGGTGGCCTTTAAATTCCCTATTGGGACCTAGAACACCAAGTCATCATATGCATAGCTCCAGGGTCTGTGCCAAAGTAGAGATAGCCAGATGAAGGGTGGGAGGATTTGGAGGAAGATTTGGTCCCTATAAGAAAGGAGTATGTTCCCCAGTGTGCCATACAGGGATCTTCATACTCATCCCACAGCTGCTCAAGTGACCTTGGGAGAGGCTTCTCTGCCCTATTCTCCCTTCCATTTCCCTTCCTGGACTTCTCATGTCTTCCTTCTTCTGCCCTCAGTTCTGCTAGTTACTCAGAGGTGACAGAAGGAAAGACCTCACTACACGTGGATCATTTGTATATAGGAAAACTACCCCCCCACACCCACACACCCAAATTGGGGCCTTGTGCTTCCACAGCTGTACTTTTCATCCACAGCTGTATTTTTATCTCCAGACTCATCCTGGTGACTCAAACTTAATTCTCCCAGCACCCTCTCTCAGGAAAGGGGAAGCAGACTGGAGTAAACTGGGAGATCTGTATATGTTTGGGGGATGAAGGTAGAGAAGGACTGGAGAGAAAGTACAAATTAGCCAGTTAAACAATCCCATGGTCACCAAAACAATAATAGATTGCTTCTACCGTCCTCAGGTTTCTCATTGCCTTCCTAACCCACCACACATGTTTCTAATTCTTTGGAGATTGACAATCTGCCACTCCCAAGCAGGATACCAGTACCCCTCCTGTAGCCAACAAGCACACCCTGACCTCTCTCTAAAGTCAGCCAGATCCAAGAGACACAGAAACTTCCTCCCTGAAATCCCACCCCAATGCCATGTCTAGGTTTATGAGAAAAACGGATTCACTAACTCTGACCCTCTTCTAGGGGACAGGCTAAGAATGAGCCCAGTACCAGGGCTATTCTTAGCCCCTGTTTCACGGGATCAGGTCTGTGTCAACAGCTGAAGGATGATCCCTCAAGCCAGGTAGCCATTAAGCCAAACTCCTCCTCACTTCCAAATCCGAACACCTTACGGGGCAGCCCACCCCCCTCGTGGGACCCCAGCCCCAAAGGAAGGAGACTAGCAACCACAGTGGGAAGTGTTCTCTGTGGCAGGTGGAGGGTAGGGTAGAAGTTAAGGATGAAAATTCACTCTTCTCGGGTCACTGACGATCACAAGGAGAAAGGGGAAGCCTGGCACACATACACACACACACACACACCCTCCTGGGAACACTCGCGCAGGGCTCTCCAACCCCACCCTCTGCCCCGGGAGCTACGGCAGCGCCTGCAGAGGCCAGGGGACTCCAGCATCCCCCGTGCTGGATGCACCTGCCCCAGGACCGCTGGCTGGATACCTCCTCCATCCCCACACCAGCCCGGAGAGGCAGGCGAAGGACGGGAGGCTGCCTCTGCCTTCTCTCTCTGCACCCCCTTCTTCTGACCCCTTTCCAGAGACGGAGCACGAAGTTCCAGGAAACGGTTGGGCTCACCCCCCCACCCAAGGAAGCTTGGTCAGGGCAAGGTAAGGGTCGGGGCACCCTCACCCTCAGGCCGGTGCGTTCCCCCAGGTGCCTGGCGACCTCCCCCCACATCCCGAGCTGCTCCCCAGGAGCTGCTCTGGGTGGTCGCGCCCGCGCCCTCCGGGGACCCCTGCGGCGCCCGAGTCCGCGAGCGGGTGATGAGCCCCTTCCCCTGCGCCCCCAGGGCCCGGGACTGTGAGCGCCCGCGGTGACTCATCCTCCCCCTTTCCGGTGAGGCAGAAACAAGGGAAGAAAATAAATGCAACTTTCCAAAGAAAACTCTGACGCGGGAGGTTGCAACAGGAGCGAGCGTGCAACCGGCCAGCGCCAGTCCCCGGGGAGGAGCCCTTCCGCCCCCCCACGGGCCGGCCTGGAGAGTCTGGGACCCGGCTGCCTCCTAGCTCTCCTCTCCGGGGTCCGAACTCCGGGGGGCGCCCGGCACTCCCCTCCTTCCAGCCCTCCGTGCACAGCGTGGAGCTGGACGACCGGGTGGGCGCCCGCGGACAGGGCCGACTCCACTCCGGCTCCCCCGCGGGGCAGCTCCCCATCCCGCGGGTGCAAAGCACGCGCCTCCGCGGGAGTCCGGGGCGTCCACTTCTGCTCCCCCTCCAGCCCGCAGACCCTCTCCCCGCAGAGAGTGCGAGGCGCATTCCTACCTGGCCGTGGCGCGCCGGCTGTCACCCGGGGCCCCCGCGCGGCGCGTGCAGAACTGCCCCCCTCCCCACCACCCCCCCACGCGCGCCAGCCGGCGGCTTTTAAATCTCCAGGTTACACTGCGGGAGGAGGGAGCATGCGCGCTGCGGCCACTGGAAGGCGGGGCGGGGCGGGACGAGGCGGGAGGCGGGGAAAGGTGTAGGGAGGGGGCTCAGAGGGGTGGGTGGGGCTGGTGCGGGGAGGGAGGGAAAGGGAAAGGGAAAGGGAAAGGTCCGGACTGTTGCATCTGTAACAGCTTGCGGCAGACCCTGCAATCGCTCCGGGGCTTCCAGCCCAGCGCGGTGCCCAGCGCTACCCTATATTTAACCTGAACTGTGTGTCTGCACACCCACTCGCCTCCCAGCCTTTCCAAAACATCGACCTGGGAGGCCCGCTTTCTGCTTCCCTCAGCCTAGGTGTTCTGTAGCTAGCCAGCACCGCCGTCCTGCTCTGGTCACCGACCTGTCCCTCTGGGCAGGTGGGCTTTGGCCCTATTTGTAAAGATCCCCAGAGGAGACTCCACACCTTCCCCGGGGGACTTATTCCATTGTTCCTGAGCAAAAAGGCTTCCCTTCTGTCTAGCCGAAATCTCTCTTACTGCACACAAGGTCCAGTTCGGGTTTTTTCCCGTCCTATGTACTGACAGTGAAAACGGGAAGGGGAAAAAAAGATCAGCTGCTTGTAAAAACTCCGCATTTCTCAGAAATTGAGCAAGGTCCCAACAGGTATGTGTTTCTGAGCTGCCTTTCACAAAACCAGGAGTGGGGCACCTAAAGCTAGGTCCTGAAATGCGAGTGGGGAGGGGGAACAGCTGGGTCATTTTTCCTCCAGGGAGTTTCAGATAAGAGGGAAACTCAATCTCTGTAGAGCCCTCCGGAGGTTGCTTTGAATGTTATGAAAACGAGTTGTCCTTGAGAGTCTGAGAAACGGAGGGAGAAGGAAGTAGCCAAAGTCAGAGAGTCTCGAGGGTGAAAAGTCCCCAAACTGTTTATGTTCCTTGACCCAGAGAACCCACTTCTAGGCATGTCCTCCAGGTTGATAAAAGAAAAAAAAGTCCTTGTCATAGATAATGAAATATTAGCAGCAGAATTTTTTGTGGTAGCAAAAAACGCTGTGAATGAAGTGGGTACCCACTGATTAGGGAAGAGCTAAACAAATAGTAACATATGAGTATAATGGGATGTTATTGTACCCTAAGAAATAACAAATATAATACGAATCGAGGTAACCACTCAATCAGTTAACATTTATGAGGCGCCAACTCTGTGTCAAGCACTGTGCTAGAGGCTGGGGTTAAAAAAAAGGGCAAAAAGCCCCTGCCCTCAAGGAGCTTACAATCTAATGTCTCACATACAAATATATGCAAAGCAGTCCATACACAGGATTAATATGAAATAATTAACTGAAAGCACTACAATTAAAGAGGGGGTGGGAAAGAGTTCCCATAAAATATGGAGCTTAAAGGAAGCCAGAGAAGCCAGGTCAGTAAGTTGAGGACCCGAGAGCATTTCAGGCAGGCCTGGGGGAGAACCAGAGAAAATGCCTTGGGCTAAGAGATGGATGCTACTGGTCAAGGAGTGAGGTCTAAGAAGACTGGAAAGGTAAGAGGGGCCTAGGTTACCAAGAACTTTGGATGCCAAACAGAGCATTTTCTATTTGCTCCTGGAGGAAATAGGGAACCTCTGAAGTTTACTAAGTAGGGGAGTCACATGATTGGAACTGGCCGATTTAGGAAAATCACTATGGGCTGAATGGAGGATGGGCTGGAGCAGGGAGAGACCTGAGGCCAAGGGACCCACCAGCAGGCTTTTTGATAGTCTGGGGTGATAAGGACCTCCACAGAGATGGTGGCAGTGTCAGAGGAGGGAAGAGGCTGTACAGGAGGGATGTGGCAGAAATAAAAAAGAGCATTGACTACAATGGTTGTGTTATGTGAGAGATAGTGGGGAGCCCAAGATGGCACCTGGGTTGTGAGCCTAAAAGATGAGAGGATGCAACAAAAACCACCAATAAACCGCCTTCTACAGTAGTAAAGAAGGCAGGGAAAGGGCAGAGTTTAGAGGGAAAGACAGGAGTCCGGGTTTGGACATGTTGGGCGTCTATTGGGCAAATGTCCTTAAAGTAGCTGGTGATGTGAGATTGGAGGTCAGCAGGGAGGTTGGGGCAGGATCTGTAGATTTTAGAATGACCAACATAGAGATAAAAATTAAACCAATGGAAGCTGATAACATCCCCAAATGAAGTAATATATAAAAGGAAGAGAAGAGGCCCGAGGAGAGAACCGGAGGGATCCCTCCAGCTAGAGTGCATGACCTGGAGGAGAATCCAACAAAGGAGACGGAGAGGGTGCGGTAAGCAGAACCAGAGACCAATAGACTTAATGACTATAACACTGTAAAACAAAAGTAAACTGTGACCAATCTTTGCCCTAGAAGTCCCCCCTCCTTGTGGAATAGAGGTGAGGCATCATGGTATAGAATGTTGCTTATACTGTCAGAATCATTGCATTATTTGTTTTAACTTAGCTGGTTTTCTTTCTTACAAAGAAGAGCTTATTGAGTGGGCATAGAGGAAATGAGTGTGATATAGAAACAAAAACCACCAATAACACCTTAAAAAAAAAAGCTGGAGAGGTGGGTTTCTGGTGGACTCTAGCAGAATTCTAAAATTGTAGAGAAACTTGGATAATCTAATCCAACCACCTCTTTTTCAGGTGAGGAAACTGAAGCCTTGAGAGGTGAGGTGATTTGCCCATCCAAAGTCACAGAGGTATGAAGTGAGGCAGCAAAAGAGCTGGGCTTTTAACTCATTTCCTCTGACTCCAAATCCAGTTCCTTTTAACAAAGTGGTCCATAGTGTAGTACTGAGAAGGACAGGCAAGTAAAGGAAAGAAGAAAGGAAAACAAATTGGGGAAAGACAAGGAAAGAGTAGGGAGAAAAAGAGAAGTGAGAGAGAAATAGGGAGAAAGTGAGGGTGAGAAGGTCTAGAGAAAACTCAAAAAGTGATGAATGACTTTAAGAGCCACAAAACAAACCCAGCTTGAAAACTGCTGGAGAATCGATCATGTAGGCACACCCACCATATGCAGAGGACACCCAAGTGGCCTAGTGTTCCTCTGAATTAGGACACACTTGCTTGTGCCCTTAGAAAGATGGGGAAGATGGGGAACAGAGCCCTGTGCCTTTGGGCCAACTTCTTTTCCATTCCAGAAAAAGAGAGCAGGAGGCAGGGGGATTTTTAGCTGAAAAGTTACAGAAACAAGGGAAAGGAATGACTCAGGAGGAAACGTGAGGCTGGCTCTTTGAAGAAGAGTCAGTTGTCCCCAGCAGAGCTGATTGGGAAATCTGGGATGAGATGCTGTCAGAAAGACCAAACCCCAAAGAAATGCTCTGCCCTGGGACGAAATGTTCTATTTCCCAGGACCTGTAGGAAAACCTTACACTTCTCTACTTTCCCTCATTTAGGTATCAGAAAGCAATTACCTGAAGACCCTGACCAATAGCTTGGCCTTTTGAGGACATTAAACCCAGCCTGCTTAATCCCATGTCTCACAAGTGAATGATCCTCCCAAAGGAGGGCAATTAGGATCATGAAAAAGCAATTGAAGGAACCTGATGGTGTTTGACTTGGAGAAGAAAAGACAGGACAAGAGGGGGCATGATAGCTATCTTCTGGAAGGGCTGTCACGTGCAAGAGGGCTTCACTTTGTCCTGTTTGGCCCCAGAGGAAAGAACCAAGAGCGCTAAATAGAAGTTGCCTAGAAGCTAATATGGGCTCGTTATCAGGAAACACTTCCAGACACAGCTGCCCAGGAGTTGCAGTATAAGCAACATTCTACGCCATAATTTCCCACCTCCATGCTGGAAAGAGGGAGGTTGCATTTTTTCATCTCTTCTAGGGCAAAGATGGGTCACAGTCCACCTTTGTTTTAGAATTCTCATTTACAGTATTATAGTCATTATGTCTGTTGGTCTCTGGTTCTGCTTACCGCACCCTCTCTGTCTCCTTTGTTGGATTCTCTTCCAGGTCATGCCCTCTAGCTGGAGGGGTCCCTCGGGGTTCTCTCCTGGGGCCTCTTCTCTTTTCTTTCTATATTACTTTATTTAGTGATGTTATCAGCTCCCATGGATTTAATTATCTCCATAGTGATGATTCTCTGATCTACATATCCTGCCCTAATCTCTCTGCTGACCTCCAACCTTACATCTCCAGCTGCCTTTAGGACACTTGTCCAATTGATAACTTAAATTCAACGTGTCTAAAACTAAGCTCATTATCTTTCTCACTAAACCCTGCCCCCTCCAACTCTCCTTACTGCTGTAAAAGACAGTACCATTCTCCCATTGCTTTGGGGAGTCTGAGGAATGGACTGCCTTGGGAAGTAGTGGGTTCCCCCTTAGTCGATGTCTTCACATACAAGTTGGATGACCACTTATCTGTTAGAGTGGAGATTCCTTTTCTTGTATGGTTTGAATTCGTTTCCAACTCTAATCTAGTTCCATGATCTTTTGTGTCTCCCCATCCCACCTTCTTCATATAGTAGCTCTGTTATGAAACTTAACCACCCAGAAAATCTTTATTTATCCTGACAGCAGTGTGCGGAAAGTGGAAAGGATTTACCAGGGCTGGGGTCCAAGAGCTGGATGGCATTTGGGAAATCATTTGGGAAATCTCTGAGCCAAATAGGGTCATAGGATTTAGGTATGGAAGGACCCTGGCCATTACCCAGCCCAGCCCCTGCATTTTATAAATGGCCAAACCAAGACTCAAATGAATGGGATGTGACACCCAAGGTCACATAGGTGATAGTCAACGAAAACACTGGAAAGTAACAGACAGTAAATTCAGGTCTCCTGACTCCAGATTTAGGGATCTTTCCACCCCATCAAACTGCCTTCTGTTTTTGTCAGCTGCAAAATGTGAAATCAGAGTGTTTGGTTTCTACTTCCAGCTTTAGCCTTCTGATTTTCCCAGACATGATTAAAATCAAGTCTCCCTGTCTCCCAGCTCCCTGAACAAGGAAGAAGTAACAATTAAAGTAGGAGAATGCAGGGTTTCCCCACAGGTCCTAGGAATACAGCACTTTGTCCCAGGGTAGAGTATTTCTTTGGATTTTAGTCTTTCTGTCTGTTTAGGGGTCCCTGTCTCTTCCCAAATTTCCCAACGAATTCTGCTGGGGACAAATGATTCTTCTCCAAAAGTCCAGCCTCGGTTATCTTCTCACCAGCGGCACCTGTGGAAATTAAGAGAGACAGACCTCTGATCATCTAATTGTAATAATTATAGCTAGCATTTTTATAGCAGTTCACCAGATACTGTGCTGAGAGCTTTACACATATCTCATTTGATCCTCACAAACAGCCCTGGGAGGTAGTACTATTATGATCCCCATTTTGTGCAGCTGAGGAAACCAAGGCAGACAGAAGTCAAGTGACTTGTCTAGGGTCACGCTGCTACTGTCATAGGCTGGATTGGGACTCAGGCCTTTCTGATCCTAGATCAGAAAAACTATCAAGTGTTTTATGCCCTGTGGTACCATGTAGCCCATAGCTCAAATAATAGCTCAGATTTCTGTAGTGAGCTTCATGACTTATAAAGGGTGTAAACACTGTGGCCATATTAGGGTTGGCATGAAATGGTGCTGAGTTTGAATCCTGGCTCTGACACTGAATGTGTGACTTTGGGTAAGTCATTTAACCTCTCTAGGAGCTTTATTTTTTTCATCTGTAACATAAATGGGTTGGATTAGAAGCCTTTATAGATCCCTACTCGCTCTAGACCTAAGAACTTATAAACTAGGCAATACCATTTCAACTAGTCTCCATTTTACAGGTGAGGAAACTGAGGCCATGAGATGAAGCAACTTGCCCATGGTCACACAATCAGTAAAAGGCAAAGGTGGGACTGAATTGGGAAGATGGCAATGGTGCAGGGCAATTAATAACAACCAAGATTCAGATCCAATTTTTCTACCCCTCTTTCATGTTCCCTCTTGGGAATCCATAAATAACAAATCTGCTTCTCTTTTCTCTTGTTTCCTTCCTTCCTTTTCTTTCTTTCTTTCTCTCTTTTCTCTCTTTTTATTTTTTTCTCTCTCTCTTTCTCCCTTCCTTCCTTCCTTTTTTCCTGTTTTTCAGCCAGGGTGGTCTGGGAGACATTTAAAGAACACTGATTCTTGGTGCTGTGTGCCAGAATGCCATATAACTTTGTTCAAGTAGCATAACCTTACTGGGCCTGCCACCATGTTTTCCCTACAGAAACCTCCCCCTTATCCCAACTCACCTCCTGCCACTTCCCATTTCTAGGAAATGGGTAATGATATTAGAAACCAAACTGTCCCAGGGGAACTGATAATAGTTAGGCTAGATTCTGGAGAAACCAAAGATGGTTTGAGAGATATATTAGTAGCTTCGACTTCACTCCTATCCCCTTCCATTGTCCTTGGCCCTGCACTGAGCAGCCGGCCTCATTCCTTGGAAAGGAACAGCCCAGCTGGGGCTGGCTGTCCCCAGAGGAAGCTAGGAAACCACACACTGACCTTGGGGCTCCCTGTCTTTGTCTTTATCCACTCCTGTTATCTTTGTTTTCCAAAAGCTGACCATTTACTGTGAGGTCCCTTCACTGCCTCAAGACCAAGATTCACTCCATAGTTCTTCTAGCCCTGAAGACTCCCAGTAAGGCTAATCAGGGCCCCATAGGGTTCTCCAGAAGATCTAAGAAATATGGGAGAAGAAAAAGAAAGGATAAGAGGGGGAGAAATAAGTTGTAGGGATGGGAACACAGAAGAAAAAAGTTCCTATAGATTCCCCTTATCCCAGTCACTAATAGAGTTGAATGGAATCTTAGAAGTCACCTAGTATCTATAACGTTTCATTTTACACATGAGCAAACAAGGCCAGAGGAGTGACTGAGACATAGAATGGGCCCCCAGCTTTGACCATGTTCTTTCCTTGGGGGCCAAAAGTGGCCAATGGAACCGTGTGCTCCCCTTTAAAAAGTCTCTGCAGCCCCCAGTGCAGAATGTCCTTCCCCCTCAGAGTTTATCTAGCAATTCAACACTTCTCTGAGACACTTATTATATGTAAGCCTTTGTCAGAGTCTTGCAGGAGCTCAAGACCCCAGATGCATTTTAGGGTCTTTCCTCACTCTCATGTAGCTGCCAACCAGGAAACCTGGGACAGTGAATGCTTGATACTTTCCAGTATTCTGAGAATAACTTCTCATTTACAAATGGACAGTTCACAATATTTCAGAAGAAAGTATTATTAATAGAAGGGAAATGAAATAATAATCATTAGTCCTAAAGTTGTATGTCAATTTTCATAATCACCTTCCTGAAAATGAGATGCTCCTGTAGGCTTCCTCCATTCCTGGGCACTATCTTGAGCTGATATTCTCTGCCGTTAGGAGAGACTGTACAGGCCAATATTCTCTCCTGTCCAGCTTCCTACTGTTCTTCATGTAGGAAAAGGGAACTAAATTTGAACCCTAATGACATGAATTTGGATTCTGTCCGTGCTGCATTGTGTGACTATGCAATCCATTTCTCTCTGTGCTGCTGTTTCCTCAGCTAGAAGGAGTGGACTGCTGAGGTGTTTTTTTTTTTCATTTTCAGGTCCAAATTTTCTCTTCTCCCTCCCTCCTCACCCATCCATCAATAAGGCAAGAAAGGTGATTTCCATTACTGAAGTCATGCAAGACACATTTCCACATTAGCCGTGTTGCAAAACACAAAAGAAAACCTCAGGTTCTTTGATTCATAACATGACTACAAGGTCCACCAAATTTCTCAAGCTAATTCTGGCAAGCAATTTGGAATGATACTCCAAAAGTCACTAAATTATATGTACTCTTTGACCTGGTAATACCATACATGAGGTTATCAAAGAAAAAGGAAAAGGGTACATATACTAAAACAATTTATAGAATCTCTTTTTGTCTTAACCGAGAATTGGAAACTAATGAATGGGAGAAGTGATGTCCTAACCCCTGCCCCCATGCAAGTTAGGTTAGTATATTCCTTCTGTTTCCTTGAGACTGGTTGATTTAAAGAACTCTCACTTGCTGATTGTTTTTTTTAACACAAAACAGTCACGAGGAGCTCTGGAACACTCTGATTCTTGGTTGGTGGAAAATAATAGGAAACTCAGGCAAGGGAACTTCCCTCAGCTGAATCAATGCCTATTCCTATTGAACACACTTCTGTTCTGCTAAGGAATTTTTTCTTTAACTGGTGAGTGACCTACCAGTGTTCCATTTTGTTCCAATACATATTTTAAACTATGCGTATCAGACCCAACCCAGAACACAAAGGGTTGCCCATCAACTGGGGAATAGTGAACAAGTTATGGTTTGTGAATGTAAACTTACATATATATGATATGTGTAATATTACATATATATCATATATGTAATATTATATATATAAAAATAAATAATTGTGCCATAAAAATTAACAAAATCCAGGAAAACTTGCATGAACGGATGCAGAATGAAATGAGCAGAACCAAGAGAACAATTTGTATGATACATTATAAAAGAGATCAACTTTCAAATTTTTCAGGTATGTTAAATGTGATGATTAACCATAGTTACAGATGACTGGTGATGAAGCAGGCTGCCCACCTCCTGACAGAGTGGTGAAGGACTCAAGATGCAGAATAAGACCCACAGTTTTGGACATAGTCAGTGATGAATTTTTTTTTTTTTTGCTTAGAGTTTTGCTTCCTTTTCTTTAAATTCTTTTGGGGTGGGAGGGGAGAGAGGGAAAGGGCGAAAATCAATAGAGGTGCAAAAAGAAAAGAATGAAAGAGAGCATTAAAGCATTTTTTAAAAAATGCACACAAGCAGGTAGAAGGAAATTCCAAAGGAAGATAGACAAATATAGACATAGCTATATCCCAAAGTTACATGTTGAATTTATTGATAGAGAATGTTCCTTATTGTTCCCAGCCTGCATGAAGGGCAAAGTTTATGAGAGCTTGGGAGAGGAGAGATCCTAGTCTCTCCCTCCCTCTCCCTCCCTCCCTTTCTCTCTCCCTCCCTTTCTCTCTCTCTCTCTCTCTCTCTCTCTCTCTCTCTCTCCCCCTCTCCCCCTCTCTCTCTTTTTTTCTCTCCCCTCGCCTCTTTCTTTCAATTCAGCAGAGATATCTTACTCCCAATGGGATGGCTCATTTACCCTGTGTATTATCTGATATATTCTAATGTGTGTAACTTCTCTGATTTCTGTTTGCTTTGGACTTGGATAAATGGGTTTATTTGCAAGTCATTAGGTGTTTTTGTGTGGCATTTGGGGAGAAGAGAGTAAAGCCTTTAGTTACATAGCTTGGGTTATCCCTTCCTCCTAAAGGGATATGATCAGGAAAGTGACTTGAACTTAAAAATTATTTTTCCTAGACTAGCACTATTTAGGTGAGGCAACTTGATCTAATTCTAACCCGTATCTGGGTTAGAATTCTTACCTCTCTTGGGAGAGCCTTGGAGCAACAATCTTCTGCTCCTCCCTTGGCAATAATCAGTCTCCCTTGCAGAATGGTGGGCTTAGGACACTCTAGAAATATCTGTTCACACTGCTGTGTAGGCTTTATCTAGACAGATTCAAACACATGATTTACATGGACAACACACACACACACACACACACACACACACACACACACACCCCTACCTTACATATTCTTAAATGGAAAAGCTGAATGTAAAAGAGGTTTACAACTTCATGTATAATCCTCTTTTTCTACTTTGTATAAAAATGTTAATTATATTTGGTATATGTTAAATTCAGAATAAATTTTTTTTTCATGTTTCTCAGGCTAGTAAGAGATCAAGTTTTTTTTTGTTGTTCAGCTGTTTCAGGGATATCTGACTCTTGGTGACCCCAATTGGGGTTTTCTTGGCAAGATACTAGAATGATTTGCCATTTCCTTCTCCAGCTCATTTGACAGATGAGGAAACTGAAGGAAACAGGGCTAAGTGACTTGCCCAGGATCACACAACTAGTAAGTATCTGAAGCTGGATTTGAACTCAGATCCTCCCAATTCCAGGACCAACACTCTATCCACTGTGCCATCTACTTGTCCCAAGTTCTCTAATCTTTTGATTCCATTTTCCAGTGTCAAATGAGGGCAAATCGTCCAGAGCCATCCTTTTTTTGTCCATGGTCACCACTGCATCCTATCCTTCCCTATCCTATCCTTCCCTATCCTATCCTATCCTATCCTATCCTATCCTATCCTATCCTATCCTATCCTATCCTATCCTATCCTATCCTATCCTATCCTATCCTTCCCTTCCCTTCCCTTCCCTTCCCTTCCCTTCCCTTCCCTTCCCTTCCCTTCCCTTCCCTTCCCTTCCCTTCCCTTCCCTTCCCTTCCCTTCCCTTCCCTTGTTACTATTTCCATCTACTTTCAGGAACACCTTTAGGGGACACCACCTTTCATTTAGGGTGAGAGTTAAAGGAATAAAGGTCTTGGGTCCAACTACAAATGAAATAGGATATTTCAGCTATCTTATCTCCCACTAGACTGTAACCTCCTCCAGGACAGGGACTGTGCCCATTCCATTTTTTGGAAGAGAAAGCTGCTCTAATTTTAATACAGTTCCCATAGGTCCCCCATGCAGAGAGGAGAAATTTGAAAAAGAAAACACTCAATGGACTTACACATACTCCTTCCTGCTAGAGACTTTACTTCCTCCTTGAAAATGGAAAAAAAAAACCCCAACAAGTTCCCAACTTGCTTTTACACTTGAAGATGTCCCTGAAATCCGCCATCCCTAGCTCTAGGAGGGACAAGAAACTGTCTCCAGTGCAGAAAGATTGAGCTAGTTAGGAAGAAAAGCTCAATCCAGAAGCCAGCCCATCTTATGCAAGCCATAATTCTGTAAGACAGAAGACTGCTTTAGACAATAATTGAGCTCAACGAATCAGTCAATCAACAAAGATTTATTAAGCACTTATTTTGTAGCAGTCACTGCACTAAGTACTAGAGACAAAAAGACAAAAACAGTCTTGCCCTGAAGGAGCTCACATTCTAATGGGGAGAGAAACATGAAAATAATTAAGTATGAAAATAATAATAGAGGCTCTAAAGATTCTTATCTCAACTCTTACTCTCTTGGATCCCAGAGCAAGGCTACAACTTCCCTTCAGGGTTCTAGGGTTACCTATGAGGATTCAGGAGTGTTTCTCTAATGCTATCAGCTTGAGTCCAGTTGGTGTGCTTCCCCCAGTATTATCCAATAAGAATCATTTTCAGTTAGCCACCTTTAAGTAGCTTTTAAAAAGGGTATCTACATGTAATACTATTATGCTATAAGAAATGATGAAAGGGATGGTTTCAGAAAAACCTAGGAGGACCTGTATGAACTGATACAGAGTGAAGTGAGCAGAACCAGGAGGACAATTTACTTTTTTTAAACTGAATAATATTTTATTTTTTCCCAATTACATGTAAAAAAGTTTAATATTAGTATTTTTTAATTTCGAGTTCCAAATTCTCTCCCTCCCTCTCTCCTCTCCCCTCCTTGAGATGGTACGTAATTTAATACAGGTTATATATATGCAATCATGCAAAACCTATTTCTATATTGGTCATGTTGTGAAAGAAAACACAGACCAAAAAAAAAAAACTCACAAAAAAGGAAATTGAAAAATAGTATGCTTAGATCTGCTTTCATACTCCATCAGTAATGGATAGCATTTTTCAGCTTGAGTCCTTTGGAACTGTCTTGGGTCATTGTATTGCTGAGGATAGCTAAGTCATTCACAGTTGATCACTGTACAATATTGCTGTTACTGTGTACGATATTCCAGGAAAACGATTTACACAGTAACAGCAATATTATAAAGATCATTAGGGGCGGTTAGGTGACTCAGTGAATAGAGCACCAGCCCTGGAGTCAGGAGGACCTGAGTTCAAATCCAGCATCAGACACTTAACACTTACTAGAACTGATTGATTCAGAGGGCAAATTGAACTATATTCTCTCTCTCCTCTCCCTTCTGTTTTGGGACATTGCTAATGCAGATATAGGTTTTATATGGCCTCATATATATAATAGATGTTGTAATTCTTGCCTCCTCAGTGAGGGGGGAGGAGGGGAAGGGACAGAGAGAATTTGGAAATGAAAATTAAATTAAATTTTTTTTAAAAAGAAAAGAACGACTAAAGTTATAAAGTCACCACAGTGAGTTGGTATAGAACATTCTCCCAAATGTCTATGGCAGAGACCAGGGGGAAGTGAGTTCAAGCTTAGAGAGCGCTATGAGGTAACACACAGCTCCTCATTGCTAAGGAAGTTCCCCTTAGACAGAGTGCTGTTTCTTTGCTGGGCTCCTTTGTGGAGCTAGGAAACCATGTCCATTCTATCCTTGGCTCCCAATACAGACAATGCTGTAAGTTGATCTGGGCGTGGGGCTGGGACATCAATGGTAAAATGAGAAGTCCAAAATCCACCAGACCCTGGGAAGGTCGAAATGTCATACATACTCTAACCAAAAAAAAAAAAAAAATAGAAGGGAATGTAGGGGGTCGAGACTTATGTCAAAGTCAGAAGCAAAACCTCTCCTCTTCCTCCCTCCCACGAGAGAGAGAGAGAGAGAGAGAGAGAGAGAAGAAAGAATGAAAGAAAGAAAGGAAGGAAGAAAGAAAGAAAGAAAGGCATTTCTTCTTCAGGGGCATAAAGCTGTGTTTACTCCAACTTCTGTAAATCCTTGATTTACAAAGGATCCAGAGAATATTACAAAATCCCCCAGTCAATTGAAATAGGTTTCCTGTTGAGTTTCATTTCACTTTTTTTTTCAAAGACTTTTCACACTTAGTTTAAGACTTATGTTTGATTGACTGAGTATCATATCTCGGTGATACCGACAGTGTAGATAGAAGGTAATTAAGGCCTCCGGTAGCCGGTGAGATTGGAGCTAAGTGTTAGAGGACAACAATTTAACTAGGAAGCAAAGGGAGGGAGGGAGAGCAATCCAGACATGAGACACAGCTGTTGAAAAATGACAGAGGCAGTGTCATATTTGAGGAACCACAAGTAGGCTTTGGTATATGCCCAGTTATGACCTGAGAACTGGGATTTATATTTGATCCTAGGGAGTTTATTGCATAGGGGAATGACATGGGCAGACCTAACTAAGCCCTAGAAAAATCATTTTAGCAGCTGAGTCTATAAAGACAAATTGCAGTGGGGAGAGACTTGAGACAGAAAAACCAGTCAGAAAGCTAAAGGTGGTGGCTTTGTGAGTCAAGAGAAAGGCACATCTACAGCTGTTGTGAAGGTAGAAATGAGAAGGGGGCGCAGCTAGGTGTTGCAGTGAATAGAGCACTGGCCTTGGAGGCAGGAGGACCTGAGTTCAAATTTGACCTCGGACATTTGACACACTTACTAGCTATGTGACCTTGGGCAAGTCATTTAACCTCAATTGCCCTGCCTCCCCCCCCTCCAAAAAAGCAAAATTTAAAAAAAGATAGAAATGACAAGAGTTGGTAATATATGTGAAGTGAGTAAAATGAAGAATTTAGGATGATACCAGAGTTCAAGAATGTGGTCCAGGGGAAGTTGGGAAGAAAGGAAGGCTTTGGGGAAAAGATAAAGAGCTCTGTTTTGGACTATTGGACTATATTGAGTTTGAGATGCTCGCAGGACATTAGGTTTGCAAAATCCAAAAGGCAGTTAGTGAGACAAGACTGGAGCTCAGGAGAGAGACTAGGGAAGCTGGACAACAGTTTCATAGAGGTGATCATGAAACCTGTGGAATGAAATAACCAAGTGAGATAGTGTAGAGGGAGAAGAAAAGGACCCAAGACAGATACTTAGGGGACAATCACAGTTAGAAGGGGTGACATAGATGAAGATCCAGCAGAAAAGACTAAGAAGTGATTTGATAGATAGAAGTACCAAGAAAAAGCTTAAAAAGAAAGAATAACCAGGAAGAGAAATTGATCCACAGTGTTCAAATGCTAAAGGGAGGTCAAGAAGGATCAGGACTGAGGGAAAGGCCATTTGATCCGACATTTTAAAACTACTGGTAACTTTAGAGAGGGCAGTCTCAGTTAGATCATGCAGTTAGAAGTCAGTTTGCCAAGGATTTAGAAGAGAGTAAGGAAAGAAGAAGCTTTAAATATAGATAGCTTTCACATAGAGTTTAGGAAGAAGTGGAGGAGAAATATATGATGATGGATGGTAGGCTCAAGTGAGGATTTCTTTTTCTTTTTTCTTTTTTTGGAGGGGGGAAGACAGGGCAATTGGAGTTGAGTGGCTTGCCCAAGGTCACACAGCTAGTAAATATGTCAAGAGTTTGAGGTCAAATTTGAACTCAGATCCTTCTGACTCCAGGGCTGGTGTTCTATTCACTGCACCACCTAGCTGCCCCAAGGATTTTTTTTTTAAGATGGAGGAGACATAGGCATGTTTGTAGACAGTAAGGAAAGAGTCAGTAGATGGGGAGAAATGGAATATTAGTGAGAGAGTGGGAATGACTGAGGAGGCAATCTGTTGAAGAAGATGGGATGGAATAGGATCAAAGGTACATGCAGAGGGATATGCCTTAGTAAGGAGGCCACTTTTTCATGTGACACAGGGGTGAAAGAGTGGAGAGTAGAAGATATCTGAGAGATGTGAAATGAGGAGAGGAGAAGACAGAACTCTTGAGAGATGGCCTCTATTTTTTTTCAGTCAAGTATGAGTTGAAGCCTTATGTAGAGAGCATATGGTGAGGGGGTGCCATTGGAGACTTGAGTAGAGACGAGCTATAGAGAGTGGAATAGTAAATTAAGAAGGGAGTAGTTGAATGATTGCCTTGCTTTGGTGAGGGCCCATGTGAAATTAAGTAATGTAGTAGATGTATATCAGGTCATCACCTCAGACAAACTGAGACCTGGGATAAAAAAGAAACATAAGACAGTCCCCTTCCTCAAGGACTGCTAGCTGTTGTCCATAGGCCCCCAGGTTACACACAACCCCTTTCCTTCCTCAATGGATTTGGTACATGGCTCATAATTTTTCTTTCCTCCCCAACTCCTGCCCTCATACTAAAAGTCTTCAACACACATATTGACTTTCCGTTCTCCCTTAAACTTCCTAACTACTCAGTTCCTCAATCTATTCACTTCCCTTGAGCTATTCCACCACCCCACCTCAGTCACACACAAAGATAATCATTCTCCTGATCTTACCATCACTCATGAATTTACCACATCCACTTGCAAGAATTCTAAAATCCCCTTTTCCCACTATAATCTATTGGATTTTCACCACTCCCTTTGCCTTCCTTCACAAAACCCTAGACTTTATCCACATCATGACCACTAATCCCTTGACCCCTCAATTCTCTCCCTGGCCAGCTCCCCTGTACTAGACACTGTCTCTTCTCTCTCTTTTTTTCCCCAACTTGACCCCTTGGTGAACCAATTCATTTCTACACTGTCCTCTTCTTTTGAGTACCTAACCCCCTTATCACATTGCCAATTAAGCCTTGCCAGGTCTCAGCCTTGGATCACTCCCACTATTCAATGTCTTCTATCCTATATTCATGTTGTGGAATGAAGGTGGAAGAAACCATTCAACCTTTCTGACTGCATTCACTATTGCCTACAAAAATGCCCATGTCTCCCCTATCTAAAAAAACTCACAGGGGTGGCTAGGTGGTGCTGTGAATAGAGCACTGGCCCTGGAGTCAGCAGGACCTGAGTTCAAATCCAGCCTCAGACACTTGACACACTTACTAGCTGTGTGACCTTGGGCAAGTCACTTAACCCCGGTTGCCCTAACATTCCCCCCTCCAAAAAGCAAAAAAAAATCCAAAAACAAAATATCCTCACTTGATCCTGCTAACTATCTTCCTATTTCTCTTCTGCCCTTTGTAGCTACACTCTTCAAAAATACCATCTACAGTAGGTGCCTCCATTCTCCCTCCTCTCATTCTCTTCTTCACTTCTTGTAATCTGGCTTCTGACTTTATCCTTCCACTGAAAGATTTTTTCTCCAAAGTTATCAGTGATCTCTCAGTTGCCAAATCCAATGGCCTTTTCTCCATCCTCATGCCCCTTGACCTCTTGGCTTTCTTTGTCACCATTCATCACCCTTTTCTTCCACTCTCTCCCAGCTCTCCTCCTACTTATCAGATTGTTTCCTTTGTGTCCTTCGCTGGATTCTCATCTAGGTCACATCTTCTAATTGTAGGTGTCCCTCGGGGTTTTGTCCTGGGCCCTCTTCTCTTCTCCCTCTACACTACTTCATTTGGTGATCTCATCAGCTCATGAATATAATTACCATCTCAATGCTGATGATTCTCAAATTTCCCCATCCTACCCCAACTTTTCTACTGACCTCTAATCTTGCATCTGCAACTGCCTTTTAGACATCTCAAATTGCATGTCTAGTAGACCTCTTAAGCTAAACACATCCCAAAGCAAACTCATTATCTTCTCCCCTATTCCTACCTTCTGTATTACTGTAGAGGGCAACACCATCCTCCTGGTCCTCAGGTTTACAACCTGGGAGTTATCCTCAACTCCTCACTGTCTTTAATCTCACTGTATCTAATCTGTCATCAAAGCCTGTGGATGTTACCTTTGTGACATCTCTTCTGATCACCCCCTTTTCTCCTCTGATGTTATCACCACGTTCACAAAGGCTCTCTTAACTTCACACCTGGACAGTGCCACTATCCTGCTGGTTAGTCTGCCAGCCTCAAGTCTCAAAGTGATTTCCCTGAAGTCCAAGTCAATCCAGTAAACCCCAATGGCTCCCTATTGCCTTCAGGATCAAATACAAAATGCTCTGTTGGATATCTAAGCTCCTCATAACTTAGCCCCTATTATTTTTCCAGTCTTCTTATACCTTACTTCCTGTTGTGTACTTATTTTGTTGTTGTTGGGGATAAATGACTTGCCTAGAGTCACATAGCTGGTAAGTGTCTGAGACCAGATTTGAACTTGGGTCCTCCTGACTCCAGCCCCAGTGCTCTATCCACTGTGCCATCCAGCTGCCCCCCCTTCCGGATATTCTTAAATTCTGACCCTTTTTCAACAAATTGTTTTCCTCATAACAACTCTGTGCGCAGAAAGTATGAATATTGTCATTTAACATTTAACATATAAGGGCACCAGGGCTTTGAGAGAGATGATGTGATGATATGTGTCAAAGCCAAGATTCTACCTTCGGTCTTTTAACTTTAAGTTGGTTTTCTTGCCCCAGTGTCAACTTCAAGGTCATCTTGTCTGGAATGGCCAAACTGTACCTGGGAGTGATGAAACTGGGGATAGGTGAGGTGATTCCATGCCACAAATATTTATCGTGCACCTCCTACTTATATTTGTTTGTTATATACTAAACTCTATGTGTGGGAAGGCTGGAATGAATCATTGTAGAGGAAGAGAACCAAGACTTTCAAGCCCTCATGGAATTTATAGCAGAATACTAAAACCTCAGAGAAATAAGGGATCCCAGAAATCATCTGATTCAACCTATATCAAAAAAGAATTTCCTCTAGGGGGAAGAAAAAAGGAAACAAGCAGTTGTTAAGTATCTCACGTCCCAGGCACTATCCTAAGAACTTTACAATTATCATCTCATTTGATTTGGGAAGCAGGTGCTATCATTATCCCCATTGTACAGTTCACGAAACTGAGGCAGACAAAAGGTAAATGACTGGCCCAGGGTCATACTACTGAGTAGTAACTCGAGTCTTCCAGGCTCACTCAATGCTCTATACATTGCGCTACCAAGCTGCCTTTCCAATACTTCTTTTTTTTTTTCTTTTTTGCTTTTTGGAGGGGGGTGGCAATTGGGGTTAAGTGACTTGCCCAAGGTCACATGGCTAGTTGTGTGTTAAGTATCTGAGGCTGGAGTTGAACTCAGGTCCTCCTGACTCCAGGGCAGGTGCTCTATTCACTGTGCCACCTAGCCACCCCTCCAATATTTCTGACAAGCAGTCATCGGACCTGTGTTAGAAGACAGACTTAGGCAGAATCTACTTATTCCTTCAGTAGCCACATCTGGACAGCTATCAAGGGTTCTTAACATGTGATCCATTAACTTGCTTTTAAAAAAGATTTTGATACCTGTGTTTCAGTATAATTGGTTTCCTCTATAAAATAATGTAAAAATTTGTTTTATGCATTTAAAAACATCGCCCTGGAAAAGTGTCTCCCGGCTCCAGAAGGGCTTCTCTTTGTAATTCTGGTCCCTTCCCTCTGTTGATTAGCTCCAGGTTAGCCTGTGTAGAGCTTCTTTGCTGTCTCCATCATTAAACAAAAAGCTTTTTGAGAGTTGGAAAGGTCTTTAACCTTTCTTTTTATTCCCAGTGATAAGCACAGTGACTGGCACATGGTAGGTACTTAATAAATGTTTGTTGACTAACTCATTGACTGATTGACATGACACAAGAAAAGGGTTAAGGAACCTGCATGATATTAGGAAGTTTCTTCCTTCTACTTGGTCCAAATAAGCCTCTCAGTAACTCTTCTGGTTCAGCCGTGTAGGATCAAGCACAGTCCTTCTCTGAAGGCACCGATGTACAAAGTGTATACAGAGGGATACAAGACCACTTACCAGGGTGAGGGAAGAAATTATCAGAGCTGACAGCCCAGTTTGTCTTCACTCTTGCAACTACCACCTGTCATTGCTACTCTCTTTCCTCTTGCTTGTGCCTGGGGCCAGCTGCACCATCTGCTTCCTCCCCAGGCAGGCAGACCATCAGGCAAGCAGTAATATCCCACCCAGCCTGTTTGCATCCATCAAAACAACAGCATCAATGCACATTCCCCATAGCCAGGCTCTGAAAACGACCAGGGAACTGAGAAGGGTGAGTTAGAGTTGGAATGGGGAAAGGCAGACCCTGATTCCCTGAGAAAAGGGACCCTTTCAGGGCTTCAACACTGGAGGAAGACTAAATGAATGGGTATTTCCCAGTCTCCACTCCTGAGAGAGCAAGAAGAACAGGGCAGAGAGTCCAAGCTACTGGTTCTCCAAGAAACAGGCAGAATCTGTTTCTCTAAAATAAGGGACAATTCCAGAGTCTCGCATTCAGGGGAAGATGGATGAGAGGTGTGTTCCACAACTAGGAAATAGAATCCTAGTGTGTGGGGGGAGAAGAAAGAAGGAAACCTCTATGGGCCTAGGCTATCAGACTAGCCCAGGAGTAGTAGTAGTAGTAGTAGTAGTAGTAGTAGTAGTAGTAGTAGTAGTAGTAGTAGTAGTAGTAACAGTAGTAGTGGTAGTAGTAGTGGCAGCAGCAGCAGCAACAGCAGCCACATACATGCCAGGAGCTGTGCTAAGCGCTTTACAATTATCTCATTTGATCTTCACGAGAACCCTGAGAGGTAGGTGCTATTACTGTCCCCATTTTACAGATGAGAAAATTGAGGCAAACAGGTTAAGTGACTTGCCTAGGGTCACACAGCTAGTGTCCAAGACTGGAATTGAACTCAGCTCTTCCTGACTTCAGACTTGGTGTTCTATCTACTGTGCCAGTTAGCTGCCTTATCTCATTTTCCCTTCAATCTTCATCCTCACCCCTAGAAGAATAAAGGAGGATCCCCCTTGTTAATGAGGAGATGCAGCAAAAAGAATCTAACAGCCACCCCGCTCTCAAGATCA
Organism: Pseudochirops cupreus; assembly: GCA_028627135.1. Lineage (NCBI taxonomy): Eukaryota > Metazoa > Chordata > Mammalia > Diprotodontia > Pseudocheiridae > Pseudochirops > Pseudochirops cupreus. The sequence goes on from CM053584.1 coordinate 85,721,844, forward strand.
ACCTCCCCCTACCTTAAACCCATCAGACAACTCAAATGTAAATGAAGAAGTTATCTACCACTAGGAAACCAGAGCCTACCTTGGCATCTTGCCATCTGCTGCTCCCTTCTCCCCACCTGGAACAGCCACCATTGGACCTGACCTCCAAAGCCTTCTAGGATTGACGAATGAGTACCGTGATTTAGTAAACACAGCCAATGATAGTTTCTGACTTGGATTTATGTATCTTTGTGACATCTCTTTTTCAGCTACGACTAAATATTGACCATTTTTCAATCCCATCCAGCGATTTTGCAAAGGATTTTGTTAAAATTTGGCTAGTCATTTTCCATCTTCTCTGATTATGGGGATGGGGATGGAAAAAGGCTCTAGAAGCAAAAAAAAAATGGAGACTAATGTTTTAAGGGAAGTTGTTCAATTTCACTTTTTAAAAGTTTATTATTTCGGTTAAAAAGCATTTAAAGTGAAGCTTTCCCTCCTATTACCTCTACCCCCTTGAGCAAATAAAAATACCCTGAAAAATAAAATTCTTAATACAAAGCCACATAGTCCAGTAAAACAAATTCCTTCATTACCTGTGTCCAAAAATGTTTGTCTCTTTCTTCATTTTAAGTTCATTATCTCCCCGTCAGGAGATGAGTTTCATCTTCATTCTTTATCATTGCATTAATGAGAGCTTTAAATCTTTCAAAGTTGTTTTTCTCTATGTCATCATCATTGTATGAACTGTTCAATTTTTGCTCATTTCCCTCTGCTTCTGTTCATAGAGCTCTTCCCAGTTTTCTTTAAAACTGTCCATGTCATCACAATAATATTGCATTACATTCCTATACCGTAATTTGTTCAGCCACTCCCCAATAGGAGAACATTCTCTTAGTTTCCAATATTTGTCTACCATGAAAAGAACTACTAGCAATATATTTGCTAATAGGGAAAGGAAAAGATACTTTTTCTTTGACTCCCTTGGAATATAGGCCTAGTAGTGATAGAACTGAGCATGTACAATTTGAGACAGCTAGATAGCACCGTGGATAGAATACCAGGCCTGGTGGCAGGTCTGAGTTCAGATCTGGCCTCAGACACTTACTCTACCTGCGTGACCCTGGGTAAGTCACTTAACCCTATTTGCCTCTGTTTCCTCATCTGTCAAATGAGCTGGAGAAGAAAATGGCAAATTACTCCATTGTCTTTGCCAAGAAAATCCCAAATGAGGTCAGACATAACTGAACAACAACAAAAATGTACAATTTAGTAACATTTGGGGCATTTGGGCCAAATTGCTTTCCAGAATGGCTGGACCAATGCCTAGCTCTGACAACAGGGTAACTAGGATACCTTCTGACATTTCTCTTTTTCTTCTGATGTCATCTTTGCCGCTCTGATATGTGTGAAGCGGAACCTCGAAGTTGCCTTAATTTTCATTTCTCTCATTCTTAGTGAGTTAGAGCATCTTTTCACGAGATATTGACCGTTTGGCTCTCTTTTAAGGGATAGTCCTTCAACTACTTGAAGTCAGGTATCATGTCCCCTCTAAATCTTCTCTGGACTAAATATTTTCAGTTCCTTCAGCCAATCCTGGCTGCCCTCTTTTAGATATTTTTCAGTTCCACAATGTTTTCTAAAAGAACTGAACCCAATAAGCCAGATGTGGTCTGTCCAGTCTGATGATCAATTCCCTAGACCTGGGCACCATGCTATTCTTGATGTAGTCTAAGGTTGCTTTGGCTTCCTTAGCTGTTATATCTTTCTGTTTACCCACATTGGGCTTGTGACCCATTTAAATATCCAGCATTTTTTTTTTTGCTTTTTTGGAGGGGGGAAGGCAGGGCAATTGGGGTTAAGTGACTTGCTCAAGGTCACAAGGCTAGTAATTGTTTAGTGTCTGAGGTCGGATTTGAACTCAGGTCTTCCTGACTCCAGGGCTGGTGCTCTATTCACTGCGCCACCTAGCTGCCCCCATAAAATCAATTTCACAAGTACAAGATGGAAAGGTATGTGTGTACAATAGTTCACCTTAAAAAAAAAAAGGCTAGGGGCAGCTAGGTGGCACAGTAAATAGAGCACCAGCCCTGGAGTCAGGAGGACTTGAGTTCAAATTGAACTTCAGACACTAAACAATTACTAGCCTTGTGACCTTAGGCAAGTCACTTAACCCCAATTGCCCTGCCTTCCCCCCTCCAAAAAGGAAAAAATAAAGAAATTGATTTTATGAACCCAGGTGTAAGACTTTACATTTACTATTACTACTAAAATTCATTTTGTTAGTCAGTCCAATCCCCTAGTCCGGTGAGATTTTTGAAATTTGACTCTCTAACGTGGTATTTTCCCTCTGTCTTTTTCCCCCTCCGCCCCCTCCGTCTCACAAACTTGTATCATCTACAAGTGGAATAAGCATGCCATCATCTATGCCTTTATCCCAATCACTGGCCAAAATATTCAGCAACACAGGAGGAAGCGCAGGGTCCTTGGGGCACCCCACTAGAGACTTTCTTCCAAGTCGACATTGCACCGTCAGTGACTACTCTTGCTAGCACACAGTAGTCACCTAGTAATTGCTCTGGAGATCACACTGCATTAGCTTGAGTTTGGCCATTCAGCCAGAGCTGATTTCACCCAAGTTTACTCTTACCTAGCCTATATCTCTCCATTATGTCCACAAGAATAGAATGGGGGAGTTTATCACACACTCTGCTTAAATATAGATAGGCTGTATCTACAGTGTTAAACCGAAATAGCAACCAGGAACACTAAACCCTACCTACCAATCCCTGCCAGCTGCATATTGACTTAGTTTTAAAAGGTAATGTTATGTAAGTTTTACTATATTTTTATTTATTTTGTTAAATAGTTCCCAATTCCATTTTAATCTGGTTTGCCGGCCACTCAGAGAGCTTTGTGGGCCTCAGTGACACACACTTCTGCTCTATAGCATGCCCCCGGCCTTTAGGGACACAACTATCTGTTGTTAATGAAGGATCTTCAGTGTAGTTATATCTCAGTAAGAAGTTACAGCCCAGTGGCCTCTTTGTGGCTTTACATCTATTTTCATCCACCACAAGAGACAGCCTGGGGCTCTTTGCTCAACAGTCTTTAGTTTAATCTGAGTCCTCGTTTTTCCAGTCCCTATCTTCCTTTTTTTTTTTTGCTGACAAGGGGCTCTTGGCTAACTGTTTGCTGAGTCTGCAAATCCAGGTAATCACGACAGTGCCTGGAGTCCTGAAGCCTCCCTTAGATCAAACAGCAGCAACTCAGAGGATAGAAGAGTAAGGTGCTTGGGGAATGGCTCCAACAGTTTACTTCCCTTGCCCCCCAATCCTGGCATTGCCAAGCTGGTTGTCCCAAGAAGCTGCTGGATCTTCTTCATGTATCTGATTTGCGATGTTGAGGAGGATTCACCATAAGGGGATGGCTTTCAGGATGGGAAAAAGAAGGTCAATGGAGAGAAGCCTGGGCTCTGCAATCGTCTCTTGGATTACAGAAGATAAAAGTACTCTTTCTGTTACCAGCCCTCCCGGTATTTAATCAATAATGAGAAGATTACTCACTAAGTCTTCCTCCATTCACTGGGGCAAACAAAAGTAACTCTGGGTCACTAGAGGAGCCCAAGTTCTGGAAAGTCCCACAAAACTGGAAAGACTTGGAGGTCCTCAATGGGCTATTTATTTGACCTCTGAAAGACCTTGTCTAGCTAAGCCTGAGGCTCATCACCAGAAGGTTGGTCATTCGGCAGTGGTTATTTTTGTCCACAGCAACTCCTGTCACAGTGGAGGGATGAAAAACACATGGATGATATTAGGAAAAAAAAATAGGAAAAAGCAAAGGGTAATTACAGCCGGAATAATGGTAGCCATCTCTAGGGTGGGAGCAGGGAGAGAAGAAATAAAAGGAAAAAGAAAATTAAAAAAAAGAATAAGAGTTCCTTAATGACCACCCAAACTGGTAACATACTACCTCATTTTTGGGAAGGTAGTTAAGGAAAACATCGATTCCTAGCTATCTAGGGGTAGAAAAGGGATTGCCTGAAGGCTGGGGAAGAGGCAAGATATCCTCAGGAGGAATCTTCCAAATCAACAAATGTTTACTGAATGCTTAAGATGTCACAGGGCTATGGGGGGAGATGAGGTGGAGATGGCGATATGGCAAGTTGTCTTATCACACCCTGACAGACACAATTTACTTGTTCTCCAAATGAGTCCTAAGGCAAAGGTGTCACCTCCACCTGTATGCAAACTGTAAGAGGAGGGTGCTAAAGAGAGGGAAGGTGCCCTAATGCTAGTTAAAAGGTCTATAAAGCCATTCTCACGGTCTTAATGCAAGGGGTAAAGTAATTAGCAAGTGAGTAATTAGTATGTGGATTTCAAGCTAACCTCTCAGTCCCCGGAGCCAGGCAGCCTTTTGCACAATCAACACTCATGTCCTTAAGGAAGCAGGTACCGCCGGGAGGGTGGGGTAAGTAGGGTTGAGAGCCTGGTTGTCTGGATCAGAGGCACTGGGTCATTACAGGCCCTGGAGCTTACGTGAGGAACAATAAGAAGAAGCAGGAGGCTCCATATACCTTCTCTCTGATTCTAGAAAAATAGCAGATATCCTCCTCACTTACACTGAAGACAGGAGAGTTAGAAACAAGATCCATCCAGGCACCAAAAACAAAGGTGGTCCCTCCCTTGCTGAGCCCTTTCCCCGAGGGTCGCAACTCCCAGCTCCCCCTCCCTCCCGTGTTGGCTGGCTGGCTGTCATTACTTTCACTCTCCATCTTTCCCCATCCGTCCTTCTCTTCTGTACTCCAGATTTCACTGCCTGACAGCCCTCGCCTCAATGGGCTTCACCTCCCAGCCTAGCTCTCACATACATTGTTTTTCCTTCTTCCTTCTCTCTGCTAGCCACTTGTCTAGAACCTCCCAAGTCCTCAAGACCCCCCTCTAGAGGTAGCTAGGTGGAGTCTGGATGAACTATTGAACACCACCACAGAGACTTACTAGGTGTGTAAGTAATCCTCAGCAAATCACTTCATTTCTCCTTGATTCACTTTCATTGTCTGTAATATGAAGGGTTGGAATAGCAAGCCTCTGAATCTAAGATCGTGCAATCTCTTCTCTTTAACCTCATTCTGTTTTATGCTTCCCTGAGGTATCCCTATTGGTCCTCATCTATGTCTGGCCTTCTCCTCTCCCACTAGGTTTGAATGGAAGCCAAAACAAGGCTCTCCAGAATGGCAATTGCAGAATGGCAAGGAATTTTAGCCATGAGCACTATTCATCTGCCTTGGCCCTTTGGGTCACTTCTTTCAAATCTATAATTAATTAATCTCTACCTTCTTATGGCAGTAATGAATGAGTCTTCCCATTGCAAAGATGGGAAAACTGAGACCTGTGGAGTGATCTGTCCAAGATCATGGATGCAAGAAGTAGAGTCAGAATCTGGAAAAGAACCAAGAAACCCTAGTTTCTGAAGTCGAGCAAGTATGTATAGCAAAGTCTGTTCACAAGGCCTTATAATTTGCTATCATGTGTGTTTTGTCCTTATCACTATCTTCATCACCTTCTTGTGCTTAACCTGATATATCCATTTGATAAGGGCCCAGATCTTCCTACCACACAGCTCTGGCAGTTAGATGGGAGATAATAGTTCCTACTCCTGCCAGCTCCTCTCTCTTCCTCGGCCACCAAGACTTAAACGAATCTTAACTGAAACCTGGAGATACAGATGATGTCCCATTTGGTAAGGAACAAGAGTTATTATTAGGTTTCCCAGGAGGACTAAGTGCTGAGGTCTCATATAAATCAATCAATCAATCAATCAGTATTAAACACCTACAGAGTGGGGGCAGCTAGGTGGAGCAATGGATAGAGCACTGGGCTTGCAATCAGGAAGAATCTAGCCTCATTCCTAGCTGTGAGACCTTGGGCAAGTCACTTAACCTCTGTTTGCCACTAGAAAAGGTCATGGTGAAGCACTCCAGTATTTTTGCCAAGAAAAATCCATGCACTGAGGTCCACAGAGGCACAAAGAATCAGGCAGGACTGAAATGACTAAACAACAACAGACCCCTGCTATTTGCCAGGCCCTGAGCTAAACACAAAAATCCTCATCAATCCTCACTTGTAAGGAACTTCCATTCTAATGGAGGTGGCGACGAGGACATATATAAATATGTACAGCATAAATGTCAGATAAATAAAGTATTTCTCAGCCTGATTTCACAGTGAACTAGAAGAGTCATAGACTCTTAGAGCCAGAAAAGATCATAGATTTCATCTGGTCTGACTCTATCATCTTAAGGACAAGGAAAATGAGGCCCCGATGGGCTCAGTGATGTGGCTAAGGTCTCACAGTTACACCCACTATGATCCAGCACCTTCCGACTCAGCCAGGAGACTGGGCATGGCCTGCTTGCCATCAGACCATCCTGTCCTCTTGGTTTCAGCCCCAGCTAGGGTACTTAGTGTGTGACTTTGGTCTAAGGTGCTTCACCTTGGAGTCTGTTGAGTTTCCCCCCTGCCACAGAGCTGGCAAACAGAAAGGAAAGATTATTAACAATTACAGGCAACCCAGAGTAGAACAGATCCTCTTCAGAAAGAGTCCGTTCCTCCCCCCACTCCCTAGAGATCTTTGAGGAAAGACCATTTTTCAGTCAGGTCAGTCCTAGGTGGGATTCTTGGTTAGGTTCAGTTTTTGTGGTGCTTTTGTTTTGAAAGAAAGGAAAGTGACAAGTAGGAAGTAGGCTTTGAGGGGAGACAGAGGAAGCAAGCAAGTACTGGATTCAGACTCAGCCCTGAGTTCAGATTATAGACCTGCTGCTCACAGGTTGTGTGTAACCTTAGGCAAGCTGCTTCAGTCGTGGGGACTCAAGTTTCCTTAGCTGCAAAATGAGGGGGTTAGACTAGACGACCTCCAAGGCTCCCTCCAACTTTCCATCTATGATCCCATGAAGGAATCTGTGCCCAAGGAGGCAGTAGGAATGAACATATGCAAAGAAACTTAGCTCTACTTGGACGGGGAGTAGATACAATATACAGAACATAGACAAAGCACTGTGTCTGGTACATAACAGGCATGAAATAAATGGTTGTGGATTTGATCCAATGTAATTTTGGGAGAGGGAAACACTAACAGCCACATGAAGAGGCTCCTGAGCTATGTTGTGCATTTCTTTGATTTTTTTCTAGGGAGTCATGTCTGCAGGGGCATGGAGAAAGGGGCAGGGGGAGGGAGATGGTGGTCTCATGCCTGAAGTGGGAAAGCTCTTCCAAGGCCACACAGAGCTAACTTTGGAGCTCCTTGCCTGAGGGAGAGCCTGGAGAAGGGGGGAGGGGCTCTTTGAGATTAGTACAAGCTCCCCTGAGTGCCTTGTCATTAGCAGCAGACTTCATTCTCCTCCCACAGGCTCCTGGTCGTCTTGTCAAATTGCCTTTCTAGAAAAAGTCACCAAAGCACCCCTCTCACAGCTTACATCCTATAGCCCCTAGAAGGATATAAAGCCTAGGAACCTTCCCTAAGTTGTATAGGCCAAACCACTATCCCAAGGGAAAGTCAAGCCTAGATAATAATGAGAGTGTAGGGGTACCTCTCCAGGCACTACTCTTGCTTCTGCTTCCAAAGTTATGGGAAGGGGCCATTGCAGCTCCAGTTTGATTCAGGGTTTTGAATGCCTTTGGCTGGTCTCCTAGCTCTCAGCTCAGGAAGCAGCTGGAATGCTGTCTGACCTTGGGGAAGGCCCTTACCATTCTGGAATGAAAAGACTGCTGTGGGCTTGTTCTCCCCCACAGAATTCCTTCTCAAAGTCCTTGGACTAGAAAAGACCTACAGAGGTCATCTCACTCATCCCTCTGCCTTCAAAGACTTTGTCTGGATTGAACTCTGACACTAGATATTTTGTGTGTGTGTGTGTGTGTGTGTGTGTGTGTGTGTGTGTGTGTGTGTGTGTGTGAGAGAGAGAGAGAGAGAGAGAGAGAGAGAGAGAGAGAGAGAGAGAGAGAGAGTGAGGGAGACAGAAAGAGAAAGAGATTTTGTTTTGTTTCAAGGGAAGTGGTGTCATCTATTTCCCTCCCCACCAGAAGTCCCCGTGACTCAGCTTCCATTAAGGTAAAAAGTCAATCAAGGCTGATTAAAGAAATAGAGGTGAGATGAATGTGTCTTGCAGCCTGGTGGCAAACTGGCTCCCTTCTCTTCCTGACTATTCCTGTTGTTTTCTGAAGAAGTTGTCACTGATTCTCTTCCTCCCTTCCTCTTACCCCCCAGCCTCAGCTTTAGCTCCAGAGTCTGCCAGACACATCATAGTTGATTAACTAGGGTCTGAAAGAAATCAGGCAGAGACAAAATAAGCTGATTGTATTCAGGAACTTAGATCTATGGTTGGAAAGGAGCTTAGAAGTCACCTAGTCCAGCCAGCCCTTCATTGTATAAAGGAAGAAACTCAAGCCTAGAGAATCTAAGTGACTTGCTCACAGTCACCCAGTGGAGAGAGCCAGGATTTGCCCTTGACTGCAGTTCAGCTCTCTTTCCTCAGAACCCTCGGGCTTCTCTGTGCCATCCTTCTCCAGGAGATTGCTTTGTACCTTCTCAAGGTGTTACTGCTGACTGACCTCTTTAATTACAACCAGCTGCAAGAGCTTGAGGACCATACAGCAAACTTTGTGAATGCATAGATAGACCTTGCTTTACATTTTGGTCCAGTGACACTGGCCTCTTGGCTATTTCATAAACCAGACAATCCATGACTTGGTCTGGGCATTTTCTCTGGCTGTCTCCTGTGTCTGGAATGCTCTCCCTCCTCTGCTCAGACACTGACTTCCCATCTAAAATCCTACCTTCCACCGGAAGATTCCTCCAGCCTCTCTTAATTCCAGTGCCTTCTGTTTGCTTATTTGCTATCTACCCTATATATAGCTTGTTTGGTATAGATTTGTTTGCATGTTGTCTCTCCCATTATATTGTAAACTCCTTGAGGGCAGGGACTCCCTTCTCTTTCTCTCCCTCCCTCTTCCCCCCCCTTCCCTCTTGCTCTTCTCTCTCTCTCTC
>CM053584.1:85731361-85791878 GCA_028627135.1 Pseudochirops cupreus
AAGGGAGGGGAGAAAATTCGAAACTCAAGGGATTGTGGAACTGAATCTTGTAAACTAAAAGTAAATAAACAAGTCAATGAAAATTTTAAAAAAAGAAAAAAGAACATACCCTTTGCCAGTCAAGATTGGCACCTACTTTGCGGCTTATAGTCTTAGACATTGTCTGAGGCACTGAGAGGTTGAGTGACTTGCCCCAGTCATAGAACCAATATGTCAGGGCCTCCCTAACTAGTATGCCACACTGCTCCTAAGATTATATCATGCATAGTTGGAATTAGAACTCAGGCTCTTGACTTCTAGTCCAGATTTAAAAGAAGAAAAAAGACTATTTGCACAAAATTATAAAATATTACAGGCTGCCAATCACTTCTTCCCTTGAGTGGGTATTCTGTCCTGCCTGACACACCTAATATCCATCTGTTTTGATGGGCAATTGACTGGTACCATCTAATAACAGATTTAATCAGTCTTTTGTTCTTAGGTAGCAGTAGCTAGCTAGCTAGCTCAGGAAATTTTAACTCCTTTTCAGAAAATATTTTTTCATCTGAGGTGAAAAGAAAGTCTTCATTGCCCTAATTTTTGAGCCAGAAATTCTGTTCAACCAATGAGGAACTGAAAGAGGCCAGTGTACTTGTGTCTTTCCTGCCTGTCTGGAAGGCTACTGGATCCATCTACCTGTAGGCTATTAGTGATTTTGTTTTCTAGAAGTCCAGGTACAGTTGGTAGGGATCAAGCTGTTTCTTTGACTTGTTTTCTGTCTTTTTGTTTTATTTAAATATAACTTTTATTTTATTTTCAGGTTTGAATTCACTCCCCCTAGGAAGCAAATAAAAAACCAAACTCAAACCAAAAAACCAAAGCCTATTACAAACATATAAACATTAGGTGGGTAGCATATTTCATGATGAGTCCTTGGGAATGTGGTTACTGTGTTGTTCAGAGTTTCTAGGCCTTTCAAATTCTATTGTCTTTAAATATTGTTATTATATAAATTACTCTCCTGGTTCTGCTCACTTCACTTTGTATCACTTCATACAAGTCTTCCTAGGTTTCTCTGAATCTCTTCTCTTCATCATTTTTTTTTTTGCTTTTTGGAGTGGGAAAGGTAGAGCAACTAGGGTTAAGTGACTTGCCCAAGGTCACACAGCTAGTTTTGTATGTGTGTGTAAGTGTCTGAGGCCAGATTTGAACTCAGGTCCTCCTGACTCCAGGGCTGGTGCTCTATTCACTGTGCCACCTAGCCACCACCCCCCTTCATCATTTCTTACAGTACAAAAGTATTCCATCACATTCATATACCATAACTTGTTCAGTCATTCCCCAGTTGATGATTTCCAATTCTTTGCCATCACAAAAAAATCTACTATATTTTTGTATGTATGGATTCTTTTCCTCTGTCTTTTTTACCTCTTTTGGGGCATAGACCTAGTAGTGATATTGTTGAGTTAAAGGGTATGCACAGTTTAGTAGGAAGGAAGGAAGGAAGGAAGGAAATAAGTGATTATTAAGCAACTATTATATGATGGGAACTGTGCTAAATGCTTTATACACATTATCTCATTTAATCTTTGCAACTGTCCTCAGTTGAGGAAACTGAGGCAGACTGAGGCAGTTTGACTTACACAGGGTCTCACAGTAAGTATCTGAGGCCAGATTTGAACTTAGGTCTTCCTGACTCGAGGTCCTATGCTCTATCCACTGGACCACCTAGCTGCCTCAGCTTGCTTTTGGGCATAATTCCAAATTACTTTCTAGATTGCCTGGACCAGTTCACAGCTCCATCAGCAGTGCATTAATACTTGTTTTTCTACAGCCCCTCCAGCATTTGAACTTTTTTGTCTTCTCTGCCAATCTAATGAGCGTGAGAGAGCATCTGAAAGTTGTTTTAATTTGCATTTCTCTAATTATTAGTGATCTAGAGTATTTTTTTCCATGTATCTATTGATAGTTTAAATTTCTTTCTCTAAAGCAATGGTCTTTCCATTAAGACTCCCTAGTCTGGTCTCTAAAGACCCATAGTGGGATAAGTCTATAGAGTCCCCATCGTTCTTCGAAGTTGGACAGTAGCTCTAGAATAAGGCAGCAGTGAGGTTTTCCTAGTGCATGCTGTAAAGGCCTGTGTCATGATCACACAATCAGCCAAGATCCCCCCAGTCAAAGTCCATAAGTAGCCCCAATATGTACAGTAGAATTGTGTCCTGGGAAGGAGACCAGCACTGAGGTGACCAAAGTGGGTTCTACGAAGACAGAAATGGTGGATAAGAGCAAAGGTCTCAGACCTTAGTTGATTTTACTTTATAGCGAGACCCAGAATGTCCTTCCTTAATTTCAGAGAAAGGCTAGGAGAGCCACAAAGGAGGATCTGAAAATGACAGAGGGAACAAGACTGAGTGGCTATTTTATGACTTGGGGGTGGACAGCCACATTATGAGAGCATGAAGTCAACAATATCTGTTAGCAGTGAATGCTGAGCGGCTACTTGCTCCAATAAGAAGGCAGATGTCTGTCAGAAGAGGGCTAGACGTTTTTTCTGAAAGGGAGGGGTGGAAGCAGAGGCCCAAGGGGAGGGAGACACAGAGGACTTCAGCTCCTCAAGCTGTATTTAGGCAAGGGGGGTGAAGAGTAGGGAGGGAATTTTGCAACTAGACATTTTCTAAGCAGGATCCTTGTTTCTCCTCATCCTGGGCCCTTTATTTTTGCCTTTTTTTTTTTTTGAAGGGGGAAGGTAGGGCATTTGGGATTAAGTGACTTGCCCGAGGTCACACGGCTAGTTTTGTGTGTGTGTCTGAGGCTGGATTTGAACTCAGGTCCTCCTGACTCCAGGGCTAGTGCTCTGTTCACTGCACCACCTAGCCGCCCCTCCTGGGCCCTTTATTGAAAAAGAGAGAAACACTTCACTTTTTAAACACAGAAATGAGAGAACAAGACTTTGAACATTTGGTCAATAAGGGGTTGAACTGCTCTCTGGACGAGCAGGAATTCTTCCCAGTCCCCTGTCTCCCTTGGGAGCAAAGATGAATGATGCAGAATTTTACAGTTAAGGAAATCACAGGATCTGCTAGGTGGAAGAGACTTCAGAGGCAAATTAGTCCTTAATGTTATTGCCTCCCCACTAAGATTACTTGTCCTGTGTAGATTTTGTTTGCAAATAGCTGTTTGCAGGTTACCCCCCCCCCCCCCAGATTGTACATTCTTTGAGGGCAGAGACTAGGTGTTGTTATTGTTAAGGGTCTGACAGAGTTTTTTGGTGGTTGTTTATATTTTGCCTTTATATCCCCAATTCTTGGTACAGTGCCTGACATAGGGTAGGTGCTTAATAAATGCTTGCTGACTTGAGTAAACTACAGATTATTATATTATTATAGATTATTAGCAAGTGCTAATCCAAAGAAAGTCTTTTTTTTTGCTAGAGGATTATCCAGTGTGGGAGGGGGAAGGGGGGAGTCATTGCCTTCCAAAGCACATAGTCATTTCCCTTTAAGGGGGCTCTGATAATTAGCAAGGTTTTCTTGACACCAAGACTACATTTTCTACTCTGTAACTTCTACTCAAAGCTCCTGGTTCTGCTGTCTAGTATCAAACAGATCAAGTCTAATCTCTCCTCCACAGGGCAGCTTCTCAAATGTTTTAAAGGGAGTATTATGTCTCCTCTAGATCTTCTATTCACTAAGCTAAACATTCCCAGTTCCTTCAACTGACCCTTTCACCATCCTTTTCCCTCTTCTCTGGACACTGTCCAGATTACTGTCCTCTCCAAAATGTGGTGCTCAGAGATGCACACAATTATGTAGATGTGATCTGACCAGAGCAGAGTATAATGGGACCATGACCACCCTAGTCCTGGCATGATGCTGCTTTTAACGTAGGCTAATTACATTAGCTTTCTTGGCTGCCAAGCTATACTTTTGACTTTGTTTTCTAGCCCTCATGCCTCCCTCATCTTGTACTTGTGAAGCTGACTTTTTAAACCTAAATTTAAGAATTTACATTAATCCCTATTAAATTGCATCCTGCTTGATTCCACCCAATAGTCTACTCTATCATGAGTTTTTTGGACAACTATTATGTCGGCTATTCTTCCATCCCAGTTTTGTGTCATTTGCAAATATGATGAACATGCAACATATACCATTATCTAAATCACCAGCAAAAATGATACACGGCATATATTCCAGCACGGATCCCTGGGGTATTCCACTTCAGACTTGTCAATTTTACATTGAACCAATAATGACTGTCCTTTCTTTCTTTTTCTAAATGTTCAGCATTTCTTTAATAACATTCTCTAGAACAAGGATTTATAACCTCTTCTGTATCATGGATCCTGTTGGTAGACTACTGAAACCTACAGAAGTCTTCTCAGAATGTTTTTAAGGAAGGAAGCTGCTTTTACAGGCACCTACTACGTGCCAGATCCTGTGGTAAGCCCTTTATAGATATTATCTCATCTGATCCTCACAACAACCCCGTGAGGTAGGTGTTATTATTTCCATTTCTTAACAGTTGAGAAAACTGAGGCAATCTGAGATAAGTGAGTTGCCCAGGGTCACTCACACAGAAAAGCTAGTGAGTATCCAGTATCCAAGGCCAAGTTTGAACTCGGGTCCTTCCTGACTCCAGGCGCAACCTAGCAGCATAAAATATATAGGATTACATAACTAATTACACTGAAATGTAGTCTCACACACACATTTTAAGCTCACAGATCCCAAGTCTAGAATTTTTCAGGGAATCAAACTGTTCTACTTGACTCCGTTGTCTTCCGTTTTGAAAATTTAGGCATAATAACAACAGGATTTATGTAGCCCTTTAAGGTTTGCAAAGCACTTTACAGATTCACTTTGGTGGTAGGTGGTACTTGTGACCTTTCAGAGATCTCTGATAGCAGCTCTTCAAGGACATGCTCAGTTTTTGCCAGTTTTCTACACCAGATGTGGGATCTGAGCCCGTAACTTGAACTAATTAAGGTCACTAGATGTTCTCTTTCTTAGGTCTCCCCACTTCCCCCCAACACTTCTCTTGGGTATCTCCCAATTAGCTGTTTTCATCCTATCCTATTTAATGACCATTCTCATTGGCAGAGAAAACAGAAGCAAATAAGAGTTGGACAGATAGAACTCCTCTCCATTGTCAATCGTCATTGTTCCCAAGCAATGATCCTAGACTTTCTTTGATCCTCCCCCTTTCCCTAACAGAGCTTTTAAAAAAATCTACCCCTTTTATCATTATCTTTAGCTTTTTTTTTTTTTACTAAAGCTCATTCTGGGTCTTAGCAATATATACCCATTAAAAAAAGTTTTATTGGCACTTTTAATCTTTTTACATCACAACCATGCCCAGACATAGTTTTCCAAAAGACCTTTCTCTTCTAACAAAGGAAAATAGTTAAATAAACCCAGCTGACCCTATGAGCTTGTCTGTTAGCAAATACAGCATTCCAGCCTATAGTTTCTCACCTTTCTACTAAAAGGAGGGAGGCAATGCCCATCTCTTTTCTGGGACTAAAAGAAAACATTATAATTATGAAGCATTTGACTCAGCTTAAGTGTTTTAATTTACATTATCACAGTCTCAGTGCTATAAGTATTTTATTAATCTAAATTTACTGAAGCTTATTTTAAAAGTCTGTGGTGGTTGTTTTGCGTGACCTCAAGCATATTATAGGTACTGCATTTCTTGCCTTCTGAATGAGTGGAGGAGGGGAGAGGAGGGAGTGAGAGAATTTGGAACTGAAAAAATTTTTAATTGATCCATGATTTCACTATGCATACATTCACATCTCCCCTTTACTTCTTCACTGGGATGGTTTTCCTTTCTGCAGAATTTTATCTTTGAGAACTTCCCATCCCTCTTGGGCTGACTTCTCCAGTAAAATTTAGGTCATGGGATCCTAACCATACCTTCACTGAATCCTCTGAAATCTGTTCTTTCAAATTCTAGGGAGCATATCTAAATTCTGGCTTCCCTCTTTATTACAAGTTTTGGAATGAATAGTAATTTCTTTAAAAGTTTTCCATCATTTCTACCCCTGAATGCCAGTTTTTTTTTTATTGGCAAGCTCAGATCTATTATAGAATTACTCTTTGTTGGTTCCTTCAATTTTTTAAAGAAAAACCTATCATTCAGCCAAGTCAAGAAATCATCAGCTGCTATGCTTTAAGTGGAGAGACCCCCAGTATCTCTAATGGGGCTACATTCCATCATGCCACCATGTCAGGCTAGTAATGTTTCAAAAACTTTGAATCTATTTTCTCTGTCTGTATTCTGATAATAATATCAATAGTTTCTGTTTTCCATGAGCTTTACTAAAATGGTCTCCTCCATACTTCCTCTCTCTGGTTACAGTGTTTCCCCAGGAATATATTTTCTCAATATAACAACTTGGTCACTCTTCCGCTCTCCCCTTTACCCATCTTGTTTCGTTTAAATAAGGCAGACTCTTCCCAGAGCCACATTCTGTCCAGGAGCTGCACAGTCCAGTCTATCTCAGAAATACCTTTGAAGTCAAATTTTATACCTTGTATTAGGATCTGTACTTCATCTTTCTTTTTTCCCCCATATGTCTAAGGAAGACAACTTGGACCTGAGATGGTCGAGTCCTACATAGCATACCCATCAGTTCCCTCTTTTACACCCTCTTAATGTCTTTTCTGCCAATTTGATTCCTTATCTCCTTCAGGAAGCCTTCTGCCACCAACCAACCAACCAACCAACAAAAAATGAATGAATGGAGAAAGAAGGAAGGAAGCAAGCAAGCAACTTTTTTCTGCATGCCTTCGATACTTTTACATGTAATGGAAGGAATTCTGGTCTTATAAGACCTGGATTCAAATGTTATTTCTAACTTGCTAAGTCACTCTAGTCTAGCGCAAGTGATTATCTTGTTTTCTCTTCTATTAAATGGGGATGGTAATACTGGCATTACTGACCTTACAAGGTTATTTTAAGAATTACAAAGCTGTATAGCTGCAAACTAATATTTTTGTTAATCATTGTCATTTAATTTCAATTGGTATAGTTGTTTTCACAATTTAATGTAATTAAAATAACATTCCTTAAGTAGCTATTATACATTAGAGACATTGGGGTACCTGGGGATAAAAAGAAAGTCAGACCTAGTCTTCAATAAGGTAACAATCCAGTGGTGGGGGAGAAGCTAGGAATAGAAAAAACTAATATGAAGGAGAATAAGGAATGTGAAAAAAAAGGGATTCTAGTGTCACACACAAAATGAGTACAGGGGGAAAAGCCAAAACAATTTTACCTGGGTGTGTCAGGGTATACATCAGGAAAGTGTTAGTAGAGGAAGTAAAAGCTGAGTTGGACATCAGGAACATAAATTTAGACCTGAAAGGGACCTTAAAATTCATCTAATCCACCTCTTTCATTATACGTGAGGGAATTGAGGTTAAGAAAAAAAAATTATTTGCCCAAGGTTAGAGTCAGTAAGTGGAAGAGAGATTGACAAAGAATCCATTCCCAAATATGGAGGATGGTGTGAATCAAGACACTGAGATCTGAAGATAAGAACAGGGGACAAAGACTGGTCCAACTTGGCTGTCTACTTTAGGGAAGGGAATCTTAGATTTCCCCACTGTGTTCTGTCGCACCCCTATCCCCTATCCTCCAACCCTCAGTACCTAGCACAGCTGAGCAGTCAGCAGATGTCCCATCAAAGTGGTTTGGTTTGCCTCATTCTGGTCTTCAAATCTCTACTGTGTCCCACCCCCCCACCCCCACAGCAACTTTGGCAACTTTGGAGGAGAAAACAGATCAAAAGGGCATTTAGTCCTCTAGGTCAGCTGATGCCCCGGGTGGATGTGATGGGGAAAGACACAAAGAACTTACTTCCTGGAAAGTTACACATTCTGCTTTCCACAGCCTCTTCAGCTGGCTTGTCTTCAGCAGAAAAGCTGAAGGATGGGAATGGGAAAGTAACATCAAAAGTAATGATGGGGGAAAGGTGAGAGGGAGGGTGCTGAATGAAGATGCTGCCAGAGTTGGGGAAGTGGAAAGCTGCCTACGGCGTGCACATCCTGGAATCTGCCTTCTGAGCAACCTGCCTAGAAAAGGGGTCACCCCAGCTGTTTCCGGTCCTCTCTCCTGCTCTTTTTATCACACCTATGGTCCAACAGTTTCCCAGAAAATCATCCAAAAGCTGCACTGAACAAGAAGGCCACAGGGGAAGTGGAAGATCCTGTAGCCTTAAAATGGGACCCCAGCCAACCTTTCCCTCCCGCAGCCAAGAGCCTATAGTCTGAAGCAGCAGCTCCAGTCCCAGCAGCTGTACCCAGCAGGAACAGGCGAAAAGCACAGGCTTGGGGGGTGGGGGGAGACGAACGACTGCCTGTACTCCAGACCCTCTCTTCTGAATCCTAGGCAGCAGTCAAGAGGGACTATGGGTGGAAATGTGGACCTCCTGGTGGGGTAGGATGCTTACTTAAACACACTAATCATCCTGTATTTGTCAATTCTGGGAAGAAATACTCCAAACACAAATAACTCTCCTTGCTTTGGCTTTTTTCAAATCATCCCTTTGCACAGCCTGGAGTTAGCCATGTAGGTTTTGCAAGAGCCAATTTCTGAGCTGGGTTAGGCTAACAAAAGAGGGGAGAGTGAATAGGAGAAGCAAAAGCAGCTGCTTTCTTTCTGTCCCATCCTAATACCCCCAACAAGGAAACACCAGGAACTTTGTTTCTCAGCTGAACTGAGTGGGAGAACATCTTTTATTTCAATAATAAATTATGTAAGTATTCTGGGGAAGGGGAGGTCCTCAAGAGTTTCTACCTCCTTTGGATAAAATGGGGTGAGGGTGTCAATAGGGAGGGGCTGGTGTTTTTTAGGAGTGTTAAGCTACTAGGCTCCAGAAAGGACTTTGACCCACACTCTCTCAGAAATTATGACCGTGGAATCCTAGCACCCAGTTTCCCCGAATAAAAAAAACCTTTAGAATCAGTAGCTACATTACACTGAAAACTATGAGGGTTTTCAGTGACCTATACAGAACTTCCAAGTTGGAAGGGACTTCAGGGGTCATCTACCTGGCCAAGAATCCCAGAGTCGGAGGAACTGGCTTCCTATCTTTCTGCCACTTAACTACTGGTATGACTTTTGGGCAGATCATGTAAACGTTTCTGGTCCTCAGTTTCCTTATCTGTAACATAAGGGGGCTCTAGATGCTTCCAGATCTAAGTCTATGATTCCCAGCATTGTCAAGCCTTCAAGTCAGACGTCAAATGAGGGGGAACTCACTACCTCCCCCAAGCCAGGCCAATCAACTTTTGGAAAGTTTTAATTATTAGTAATTTTCTCCTGACATCATCTAAATCCCCATCCCCTCTGCAACCTCAACCCATCTCTACTTAGTTCAGTCCTCTGGGGCCCGGAGGAACAATCTAATCCAGCTTCTGAGGAATAGCCCTTCCAACTGAATACAATGATCACATCCCCTCTAAGCCATCTTTTCTCCAAGCTAAACCAGCTGAGGTCCTCACGCACCACCTACCATGGGGTGTGCCTGCCATATCCAGTCTGCCCCAGGCTTTATCAGGGATGGACAGAGCTGGGATCAATGCTACCCTTGTGCTGCCATGGACTAGCTTTTCCCTCATCAGTTAGTCAATCAACAAACATTAACAAAGCACATTTGTTTCAGGGACAGAGCTAAGTGTTGGGGATACCAAGATAAAAAATCAGTTAATAAGCATTTATTATGTGGCTAATATGTCACAGGCACCATGCTAAGCACTGGGGATAATAAGAAAGTCCTAGCCTTTCAAAGTCTAGTCCATGCTAAAGAGCCTCATGAAGCCCTTTTTAGGCCAGTCTTGAGACAGAGCAAAGGAAAAGGCCGGTGGGTTCTGTGTGTCCCAACAAGAAAGCTGCTTTCCCTCAATTCTTGTGACCTCAACAAGGGACAGGGGCTTAATCTTTTTTTTTGTCAATGTCAGTGACGTCTATGGATCCTTTCTCAGAGAGTTTTTAAACATATACAATAAAGCACAAAAGATTACAAAGGAAACCAATTATGCCAAAAGTTATAAAAATATTTTTAAAGAGTTCACAGACCCTGGCTCTTGGATAAACCCTTTCAACAGGAAACCTACAACTGTGAATCACTAGGAAACATTCCCACAAACCAACAGTTTTCTGGATAATGTGCATCATTCATTCCCCTATCCACCAATCCCCTATTGCCTGGGAGAAGAATACAAAACCCCCAGCTCTCTAGATATCTATTATCAAGTCAGTGGGTCTTAGATCAACTTTCACCCAACTCATACAACTTCAACTGACTGAATAGTGATAAGGGTGGGGTGAGGGAAGGAGCAAAACAGATAAAAAGACATTTCTTTCAAGTGAACAGCAGTCCTGTTTACCCAGGCAGTGTAAGTCTCTTGGTGTGTTTACTCTAAAACGTTTACATAGCTCCAGAAAAAAGTCAAAGCAGCTGGACTTGGAGGGGAAATCTTAGTACCTCTGCCTACTCAGTATGGTGGGCCTGGGGAAATCCAAGACCCGGGAGGCAAAATTCAGAAAAAGGCATGGCATTCTGAAATGGAACTCAACTGTATCATCTCATCTGAGAAGCAATGAGAACCCGGGCTTTTCCTGAGCAATAAGTTCAATGACCACTTGCAACATCTTACAGCTAGCAGTGCAAAATGAACTTTTCAACAGGTTATATACTCCTTCTTCCCTCTACCTCTAAACCAGCAGCTCTCAACCTGTGGGTCATGGCCCATTTGAGGGTCAAATGACCCTTTCACAGGGGTTGCCTAGGAGCATTGGAAAACACATATTTCCCATGGTCTTAGAAACAGATCTTCTGTCTCCAGGCGGGTCCGCCCACATGCAGATACGCCCACATACGAGTATTAAAGGGTCGAAGCACTAGGAAGGTTGAGAACCACTGCTCTAAGCTCTAAACTCAACTCTTGTGGTGTGTCCAATGAGAAATGAAGAGGCTGACACCTCATTTGAACAGCAAGAGGTCTTACAATAAGGCTGTGTACCAGAGTTGTAAGTTTAAATCCTAATGCCCCTTGGAAAAAAAAAATTCAAAGAGCACCCAATGATGGGCATCTCCCAGGAATCCCGAGCAGTCTCCCAGGTTCACTGTAGGGACTGTTAGGTGGCAGTTCTATTTACCTGCCTGACAATGGGCATCCTATTTCATCCATTCCTAATGCTACAATTTTATCTTAAGACACAGAGCCCTTGGCTCCCAGAAGTCCTTTATGATTGAGTTAGAAGGGACTTTTGAGATCTAATCCAACCCCTTCATCACAAATGAAGCACTTAGCACAGTGCCTGACACATAGGGGGTGTTTAATAAATGCTTATTGTTTGACCGAGATGAAAAAACACCCTGAGAAACAGAGTGACTTATCCAAAGTAAGACCTAAGTAGCAGAACTTCTATTTCAACTAACCCCCAGGTCTTCTGACTCCCAACATAGAGAGAGCTTTCCTTTACTCATGCATTACCACTGAATAACAACCTTTCATTTTAGAGGAGAAAATTGTTGTGTTTGAGAGCTGTGTGGATCCGGGACCTTGGAAAGAGAAACTCACCTATTTCCAAACAATTTTCTAACTTACCCCTAAACTATCTTCCTTAGGAAAAATTTCTGCTTTCTAAGTACAAATTCATACATCGCGCACATCTTGATAGATCCTGAGGCTTTTCACAAAGTATAACTTTCTCAGGAAGGGACAGAAGGGCAAGAGGCATGTATTTGGGGAAGCAGGGATAGATGCCCAGTGAAAAGTTGACGGGCTTCCTCAGATTTGACCCACCCCCTTCAAGGCCCTAAAGCAAAGATATTTAACCCGGGGTCTATGAAATTGTTTTTATTTTTAATTTTGATGACTATATTTCAATGTAATTTCTTTCCTTTGTAATCCTATGTATTTTACATTATGCATTTAAAAACTTATTTTGAGAAGACCTCTCTTAAGTTTCAACAGATTCTTTAAGGGGTCCATGACACAAAAAAGGTTAAGAATTCCTGTCCAAGTGTTCCAGGGGAGACCCCATAACCTAGTTGTCCATGGACATGAAGTACCCATAAAGGTACTCTATTTGCCAGGTATAACATAGGTCGAGAATAAATAAACAACTAGAGCCCGAGGCAAGGCAGACAAGGAGACAGAGGAACTGAGACGTGTTGGCTTTATGAGGTCCAATTCCCATCACTCCCTTCCCTTTATTTACCCGAGGATTGCTTAATCATTCCACCCTCTATAAGAAAATAAAAGCACCTTCAGAAAAAGGTCATTTTCCTTTGCACTGGGAATGAAAGGCATTATGGTCCATGAGACTCAAGCCAGGGTTTCTCCCCTTCTGCTAACATTCAATTGGCTCCTCATCCCTTACAGGATGATTACCCAGGGCGTGGATTATCCAGGACACTTTGCTTTTATGCCTATCTACGGCTTAATTTACTGCTGGGTGACATCTCTATTAGAGGCTGAGTAGGGCAAATAAAGGGAGCTGACTTGTTAGAAGCAACCTTGGTGAAAGAGGTGATAATGGTCAAAATGTGTGTGTATGTGTGTTTAAGAGTAGGGGTGTTGAAGGGATAATCTGTGGCTTTGGGTTATGTAAATTTTCTTCATCCCACCCTTGCACAAAAATTGATCTAGAACAGGGGTTTTAAATCATTTTTTGTGTGTTACAGATCTCATTGGTAGTCTAGTGAAGCCTATGAACCTCTTCTCAGAATAATGTTTTTAAGCTATAACCTATAAAGGATTACATAGGAAAGCAATTATATGTCTTTTAAACAAGTTCATGGACTGCAGGTTAAGAATCCCTGACCTAGAATGAAACAACTCCCTAGTATAAGGCCCTGACTCTTCATAAAGTACACAAACAATAGTTTGTACTATATGAAAAAAGCAGTAACTTTAAAAAAGGTGATGATGGGAGGGACCACTCCATTCCTTCCATACAGGTGGAAGAAACATCTGGGCACTGGGAAAAGCAATTTCCTAGAATGACACATAGGGACAAAGAAGGATTCGGTCAACTCGATTAAAAAGCCTTAAAAAGTATGTGTTAATTGCCTGGTATGAGTAACACCACCCTTAGCCAGCCAGCTCTGTTCGATGAGACAAGGTGAGGATCTGAACAAGCTGATCCTTTGGCACAGTTTTAGCAGAAGGGCCTCAGGCTGCAGCACCTCCATGCCTATTCCCTCATATACATAATCTGATGCAGTTCCCAGTTTTGTTACTAGCCTCCCTACTCCCTCCTGTCACACTAAGTAAAAAATGCCGATAAGGAAGCTAAATTTGAGGCTTATGCAACAGAAATCCACTTTTAAAAACAAAAATCTTAACTGGAGTAGGAAAACAACAGAGCTATTTGAGGAGGTAGTTTAACAGAGCTGGAGAGCTAGAAATTCAGAGTTCTTAAGTTTGCTCTTCCACAGGCCCACTGGGGGTAAACTAGCTTAATTTAATGTTGGCCCATTTGAGCTAATTTACTCACTGCACAAAGATATTGTGAAATGAAAGGTTCTCGGGGAAAGTATGGCTAGCCTGTCTCTAAAGTTAGTTGTACTAATACTATTCTTAAGGAACAGAGACAGTTCTCACGACCCTAAACTGACATCCATCCAAAACTCTTGATGAGGGGAAGGGTTTGTCATGTACAACATGAACAGAACTGGCAATGGTAATTGGGTTGATAATGTGAAAACTTCACCAAGGTCAAGTGGCCAGTTCTATCTCCATAAGCAAGATAACATGACAACAGAAACTTTCGGTTTCTGAGAATTATTACCTTATCTGTGAAAGAACAAAAATGTTATTAAAATCTGACAGAAAGAAGATAGTAGACTCCTGATCAACTTAAAGAGTATTTTTGCACATTCTGGCCATTATGCAATTCTTGCATAAATCAAACTTGGCACTTTTTTATTTTTTAAAACTACCAAACCTCCTTCTCTGTGTGGAGAAATTGGTTTCATTTTCCCCACAACTCTAGCTAGGGTTAATGTGCTGTAAATTTGTAAGAAAATAAGATCCAATTTTCTGTTTAATCTCAACATTGATAAAAACACACTGTAATCTTACTATAGAACAGAATTCAGTGTAATGGGGTCACGCTGGACTGTGGGCTGAAAATTTTGTTACCAGAGAACTTGGGAGATAGTTTTCATTTCTAAGTAAAGAAGTCCCAGTATATGAACCCCAAGGACAGCATTATATTAAAGCTCTGAAGTAACAATGACATGAGTGGGCCAGATTCCACAGTCTATATCAAGCCAAACTATCTAGACTTTCTGACAACTGCATTAATGAGGTCAGTTTTATGATATATACTTATCTCCCATGGAATCAACTTCAAAATGTTAGGGTTATAAAAATAAGCCTTCTTTCATCATACACAAAAAGGTGATGCCACTGACATTCACTCTGAATGGTTTGGTTCCCAACCCTGTCCCCCTCCTTTCCTCTACCCCTCAAGTAAGGTGATAGGTCACAGTCCTTTACCTGATCTCTATGATCACAGGCCTGAAATGTGGACCCAAGGTTAAGAAATGCTGGTTGTGAGTGCAAGTGTCTTTTTTTTCTGCCCAAAGTGCACTCAACCATCCTGTTTCATACTCTTAACCAAGCTTGACAATTTATGCTGAAGAAAACCTGAACATAGTATGAGTGACTTTAGAGGTAAATTATACTCCTGCCCCTCCCCAAAATGTAAACTGGGTTAAAATTTACCCCACTGCAGCAGTGTTCCTACTAATGAATAAACTCACTTGTGCTTCAGTGAGAAAAGGGCCAAAGTGCTTCAGGAATAAAATACTGGCCCAGCGCAGTTGGGCTGCCTAAAGGAACATCATTAGTTTCGTTCATCTTGGAAGCTGTCACTGTTCATCATACCAACTGGTAATTCAAAGGGACTATTCCTGAGGAGCTCAAAGCACATTAGAGACATTACCTCATTCTCACAATGGCCCTTTGAGGTAGGGTGTAGCCAGGCCGTTCTTACTCTCCCCATTGTGCAAGGGGGAAAACAAGCATATAAAGGTCTGTAACTTACCTAGGGTGACATGGCAATCCATGGGGTCTGGTTGCTTAGGTTCAATCTCCCGACCCTGTCTTCACCTACTATATATCACCTGACCTCTCAAAAGATCATGAGGTGAAAAAAAAAAGATTTCAAAAAATATCTATACATGGAACCAAATCCTTTAAGTAACACTCTAAAGGGCAAGATGTCCAAATTCTGTTTCTGTTGATCCTATTCCTTCCTCTACATACCTGGTGAATTTTAAGTAATATAAGCATTAGTGATTGACAGAGGTTAAAAACATTCAATAATAGAAGCTTCAGAAATTCTCATTTGGCTAAACTTGATGACTTTAAGTTGTACCCTAAGTACATTGACTTATTTTTCTTTCTTTGTATAAGGAAGGAGCATAAATACTTTGTTGTGTTCCCAAATGGACTTAACGCCCCCTTGGGAAGCACTACCACCTTCTTTGGCATTCCTCCCTTTCTGGGCACTTTGTGTTAACTAATGCAAACATCCGGGGCAGGGTCTCACAGACAAGGTCCTAAGCCAACCTTGAGCATGTGGGAAGACAAGGCAGGAGATGGTAAACTTCAACCACCTCAAGACTTAGCCATGCTAGTTAACTGGTATTGTGTCAGAGTTGTAGCAACCACCACCCTCTGTAACTGAATACTGTTCACAAGGAGCCACACCATAAACTCCCTACAACAAAGAATGAGAACCAAAGCTCTATATGGTTTGAAATTTAAAAAAAAGTTACGTTGAACTCAATTCTGTGTCTCACTCTTAAGAGTGGTGGGCTTCCTAGCCATCTCTGCCTACCTAGTTTAATAGATTTTCTTCAAAAAACAGCAACCCCATGAGAACCAATTGATTTTATTCACCTCATTTACACAGAGAGAAAGAATCAGAGACAAAGAAAGGAGATACAGGGATAGTAGAGAAGTAGGTCAAAGGCAGGACTGAAAAGAGGAAGAGCAAAAGAGGGAGGAGGAGAGTCTTTGCAACTGAGCCATGATATGCATTAGATATGAAGCTACTGGCTCTGATTCTAACTACAAGATATAATCATGGAATGGAAACTGAGTCTTTCAAAACTTCTGAAGATGTTTAACAGATCCATACTACCGAATTATCTTAAGAGGTGAAAGTATCTTTGAATAAGAGATACTTAGTACTTTAAGGAAAATAATGGGAAGAGGGGGGTTATTAAAATACAGTACAATGCCTAGCACACAGTGGTTACCTAGTAAATGTTTACCAAGACCCAATTTGCAACAAATCGACAAGTTCTAATATATGTCTCTACTGGGCATTTTCCAAAGAATAACTTTCACTATTTTATTCAGATGAAAAGCAATGTACACATGGTTTGCCACATAACCTAATTGGCTAGTTAACAAATTGCCTAGGATGCTTCTTTATCTCATGTAAACTACTGAAAGCCTCTGAAGAACCACAGGAGCTCTTAAAACTGCCTGCAGGCTGCCCACTCCTATCCTTAAACTCACCACTATGGTATATCCTATCCACTCCAAAGTGAAAATGGTTTCTACAGGTTACATTGCATCCAAGCCAACATAACGGTTGTCAACCACTCAGGATTTATAAATGCTCAATTATTGTCCATGCTAGACAAATTCAACTAAAAAAAAAATCTTTGGGTACCAGTTTATAACTAACTATAACAGGATCTTTAAGATCAACAAAGTCAAACATTTTATGTTACTACATTTGTAAAGTTATTTGCTTTAGTAAAATGAAAACACCAGTTGTACTAGCTCAACCCTTCGTCCCTCTAGAATGTTTCACAATATTCGCCCCTGATATTACTACTAAAGCTAGGGGGCACACCCACCAGTGATGTGATTGTTGCCACTGGGGACCTAGGCCAAAATTGGGCACAACTGATACCTCAGCTTCACGCTCTATTAAGCCGAGGGGCACAGAAGGGAATTCCATCAAGACAATGAGACTTAAGACCCCTGGACAATCCTGAAACAAATTTCAGTATTGCCTCCATGCTGAACACATACTTGTGCTGTTTGTATAACAAGTAATTCAAGCTTGAGGGCAATTTCAAAAGACAGCACCTGTTTCAAAACAGGGCCAAGAGTTCACAGCTGCTACTACTTGGGAGCTCAGCTTGTACTTGGCTTCCTCACTACAATCTACTTGAGAAACACCTGAATGGTAAGAAAGGGCCATGTGAGAAATTAGGTATTTTCCATCATTCCAGGATAAAAATCCTTTCAAATGTTGGGTGCAGAATGCTATAGGGATGCTGTGTGGACCTATATACCATGAAACTGGGAAAAGACACAAAGACAGAAACATCTTCTAGCACAAGTATTTGACAATGCAATGAATGGGAAAATTACTACTTTAGATTATCCTGATCGAATAAATCAAGTGAGGACAAACATCGCCCTCTGCTGGCTAAAGATAATCCTTACACCAGCCGATGAAGGTGACTTTGTGCATTCCTTCTATTAATAACTCCTTTGCCTCATTAAAAATGGATCTTCACACCATCCTCAGAAAACATACCATAACATAACTTTAAGTAATTTTAAACTTGTGTTCCTTAACAATCAGAGAGCCAGGCAATGCAGATTTCCAAACCTCATCAAATTCCATAGAATCCATGATAGGAGGGAACAACTATAAGGTGACCTAGCTATGCCACAACAAACAGGAATTCCTTCTATAATTTCTAATAGGTATTCATTCAGTTTTTGCACTTAGGCCCTCCCAGGAGACTGGAAATCCACTCCCTTCCAAGGAAGCCCATCCCACCTGTTTTTCCTTAAAGCCAAAACCTTTGTTTCTGACCTCTGAACAAGTCTAACCCTTCTTCTAAGTGAAGTTCTACCAAGGCTTCATATTTCCTTTTCCTTGGAACACTGATTATAATTTTAAAGAGCAAAAGGACCACAAAGACTTGAGCAGGAAGGAAAACAAGCAGCCTGCATGAGGTCACTTTATTGGGCTCTCAAAAATTAAAATTTGGCTTTAGTTCTAACAAGTTATAGAATGGTTTCTGTCCAAGTCTCAAGTCACTTTGCCAAATATTAACTTTCAACTTTAAAAGACAGCCAAAATGTATACTTTGCCAAATCTGGATTCAGTCAAGTTGCAATTGTTTTTCTGCTTCATGTGCTATAAAATTCATAGTGTCTCTGCTCCTGTGCATCAGTGATAACAGGAAAATTTGTGTATGCCAATTGTTATATCTAGGGAAAAAAATTATACAAGCTGCAAGCATATGCTTGTAGGTCCTATTCCCTTTGAGTATGAAGTGAACTTTGACTCAGACTACACAATCCCATCCACAAATGAAAGAAAGTAAGCTAACCTTGGAGGACCCAGACAAAAGGCATTAATTTGTAAATTACAAACTGAGTATGGTTCCCATTACAAAAAGCGCAACACTCATTCATATGGCAAAAAACAAAACAAGCTGAAGTAGACCAAGACTAAATCAGAACCAAGTTAACAATTCTACTGAACCAAATACTGTCATGTTCTCTATCCTAATAAACCTAGATAGATTTCTAATAAGCTTCATCTCTATCCCCCCTCACTCCACCCTCAGACCCAGAACACTGGATAAACTATGGGACGTGAGTCAGTTCAGACCTGAGTTTGAATCCTTTGTCAGACATTTAGTAGCCACGTGACACTGGGTAGTTACTGTGTCCCTTTTCTCACTGTAAAGTAGGGATTGTAATAGCACCGAACTCATGGGGTTGTTGTAAGGATCCAATGAGTATAAAGCACTATGTACACTTTAAAGCTCTGTACAAATAGTCATCTCAGTATTACATATATAGCATAAGAACCAAATGGTTCATGGGCTACAACAGTGAAGTGGGAGGGGAAAATCAGTTAAATCTTTAAGAAACAGCATTTTAATTTTAAGGCTACCTGAAAATCAAGTAAATTCCATGTGAGCATATGTAAATTATATGAAGAATCCAAAAGTCTTATCAATTTACATATTAATTTGTATACTCAGCACTGAACCAAGTATTATTTCAAACATGTAAATGAAGGCAGGGAGAAAATTCTGCTCAGAAAAAAAAGAATCTTAGAGCATTAAAACTGAAAGACACCCTAGGAATTGTCTAGACCAATTCATGTTTTAGAGTACAAAGCTGAGATGAAGGTGAAAGTGATTTGCTTACTCAAAGACAAATTGTTGGTCAAGTTGGGGTTTGAACCCAATTCTACTGACTACACAGTACTTTTTTTTTTTTTAATACATCAGTCACTGCCTCAGGATTCTTGGTGTCATCAAATCCCCCTAAAATAACTCTAGAAAAGTGAAACAGCCATCTGTTCAACTGATTATCAGAAAGCATAAATTCCTCATTTTGAGACAAGACATGCTGCTCTAGTTACCAATGACAGAGATGGTTGCTGTAAATGTTTATAAAGGATTACTTAGGGAACACATTTGTTTTCCAAAGCCAGGACTTAATTAGAAATATTTTTGGAAAGCCAAGGTTACCTGCTGCAGCATATCAAAAGCAAGTCACCACAAACTACCTGAGAGCATGAGAAGAAGTACACGGAGGCGCATATCTGGGTTATAAAAGCCCTTTTATAAAGCCATTTTTAAACAAAACAAAAAAAAAGTTTACAAAAGAAAAAAAAAGATACAGAAAAGGAATAACTTGCTTCATATATTCCAAAAAGAGAAAAAAAAGGGGGGGCAACAATGCCAACATGCTCAACAATTAAGGGGTTCTTTTTTTGTTTTAGTCTTTTTTTTCTTTTTAATACAAAATACAAGCAAAGGATACACATACTTAAAACAGAGCTCAGGAGCAGGTACATGATCCTGGAAACCCCTTCAATAAAAGCAAAGCAGAATTTTTTTTTTCTATGCAGGTACATACAGAGACTGGAATATGTAAAATTAAGTATCACAAAAGACCATCACACAATCCTACCAATGCATGTTGTATCTATAATTCACGAACATGGTCAACAAAATCATGTTCACTTCAACCCTGTTTTATTTAAAATTCTAAATCTTTTTAAATAAAGCAGTTACATTCAAACTTTTAACTTCCTTAGTACCATGCTGCAGGTGTCAGCATTTTCAAGGTATTGCAAGAGTGCCCAACCCTCTAGTGTTTGACCATATGTCTAGCAATGTTGCCAAATGTGGGAAAGGATGTTATAGTCTCAGGCCATGGACAGAAGACCTCTTCTATCCCTTCCTCTTCTTTAGATGGAAAAAGATGAGGAACTGAACTGGTAAGGAATGGTTTTGGGGATGTTCTTAGGGCTGATTATGTGAAAGCCCCAAATAGGATGACAAATATTACCTGCAAATCATTGAGCTATGTTTGGTTAACTTGGGTGCCATTCAAGGGTTACTGCTTATTGTGAATTTAAACAAACAAAAAAACCCACACCAAAAAAACCCCTTTGGAGTAGGATATGTAGGGTTTGTTGTAAAGACATGCTTATGGTAAACAAAGCAGTGCTCTTATTTACATTTTTAAAAAACAATTGATTCTGCAGAGGGGAAAAAAGTAAAATTCACAAATTTCCAGAAGACAGACACTGTCTTAAACTGTCAGACACATCAAACACACTCCCACTCACACAAAATACTTTTGGGGATTCTATACATGTTATTTGTGACATAAGCTGAGTATTTTCCCCCACCCCACCAAAAAAAGGAAAAAAGGAACCAAAAGCCCCTAATTCTATTCCCACCCCCAACCCTTTCCCACCCAAATCTAGAAAACCCTCCCCTCACCCTGATATACAAAGCATATGCACAATGGTGGCTTTACACCTGTCACACGGAGCATGCTCAGATAGATGTCACCATTTAGGTCATTGCACTGGCATTGTGGTGGGCTGCATTAGAGGCTTTCTCCAATAGTGGTTGGATATACAAAGTCAGCACCACAGTGAACTTTGTAACTGTTTTTAGGGGGAAAAAAAAATCAAGTTTTAATTTGTAGGTTTAGGATTCTGAAAGAATCTTGGTGGTAGAAAGTCTATTACATGGCAACTGCCATCCCTCTACACATCTCCAACAAAGAGAATGAGAAATGGGTTTATTTTCTCTGCAGAATCTAAAAGTATATATATTTTCCTCTTCCAGGACGCAAACTGTAAACGGTTCTATTAATTTTCCCTCAAAAAAAAAAACAAACCCCAAATCCAATTTTCCTTAATACTATGAAAAAGTTTCACACCCCACAATCAGAATGACAAGGTGAAGTAATTTTCTCTAGTTTTGAAGCAACTAGCGAGTTGTAGTATCTTTCTCTGTCCCTTTGTAAATGACTATTATCTTGTTCATTTCATCATTCATATGTATGTATGTATATGTGTATGTATGAAATTTTGAGAAAACAACACACAAAGAACCTGGGTTTCTCATGTTTTCCCAAACCATAAGTTTTTTTAAAAATGCAGCCACTGAGCATGCTCAAAAAGAGTAATTCAGCCTTACATTCACTCATTACAACAGACACACACTGTAAAAAGAAGTCATTTTCCTCTCCCACACCTCTAACATGAGATAATCTGCTCAAGCATATGATCATTTTAAAAAGCTTTCCCAAAAGTTCCCCCATGCTAAATTCTGTTCTGGCCCTCCAAACACCCTAAAACCTAAGTTGAAGCTTGTTTAAAAAAAAAATAGAAAACCCAGAGTGTTCTAAAATTTATCTTTGTTACTTTAATGCTTCTTAAGAAGTAAAATCAAGAAAAGCCATTAAAAATCTTTCAGTGTCATGTTCAGCCATAGTTGTTCAGGTCTGTAAGCAGTATCAAAGACTTTTTATCTGGCTAGGAGCTCAAAATTCAACTTTGTATTGAATATTTACATGCAAACATCAATAAAGGAAACCCACAGGAAGCCAAACTATTCACAAGAATAAGCTGCTACATGAGGGTTGAGCTTGGAAGCAGCAACTACATGAGTGAAAAAATTGTTGGCCATCAAAGCTTCTTCATGGGAATCAATACAAACTTACTCCTTGAGATTAAAACAGCCCTTATCAACAATCTTATATCTCCCCTAAATGGGATAAGATCAAAAACTTTCCTTCTTGGAATTAAAGTGTCAGGAAAAGGTACAGAGAGGGTGTTTTAGAAAGTAAAGTAAAATATAATGTTTCTGTTATCAAATTCACTCCTTAGGTTCAATCCCATACCTTCTGGGGAGGGAAGGTGGCACACATACAGACTGGTTTCACAATTTTAACTGGATAAACCATCAAGCACAGCAACATTTCCAGCACGTTAAGGACAACCTATGGTCCAAGAGTCTGGATCCAAAAGATTCTAAAGAACCAGAAAACAGTGTCAGAATGGGCAGCTGAAAAAACATGGAAGGTAGACTTGTTTCAAAGTTAAACCCACACTAGTCAGAAAACTGTTCAGGGGATGATACATTACCAGCACATTCATGTTTAAATAACCCAACTTTCAAGTGCTGCAAGTTAAGAAGACAGTGGACCCTATATATATATGTGTGTGTGTGTGTGTATGTATATATACACACACACACACATACACATACACACATACTTCATAACCATGGACAGAGAACCAACCAATATAGCAAACACTAATGACTATGGTCAACTATACATACTTCTTTAAGCCAAGGTCACAGTATTAAGTACACCTCAACACCAAGTACCTAGGTTTCCAGTTTGAATTGTAACTATTCCATTAAATGGGTAGAGAATTTAAGGGAATGACTCAAGTCTGATAAAATTAAAAAAGACAGCTCAACATTTCCATGGTGAAAATATGACTTGTAGAGCATAGCTACTCCATCAGGAAATATAAGTATTTTTTTTCCAGTCTATCAGAAATGCATATGAAGAACATTTTCAGCTTTTCCAGTCTAAGAATTTAACTGTTTTATAAAAGAACCCCCAAACAAAAAAACCCAATCTGAATGCACAAAAGTAACCTAAAGAACAATTCTAACGTACAAGTAGATGACAGTCATACGATGACCAGAGATGTTTATGGAGAATATATTTTTTAAAAAGAAAGCAAACAGGTTATAATATCACAAATCATTTTGATGTAAGCTCTGATTTAGGAAATTCTTCACCCCAGCCCCAAACCCCCAGCTTAAAGAAATAAAATTTAAGAAAAATCACAAATACTGAGAATACAGGAACTCATTTTCACTTCATTAATGGAAGAGGGGGCACATGGATGTATGTGTTGCGGAACAGGAATTAGCTACTTCTGGAATGAAGCCCAGAATGAAGTTGAATAGCCAAGTTATAAACCCCTAAAAATAGAGGTCTGCAATGGAAACACTGATATATATTTTACTGTAGTAACACAAACAATATAAAAAATGAAGGGAGGGTGTGTATGTAAATGAAGGGACTGAAACTTGCAGAAACCCACGAATGCAAATTATTCACCCTCATTATAAAGCTCACAGCTACAAATTTAATCATCATACAAAGCATTAACGTCTACACGTTTGGCTCTGCACTAGAAACTCCATGTCCCTTTTAAATGCACAAAGAGGCCATATACTACTTGGAGCATGGGCTGCTAAAAACCAAATCCTAAAAGCACCTCCTTTGTTAAGTGAGGCCTTTGTTCTGAGAACACTTGCAAGGTATTGACTAAAAGAGAAAATTCATACAAAGGTCAAAACAAAAAGATAAAACAGCAAGCAAGGTACTTGGGAGAAAATCCCAGGAAAAAAAGGAGGTTCAGTTTTTCCTTTCATTTCAAAATTTACTAGTGTATCATATCCCTACACCTTATTTCCATCAGGACTTGAAGGAACAAAGCTCAGGGAGGTGCAGGGGCTTTCACAAAGGCCTGGAAGATAACAATTAACTGCAAATATGCCTCCTGAACGCAGAGTTGGGTCCTCCCCTTCTCTTCTAATAAACCCGTAAAACTTCAACTTTATTTGATCAATACCTAGACAGAGGGCCAACAAGTCAGGAGCAGCAGTAAGCAGTAAACCCCCATCGGGGGCAGGATGGGAAGAAGATAAACTGTAGGTGAAGAGAAATAATGTCCTAGAATAGGCATGAAGGGGTCTGTGTTCCATACTGCAGCAGGAAGTTCACAGATGTACATACCACATTTCTGGGGAGAAACAGGAGGATAGGATAGGAAAACATTCTGTTCCCAAATTGCCTTACGAATTAACCAAAGCATGACTCATGGGATCTGAGCGCATGGATGTGCCATAACAGAATTCCATTTCTTAAAGGAAAAAGCCCAACTCTCTGTGATTTAGTTTCACATTAACTGGTTCTTTATTGGCTTAAAACCTAAACATTGTCAGTTTGAGAAGAAACCCACTTTGATGTGGTACAGCAATTTTGCTGTTAAAATCTAAATTCCTCTTGATCCTTGGTAAAATTTATTCCAAGAAAAAGAATAGATACATATTTATTTTAAAAACATGAACCATGGATATTCAGATCTGAAACAAAGTCACTTAGATTTTGATGCACTTGCTCCCTTGATAGGTTGAGCATCATTTAACTCCCTACAGACCTTAGCAGGAGAAAAGGATTTCTTACTGTTCCTGTCCTCCTTGAGATGACCAGGAGTGAAATGGAATAAAACAAAACAGTAACAACAAAAAACCCACACCAAAGAGTCACGTGGCCTGGTTGTTCCCAAACGGGGTCAGAAATATGGAAATTTAAAGTTGTATTCATATTTATCACCTTTCCTGCCTAGGCAATGACAGTTTAGATTCATGATTAAAAAAAATCTTTTTAAATATACACATTTTTGTCTTTGCTGACAATGATTTTGCTTTTTAGATTCAGGTAAATAAGGAATGACCATTTTCATTTGGAATCCTCATTGTTTTCTGGATTCCTGTTCACCTTGATAACTTCTAGTAAAGTTAAAATTCCAATAGGGTTTGCCTCAAATCTTATTGCTTCACCTATAATAACCCTTTCATTTTTCTTTTTTTTAAAGTCAGGTGGTGAATTCATTGGATATTTTGTCATGGCTTTTACCGGAGACTGGGAGAGGGAGAATAGCCAATAAACAAAAATGGGGAGGGGGGGAGACCGAAAGGGGAAAAGCATTCAAAGCCCATGAGTCAAGCCATAGCCAAAATCATGATCTACCCCTAAGTAGATTTTCCTTTTTTTTCCCCTGTTTTTTTTTAAATAAAATCTCCCCAAACCATCAATTTTTAATCTTCCCCAGACTGGGCTTCATCTTCAGACCCTTCATCCCCAGACTTTTCTGGTGGAGGGCTAGCAGACTTCTTCTTTTCTGGGGGGCTTTCCGGCTCCTCATCCTCTTCTTTGGGGGAAGGAGTCTTTTCCTTTGATGCCTTTGATGCTGTGGGACGGCCCACTTTTCCTTTGCCTTTCACTGGACTTGGTGTCACTGAAAGAAAAAGAAGGAAGGATTAGGGAAGGAAACAGACATGAAAACAAAAACAAGTCTTTCATGAGAACTAGTTACCCTCTAAAAAGGGAAGACATAAAAACTCTACACAGCACTTCCCAAGGAGGACCACTGACCTTCCCAAAACCAAGATGGGAGAAAAATTTACCCTCAATTTCTAAAGTCAAAATCAGTCACGATAAATGGCTACATATTTGTTGCAATAGAAAACTACTCCACTTTATAAAAACTCACTAGGATACAACCCTCCCAAGCCCCACTTGTTCATCAAACTTCAGGCGGTCTTCGTTAAAGTAAAGTGCAAGATTCCTGATCTATCTTCAGGGGCAGGAGCTGCTGGGTGGACACTTTCTAACATGGTCTCTGACCACTGCACAAGATGGCCAGCCCATGGCCTTGGACATGTCACTATTTAGTGTAACATTTATGTATTTCTTCACAACTTAACATGTACGAAAGTACTGTTTTGTTTATGTTCCTATCTTTTTAATGTATCACTGAAGACTTTTTTTTTTGGCCTTTTTTGGAGGGAGAAAGGCAGGGCGATTGGGGTTAAGTGACTTGCCCGAGGTCACACAGCTAAGTGCTAAGTGTCTGAAGCTGGATTTGAACTCAGGTCCTCCTGACTCCAGGGCTGGTGCTCTATTCGCTGCGCCACCTAGCCACCCCCACTGAAGATGTTTTTGAACAATACTCTTAACCTCACTTCCCCATGAGCTTTTATTGCACAATTTTACATAATGTTGTACTTTTTGGGAATGTACATGTTGTGTTATAGCAGAACTGATTGTATATTGTTCAGTGACATGCTGAATGAACTAAAAAAGGGTGTAATTTAAAGTTAAAAACTGAAAATGATCATCAAAATGAGGTATTGGTAAACGGGTAAATAACAGCACGATAAAACTATAAACACAAAGAACAAGTTCAGCACTGCTGTAAAGTGAAGGAAAAACTGGCTCTTACCTGGGCATGTGAGTACAGGTATGTGACAGAAAAAACCTCAAGCGGCCAGAGAAAAAGCAAAGCCATGCAGCCTTGAAGGTAGTTAACATTCTAATTTTCATGTTTGCACATTGTCATGATTTCAAAATTTTACTAGTAGTTTAGGAGATGGTATTTTATCAGCAAAACCAAAATCAAATAAAATTAAAATTAAATTCTAAAAGGTTTATTGATGAAACTATAATCAGATATCTTAAAGCCTCACGTAATTGTTATTCCTAACTCTTGTTTATAGCCTATGGGTGCCACAAAATAAAGGTAAATGTCTCATATTCCTGGAAGGACTGTAGTCATTATTCCCTAATATGTATCCTTTCCTGAACTAGACACTCATTAAGTCAAGCCTCATTTTTATAACAGCCACAAGCCTTTTGAATTTCTTGCATTCCTTTTAGCTTAGCCAACCCAATATCAAGTCCTAATGGAGAATTTCTGCAGATGATAAGTTTTACTAGATCTTGAATGATGATTTTTTAAAAAGAGCCACGTTGGCTTCCCTAATACTGAGCTCACCTGTAGCCTTTAGCCTAGGTTTGGGCATTTTCTTTTCTTTCCTTTCAGGCTTGGATTTCTTCACAATCTTTTTGTTTTTCTTTTTTGAACTTCCATAATCACTATCATCATCATCTTCCATTAGGAAATCTTCATCACTGCCAGAATCTTCTGAGGGAAAGGAAAAATGTGGCTTAATTTATATACTGCTCCAAGTGAACAAAGGGAGGTATCAGTCTAACAGAGCATGGAATTTGGGAGTCAAACATTCCTGGAAGTCCAGCTACACAACTAACTTGTTGGGTGGTGTCACCGGCCCCATCTGTAAAACGGTTATAACATGCATCTCACACAGGAGTTGCATGACCGACCTGTTTGAAGAGAAGATTTATAAAACCTAACATGAGTAAAGGTTGCTGCTACTAGTTAACTACAGAATACATGGCAAAAATATGTAAGATTACCCAAACTGAGATTTATGAAATATCTATATGCTATTAAAAACACACTTATTAAGTGGGGGGGGAAAAAACCCCAAACCCATAAATCACCAACATATTCTTATGTGGAATGATTACTTCAAGAGCATTTTTAAGAGTAGAAGACATATTTATGAGCCAGTGCTAGTCTTATGACTAAGAGTAAGTACAATCTGTTAACAGGATTCATGTATGTTTAAACAGCCCTAATGGAAGCCACCAAATATCTCTAAATCTCTATTTGGTGATCCTGAGGGTCTAAGAGGGAGCATCCTAGCTATTATTTGAGGAACTGGTATCTGGGTACTGGTACCCCTAAGACAACAGTGAGCAAGGCCATACAACTGCTACTCCATTCACTTTCACTTACTCTCCTGGAATGGTGCCTCTTCTTCCTCTTCTTGTTCTTCTTCACTACCCACATCTTCCATGAGCATCTCTCTCTGCTTCGAAGCTGCTTTGGATGCTGCCTGGCGCTGTTGGCGAACATTTTTGTGATCTTCTTTTTCATCTTCACTATCCTCTGCAACATTAAAGCCACAACAGTACAATGATACAAAATGCTTTGATTCCAGTGGCTAACTGGGGAAGAAAATATATTCTTAGCCAACATGGAATTTAAGAATAAAATAAGAAGTAACAATGATTAGCCTATAAGCTTATTAGATAAAAGAACATGGTCAAATTTGTTTGGTTGTATTAGCATACCACCAGTACTTCATTTATATGTGCAAAATTTAATTCATTTATTTAGCTTAACTGAACAAAAAGGTCAAATCTGAAATTACTAAGTATTAATGACAATTATTCCAAAAAATTCCAAATCCCCAAATTCTATAAATAATAGGCTCAAACAGTACTATCAATTCCAGATAAAATACTATGAAGTATACATCTATAGACTAGTGTTATCAAACTTAAAACAAGATCCCTGCTAGCCAAATATTGACTTAGAAAACCATATATCAACATTCTCTATACTGTATTATACTTTCACTTATTGTTAACCACGTCCCAATTACATTTTAATCTAGTTTTGCATGGTAGTTTTATAGAGTTTAACACTTCTGCTGCAAACCAACATTAAAAGAATAAATTTGAACTTCCAAAAATGGCTGTCACTTCTCTTTCCCAAAATTTTGAATCATAATAGATTGGGCTATTTTAAAGATCTGGGAATTTTAGGTTAGAAAAAGATGTTTGTGAGAATAGTAGAAAAGTAAGAGAGAATACTTATTTTTTTTATAGACCTCCTTCTAAGAAGTAGCAAGAAAGAACATCTGAATTGGAGCTGAAAGATCTGATTTCAACTCCTGGTTCTGTTGTCTACTTCCTAATTAACCTCCAAGAAGTCATAACCACTCAACCTAAGAGTTCTCATCTATAAACAGGTATGGTAATAATTGTCCTTCCTTGTTGACAGAACATGTATAAAAATACTATAAACACGTAAGCTCTTATTGCTGGTGTTAAAATATAAAGTGCTTTAAAAATCATGAAATGTGATACACATTAAAGTTATTACCAGTCTGACAACTTATTAAGCTAAGAGATTTTTTTAAAATAAATTTTTACTGATGTCTTTTCTTAAATTATTATAGTTATCTTCAGTATCCCTCCCATATGGGAGCTATCCCATAACAAACGTTATTTTTAAAAAACACACAAAAAAAAGAGGAAGAAAAATCAGTACAATGGATCAAGGTCTGAAAACATGGGCAATATGTAACACCAATGGGCCTCTACAAAGGGGTAGTGTCCTCTGATACTAAGTAATGTTAAATATTTATAGTTTTATTGTTTATTTTTTATTTGTCAGCAGATCTAAAAATAATGTAAATGTCAAACTATCAGTCAATGAGGAATATGGTTTTTAATATTTATATCTTATATACCACATACAGAATATACTTTTGTGTATATATAAGGAAAACTTTTAAACTTTTCACTTAGATTAAAAATCAGGCAGTGTACAACTGTACTGATTAAAAAACAAAAAATAAAAGAGGACCCTTCCACTGGCAACACACTTATTTAAAAATCATCTAAAGGTATCTAAGTTAGGCTAACATATTGGCTGTTGGCTCTAAGACACTGAGTCAGGTATCCCTGTATTGGTGATCACCTGCAACCCTTTCTGTAGATTTGGAAGCATGCTTATTCTTCCAATTTGGGGTTTTTTTTTTTTGGCCTTTTTTTTTGGAGGGGAGAAGGCAGGGCAATTGGAGTTAAATGACTTGCCCAAGGTCACATGACTAGTTAAAAGTCCGAGGCTGCATTTGAACTTGGGTCCTCCTGACTCCAAGGCTGGTTCTCCATTCACTGCACCACCTAGCCACCTCTATTCTTTTCCAATTTGGCTTTCCCTTCCTATGGAGTGTCTCTTTTGGGAGCATTTGTTAGTCATACCTTCATCATTAGCTGTGACGTCCATCACCTTTAATGATCAAATTTTCTTACCAAGAGAACGAAGGATCCCCTGACACCAGTTACACAAAATTTAGTCAACCAAGCTGGTAACCATGATTAATACCAATAGAGAGAGCATCTCATATCCTTCAGGCGCTCAAGAAAATGTTAAAGAATTAAAAATTTGGTTTATGGTACAGTTGGGAGGTGTCTCCAATAAAGCCATAGGTGAATGTCATGTGGACAGAGAACACTAGATAGAACCAAAGGTTAATGCAATTTCTTTTGCATGCAGAAGTATGAGAATTACACCTGGATAAAAACTAAAGTGAAAGTAAAAGTACTTGACATGTGTGAAGTCATCAAAACATTGTCCATGTGGTAAAAATGATAAAATTAGCAGCCTCATTTCAAAGAAAGTCTAGCATTGGAAGGGTAAGTAAGAAAACAATATGGTTAAATTCATTGTTGAAATAAAACTCATTCAACTCTGGTAAGAGGTGAAAAATCTTCACATCTATGACAATAGCCTTCACAAAAAACTTCTATTAGGTTAAGAAGAGTCCAAACTAAATCACAGAATACTTCAAGTGAAATTCTGATAAAAGTACTGAAGGGTAGTACCCTCTGGGAATGCTTCATGAGAGTGACTTTTTAAGCAAAGAAGGGAAAAAATAATATTCCTAGTAAACTTAACTACATAAATACCTGGTGAGTGTGAATCATCCTTCTTGGTCTTCACATCTTTTTCTTCAGAGTCCTCACTGTAGATACAAAAAATCATGTTAATAATCTCTGAAAAGGCTAGGAATGACTCAAGGAAGACTAGATACTCTGGAACCTGATATGAACAATATTGAAGACTATCACTTTTTGTCACTAACAACTAGAAATAAAATGGATACCCATTAATTGAGAATGTATAAACACGGTATATTAATGCAATAAAATACTATTGCTCTGTAAGAAATAATGAAAAGCATGAGAAATCTGGGAAGATTTTATGAACCTAGAGGGGGCCCAGTATAAAGATGAAGTATAGGATTTAAAGAGTTAGGGAGAACATGTTCAAATACCACCTCAAACACTGACTGTGTGATCCCGAACAAGTCACATAACCTCTATTGCCCTTATTTCTTCACATGCAAAATGAGAAGCTGGACTAGATGACCTCAAAGGTTCCTTACAGCTCTCAATTTCTGAGCTATAAACTGATGAAGAATTAAGTGGCCTGAACCAGCTGAACAACAGATAAAAATCATCACAATAACATAAAGGAAAATAACTCTAAAAGATAATGCAGTAATCACAAAATCACAATTGCAGAACAGTGATGTCAACCCCAAACAGAAACAAGGCTCACCAAACCTTATATAACAAGCCCTGGGGAACACACGTTAACTTAGAAAACCACCTATTAGTATTATCTATATTCTATTGTATTTTTATTTTGTTAAATATTTCTCAATTAAATTTAATCTGCACTCGGGAGCGCCGGTGGGCTATGAGTTAGACACTTTTATTACAGAAGAACATATAGATGATGATGAAGCACGTCCCCCACTTGTCAGAGATAAACAACTAAAAAAAAAAGACGTATGAATTTGTTTTGCTTTACAAAACTTGCCTTTGTGGGGGATTACGGGATGGAAGGACAGTGATACCAAAAGAGAAAACATCAACAAAATCATTAAAAAACACCCATGTGAGAGCAGGGGCAGCGAGGTGACGTCGTGCGGAGCGCCGGCCCGCATTCAAATGCAGACTCAGACCCTTTCTAGCTGTCTGACCCCGGGGCAAGGCATCTCACCGTGACTGTCCCCTCACCCCGCCCCACCACAGACACGTGTGACAACAGAGAGATGTGTGTGCACAAGAGGACACAACAGGCAGGGCAGTACGGTGTTTCCTTGTAGTGTATTTGTCATTGTTCAGTTGTTTTTTAGTTGTGTTAGACAATTTGTGACCCCATTTGGGGTTTTCTTGGTACAAATACTTGAGTGGTTCGCCATGCCACTTCCTTCTCCAACTCTTTAAAGTGGTATTTTTATGTCTGTTAAATTATTAAGAAAAAAAGCTACAAAAGTTTCTCTCTCACTCTGGATGGTTAAATTATTATAGAATGAAGACTACAGATTCCTCTTGCTTCTAGTATCGTTAGCAAGTCATCTATTTGCTAAGTATATAATCTTTCATAGTCCTTATGAAAAATACTGTTTCTAAACACCAAAAGAGCAAATGATTCCTCCAAAGGGTACATACTTCTTAGGTATATGTAGAGGCAAGGGTTCACATATGGGCATAATCTAAGGGTAAATGTGAATATTGGAGAATGACTTCATAGTGAAATGTAAAAATGGGGGTTTATTAAACTAATATATTTTCCATGAGTATGTCTTTTATGGCTATCCATTCGGGGGTAGAGGGGAAGTTCTTGCCAGTAAGATAAATGAGCAACACTGGTCAGACAGCTTAATTTACTGGCAGGTCTATATATCTGCCTTAATGTATTGGCAGGCAGGAAAAACATAAACAGCCATCACTTCCTCTCCCTGACTGTGCACATAATCCACTTACCCCCCCAAATACCTTAGAAATATTTTTTAGGTAACATAATAAGCTATACAACCTAAATGTACCTAAATGCGATTGTAAAATAATTTTCTGACCAAGAAAAAGCCAACCTAAAATGAGAGAGCCAGTAAAATAACAAATATGTGAGAGAAGTGTTTTAAACATATACCCACTTCTGCCCTCCCCCTTCAAAGGGAATACATGAAAATAACATAGTATAATGGAAAGAAACCTAGATTTGGAATCAAAAGACCCAAGTTTATTCTTGGTTGTCATTTTCTGTGTGACTTTGGTAAAGTCACAAGCTCTCTCTCTCTCTGGGCTAACTGATCTCTTAAGATCACATATAACTCTAAACTCCACCATTTTATGATGCTAAGAAAATACTCATCTTTTCTCCCTCCCCCCTCTTTAGAATCCATTTTGCTTCTGACTAATGACTCCCTTAATCTCTTACTTCCTCCCTTTCCCCTTAATTCCACCCCCCTCTTATTTCCTTGTTGGATAAGGTGTCTATCTGTACCCAACTGTGTGTACATGTACTCTTTCCTCCTCCCACTAGCTCAGATTAGTGAAGTTTAATTGTCATCTGCTCCTTTCTTCCATAACCCCTCCTTGCTGCCTAAACTCTGCATACCCCATTTATACGAGATAATTTTCCTCACCCCTTCTTTCCCTCCCCTCCCCTCTCAAAGTATTCCTCTTCCCCAATCTTTCCATTCTTCTTTTGAGATCATTAAAATAAAAAGAATCACTGCCTGGATCACTGTTTAATTAGACCTCCTTTATGACTCCTAGTGATGACAGAATTCTGAGCAGCTACATGTATTATCTTCCAATATAAGAATTTAAAGCTTGATTAATCCCCTATGATTGCTCATTCATGTTCACTTTTTTATGCTTCTATTGACTCCTGTGTTTGTATGTTAAATTTTTCTACTCAGCTCTGGTCCTTTCATCAGAGGAATGCTTGTTTTGTTAAAGGGTCATTTTTCCTCCTGTAGGGGAGTATAATAATACTCAGTTTTGCTGGTTAAATTTTTTATTCTTGGTTCTAAAACTAGATCCTCTGTCTTCTGCAATATTGCATTCCAAGTTTTATGAAACTGTAACATTGTGGCTGCTAAAACCTGGTAGTTGAATTCTTTTTGTCTACTTGTTGTATTCTATTTTTGTTTTTTGACCTGGGAACTATGATATTCCTGGGAGTTTTTATTTTGGAATTTCTTTCAGGAGGTGATCAGTGGATTCTTTCAATTTCTCCCTTGCCTTTTGTTTCTAAACTATCTGGACAGTTTTCTTTTATGATTTCTTGAAATATGTCTAGATTCTTTTTGTTTTTGCTCATGGCTTTCAAAGTAGTCTAATAGTTCTTAAATTAGTTCTGCTCAATCTGTTTTCCAGGTTAGTTGCTTTTGTTATGAAATACTTCACATGTTCTATTTTTCAGACTTTTCACTATTATTTCTTGATGTCTCATGGAATCATTACCTTCCATTTGGCCAATTCTAATTTTAAAGGAGTTATTTTCTTGAATAAGGTTTCAAACCTCTTTTTCCAAGTTGTTAATTTTCTTATCTTTCTTCCCTAGCTCTTGTTTCTTTCCCCATTTTTAATTATACTTCTCACATCTACTTCTTCTAGAAATTTGCCTTGGATCTGTGTACAAGCTGCATTTTTCTTTGAGACTGCTTATATATTTTTTTGAGTCACACTCTTCTGTGTCTTGAGCTTCCCTGTCACCATAATAGCTCTTTATAATGAGGTTCTTGTTCATTTTCCCTGTATATTTCTTGACTTTGTACTTTATGTTAGTGTTGGACCCTACTCTTGGGAGGATGGGGTAGAGGGGTATGTGTGTGTGTGCGTGTGTATGTGTGTGTGCGTGTGTGTGCGCGTGCGTGCATGTGTGTGTGTGTGTGTGTGTGTGTGTGTGAGAGAGAGAGAGAGAGAGAGAGTGTGAGACACTAGTCTAAGCTTTTGTCCTCTTATGTCCTTCTGTTGCTTTCACAGCTCTGGCTGGAAGACGGCTCATGCCTGTAAGCTTTCCATGCTTCTAAAGTAGTTTAATCTGGAGAGAGACCTGTTTCTGACCTTCCAGATGGGTCCTGCAGGTTCTTGACCCAGGTTTGGATCTGTTGGCTTGTTCCTAGTTGAGAAGAGAGTTTCACAAAGTTTCTTTGACTCAGTTATCAGCATAATGAATTCTCGGTAATGCAATGGTGAGACCTTCAGAGCAAGGATTGCCTGGAGTAGCCTCTGCTTTCTTTTCTTAGTAACTCGATTATGAATTACATTATTATTACAACAATTCATCCTCCTTCCATTTTAACTAGATCCTCCTTCCTTCCACATTTAATTGCTATTACTGTGAAGAAACTGTTGAAATGGGCATGTTAACATAAGTATGGCTTTTAAAAGGTTAAAATCTGCAAGAAGACAAAAAATATAGGTTATCTGTGGGCCTGTGAGATGGCTGTGGAAAGACACTGTAGTAGTTTTAACACTATTATTATTACCTTTTAAATAATTTACTCAATAAAACATTCAAAATGAGTCACCAAAAAAAAAAAAGAATAGTTCCAGTAGACTGCCGATTGGTTCAGCCACTATTAGCCTGCTGCGAGTCTCTAAAGATTTGGAGCATCTTAACTGCCAGCTCCCCTTTAGTTGGGGACACAAACCTTTGCTTCTAGAATCAGAATCACACAGTCACTATTTGCCTCCGGAACTTTTTCCTTGCTCACTACACATCTGGGTCACTGTTCACAAATGCTCCCCTCTACACTAGGTTTGTGATCTGGAGCTAGGTAGTATATGACAAAGCTGCCAGATGACACCTGATC
Source organism: Pseudochirops cupreus (assembly GCA_028627135.1). Classification (NCBI taxonomy): domain Eukaryota; kingdom Metazoa; phylum Chordata; class Mammalia; order Diprotodontia; family Pseudocheiridae; genus Pseudochirops; species Pseudochirops cupreus. The sequence goes on from CM053584.1 coordinate 85,766,625, forward strand.
TCACACCCAGTGCTAGTTTAGCAGCCCTTCAGGAGCACCTTCTGTAACAGTGCTTCCTACCTTATCTTGGCCCTCTCAGTCCCTCAAGTGCCAGGATGTTCCACAACAAGCTCCTGACCAGAATCTATCAACAGGGCCCTCAACCCTCTGACTCCCAAAGCTGCCCTAGGCTGAAAAAATAGATTCACTCCTTCCTGATGAGAATCTAGATATGTGTCAAGGAGATGTATCAGGTAAGCTAGACTCTTAATGTTTCCTCTCACTCTACCGAGATGATTCAGCCTCCAAAAAACACAAATCCTTAGATTCCTTCTAATCTTAATTCAGCAACCTGTGTTCTATTCCTGGCTCTGTGATTAACTGTCAGTTATATGATTTTGGGCAAAGTACTTTGCATCTCTTTATGCCTTACTTTCTTTTTTTTTAAAAACAAATTAATTTATTTTCTCGTTTACATCATTCATTTCCACGAGATTTTGAGTCACAAATTTTCTCCCCATCTTTCCCCTACCCAACACCTCAAAACAGCCATCCCATTGTATAACTCCTCCCCAAATCTGCTCCCTCCTATGTCCTCCCCCTCACCCCACTGACTTTCCAATAGGGCAGGATGGATCTCCCTACCACTGCCTGTATATCTTAATTCCCAGTTGGGTGTAGTTAATAATAATATAACATTTGATTATAGAACTTTAAATTCTAGATTCTTTCCCCCTTCCTCCCTCATCACCCACCCCCACTGGAAGGACAAGCAATTAAATCCAGGCTGTACATGTGTAATTACTATGCCTTACTTTCTATATCTGTCAATGAAGTTGGATAAGACTGGTTGTTTCCTGAGATACCTTCTCATCTTATAATTCTGATTGGGAAAAACTAAAGGTATAGATATTCATGCATAATCCCTTTGACTACTACCTTATTACTAATTAATTTTTGAAAATAAAAGTCACTGGCTCCCCTATTCATACTGAAATTATTCTATTAAGCTTAACTAACAAAGAGATCAGATTTTTTTTTTTAAACTGAAAGGTCCATTTCGAGGAACTCTGCCATTCTGAAAATTGTACAGATTTCTATATTATTACACTTGTCAATTATTATTTGTTAATGTAAGACAAACAACTCAAATACTAGTCATTTCCAATTTCTATTGCAATTACTAGATTCCTACAGTTATCTTCAGTCCTTCTACAGTCCTGTTTACAGATTTTTAAGGAAAAGCCTAGAACTCTATCAGAGAAGGGCTAATGATAGCTGATTTTACAAGTGGAGAATGCAGAAAGGAAAATCAATTTCAATTAGTATGAATAAATGTAGTATACATTCAATTTAGTAATAATTCATTTAATTACCATGGGGCAACAGAAATTATTATTGAAGCAAAGGAAAAATTCTTAATAATATAGGCTATTACTAGTTAACTGACAATTATTTATGATTTGCACTATTCACAAGGCATTTATACTACAAATTATATTAATCTGCCCCTCACAACCCTGTTAAGTATAAATATTACTACCCTCATCTTAAAGATGAGGAAATTGAGGGCCAGAGAAATTTTAACTTGCTTATGATCATACAACTAATGAGTAATGCTGGCAGCATTTGAATCCAGGTGTCTCCTGACTCCAAACATGACATTCTTTCAAATAGGAATCTATAAAAGGAAGGACAATAAATTTTGGGTCTAACTGCAAACACCATGCTACATAAGAAGAGGAACCCTATAAAGCTAACTCCTGGGAGAACTAATAATAAATAACAGCACAGACACTTATCAAAATTGGGCTAACTGCAGTCTGGCCTAGAGGCAGAGGATAAATATGGTCCAGGCCAGATTCTAAGCCACCTTCCAACTTTAAGATTCTGTGATTCCTTCTACTTCTTTTATTTTCTACCAATAAAAACTCACCTTAAAGATTCTATAAGAAAAGCAAATGAAGATCTTTAGGTTGGATCAGGATAATTGGAGACTAAACTATAGTAAGACACCACACCTAAACTAATATTTTAACTGTTACCAACTTAGTACTTTACTAAAAATGACACAAATTGAACTTTTGCTTGGCCTTATTTTGGTGCAATGAGTTCAAACACTTCAAGGTTAATAACTTAAAATAACTACAACAAATTTTTACTTGGTCTTCCTGTCCAGTCAAACAAGACAAGATAGTTTTAATGTTCTATTTTAAATCAACTCTCCCCGACCCCTCAACATAAGACATCTTCTGTTATACAGGATACCAATTCCCATCATAGCCATTCTCATCACCCTTTACCAGTCTCCAATTTAGTAAAAGTTAAAGACTAAAGTCTTTAATCAAGTAAAAAACATGAAAATATCCATTTATATAATCTCTTATTCTGGAAGACCTTTTTTTAATAATCCCAATTAACAGTGAATGTTGGAGTTCAAAAGTTTTCTATTTATGGGATAAGCGAGGGTTTGTTAAACCCAGTTAAGAGTCCCCCATAATAAATAAGGATTTGCAATGAAGCTGGTTATAACAACTCAGATTTTATAAGTTCCAGTATCATGATCCTGACAGTGATGTAATTTGTGATATAGACTGGAACTAGCCAGATCATCAATAAAAGGAGACTAGCAGTAACTCTGAAGAACTGATGCAAAAAAGCAAAATGGATGTAAAGATTACATACATTTTGTAAAAAATTAAGTGGCAAAATAAAGCCATACATTAATGTCTCCATACTTTTCCTCTACATGGAACTTAACTTCATGTTTTTCTTATTTCTACTTCTAGAAATAAATGAATTTTAAAAACAATTAGGTGATCTAGGCCAACATTATAAGCTGATGCAACTTATTCAAGATCCTCTGGTGCATAAAGCCTGTACCCAAACTCAACTCCCTTGACTCCTGATCTGGTAGTCCTTTCTATTATGGACCAGAATTTTGAAAATGTGATCAGAAACAAGTTTGAGTAGTAAAAATTCTACAGATCCATCCATATAATCTGAATAATAAAAAACAAAAACAAAGCAATTTTTCTCAATTAGGAACACTAATCAGGTAATCTGACCTCCAAATATAAATGGTTAAAATATTGGGCATATAGGGGTTGCCAGATGGCACAGTGAATGGAGCACCGACACTGGAATCAGGAGAACCTGAACTCAAATCCAGCCTCAGACACTTAACATAAAACTAGCTGTGTGACCTTGGGCAAGTCACTTAAACCCAACTGCCCTGCCTTCCCCCCCTCCAAAAAAAAAAAAAGCAAAAAAAAAATTGGGTGTGTGTGTGTGTATCCTAAAAAATGTCAGAGTATAAAAAATCCCAAATACGACAAAACAATCACAATAGCATTTTTCACAATGGCAAAAAGATGGAAAAGAATTAACCAACTGTGGCATAAAATTGTAAAAATGACAAATGTGAGGAATTTCAGAGAAACATGAGATGACTCACATGAACTGATAAAACAATGAAATTAAAACCAGGAAAATACACAAATAACCACAATAATGGAAACTAAAACAACAGGTAGGAAAATTCCAATTAATTATCGTGACCAAGATAATTCCTGGAGAACAGGTGATGAAATACACTTCCCTCCTCTTGGAAAGAGGCTGTTTTGCTAACTTTGTTTCTTTTGTTACAAGGGAGGATTTGATGAGGGAGAAGGGGAGAAGATACATCAGATAACAAAAACAAGAGAAGCAGCACCTGTCTTACCTATCTTCCTGTGAATTTTTCCCAGATCGCCTCTTGTTTTTAGCCTCTCGGGGTGATGAACGGATTTTCTTAGCTGGAGGGGCTGAATCTCTTCCATAATCTTCATCTTAATGGTTAAAAATGAAATTAATTGTTTGCTTCCTAGAATAAAAATAAGCACTACATTCTCACTCAAGGTGTTCCTTGGTAATGGGATCAGGGTTCCCCTAAGACAGGGAGTCTTAACCTTTTTGTGTCAGGAACCCTCAGGTAGTTTACTGAAGCCTATAGACTCTTTCTCAGGATTAAATTTTTCAATGCATAAAATAAAGCATGTAGATTACAAAGAAAATTACTGAAATAATTATAAATTTAAAAAAATTCATGGATTCCTCAACATTCTATCATTTCAGGTAAATGACTCATACCTACAATTTCACAGGATTAAAAACCCTCTGGATATAGAGGCAAAAGATCTTTAACACAGCAAGAGATTTCTTACATATTAAAAAGCATTAACGACTTCAGAATTTGTGCTCATTCAAATAAGCTTATTAGAGAAAACTGTGTGAGAAGACTGAAATCTAAAAGAATGAATTATTATTGATAATTTATATATAAGCTTACTATGTGCTAAGTGCTTTATAAATCTTATCTCATTTGATTCTCACAACAAACCTGGTGGTAGGTGCTATTATCACCCTCATTTTACAGATGAGGAAACTGAGGCAGAAAGAGGTTAAGTGACTTGCCCACGGTCATACAGTGCCTGAGTTCAGATCTGAACTTGGGTCTTTCTGACTTCAGGCCCAATACTCTATCCACTAGGCCACCTAGCTCTTATCTACCAAGAAAGTTATCTTGAAGAAAATCCATGAGACTTAACATACAGAGAAATCCTAACAATAACTTTTCTTTAAACTTATTTATTAATAGTAAAAATTTTTAAAAGGCATGGGAAAAAAAAGACTATGGAATATCCCACTTGGGGGATTCTTTTCTCTGCTAAAAAAATCTAATGAAGACTGACATATAAGAATTAAAAAAAAAAAACCAACACACAAAAAAACCATTATATTTTTTCAAGATATCCATACCACACAGTTATAAGCTAGGTGTGGTACAGTGGATAGAGTGCTAGGATCTGTTGCCAGGCAGAACTGAATTTAAATCTGGCTTCAAACACTTAATAGCTGTATGACCCCTGGGCAAGTCAATTTCTTCCTGCCTCAGTTTCTTTATCTATAAAATGGGAATAGCACCTACTTCATAGGACTATAGTGTAGTAAGGATAAAATGAGATGTTTGTAAAATGCCTTGCAAATCTTAAAGGTCTATATAAGTGCTTCTTATTATTATAGTACTGTCTGGATATTATATAGAAACAGGATTTTCCTCCAACTCGAGATTTTTAAAAAAGCATTTAATATTATAGTACATTTGATGATATATATTACAGTATTTCTTGAAAAGGTACAAACTTACCTGCATCATCAGATTCCTGAAACTGTGAATAGTCGACCACCTTCCTGTTTCTGTAAGGAAGAATTTAAATAGCAATTAATTAGGAACAGAGGTCATAGGAGTTATTCGAGGCACCCAAAATATAGATCACCTGTTTCATTCAACAGAATAAAGTTTCTATTTTATTCAACAAAAGACTCTCCAAAAGCCACTTAAAAACCAGTTCCCAAGAGATTTACTCTGTGCATTTCTTTACATTTAAAATTAATTTCTTGATAAATGCTGCAAAATTTCTTATTTTTTAGCAGCTATTTTCTGGATAGTATTAAAATGCAGCATACTGAGCTATTAGAACAACCATTCAATAATAGTCAAGCAGAATAATCGCAACACCTCTGTGAATCTTGTAACTGTACCTCACAGATACAGGGCTTTTGAGATCCATGACAAAGAGAATGTTCCAAAATAAATTCCAACTAAGATAATGCTTCTGCCCCCCAAAAGCATTTTAATTTATTTAGCCCACAAGGGCATGACAATTCAAAGAAATTCAAACTGCGACCACTAAAGTTTTGAAGACTTTTATATTTGAAGAAGTCCGTTCTCATTCACTGGATCCATAGGGACTACCTACACTAATTTCTAATGTGTTTGTTCATGATATCATTCATAATTTAAAATCTAGAGTTATACAGAGCTATATGTTCTTCACTTTAGTGATAATGTAGAACCACTATATTCTATGATTAAAGTCACACATCAAACTAAATAAAATGCACCCCGAGTATATCAACAAATCAAATCTAGACTATTAGCTCAAGAATTAACAATTCTATATGCCCAAAGGGCTAAAAACCCATGGATACCCTTTGACCTAGCAATACCACTAGTAGGTCTGTATCCCAAAAGAGAAAAAAGAAAAAGACTTATATGTACAAAAATATTTATAGCAATTCTTTTCTGGGGGTAAAGAACTAGAAGTTGAGGTTAAGCCCATCAATTGGTGAATGGCTGAACAAGTTTTGGTATGTGATTATGATGGAATACTATTGTTACAAGAAATGATGAGCAGAATGATCTCAGAAAAACCTGGAAAGACTTGCATGGGCTGATGCAAAGCGAAATGTACTGTGTGCAAAGTAACAGTAATATTGTTAAGATAATCAGCTGTGAATGAGTTATTCTCAGTAATATAATAGTGACAACTCTGAAGGACTTATGGTGAAAAATGCTATCCATCCCCAGGGAAAGAACTGATGGGGTCAGACTACAGATTTAAACGTATTTTTAAAACTTTATTTTCCTTGAGGTTTTTTTTTTTTTGGTCTGTTTTGTTTGACAACATGACTATTACGGATATGTTTTGCATGACTACACATGTATAACCTATACTGAATTGTTTGCCTTCTCAATGAGGGGGTGAGGGAGAGAATTTGGAACTCTAAGTTTTAAAAACAAATGTTAAAAATTGTTTTTATATTTAATTGGGAAAAAAACAAAATACTAAATAAAAGCTAAAAAAAAAAAAAGTAACTGTTCCAGTAGTGCCTCATGAGAAATTTTACATTCTTTTTGAGATTTATCTCTTTGATTATTCACTTAATTTCTACTGCCCTGGTTACTTGTTGCCAGGTATTCTCACATCAAGTCAGATAATTTTTCTTTTTATTAAAAGTTTATCCAATCTTGGTATTTATCTTCCCCAAGTATTACTAAAAAATAGGAAAGGAAATCAAAGTTTTATATCCATTTTTTATTCCTAGTAATACATAATTGTATTACAATACAATATAAAGTTCAGTTACAAAATTGACTATTACTAGTGTTATCATGGAAAAAAGCAGCTTTTCTCCTCATAATACTGATATTGCTAATCTTTTTTACTTCATCTAACCCCAATTAAACGAACTAGAAGATTAAGTCAAGTGACTGCTTTTTATAACTGAACTAAAATTAAGTTTTCCTAAATGCTTGATGTTAATCAAATATTTTAACTAGAGAAATTATCATTGCCCCTGATTATTAAAATTATTTGACTTATAAAATTGCTCAGGTCAGAAGTTATATTTGGCTAAGTGACCAGATTCTCCTTAAACTTCATTAATCTTCAAAGGATGCTATATATTGTAAAAGTAAAAAAGGTACTATGATACAAATAAACTGATACATGGATTAACTTAAGTTCTGAAAACACTCTCAATGGAGCATTTCCCACTATTTTAGGGACTTTTCAAGGCATTTTTTTTCAAGCCCTACTTAACACAAAGAAAACGCTTAAGTAATTAGCATTAATACACTAATCACTCAAGATAAAGATTTCAATTCTAGTTTTTCTTATTTTTCCAATCTTCTGCATTGAAAGGATCTTAAAAATTCTCCCTTTAATAAGCTTTAATATTAACATCCAAAATACACGAATCTCAGAACAGCCTTAGAGGGAGAATGGTAGGACTATAATTACTTTAATAATAGCAGTCCTACAAAGATAGAACACGAACGGAAAGGATTAAGAGAAGCATAGTAACATCACTACAATTAAACTGAGAGACAAGCTAGTCAGATTCAGTTTCATTGTTTCAACATCTAACCTGAAAGGAAGATATAAAGAGGGATTTCCCAAAACATGCTCAAGGGATGAGAACAGAGAAGGACATTAACAGTATACTAACAGTGTTGTAGGTCCCTCCAAATCCTTACTTTAGATAGCTCCAAGCCTTTAAAAAAAAACTTTAAAGACAACTGAATATAATTGTGGTTAATTAATTATTCTCTGTGTTTGCCTATTATCCTAATAGGTAAAACGTAAACTACAGAGTAAATCACAGTATTTTGGAGGTGAAAAGGAAGCTCAAGGGCCACACATTCCAACTCATACCTAAAAGAAATCCCTGCAAAGGATACCTAAGTACAAAAATATTTACAGCAGCAAAATCTGGAAACCAAGGGGAAAAGCTAAACAAATATATTATATGAATGAAATAGGATATTATTATGCTCTAAGAAAATGAAAAAGAAAAAAGTACCATTTCAGAGGAAGCTGGGAAGGCCTGTATAAACTGATGCCAACTGAAATAAACAGAACTAAGAAAATAATTTATACAATGACAACATTTTAGAGAAAAAATACTTCGAAAAACTAGAAAGCTGAACGACGAAATGATAAAATATAGTCCAGAGGACTAAAGAGAAAAACATGTTACCCACCTCCTGCCAGAGGATGGATTTGAAATGCAGAATGAAACACATGTTTTTGAACATGGCCAACGCAAGAATTAGTTTTGTTGGATTATGAATATCTGTTATAAGGTTTTTTTCTCTTGGTTATTTTTCAGTTACGGAGGGAGAGAAAACAATGCTTATTAATCAGTTAAAAAGTAAAAAAATTAAATGGAACCCCCAGAAGTGCTCATGAAAACTTTACTTAAAAACTACCACCTCCCAAGGCAGCCCACAGTTCACTGCCACTTTTGGATGGTTCCAACTGCAAGGAAGTTTTTCCTGACATTATGCCTAGATCTGCCTCTGCAATTTCCACCAGAATATTCCTGGTTCTGTGTTCCAGGGCCAAAGTGAAAAAATTCAAACTCTTCCTCCATGTTACTCCTTTCAAATATCTGAAGCTGGGCTATTTTGTTTCCTGAAGTCATCTCTTTTACAAACTAAAATTCCCAATCCTTGGATAAGCTAGAAGCCGTACTAATTAGAGCAGGGATGCCCATTATCAGCTAGCTACAGCAATAAGACAAAAAAAAAAGAAACTAAAGTTATAAAAAGAGGCAATGAGGAAACAAGACTTTCACTCTTCGCAGATGATAATGGTGGTATACTTGGGAGAACCCTAGACAATCAACTAATAAAACTATTTGACAAACTTCTGCAAAGCTGCAGGGCATAAAATAAACTGACATAACAGCACTTCTATATATCACCAACAAAGTCTAGCAGCAAGAGGTAGAGAAATTCCATCTAAAATAACTGCAGACAATATAAAATACTCAGGGAATCTACCTGCCAAGACAAGCCCAGAAACAATATAACCCAATTATAAAGCACTTTTTGTATAAAATCAGATCTAAACAATTGGAAAATTATTAATTCTCATGAGTGGGCTGAGCCAATATAATAAAAATGCCAAGTCCATCTAAATCAATTTGCTTACTCAGTGACATACCAAAGTACCAAAAATTATTTTATAGGTCTAGAAAAATATAATAAAATGACCCTTACATATCATGGACTCAAGAGCCTTCACCATCTTGGCTGCCTCCATCTAGCCTATCTATGTAACTTTCCAAACTCAACACAATACTTCAAATGGGTCTGGATAGTACTATAAAGTGGGGTTATAATCTCCTTATTCCTGAAAATTATAATTCTCTTGCCAAATCACCCTGCTGACTCATAAACAACTTGTATTCCCCCATACCTCTGCTTTGTGGTCCTGTAGAATTTTAGTCCATAGGACAGATGCTACCTATCCTTCTTCTAGACTCTCAAATCTGCTTTCCTCAAATCTGGGTGCGGATCAAAAGACTGACTGGCTTTCCTCTCCTTTTCAGAAATTCTAGGAAGTGCTCACTTTCCCCAAACGTTCCTATTATTTCCATTCCAGCAATATTTCTCCTTGTTAGTGAAAATCTGACTAAGTATAATATTTCCCCTTTTTGGTTTCCTACCTTCTGAAGGATGAAATCATCATTAAGAGAAGTACAAAAGTTAACAGTGGCTCTGCTTTTTGGTAAACAGACTGCTCCAGAATTCCAACTAAGATCATGTTTCTGTACTCATGAGAGGCATTTTAATTTACCTAGCCTACAAACACAATGATAAAAAAATCAAATTAAAACTATGGCCATTAAAATTTTTTAGTGTATCCCAATACCCTGGACTAGGGACCAGTAAGCTAATTCTAACGTGATTCCTCAAAATCTCATCCAGAAGAATGCTGATTTTTTACAGCAGGTGTACTTATGATTAAAAACAAAAAACAACCAGGCAAGCATTCTTTGTATTCTTACATAAGATCAAGTTTTAAACAAACAAACAAAAAAAGGTATGGAAACAAGATGCAAAGGAACCGAGCCTTTAAAATCCTCAGTCATAGAATTTTGTAATTATAAGGGACCCCAGAAAAGCAGGCAAATGGGGAAGGGTAAGAAATCTTTACAGCAAGTTCCTCTGATAAAGGGCTCATATAAGATTTACAGGGCAGCGGTGTTAAGCTCAAACAGCAATTCTTGTTGTTAAGATCTAATTATCCAAATGGATTAATAAGGATCCCTGTGGGCCACATAATGATGTAATTTTAAAATGTAGTATTTTTTATTGCATTTTTATTTTGTTGAATATTTCCCAATTACATTTTAATCTGTCTTAGGTCACATTAGTAGTGTATAAAAAGTGTCATTTCTCAATTGATAAAGTCAAAAGAAGAGGAACAGGTACTTTTCAGAAGAAACTAAGCTATCAACAACCAAAAGGGAAAAAAAACCCCAAACACCTCACAATCACTAATAACTAGGGAAATATAAATTAAAACAATCCCGAGTTCCATCTCACATGCATCAGATTAGTAAAACTGATCCCCCCCCCAAAAGAAAGTAGGGGTGGCTAGGTGGCACAGTGAATAGAGTGCCAGCCCTGGAGTCAGGAGAACCTGAGTTCAAATCCACCCTCAGTCATTTAACACTTACTAGGTGTGTGACCTTGGGCAAGTCACTTAACCCCAATTGCCCTGCCTTCCCCCCCTTCAAAAAGCAGCCAAAAAAAAAAAAAAGGAAAGTGACAAACTCAAAGGCGAAACAGACATAATAAGGAAGGTGGCTGGTGGAATTGTGAACTGATCTGGCCAGTCTGAAAAGCAGTTTGAAACTATTGAACTGTGCATACTCTTTGACCCATGGTATCAATATTTGATCTATGCTCCAAAGAGATTAAAAAAAAAGAAGATCCATCTATACAAAAAAAATTTATAGCAGTTCCTTCTGTGATAGTAAAGAAGTGGAAACTGAGGGAATATCATGTTACAAATAGAGGCAAAACAGTCCTTACTCTCAAGGAGCTCACAGTCTAATGGGGAGACAACATGAAAACAACTACATACAAACAAGCTGTATCAGGAATAAATGAGATAATAAAGGGAAGGAAGGCACCGGAATTAAAGCGAATCAGGTAAGGCTTCCTGCAGAAGGTTGGATTTTAGTTGGGACTGAAGGAACCCAAGAAGGTCAGGAGGTGGAGACGAAGAGGGAGAGAATTCCCTGCATGGGGGACAACCAGTGAAAATACCTTAGTCTAGAGATGGAGGGTCTTGTTCAAGGGACGAGCAAGGCTACCAGTGTTACCAGAGAGCAGAGAATATGAGAGAGAATATAAAGTATAGGAAAACTGGAAAGGTTGGGAAGTGGGCAATAGGGCGAAATATTATAAACGTTTAAATTCCAAACAGAACATTTTATATTTGATCTTGGAGGTGATAGGGGAGTGAAATAAGCAGAACCAGGAGTACAATACAATAGTGACATTATTATAAAGACTAAATAATTTGAAAAAAATTTATTTTAAAACCAATCCAATATGCAATCATGATTCCAGAGGTCTCATGATAAAACATGCTATCTTCAGAGAAAAAGGTGATAGATTGGGAATACAGACTGATGTTTTGGGGTACACAGCCAACAGGCAGATGTTTTGAATGACTATCTATGCTTATAATAGCAGTTTTATTTTTTTTTCTTTCTTTTACAACATGGGAGGAGGAGGTAGGAAGGAAAAGTCAGATTTTGTTGATTAAAAAAATAAGCAACTTTTACATGATGCATGAACCAAATTGTTTGTTCTAAATAAGATAAGCTGTGTCCACACAAGCAAATGCATCAACACACTTTAAAAATGTTATTCTAAGGTACTCAGTCCAATTCATTTATTTTGTATTGAAAATTATCTGATAGCTTATGGGAAAGATTATTTTGTAAATTATGCCTAAACCAACCCAGTTTCATTTATATAAATAGAAGCTCAAAGTGCTTTCTGCTTTGAAAATATTTTTATGAAAATTGTGGGATAAACAATTGTATTTAATCTTGAAAACGGATAAGAAACATCTAGTATTAATATCTATCATTAAACCAGGTGAAAGAGTGATGGATTTGGAATTAGAAGATCTAGGTTCAAAATGCTGGCTCTGAGATTTGTTGTTTTATTTACTAGCTGTGTGACAGTGGACAGGTCATTTGCTCTCTGTGGACCAGGGTTACTTAATGGTAAAATGAAGGGATTGATCAGCCAACGTGCAAGGCTCACTCCAAGTCTGAATCTTTATGATCCTGTGAAATACGTAACCATCATTGATCAAACTAATCAGGTATTGTAACCTAGTGTTTCAAGAACAACTGATGCAGACTAAGGGGCTTAGATTCAGACTAGCATCTTATTCCATATACCACAAGTAAGTTACAAATGGTATGAAACCTAAATGTAAGAGGTCACATTACTTAAAAAAAAAAAAAAGGAATGAAACTTTGTACAACTCTGGCTATGGGGAAAATTGTTAAAAAACAAAGGATAATCATGATTAGATAAAATAAAATGGAAAGTGCTGATTACTTAAAAGTGAGAAGCTTTTACATGAATAAAAGGCAACACTAGAAATGAAAAGCACTTAACTGTGGAGAGTACTTTCCAGCAAATATATAATATAACAAGTATATAATAAAAGCCATTATCAAACAAGTAAGCACTCAAAAGACACAAACAGTTGCTCCCTGGCCTAAACACCCCTGCCTAAAAGAAGCAAGCTATGAAAGAATTGTCTAAATGTAATAAGATAAATGCAACTCTGAAGTTTCACCTCATACAAATGTTTTGGTGGGGAAAGAGAAACAAACAACAGCTCATGCTAAAACAAACTTAAAAAAAAATCCCAAAACAACAATAACAAAAAAACCAACACTGGACCACAGATTTAGAACTGACTGGGACTTGAGAGGCCATCAAGTTCAAGCTCTTCATTCTACAAATGAGGAAACCAAGGCCCTAAGAGGTGAAGTTATTTGTCCAAGGTTAAACAAATAATGAGTTGGGTTCTGTGACTCAAAAGCCAGTACTCTTTCTACTGCATCACTATTAGAGGACTAATATAGCTCAGTGGGATACTGAAAGTGTAGTTTACCTTAGATTTTTGCAAAGCATCTGACAAAATTTTTCAGGCTATTCATATAGATAAAATGTAAAGATACTGACTAGTCAATGATCCAGTTACATAGATTCAGAATTGGCTTAAACCTAAGGATAGTCACTGGTAAGTTGGTATTAACTTGTAAAGGGTTCTCTAACAGAGCCCCCATTAAACCCGGATTGTTAATATGATCTGGGGTTAAGAAGATTTTAATAAATCAACAGTGATATGCTAGCCAAAAATACCAATGGAATCTTAGGACTCCACTCAGAGGGACACCGCAGACACCGATCCCCACTCGTAACAAATCTGGACTACTAGGTACAGTTCTAACTACCACTGATGGAAACTGATCAGTAAGCAACAAGGACTGTAAAAGTCACTGAGATCATGCCCTAAGACAATGGCATCAAATTCAAATACAAAGGATCCTGCAAGCCACACGTGAACTTTAAAAACCCAAAATTAGTATTATGTTGTCTTTTTATTTATATTGTTAAATATTTCCCAATTACATTTCAGTCTGCTTTGGCCATGCGATCGACAACCTATGCTGTAAGAGACTCAGTTTTTTTTTTTGCCTTTTTTTTTTACAGGCAATTGGGGTTAAGTGACTTGCGCAAGGTCACACAGCTAGTAAGTGTTGGAGGCCATATTTGAACTCAGGTCCTCCTGACTCCAGGGCCAGTGCTCTATTCACTGAGTCCCCTAGCCGCCCCAAGAGACTCAGTTAAAAGAGCTAGGATATTTACTTGGAGGAAAATAAGACTCAGTAAAGGGATGACTGCTGTCTTCAAGTATCTGAACTGTTGTGCAGAAGAATTAGACGTCCTGTTAGGATCTAAACGGCAGAAGTGGTAGCAATAGTTTTAATTGAAGAGAGCCTTACTAACAATTAGAAGGATAGGACAGTGGCCTGGAAGAGAGAGGGTAATCATCTCTTCTCATCAGTATTTTTCAGGTAATGGTTAGATGGCCACTTTATGTCATAGAGGGGATTCTTCATGAATGAATCCAACTAGATATTTGAGGCTCTTATTAAGAAATGTACAGGGAAAAACGAAAACTATGCAATCCCTTAGGGAAATGGTCTGGCAATTATCAAGTTTGTCTTCAAAAGTGTCAATTATAATTTAATATCAAGGAATATTTTTGATATTGTGAGATTTAACCTCAGACTTTTAATTTACCACTAAGTGCCCAGTCTATTGGTGATGAGCCTTTGTACAAAGCTAACCTGATCCTCCGAAGGACAATCAGCTGCTAGATCACACTCAAAACTTGTCCCAACATCTTAAAGCCTTGTAGAGCTTGACTTCCACAGCAGGCATTTGCAAACCCGGAGCCAACTCTTTCATTATGAGGCGTTCAGTAGCATATCTACAAAATCACTGATTTATTGGAGGAAGTTAAAGCCCAAGTATGAAGACTACCACATAAGAAATAAACTAAAACAGGTTGTGTAATAAGAAAAGGATCTTTGTAACATAACTTAAAGATCTCCTAGGTAGAGGCCAAAAGATAAAAGCATTCAAAAACTTCAGTTCTGCTGTAGCAAAAATTAGTTTCCACTGTAAGGCTACTATTTCAGATTCACTTGCATCATTTTAAAGGAGCAAAAGAATAATTTATCTACATAGTATTTTATTTTTAGCAGAGTCCAAAAACAAATTCTCAGCTATTCCCAGTTAAGTTTTAAGATAGAAAGCCCCTGAGGGAAAAAAAAAAGATAAACCACAAAGTGATAAAATGGACAAAGGACATTGAACATTTAGTAATTTCCAGTATCAAGGATAATTCCTATATTACAAACTAAATTCATGTACAAGAGAATTTCGCATCCATTATCTTTTAAAAGAAAGTATTCTATCTTGCTGGTCTGCTTTACCAGCTTATGTGTTGGCTCTCCCTATTAGAATGTAAACAACTTGAAAGCAGGGGCTATCTTTACTCTTGAATTTATCCTCTGTACCTGGGAACATCATAAGAACTTAAAATACTTTTTTATTCATTCATAATATCCTCTTACAGTCAAATCTTATCTGCCTGGAATTATCCAGTAAATCTTTCCTTAAAATCCTTAGCAGATCCCTCTTACCTTATTCCTGCAAGCAGAAGAAAAGTCTTTTAAGGCAAAAGCCACTTCCTTGACTCAGAGAAGATGTGAACCAAGAAGTTGGAAAAGTCCATTTTTAAGCTGGAAAGAACCTTTGAGATTAGTCTGACCCCTTCATTATGAAGGAGAGTAAATGATGGCCAACAAAGTCTGGTTTAGACTTCTTTCATACACAGGATATGACGCAGTCATCTTCTACCAATATACTAGATGTCAGGAAGGAAGAGGGAGAAAGCAAACAAATGCCTGGAGGGTAGCAGTGGTTAAAGCTATTCAGTGATGATTTGTGCTGCAAACTCACAAGGTATTAGCCATACCTATGCATATTTAAATACAAATATGAAACCATCTACTCAAACCACACATACAATTCCTGGATCCTCCACACCTCTGTTCTTCTCCATTAGGTCAGATGAGAGAGATGTGATTATAGCTACAGTATGACCTTGAACACAAACCACCTATTTAGAAAAGTCCTGGATAAACATAACTTCACTTGCTAGCTTTTCAGAGTTGTCCCACATCTTCTCATGTTTTTGTTTTTGAGGTATTTCAAACCCGGCACTGGGAAGGGTGAAATCAAACAGTACATGTTATACACACGTTATATACAATTGTTGGTTGGATTTTTGCTGTATCCTTCATCAATTGCAAATATCCTATTTCACCAGAAGTATATGAGAGGTAAAATACAGCTAAAAAGACCAATGACCAAAGACATCAAAACTAAGTGATGGGGAAAACACATCTAAAAAGACTAATGACATTTACAAAGTGTTTAGGCTCTGTAAGTGGATCTATTTGTTATCTGGGACCACTGATGTATTTCACAAAAATGATGTCTCTCTTCTCAATTTTCTCTTTTTTAAACATAAGCAAGTCAGAACAACTCCATACAATTTGAATGGTGGAAGTCCCTATGTTATATTATATGTACTAAATAATGCTGTGATCCTAACATTTCTATCAGATGCTTTCACATTTAATTGTTTAATGAATGCACTTAAAGTACCATGTCAGAAAAATGCAAGAATGTTCAAAAAAACACACAAGATCATTAAAAGAAGCACAGGTTTTTGGAAGTACATCAAGTAAGCAAAGGATAGTTTTCAGTTTCTGAATATGAAATTGGGCAACAAAGGAGAAAAACAAAGAATGGTCTTTAACTTGTTATGATATTTTTCAAGTTTAGTTTACAATCTCTATGGCTCTGTATCAATCTGGAAATGCTATTTCTATAGCTTTGTAAACACTGCATCTTTTATATGATACAGCTTATTTCCAAGGCAATCATTCCCCAAACTTCTCTATGTTATATCATTTCTCCTAAGCCACACTAAAACTCCACTCCACAATGCTGCAGCAAAAATTTAAGTATTTGATAGCGGGCACATGCTAGGCGCTGATGAGAATGGACTTGTTACCTCCTCAAAGAAAAGACCTGATGCAATCATAGGTTATTTAGCAGAGTAAAATAAAAACCAGCAAAGGATTTGGTTAAGCAGCTTTCAACCCTAGTTCTAACCACTATAAAGTCACTACTACCAAAAAGAGGATTGAATCAGATGATCTCTCAGGTCCAGCTCTAAACCTTGATCCTGGATACGTACAAAAGAAATGTTAATTATGACTACAGTTTCTCAGATGAATTCTGGAAGCAAAGAGGTGATATGAGCACACCCAATTAAAAAAAAAAGCATGGATGAATATCTGGAATCAAGAACAATTAAAGCTTTCAGACACTGTGTGGCTCTTTCACATGCTACTTCTATAGCTCTTCAAGAATGCTCATGTTTATATTAGAACGTTGTTGGGGTGATAGCAGTTATGTGACTTTTTGGTGATCATAAATATAATTATGATAGTCACATAATGATGAGGCAGTGAAGTTAAATTCCTAAAGATGTAAGCCATGTTTTTTCCTTCTCCTCCCTGAAATTTTACTGACATTTTGTTTGCGAGGGAAGGGGGGGGGAACAGAGACTGTATTCAGAAATGAAGTTGATGTAAAAACAAGTTTATCAATAAAAAAGGAACATTTTTTTCTAAGAGTGAAGCCAGAACATGAGAAACTCAGAGAAACATTGGAAGACTTGTATGAAACAAGAAGAAAGCTGACTCAGAACGGTCTACCCAATGACTAAATGAAAACATTAAGAAGCATTAAGACATCAGATAATGCACAATGTCTAAACTTTGTTCTATGAAAAATAATTATGAGACTAATACTTTGGTAAGAGTTTCTGGATTGCATGTGGCTTAACTGTTTGTTCTTTATTATAAAGAAGGCTGGGATATTGGTAAATGACAAAAGTATAAAATACCAAAAACATCAAACGTAAAAATGTGAATCCAAAAGAGTAAAAGAAGAGGCACTATTGTTATTTATTTTACAGATAAGCAGGAGCACACTTGTGTATTTCAGATTCTTTTAAACTGTTAGTATACAGTAGAGAGAACAGATTTTAGATACATAATTTCCTGCTCAAGAATGCTTCTGTAGGGGCAGCTAGGTGACACAGTAAATAGAGCACTAGCCCTGGAGTCAAAAGGACCTGAGTTCAAATGTGACCTCAGACACTTGACACACATATTGTGTGACCTTGGGCAAGTCACTCAACCCCAACTGGCTTACTTTCCTCCTTCCCTTCCCAAAAAAAAGAATGCTGTAACTTGGGATCCTCTCTATGATAAAATATGCACTCCCTGGCTTAGAATGTATAGTAAACCCTACCTTGGTATGCTTATTCCACAATACTCCTATTTACATAGCCTGTTACTGCCCAAATGGCTAGCTTACTGCCCCCTCAAAACTCCCACTCCATGCCTTGGCACAGGCTGTTTTCTTACATGCCTTTAATATATTCCTTCACTTCCACCTCTTGGAATACTTAGTTTCTTTCAAAGTTAAGTTCAAGTGCCACTCAATTATTTTCCTGATCCTTATTATTAATGCCTTTTTCCCTCTCCTTAAATGATCTTCTTTTACTTAAATATGTACACGTTGCATGTAGTTACTTATTAAGATGTACCTCAAGAAGAATGGACGCTCCTTGGGGATAGGGAGTATTGCTCACTTTGTTCTTGTATCTCTACTGCCTAGCACAAAAGTTGAGTAAGTTGCTCTACCTAAAGCTACAGACTCTTGGACATCTTGAATTGGATAGCCAGCAGTCATATCCACAGCTGAATGCATTATCTCCCCCCAACCCTTTCCTCTTCCTAACTCCTGGGTACAACCAAGCTTCTTACTCAGAAACTAAAGTAGGTGTCAACGTGGACTTCACACACACTCCCCACTGCCTCCATCCAATCTGTTGCCAAGTCCTGCCGATTCTCTATGTCTTCTTTCAACACTTCCACAACCCTGGTGCAGGACATCATTTCCTGGATTCTGTGCATTTTCACTGACTTCTCCCCTATTCTGGAATCCTCTCCCCTCATCACAACCTGAAGTCTTCACTAAAATTACACCTTCTTGCAAGAAGTCTTTCCTAGTCCCACTTAATGCAAGTATCTTCCCTCTGAGATTTTTTCCAATTTATCCTAAATATCTTGTTTGTACAGTTATTCACTTGCTCTTTCCCTTATTAGATTATAAACTCTTCTTTGAGGAAAGGGATTTTTTTTTTGCCTCTCCTCGTATCCTTAACATTTAGCAATAGTGCCTAGCTCATAGTAGGTACTTGCTGATTTGACTACAGTAAAAAAGTTACTTATTTACTTTTTGGAGATCATTTAAACATATATATGGCTATTTTATGGTATACTCAAGTATTTTATTATGTCAGGTTATCAAATTTTCTGTTAATAGCAGGACCAGAATTTAAGAACAGTTCAAAAAAACAAAGTGTCAACTGACACAGTGAAATTTTTTTTATCCACAAGACAAAGAAAATAGAGATGGCAAGGTAAACAAAATTATAATAAAGTATTTGCATCAACTGACATAGCTGGTCCTTCTAATGTTAAGGGAAGAAAATATATCCCTTCACCCAAAATGTTTCATGTAGAAAATATACTTTCTTCTTTTCATGTAGAATCATAACCAATTTCCTCACTTTTCACATTAGAAAAATGAATAAACCTTACTTTACCATATAAGTGGCTTGCCCAAGGTCACAGCTACAGACCTGAAATTAGAACTCAGATAGCATGAATTCCTAGTCTATTGTTCTTTCCTTCCACCAGATCCCCTGGATTGGAAAAACTACTTCCCAGCAAATTAAAGAACCCACTAAAACCTTTTTAAGAACCTTTAGAAGGCACTGCTAAGTACGTATCTCAAACAAGTCAGATAGAAAGGTTTCATACAGACCAAGATGCTTAAAGCAGTACCTCAGCAGTAACAAAGAACTAGAAATAAAATAGACGCCAATTAATTGGGCAATGGCTAAACATAGCAACCAAGCTTACATTTCGGGAAGGGATGAGAAAATGCACCTCCTTCCTTTTTTTGGTGGGGGAGGGAGGGAGAGAAGAGGGACAAGGGGAACATATAATGGAAGACATTTTCTTAGGTGATATGTGAGTTTTGCTGTACCACCTTTTTTTTCTTTGTTATTAGAAAAAGGAAGAATATAATTGGGAATGAAAATGGTGTCAGAACAAGAAAAAGTAATTTTTAAAAATTAGGAATAATGCTTTTTGTTCATAAGTACCTTCAATGCATGCTGTTAGTCAATCAGATATGAGCTCAAATTCCAAGCTGTGTGACCACAAACAAGACACTTAACCTCTCTCCAACATCCATTTTTCCCATTTGTATAATGGAGATACTAATATTGCACCTCACAGAGTTGAGAAGCTTAAATGAGATGATATATCTATGATCTTTTGCAAACATTAAGAATCCTATATAAATTACATTTGTTAACTTGATTTTGCAGCCTCAAACTTTAAATACTAGCCATTAATTCTAATGTTGCAAAGCATAACTACTTTCATTCCAGTGAGGTACATTTTCCTCATGTCTCTTACATTCTCTCTTCCTAATATTTCCCTAAGACTTCTAGGAATTTCTTGGCTCCCTTCCGTCAAAATATTAATGAAAAAAATTCCAAGCCAAACTTTTTTTTTTAAAATAACAAGCATGACATGGTAAATTAGAATAAAAACATTAAAGCTACCCAATACAACCAACTCAAAAAGAGCCATTTACATCAACCTCCTATCTCTGAAGGAACTGAGGGTATAGGACAGTAAGTAAAAGAGTCAGAACTAGAACCTGTGTTACAGTGCTTAAATACTTCCTGAAAATATAATTAAAAAAAACTAAGTTGAATGAATTAATCACACACAAACGTATAAAATGGGCCAGGTTTTCCTACAACATTTTGTGTTAGAGATAGTGTCTATGTATAAAGAATGTACTCAATATTGATAATGGCTCACCAAAAAACAATTTTAGTATTATCAGCTGGCCTCTCTTAATTCCTCTAGATACCTATTAAGTTGCACTTGACATCTGTGTAAATTGCATGTATTATCTTCAAAATTTATTATTTTCCCCTTCTGAAAATGAAAAAAAAAATTCCACCAAACAAGAAAATTAAAAATTAAGATTGAACATACTATATTTGCACTGCATTTCAATACACAGAAATTACAAGATGTCGAAATGTTCTAACATTAACTTGCCCCTTGGTTTGTTTAAAATTTTAAAAATGACTACTTTGTGGTAAGTATACTTCAAGAGAAAAAAAACCTGTTTCTTAAATATCAGACTATGCCTCTGAATAACTAGAATTTTTTTTGACAAGTCCTATATGAATAAAATTTGCACTTAAATGATAATAGGGTTCAAGGCATTTGTCTTTTTGTATGTATGTTGTTTTTAAAGAAAGAACGATAATGGAGGGATAAAGGAGAGAAATATAAGTATGAAGAAACAATCTACTGCCTATTTACAAAATAACCTTGGTATGAATCATTCAAATAACCTCTAAGATTTAGAACTATACTGGAATGTTAGAGTGTCACTCATATCTGGAGATAAATACCTATAGTACTTGTTACTGTGAATGTTCAACATAATAAATTCCACTACAGTACCTTAAATTTGCAAGCTTCAGCAAACTTCCCTCTTTCCTTTGCCTTCACTCAGTGACGGTTTCTAAAGCTAGTTTTTTGATTAGGAAGAATATGTTGGATTTTTATTTTAGATTTCAGATATATCCTAACCAAAATTCTTGCTTCTGAAGAGAGCAATTAAGCATTTGAAAAAAGTTTTGAATTATTTTCCTAAGTCATATACAAACAAGGGTAAAATATGGTAAAATCAGTAATTTCTAAATTGTTTTACAAAACTGAATTTCAAAATTTTAAATTTAAGCCAGAGGACAGCAAAACCCCCCTTATAACCTTAAGCTCTCAGGTGCAAAGAAAACTGAAACTACCAAGTGTGGCAGACCTCTAATATCTGTGATAATGTGATACAAAGGAAAGGACAAATAAGTTTGTTGGTGCTCCTTTACCAAGGAGCTCCATCACTGCAAAGAACACCACAGTAAGAGTCCTAAGACTAAGGTTCTTTTAATCCAAGCAAATCATGGAACTTCTCTATTTCAGCTTTCTTATTTGTTAAACAGAGATTAATATAACTTCTATCTCACAAGGTTTTGGTGAGGGTGAAATCAGATAATGAATTTAAAACAGAATTTTTAAAAATGTTAAAGGATCAGACTAAAAAATTTGGATCTAGTCCAAATTCAACCACCAACCAGTTCTGTGACCACAGGCAACTCCATAGCCTCTCTGGGCTTCAGTCTCCTTTTATGTAAGGTAAGGTGGTTAGTCTAGATGAATCCGCTGATTCTACAACTTGCAACTGAATGCAGGAAAAAGGCACTTAAAAAAGGTCATAGGGTGCTGTCTATGCTAGGTGCTATAAAAGAATGGGACCTAAAATAATAGTTTTTGTGAGGTACTCAAAACTTCTTAAAGAACTTATTTGTTAACAGCATTAACAAGCTATGTAACATTCCCTCCCTTTCCAAACCCCCAAGCATCCAAGAGTTAATTTCAACGAAGTACTTTCTACCAAAGTACTTTAGAGGCAGTAAGATGGTTTTACGGATAGAAGGCTGGGTCTAGAGTCAGAAAGACCGGAGTTTAAATGTTGCCTTGGGACACACACTAGCTGTATGACCCTGGGGTGACTCGCTTAACCTCTGTTTGCCTTCCACTGGAGAAAATAGCAAAATCAGTGTCCTTGACAAGAAAACATGGACACTATGGCTCATGGGGTCACAAAGAGCTGGACATGACTAAACAACCACTTTCTACCAACAATCCCTGAATTCTATGGAAGCCTGAGTAAACACTTCTTTATTACATTTCTGATCTTCTATTTATTTAACATTAATAGAGAAGCTAAGGTATTAATAAGACTTAAGGTCTAAATGGCAGACACAAATCCCACACAACTTATTATACCATATCATAGTGAGAATACTATTAAAATTTCAATGAAGGGGAGAAAACCACTAATTCTATTATTACCTGGTTTTGCAACACTGGGCTTGGCCATAATAAAAGATTGATTTTTACCTAATGAGAACAAAGTTGTCAATGCTGTTAATTTTGGAACAAAACCTATCTGCACTCTGGCTAATTTTACCTTAAAAGGAAAAGACTCTTTTGTGAGGGTAAGACTTTTCTTGGAGGAAAGAAAAATCAAGTAACACTTTACCTCTCAGTTTATTGGTCATAACTTCTAGACATTTACTGGGGAAAACAAGAACAACAAAACACCCCAAAGTATTGAGTCCTTAGCCTCTAAATTCTTCTTTTATTGAGTGATTTTTGAATTTATAAATTTGTAGGTGACACACTAAAAAAATCCAACTGACAACATAAACAAGGCTGTTAAAAGTTCAGCTAATGCCAAATAAAAAAAGGTAAAAATTAGTTACATCTCTATAATGTACAATGAAAAACTGATGCAGGTTATCACCTATACTTAAGAGAAATTTGACGTTTAAGCTGGGCTCTGTATATTTACCCTCATGTGATGGAAGCAAAATCCAACTTCTTGAGCAATAAAGTTCTGCTCTGATTCCAATATCTAAATTTGGGAGAACAAACCCAAGCAGGTAAGAATAAGAAATGGTCACTAAAAACATAATTAAGTTACTTAGGAATATAAAATTTAAAATTCATAAGCAAATAGTGATCATTTGAAGCTGTAACAAGTGCTTCCAGGACATAATAAAATATATAACCCAGCTAAAACAAACATTAGCTGTTCTATCAAAGATGCTGTTTGATTTAGATTGTCAAATATCTTGCATTTGATGGTAGGCAGGAGAGCCAATTTGGTAGGAACTGCATTTCAGTTTTCTTCACCGAGAATCTGTTAACAGCTCATCAGCATCAAGGAAGAGGGAAAGAGAGGAGGGTCTAGGGAGTAAAGAGAAGAGCACTGATGAATTTATGTAATTAATTTCGTCTCCCACCCTCCAATGTCATTCAAAACTAAAGTCTAAAAATATACATTACCACTTTTTGGAAATGTTGTTTGTCGATTGGGGAGAGGGGGCCAGCAATAACTTGGATGGGACACTAGATCGGTAGTGTAGCTACCTAAGCGGCAAAAGGACTCTCTCCATAAAATTTTGAATAAAAAATGGCAGGCAGCTGGGATAGACACGCCTCCCACCACACGAAGAATATTGCTCGAAACACCAGTTCCTCACTTAAAACTGTCAGCAGCAGAGTTGAACACCAAGCTTTCATTTTCAATCTCTTCTATTTCGGCTCCCATCAGTTTTGACAAAGCCACTCCCCCTCCCTCCCGAAGTGGCACACGCCCCAGAGTGACAAGGGTCGGAAAGGGCGATTCTACCATCTACTGGAGAACAGTAAACTTGCTGAAATTCTGGGAATGCGTGGGGCCTGATGGGTTACGGAGTTTACCAGCGAACGAGCTATTCGGGGAAAGGGGGCGGGACCGATTCCGACACATGCTCACCCCTGGGGAGGGGGAGGGGAGGAGCAGGGGAGGGGAGGAGCAGGGGAGGGGAGACGGGACGGGGGCGAAGCGCGGCCTACGCCTCTCTCCGCCAACAAGCCGGAGTCAAAGACTAAGGGGACGGCCCGGGGACGGGGAAGTGGCCATCCCCGGCCGCCCCTCCCGCCCAGGACTGTCATTTGAGGGCCTACGAGAAAAACGCAGATTGGATCCCTCCCGCCCCCGCCCCGCGCGGTGGGCGGGGTCCTCGAAGAAGCTCGGAGGTGGGACCCGGGGACCAGCCAAGGCGACGCCCCCACGACCAGAACATCGCCAGAAATGACGAAGCCCCCCACGCGTGGCGTGGGGGAACGACGGGGGAGGAATGCCGGGGCGGGGGCGAGAAGGGACTCCACCAGTCACACTCCCGCCCTCTCCTTCCACTCCAGGCTCCAGGGCAGCGAACCAAGGGGGTGGGGCCTGGTGGGAGAGCTGGCTTCCTACTCCCGCCCCCCACCTCCACTTCCCTCAGGCCTCGGCACTCCGAGCAATCCATCCCATACGGCAGCGGCGGCGACGCTCGCGCGCGCAAGGGAGCCCCCGCCCCTCCAAGCCGCAGGAGAAGAGACGACCCGCGCCGCGCGAGACTGGGGCGGGAGGAGTAGGCACGGGGGGACGCGCGTGCGCGCCGCCGCCTCCTCCCCCCCACAGGCAGCGCCGCGCGCCAGTCAGGGCCCCCCGCCCCTCCCCCACGCAGAGGCGCGCGCCAGCCCCTGGAGGGAAGCGGCAGCGCGCAGCAAGAAAGCGGCCCAGCTCTAACCCGCGAGATACCCCCCCCCCATATATACACGCCCCCGCCCCAA
>CM053584.1:85792378-85810245 GCA_028627135.1 Pseudochirops cupreus
CCCCCCCGGCTCTTGTCATAGGTAACACTTTTTAATATAGTGATACTCAGCAAGCCCACGACCTTGGTCCCTTTTATTTACCACTGCTCATCCATTTCTGAATAAGATGTACATTTCTGGAGCCTTATCCTCAGTGACACCCATCAAATAAAAATTACTTCCTCGAACTGGGATGTCTAATTCTCTCATGTTTTTACTCATGACATTAACACAAGGTCACAAGGGGAGCTATTAGCAGATGGGAATAGAGACAGAATCTGTAATTTCTTTAGGATAGGAATTCTTGGGTGAGGAAACTCTTTACCAAAGCAAGCTGGCATCTTGGCATCCTCAGGAGTTGTTTAGGGCAGTGAGAGACCAAGTGCAAGTTCACACAGCTAGTGTAGATCAGGAGCAGGACTCAAACCTGGATCTCAGTGGCTCTGAGGATGCCACCCATTAACTATCACTTCTATAAATACAGCTATTTTTAACATCTGAAAACCTGACTCTTCAGAGAATATGAAGATTCAAGTTCCAAGGGACAGAAAGGGGTTGCAATTTTTATACCTTGTTTGAGGTACACCAGCCTTTTTCCTGCTCTGGCAGAGACATCTCAACATGGCCAATACCATGTTAAACCTAAAGACAGAATGGGTTTTTACCTATTAAATCACATCCAGCAGTCATGTTAAACTCAAATAGAAATGAAGGCCACGGATCCATACATAAGGATCTCCATGGGCTACATATGGACTTAATTTTAAAATGCAATATTATTTTTATTTTCTATTTCCCAATTACATTTCAGCCTGGTTTGGAAAGTACTTAACAGTGTTGTGGGCTGCATGGAGGTCTTCTATTTGACCTCTCTAGTGTACAGTATACTAAGAAGTAAATAGGAGCAGGAAATCTCATCCTTATCTCCAGATGAGGAAACTGAGGCACAGACAGGTTAGCTGGCATGACCAATGTCAAATGGAGTCAGCAGAAGGGTAGGTCTTCCTGATTGCTAATCCACCGCTTCATTCTTACCAAACAATACTTTCTTTTTTCCCCCACTACAGATGAAATGGGGAGAATTTCTAGGAGCAGGATTGCTTCTAGACTGTTTCTGAGACTCAAGACAGCCAAAGAGGAGAGACCTTTTATCTGAAGGAACAGGGAGCACCCCATCTCTCCAAGATAACAAATGGTTGTGTTTTAAAATGAACTGTACACTGATGTACTTGGATTTAGGGAGATGGCTTCTTAGATTATAGCGGAGAATGCCTGAGGAGTCAGGCAGCCTATGACCCCGATAAAGAGAAATTAGCTAGCTATTTAACTGGGAGGAGCTGTGGAGTGGGGACGGCCAGATACAATTTATTTCTTTTGTCCTCAGAGGCAGGGGAAATACCACTGGGAAAGTACTAGCCTTCCCCCTTCTAACTCAGGAGGTGGTTTCCTTCTTCCACAGGGGGAGATGGTGACAACTCTCCACTCCTTACACTTCTATGGCAAGAATGCTGGATTGTCAGAAGACCTTGGTTAGACCTTGGTTCTCACCTCTGCCCAGCCATGTGGGTTTACTCTCTGGGGACAAATCATTTAACTACTCTGCATGCTGGCTTCTCACTCCCAGATTTCCAGCTCCTAAAAAGCAAGGCTGAGGTCTATATACAAGGTATGACAGTTAATAGCTTTAGGAGAGCTCTAAACACATCACATCAACCAGTTTTGTCCTTTCCATTAGGCTTTAAAAAGTCTCATCGAGAGATCTGGTGATATCATAGAGCTAAACCTGGGCCTATTTCACTAATACTAGGCCTTGCAGAAACAGATTTGGGGCTCAGGACATTCACCTTGCTGGGCACAGTGTACCTCCTACCTCAACTAGATCATGAGCCCTTCGAGGATCTTGTCTCACACTTCTTTAAAGACCTATTGTTCTTGAAACAATAGGTAACTCAACAAATCTTTGTTGACTTACATTACAAAGAACATTATTACCCTTGGAGTCAGAAGACTTGAGTTCAAGTCTCAACCTTAACATTTTTTTTAACTGTGTGACTGTAAGCAAGTCACTAAACTTTTCTGGATATTCTTTCTCACTTATAAAATGATTCCTCCTTGCTAGCTGTGTTAGTAGTGCAGGCCCTCACTGAATGACTGGTCTATGGTTGAGATTTCATTGTACTCAGTGATGATGGTTTTGTCTCTCTCCTACTCAGAACAAAAGTCCCCTCTACCCAGACACAAGTAATCACCCACAACCTAAATAAACGTCCTCTTTATTTTACCAAATATAATTTATCAGTTAAGTTGACATTTGTCAATTCAGTTATAGCAACTATAAATAATTCTCTTAAGACACAATCCTGGAACTTTTTAAGAATACAAGAGTAAACCAACATTGCTCCTTGCAGCCAGGTCTAAAGTACATGCACAGTTGGGGGAAGAAACCTTGGATGCATTTGCACTTTCAGTGATATTCTCACGCCATAGTCCTTCTCTTCCCCTCTTATAGGAGGCCACATACCCAGGACCTGAGGGGGAGGAGGGTCCTCTCACCCGCCCAAACAGGACTCTGTGGATGAAGGAGAGAGGAGTTGGACAAGTTGGCCAAACTGGGAAGCTGGAAGAGGGATGACCTCTGGAGGGGGTTTGTTTTGCTGTTTGTGTAGAAAAGATAGGAGAGGATAGTGGAGGAATGAGAGGGGTCAGGCAGGGGAAGCAGAGAAGACAAGTCCAAAGCAGTGATGAATTCACTTTGCTGGACATAGCCCAGGATAGATAGATGACCATGGAAGTCACTTCCAACTAGAATTCTAATTCTAGGATGAGTGATTAGGAATAAAGGCTTGCTCCAGAAAATTCAGTGGAAGGTCCCAGTGATGAGAGTGGTCATCAGTAAGAGATGGGGCAGCCCCTAGGACAATCCAGGAGATGGGGATAGGAGACACTGGGAGTGGAGATGACACT
Organism: Pseudochirops cupreus; assembly: GCA_028627135.1. Taxonomy (NCBI): domain Eukaryota; kingdom Metazoa; phylum Chordata; class Mammalia; order Diprotodontia; family Pseudocheiridae; genus Pseudochirops; species Pseudochirops cupreus. The sequence goes on from CM053584.1 coordinate 85,795,322, forward strand.
GGTGTCTCCTTTACCCACCATCCTCTTGGCTAAGAAGGAAGATTTTGTGGAAAGTCTCTAGAACAAAGAAGTTGAGCAGCACCTGCATCCAACTGCCCAGATCCATACATGCATGAGTATATGTGTTTGTTTTCCCCAGATTCCTGATCTGGTCCAGAGGAATACATGGTGGAGATGCTGAGAACCCCAGTTTCCTTCTAGAGAAAAACAGCAGCAACTGGGTGAGGTCCAGACTACCAATTCTGGATTCTCTTGGGTGCCCAGTGGGCAGGATCCTAGGAGTGGAGGGATGGGAGTGTGAGGAGGGGCAATTAGGCTCTTGCTGGCTGCAGCCGGCATCCACCTGGGAGGAAACCCAAGAACCCCTTACCCCTGATGGAGGAAGCAGGGAGGGCACCTTGGTTGTGGTCAGGGCTGGGAAGAGGTAGGAACCAAAACAGAAAAAAAAGGGAAGACTAAGTTTGGTGAAAATCGGGTTCAAGAAGCCCTCTCTCACTGCCAAGTTCAAGGGCAGGTTCTGTCTCTAAGACCAAAGGAAGTGGGGAGGCAGGACTTTAGGTAGTAAAGAGATGATGATATGGGGAAAAACAAAATCAGCTTCCTGGGGAGCTGGTCTAGGAGGAGACTGTTCTTCCAGGCTTTGTACATAGTGAATACTCAATAAATATTTGTTGGATAAATGAATTAAGGAAGGAATGCTCTAAGACAGAAGCTGAGGGGAAGGAAAGTGACAGTGGGAGGGTGGGGGAAGGGGAGATGCTGCTAAGGAAACCACAGAGCCTTAGTTGACTCCATGTGATTTTAAGCACAGAGGAGGAAGTAGAACTTTCTCCCTGAAATTCTCCAACCATAGAACCAGCTCCTGACTCAGTCCCTTGGCTCACTCAGAGGGCAGAGTGTGTTCAAACATGGACAAGAAGTGGGTAGAATGGCCGGGGGGAGAGGGAGGAAGAGACACGCAGCCTATTGTTTGAGCCCTGAGAGGATGTGGGTATCAGAATTTGAATGACTGGAAGAATTTGTGGCTGGCAAAGGGTGACCAAGCCACTATCTGCTTCTTCCAGGGAGTGTTAGGCAATTTGAGAACAGTGGGATAGCTTACTGGTGGTACCTAACAGTTATGGGATGAGGGACATACCAGAATGGGAACAGTTAACCTACTTCACTCTCTTTAGGGGGGGGCCAGATTTCAGCAGCAGAAAAGAGGGCTAGGGACCAGTTGTCCCCTCTGCTCAGCTCCTTTCTTATGATCCATTTTCAAGGAAATAAGGGGATGATTTTATTATCCCCACTGTCAACCAAGAAAGCCAGAGTCCACCCACAAAGGGCTCCCCTATTAGTCAAACATAGGTTACTGAGGTTGGACTCCCTGTCCCTATTTCCCAGAAAGCTGTCCCCCGTCTTGCTTGGAGGCACCCACCATGAAATTGCACTTGGTGATTGTCTCAAAATCGACTCATATTGTTTTTCTCAGTCAATCTAGCCTTCCTAAATGCTCACTGTACAAACTTGGCTCGACATATTAAAAATTCCCATTGAAAATAATGAGAATTCAATATCAAAGTGAAATCCTAGAAAGGAGGATGGAGAGAAAACAAAAAGAAATAAAATAAAATACAAGGTGATGAAGGTGGAAGGGTGAAAGCTAGTCCCCGACGTCTGTGTCTCGGTCCCCGATGAGCCAGAGAACGTGGAAGCTGAGGGCCAGGAGTCCAGTGCCGAGCAGGTCACCCAAAGCTGTCAAGTATGGGATGGAGAAGTTGTCCGGGTCCAGACCCCGGCCCCACATCCAGTGCACCATCCAGTCTGCGATGTATAAGAGGATCAGCACCTGGGAAGAGAAGGGAGGCCCAGTTGGATGAAACCTCTCACTTGAGGTGAAGGGAACAAAGGCCACACCATCCCGCCCACAGAGTGCTTAGGTGGCCAGGCCTCAGAGCATCAACATCTTCAGCTACAGACCATCTTGTCCAATTCTTTCCTTCCCCCACGCCCACTCACTTTCCCAACACTACAAATACCGCCCTGGACAGAAGGGTTATCAACACCAATCTGGAACTGGTCTAAAACAGAAATGTCATAGGCATCTTATGTTGAAAAGGGCAAGGTTTTTATGCAAGGTGCTGGGATATAACAGCTGTTTAGTTTGTGTCCTGAAGTAGGATGGAAGAGAGATCTTAGTACTGGGACCCAGCCGTGATGGAAGAAGATAACAGGTGCTAATCAATCAACATCAGTCTTGCTTAAATAATCACCCTCGCAACAATCCCTCCTCTTCCCAACATGTGAATGTGTCCAAATCTCCCCCATCCATCCCTAGAAAATCATCATTGGATACTATCATTCCCTCAAACTATTATCCTTCGTCCTTCCCTAGTCAAACTCTTAGAAAAAAACAAACTAGTCTACACCTGTTGCCTACACATTCTCTCCTCTCCCTCACTTCTCAGCCCTTTGCAGTCTGGCTCCTGGCCTCATCCCTCAACTGAAACTGCTCCCTCCAACTTTACCCAATGATCCCTTAATCTCCAAGTCTACTGGCCCCTTGTCAATCCTCCTCTTTCTCAGCTTCTCTGCAGCATCTCGTGCTGCTGACTGCCTTCTTCTGGAGACTGTCTCCTCTCTGGATTCTCACGACACAAGCCCTTACTTCTCCTGTCTGGGACACCCTCCGTCTCCTTTTGCCTCCTGAATGCTGCTATTCTTGAAGGTTTGGTCCTTGGCCCTCTTCTCTCTCTACATGCTCTTATCATCCTCCCATGCATTCAGCGATCATTTCTACATCATTCTACATTTCTACACCAGATTTATATAACCTGCAGATTTATATAGCTCTCTCCTAAGCTCCAGACCTGCATCACCAAGATATTGGATGTTATGAAATGGATGCCCTATAGACATCTCAAAATCAACACGTTATCTTTCTATCCAAACATCACCATCCTTCCTGTTATGCAGGTACTGGTAGTCTCACTCCACATATCCAATCAGCACCAAATCTTGTCATTTCTATTTCTACAATAACCTTCTTCCCCCTCGCCTCCACCCTGGCCCAAACTTTGTAGAGCACAGATTTAGTTTTTATCTATTTCAGGCCTGCTTATGGCACAAAGTAAATCAGCAGCATTCTGAGGCAAATTAGGATAAATAAGTAACAACTTTCACAGTAGAAAGAGAGGGAATCATACAAGAGAGAAAAGGGAGGACTCTGGGGGAGTAGCTGCCATGCCACTGGCAGGGTCTGCTTGTTATGGAATGAGAAGACATTCCCGTTCAAGGGCAGAAGACAAGGGGAGGTAACCAACTACTTTTGCAATTATGAAAGAGGACCCTTCAGACAAAACTTCAGGGTTTAGGTAACAAACGTAACAATAGCTAAGAATAGCTAACATTTATATTACGCCTACTATGTGCTAGGCACTGTGATTAATGTTTTCTGATTACTACCTCATTTGATCCTCAAAACAACCCTGGGAGGTAGAGGTATTATTATCACAAAATAAAATTCTGGCCATCTTTCAAGGTCTAGCTCTGATGTTACCTACTTCAAGGGCCCTTCCCCAATGACCTCAGCTGAAAAAAAAATCCTCCTTACTTCGCACTCCAATAATGGAATTCAATCCACTGATGGGACACTTCTAACACACTGCCTTGTATTATAGAGATCCGCATTTGTTTCTTAGCTCTTCCGCTGGACTATAAATAACTAGAAAGTAGAAGCTGAGTCTCAGGCCAATGAAAATGATCACTTTCTTCTCAAATTTCTAGCACTTTGCCTAAAACTTTGAAACAAAATTATTAGTGTACCTTCCTTTATTTCTAGCACTCACCACAGTGACTCGCACATTGTCGATGATTAATAAATACCTGTAGAACTGAATAAGATGTCTTTGCTTAATTTAATCACTTGTGAGACTTGCTATTTTACATTCATCACACTTACAAGTTTCTGTCTAGACTGAATTGGTGATACTAAATTGGGAGCTCTGACTGAAGGCTTCTTCACATTCCTGACACTTATACGTTTTCTCTCCTCAGTGAGAGTTCTGTGATGTCGAATAAATAATGAGCTCTGATTGAAGCTTTTCCCATATTCACTGCACTTACATGGTTTCTCTCCCACGTGAAGTTTCTGATGTTGAATAAAGGATGAGCACTGAAAGATTTCTCATATTCTTGACATCCACAGGGTTTTTCTCATGTATGATGAATAAACTGGAAACTCAAACTGAAGTCCTTTCTACATTCACTGCATTTATAGGGTCTTTCTCCAGTATGGATTCTCTGATGTTGGATAAATAATGAACTGTGTCTAAAGCTTTTCCCACATTCATTCCTCATATGGTTTTTCTCCAATATGAGTTCTCTGATGGTCAGTATGAACCTTATTGTTTGGGGTTTGGCATGGATAGCATGCTTATGAGGTCTTCTTCCTTTCTCTCTGGTAGGTAACAAGACTTGAGGTCTCACCCAAGTTTCTCCTATATTTATTATATTTCTGGGTTTTTTCTCCTCTGGCAATTTTCTTTTTACCAATTTTCAGTTATTCAGTTGGAATGTTTCTTTTGGGAAGGAGATTTCTTCAAAATCACTTTTTTTGGTTCCTCTGAGAATTCTTCATTTCATATTAATAAGCCATTTTTAGAGAATATTTCTGAAGGGGCGGCTAGGTGGCACAGGGAATAGATCACTGGCCCTGGAGTCAGGAGGGTCTGAGTTCAAATCTGGCCTCAGATACTTAACACTTACTAGCTGTGTGACCTTGGGCAAGTCACTTAACCCCAACCACCCTGCCCTCCCCCCTCCAAAAAAAAGAGTATTTCTAAAGTTGCTCTATGGGAATCTGTATCTTCCAAAGAGTCTATTTTTCATATGACTGCTTTGTCCTCTGTTAATACCCAGGGATCTGAGCAGGAGCCTCATGAGGTCTCTTCTCAGTGCCCTGCAAATCTAGGACCTATAGCTCTTTCCACTACCCTAGCAGGGAGATCAAGTTTAGAGGCTGGAAAACCCAGGGAGATCTTTGTTGTTCAGTCACTTATCAGTCGTGTCCAACTCTTCATGACCCCATTTTGGGTTTTTCTTGGCAAAGATACTGGAGGGGTTTGCCATTTTCTTCTCTAGCTCATTTTACAGATGAGGAAACTGAGGCAAACAGGGTGAAGTGACTTGCCCAGGGTCACAGCTAGTAAGCATCTGAGGGTGGATTTGAACTCAGGAAGATGAGTCTTTCTGATTCCAAACCCAGTACTCTGTCCCTTGCACCCTAGGGAGATGGAGTCTAGGGAGACCAGTTTCCCATAATTTTCCAGCATCACATCCCCTTCAAAAGAGTCCAGACGTTTTCATTTTTCCCTTATGAAGTATCCAGTCACATACTGGAATGACACCAACCCCCAGGTGAGTGGCTTCCCATAGTGGCTTTTCCTAAGGTTCCCTCCTAACAGGTGCTAGCAGAATCAGTCCAGCTTCTGCACTAAAGCCACGCCAGGCCCTCTGGGTGCCCCCAGCAGAGGCAAGCACCAGCCTGGATGCCCCCTGAATCTCTACAATAACTTCAAACATCCTCCCTCTTTTCACTCACAAAGGCATGATCCTAGTTCAGGCCCTCATAGACTCTCAAGTCATCTCCCTACCTCTAGTCTCTCCCATGCCAATTCATTCTTTTCATCACTGCCAAAATAATTCCCTTCAAATGCTGGCCCAATCACATCCGTCGCATAACCAATAAACTAGTGGCACCCTGTCAATCTAGGATCAAATATAAACCCCTCTGGCACCTACAACTCCTCACAACCTGGCTCCAAATTAACCTGTCCAGCTTTATTACATATTACTCCCCTTGCTGGACTCTATGGTCCAGTCATACTGGTTTTCTCACTGTTTTTTGTAACAACCCTCCATCTCTGGATGCTGTCTTTACACAGGCTATCCGCCTGCCTACAAGGTACTTCCTCCTTCCCAAAATAGTCCCCTTTAAGGCTCAGCACGAATGCAACATTCTACATGAGGCCTTTTCTGATTCCCCTCAGATGCTTGTGAATTCCTCCTCCAAAACTTCCAATTATTCATTTATTTTGTATATACCTGTAAAAATATAAGCTTGTTTTGTCTGTTACATTGTAAACTCCTTGAGGGTAAGAATTGTTTCACTTCTGGTTTTGCACCCCTAGTTCCTAGCACATGGTGGGTACCTAATTAATGCTTGCTGAAGGTTAAGTACTCTCTTTTTCTGTCCTCAGTATGGGGACCTCCAGAGCTAATATCCAATGCAAGGCCCAGTTGGGGTACTCTGCCTCCATCCTTACACCTGGGGTAGGCGATGGTGGTGGGACATTTCTTTAAGACCTATTTGTAGTTCTATAAGGAGTCTGATAAGAACTATGATTCTTATGGGGCCCCTGGCCCTGGGACTACAGGGACCCTAGGGATTTTTCATAGCATTATGCACTTCAGGGAAAGTCCCATCCAACAAACTATGTACAAAGCACTGCGCCAGAATCTGAGGATACAAAGAGAGATGATACCACAAAGACCCTGCTTCTCAAGGAGTTACAATCTCCTAAGGGAAAATGTGTTACAAGGGACAGTGAAATAAATGCAAAAGAGAAATCAAGGCAAAGTGCTATGAGAAATCTGAGGAAGGAGAGAAAATTTTGACTTGAGGGAGAAAAGGAAGGTCCCAGAGATAGTAGAAAGAGTGCTAGACTCGGAATGAGGTGAGTAGACTCTTAGTAGGCTCTCAGAGTTACTAGTTATAAAGTGCCTCATAAAGTTATAAAGTTAGGCACTTTCCACTCTGGGCCTCTGTTTCCTCCTCAGTAAAATGATGATCCTGGACAATAGAGGAAGGGTGCCTTAGTGGACAGAGTCCTGGACTTGGAACTGGGGAGACTCCTCTGACTCTTAGACAATGAGATTCTAGGCTCACAAATTCAGAGCTGGAAGGGACCTCATGGAAGAAGAAATTGAAGCCAAGAGGGATGGAGTGACTGGTCAGAGGTCACTGCAGTTATAAGTGGCAGACCTTGGATTCCAACCCGAGGCCTCTCTTCTGGTGCCATGTTGCTTGCCGCAGGGCCCCAGCCTGCTCTACCTCTGTGTTCTGTGAATGACTAAGGGAAGCTTATCTGTATTTCAAATACTCTGTTTCTAGTACTGATAACCAGGATGGGTAGGAGACCATAGCAGGGGAGTCACAGAGATCAGCAGCCTATTGTATGTGCCAGGGAGAATGACAGACAGGCAACAAGCAATTCTCCAGACTGGAGACTGAAGAAGTAACAGATAGCATTAGGGATAGGTGTTTAAGAGCCGGTAGAAGAGATATGGGGAGAGACATGAACACCCTTTCCTTCAAATGTGGCTGATGAGGGAATTGTCTTTCCACGATCACTTTGGAATGTGAACTCTGAATATTTTTATTTTCATTACCAAATGAGATAATCTGTAAAGGGCTTTGCAAACCTAAATAAGCTAAATAAACGTTGTTGTTGTCCAGTTTCAATTGTGTCTGACTATGACACCATTTGGTGTTTTCCTGGCAAAGATACTGGAGTGGTCTGCTATTTCTTTCTCTAGCTCATTTTTTACAGATGAGGAAACTGAGGCCAATGAGGTTAAGTGACTTGCCCAGGGTCACATAGCTCCTAAGCGTTTTGAGTCCAGATTTGAATTCACACAGATGAGCCTTCTTACTTCAGGCCCCACGGTCTATCTACTGTGCTAGGTGCCCTATATAAATGTGAGCTATTATTATTTTTTCTCTTTCTCTCTGCAGAGAAAGGCAGCTGGAGTTAAGAGAAGCTGGGTTCAAATCCCTCGTTATTTAGGCAAATGACTTCACTGTTTGGAGCCTGAGGTTCTCATCTAGAGAACGAGGGGGCTGGACTTAGTAAACTGCAAGGCTCCATCCTAAATCTCTTATCCTCATTTAAATCCTCCTTCCTGTCATTCACGAGGGCCCAGATGTGTCATTTCACGTGACTGCCACCTAGGGGAGAGAAGCCCTTCTCAGGGTGGCCTCTGACATCCCTTTCCTCAGCGAGCTCCCTAGGATTCAAAGAGAGAGGCAGGGACACTGGCAATCTATATTCTCACTAGCAACAGCAGGAGAATTACCATTTGCAAAGCTGCTACCGTCACTACTCAGAGTCATCAAAATCTGATAAGTCCAAGCTTCCTTCCCTCATGCAGTCAGCTGTGGGCTCAGGAAACGAGAACTCATTTTTAACATTTGCTGTAGCAAAATAAGATTAGCAAGTGAAGACAGCTACAAAATTATGGCTGATTGGTGCAAAAGCAAGTTATATTCGGATTATTCTGATTGACTTAAACTGTGTAACCTTGGTCAAGTCCTTTCCCCCGCTCCTCGGCATCTGTTTCCTTCTCTATAAAATGGAGGAGTGGGTTAGTTCTAAAATCAAGGTTGCTGCTGTGTACAAATCCTGTGAATGGCGTTCCTGCTTCCCCTTCCTTTCTGTACCTAACTGACAAGGCTTATATACCTTGTGTATTCCGGACTTTGCCTACCATTTGGATTCTCTAAATAGTGGTTTAAGAACTTAAGTGAGTTTTAAATGTCTGGGTTCAAATAAAGTCACTTGGGAGAGATTTACTTTGTAAATACTGTGGCATGAAAATGTCATCCCCAGGGTCCTCAGATGAAGGAACTGAAGTCAGAGCTGTTACCTTTTTAAGGCATGGCCCCCTCCCCCCTACCCATGGAAGCCAGGAGTCCCCCTTACTCCAGGCAGCAGCTTCGCTGCTATGCACAGCCCTCTGCTGTCCCTGGCCAGCCACTCGTAACCTCACACCCTTCTTGGCAGCTGCAGAGGAGACCCATATAAAGAGTGGTTGAAAAGCTGGAGAGCCGTGTTCTGGGCAAGAGAATGCAGCTGTTCCTACATTCTAGCCAGGGACTCGTGTCAGCTCAAGAACAGAGGGCCAGGAACCAGGAGGAACCTCCAGAGAGGATAAGGCAAGGAGGGCCATCAGGAATGAGCGCCCTCTCCCAACTCCCCTTTGTCGTTGTTCAGTCATTCAGTCACGTCTAACGGGCTTTCTATTCATGGGGCTTTCTTGGCAAAGACACTGGAGTGGTGTGCCATCTCCTTCTCCAGTATGTCCCCACTTTACAGTCAAGGAACTTTGTCAAATAGGGGGTGACTTGTTAGTAAGTGTCTGAGGCTGAATCTGAACTCAGGTCTTCTCTATTCTCTGCACCACCTAGCTGCCCAAGGCCCTAGTGAGGTACAAAGACATCAGTTTCCCCAAGATGGCCCCTACATGGCCATGTGCACATTCTCCCAGCCCAGGTCAAAGGAAATGGAAAATGAAAAAAAAAATTAGGAGTCAGGACACCTGGGTTATTTTCATATCTCTTTTTTCCATCTCACACGGTGCCCTGGTGTTTGCCATTTGGGAGAAGTGTCTGTGTGTCTATATGTGTCTGTGGGAGCAGTACAACTAGGAGGGCAAAGCATGGTTCTAACCTGAGTTCTTTAGTTTCTCTAAAGCTGGGAAGAAGCAGCCCCCAAAGAAGGCGCAAGACCAGCAGGGAAGCCAGTGGGGGCAGTCCTGCATTCCCCACCCCGCCCCCCTCTCATAAGCTTCCCTTTTCCCTTCTCCCCCAGCAGCCCCATACCTGGAGCAGTGCAGCTGTCATATAGAAGATGATGAAGATAAGGGTCAGGGTTGTGTGGCCACCCTGCATGCAGCTGATGGTGTAGAGGAACACCAGGTGTCCAGGCACCACGAGAAGGAAAAGGACCCGGGCTGAGCGTGAATTCACATCTGGGGAACAAGGGGGACAATCGAGAAACCTGTCTGTGAGGTCTTTCCACAAAAGACGGGGAGGATCAGGGTGGTCAAGGGGGCAGGCCTAGACCATTCCCCTTGTCTCAACAGCATCAGGTAACTGGCTCCCTAACTCTCTAATCTCTATCTAAGAGATACTTAGCACTCTTTTACCTATACTCCACCAACCTCAGGTCTTCAGGTATCCCAGGGCAGTGAGAGGGATCTAACCTGCCACACCATACGGTTCCTGCTAACCATCTGGGCACTTTAACTCAACCAGCTCCCCAAGGGAGGTTCACAGTTTCTAGCAATAAACGACTGTCCTTATCACAAGGAAAATTTTTCTAACACTGAGAGAAGTATAAAAATGGAACGGGTTGCTTTTGGGGCGGTGAGTTCCCTGTCACTGGAGAGATGGTTTTCAAAGAGGCTGGATGAGCATTTGTGGGGGATACAAATCAATGGGTTCAATGTTTGGGGTGGAGCTGGATTCACTGAGCTCTGATCTGAACTCTAAGTCTACGAATCAGTGCTTTGTGCCTGTGTCTCAAGTCAGGAAAGTACCAAGAATCTAGAGAAGTGAGCTTTACCAGGACTGAAGAAAGTGGTACAAGGACTCGGGCAGCGCCGGGGCGCTGGCTCTGAGCTTTCCCCTGGCATCCCGTTCATGTGTAGGTAGGTGGAGATTCGGCTGGCTTGGACTGCCACCAGATTGCCTCCAACACCTGCAGAGACAGATAGGGGTTGGGGGGGTGAGGGAGGCAAAGGGACACGATTCCCCTACTTCTCATCATCCATTACCATGGACATCCTTCACACTGGGCCTATGAACAGCACCCTAAGCTAACGCTTGGAGAATAAGACACTCAAAAGAAAAGTCATCATGAAAGGAAAGGGGAACCTTGTCCCTCACTTCCAGGAAGACTTTAAGGATGATCCATCCCCCAAGCTATCTCCCCTTCTTCCAAATCTCTGGGTATACATTATGTCTGCATGCTTGAGTGTCCTTCGGCAGACAGGTAGGTTTCCGAAGTATACAGATATAGCTGCAGATTTCAAATACCCTTCTTCCCTATAGTGGCATCAGTCTTAAGACACATGATTAGGTCCTGTAAGATCTCAGATCTGTGCCTCTGATCTTCTGTAGCTTGAGAGAAGTATAAAAATAGAAATAAATAGAAAAAATCATGTCCTAAGAGATACCAGGCACAGAGCAAGGCCCTATGTCTATGCCCCAAAAAGGAGTCAACAAACTAGTGGCTCCAGGATCAAAATGTCCTACTACCAAGAGCTACACATGGATTTTACACCTTTAAATACAATAAATTTTTAAAAAAATATAAACACTATTTTTTGCTCAAGGGACATACAAAAGCAGGCAGCTGGTTTAAGGGCCATGGTGTGCCAACCCTTGGCCCAAGACCACATGAACAAGCCCAACTCTCATAGTCTCAGAGTATCCAGTCTGAGATATCTAGAACTGAGAGCTTATGATCTCTTCCAGGAAATGAACCTCAATAAGTTTATCTAAATCATTGCTTTTTTTTTTTTACCACTTGGTCCTTTTCCTCAAAGCAGCTGATGCCAGGAGCTCACCATTAATCACTGGAGTAAAGACAGCCATGCCAGCAAAGTTGGGGTCAGAGACAGTCTTGTCCAGGATGAGGCCCCCTACACTGTAGGGACATAAGAGATGAGCAGATATACAGATACATCTGAGATACTTGCTTTGGCCTCTGGGAGGTATTCCTCTGATTCCAGAAGAGAACAGACCAGGTGGTTCCCTAGGGTTGCTCATTTTTTAATTACTACCCCTCCACCCCCCCTGCCCAGTGCCAGAATGTAGCAGCATCATAGCATCACAGATTTGGAGATAGAAGAGGTTTTAGATGTTTCTGGTCAACCCACTATGGATCTAGTTACATCATGGCACCCAAAGTACAACTGAGCCATAGCAATGCTAGGCTAGCCACTTCTTATATCCCCTACCTTTCTCCACCACTCCCACTTCCCTCACCAGCTTTAAGGAAGAAAGCACTCCCCCAAAAGCACCAACTACTACTAACCTTAGATTCTTGTCTTTACCCTCACCTTATAGGGCGTAAGCAGAAAGATTCTGGTAGGGCCATGGACTTAAGGGGAGGGTTTTCCTTGGAACTCAGACCCTACCTGCTGATGGCCATGGCAATGATGACTGGTTCCCAGCCAGAGTACAACACCTCCCGAGTGGCCGGGCTCCTCTTGGCTAGTACCACCCACACAGGCAGCAGGGCCACAAAGAAGGCACACACCAGAGGGTTGATATATGGCCGGCCCTCTGGGAAGGAGCAGAAAGAGAGTCATGAGTACTGTCACTCCCGGCCCCACAACTATCTTCTGAAAACCCACCCCCCAAATCCTCCTTCATCCCATCCTCACTCAGTGCCCCACATCCTTCCTCCCACTAGGGAGAATGGGGTTCTGTACCTAAAGTTGCTACTCTTCTCTGAGACTGAGATTGAGAGCAGTTTTTGGGAGAGGGCCTAAAGGCATCTCAGAAGAAGGAAGAATTATGCCAGGACTAGGGGTCTTGGCCAAGAGCATTCAGATCTCTGGGCTCCTATGGCCTACATATCCTCCCAAGGTCCTGCTCCTCCCCCTTCATCTAAGAACATCTTTCGGTTCCTCTGTTCAAGGACAGCGATAAATTTCCTTATTCTATCCCTGCTCAGGGTCAACTTTAAATCTTCCTAAGCCTGCAGCAAGATTTTTTTTTTTAGGGCCTTGAAGGGTAATCTAGTCCAACTTTAACCCTTACTGCTATTTTACATGAAGAAACTGAGACCTGCCCAAAGTTACAGGCTATTAAGTAACCGAGCCAGGGTTCAAACCTGGTCTTCTGTCTATGAATCCCGTTTTTTCTCAGTGCACCACTTCCCCACTGATCAATATTAAGGTCTTTCTAGTTGTCTTAAACATTGGATTACTCTTCTCCAAGAACTCCAGTCATACGGGCCTCTGGCTGTTGTGTACAAGCCACATACATCTCACCTTTGCCCTAGCTATGGTGCCCTATGTCTGAAATGCATTCCTTCCCTAATACTACCTTCTGTAACCTCTGGTTTCCTTTAAGACTCAGCTCAGGTGCTTCTGTCTACATGAGGCCATTCCTGGGTCCCTTCACTGCTAGGGCCTTTCTCTCATCACTCCCCTCCCCTGACACTCCCCATCCCCTACCTGTTCTGTATATACTCCTACACAGATGTGTATCATCTCCTCTGTTTGAATGTAAACTCCTTGAGTAAAGGGATTCTCTTCCTTTGTCTTTATCTTCCCAGGGTCTAAAATATATTGTGCCTTGTGCCTAGCACACCATAAACACTTTAAAATATGTTCATGATTGCCTGGCTGATTCTTTAGGTTTATAGACATTAAAAACTGTTATCAAATTGAGCTTTTGTAAACACAGAACTATGTGCTCATTTCTAGAACCCCTGGCATGGCTCCCATTCCCAGCCCAGGGAACTTAGTCAACCAGCCCATTGGACACATGTTTAGACACAGCCTTGGTGGTTCATAATGTTAACCCCAACTCCTTCCTATTTGTCAACAATTCTCCGAGGGCAGAGTCTCACCCAGTTCCAGGTACAGCCCCCAGCTGATGCCTGAGAGGAGTGCCAATGTGATGAGGTCTCCCAGACTGGCTGCAATGGGTGTGGCCACATTGTCAGGGTTGATCCCAATTTTCCTGGAGCCGATGATGACCCCAATCATAATCATGCCTAGTGGGGGCAGGAGAGGAGTAAGAGTCAGGCTGGCATCTGGGCATGGTGAAAGCCTAGTTCTAGTAAATACCCCCAGATGGCTTCTTACCCAGCACCAGGGAGGCAATGAAGGCTGTAGACACACTGCTGGCACACAGCAAAACAGCGTGGTTGATGCTGAAGTGACCATCAGGGATCCAGCCAAAGATGACTGCTGCGATGGATGCCAGGAAGCCCACGACTGTGGCCTGCACCTGGGGCAAGGGGCGGAACATGAAAAGGATCAGGAGCATGAAGAAGAAAAATGGTTTCTCTTAACCTACTGTCTCTTCAAAGGATCTCAAATTTCTTGTCTCCTAACAGTTTGAGGAGCTAGGATGGCATCAGCACCCCACTTTTACTGGCTCCCTGAGTCAGGCCTCACAATACTATTCTATTTCTTTTCTTCCTTGCTCAAGCCTCTAACCACCTTCCATCCCTACCTCCCCTTTTTACACATGATTTAGATTCTTACTTCATGAGATTTAGGTAATTTGATGTAAGCACCCTCCTGTCCCCTCTTCTTCTCCTTTAAACTTCTTTGTCAACCTCTCCTCCTCCTTTCCCTCTGGTTACAGAAGCAGCCCTACCCTTCAGCACACCTTATTTCTCCACCTGTGCCCAAGATACTATTCCCTCTTGCTTCCTCTAGGACCTTGTTCCAGAAATCATCCCCTCTCCGTTGTTTCTGTTCCTTGTTACAGGTGCAGAGAGTTCACTCCCTCCTGGCCTCCAACTCGTAGAATCACTTGCTTCCTTCACAACTTAGCACCACCTTTTCCACGAGGACCTTCCTGAGCCCTCCTTCTTATCTACCCTGTATATAATGGCCTTATATTTATTCTTGATATGCACACATATGCACATATGTACATGTATGAATATATACATGTGTGTAACACGTGTATACACACATAATGTGTACATGCATGTGCATGCACATGTGCGCATGTGTGTGTGTGTAAAGAAAAGAGGCATCATACTGTAGTGGATAGAAGGACAGCCTTGGAGCTAGAAAGACCAAAGTTCTAGGTGTGTTTCTGACATATACCAGTCGGGTGACTCTGGGAAAGTCACTGATGCTCTAGGCAGCTTTCTAAGACAGGGGCTCTTCACCTGGGGATAAAACGACCTCTTTATTTCAATATAACTGGTGCTCTTGGCAATCCTGTGGATTTTACCTTGAGTATTTAAAAACATTACTCTGAGAAGGGATCCGTGACACACAGACAAAATGTTAAAACCCCTGTAAGACTAAGTTGCAGGGAAGGTGCCAACCTGAATTAGTAGAGAGGGTTTCTTCATGCCAGAGTTCCCTACAATACAAGTCCAGGGCCGATT
>CM053584.1:85810345-85837215 GCA_028627135.1 Pseudochirops cupreus
ATCACCCCTTTCTCCACACCCCCTGGCAATCTAGCTTCTGCACCTGCTTTGCCAGAACTCCCCTCTCAAATACCACGAATGACTGACTTTACCAAATTCAATGGCCCTTTACAACTCTTTATCCTCCTTGACTTCTCAGAAACAGCTGATGCTGTTCATCCAGGGTGCAAGGTCCCTTGCCCTTCCCCTCTTCCTATTACTTGAGATTCTCCACTTTCCCTTAGTGTCAGAGAAACAATATTTCTCTTGCCTCTCTTCCAAGCTCTCTGCCCACTCCTCTGTCTTCTTTGACAGCTTTTTATTCCCTTTCCAACCCTTTAGGTAGGGGTCTCCCAAGAATCTACCCTTAACTTTTCTCTATCTTGACCATTTCCTGTATTCCCCTGGTTTCATGGGAATGAACAAACCTCCCAAATCTATATCCAGCTCCAAACCTGTATCTCCGAGCTAGCACCTCACACTCGACATGTCCAAAACAAAGTTTACCAATTTTTCCCCTAAGCTGTACCCACCTTCACTGTTTCTGTCATTGCTCAGTCTCCCATGTTTGACACTTTGAAGTTATTCTTCCCAACTGCTCTCTCTCATCTCTCATATCCAATCAATTCTACATCCTAAGACCCATCCATTTCTGCAAAATGTCTTGGAACTGTCCCCTTCCTTTCATTCTCTGAACTGCTTCCCTAGGACAAGAGACTTACTGCTACTCATCCAGGCTTTTATCACAGACTTCTAATAGAGCTTGTCATTGCTAATTCCCTATCCCCTCCAATGTGTCCGTCCTTCATGTGGCCACCAAAATAATTTTCCTTATGCATAAATCTGGTCATATCATTCCTTCTACTCCCCAGCGACTAAAGCTAAAAATCCTCTGAGTGGGATCTGAGGTCCTCCAACATGTGGTATCTCTTTAGTTTTCTAACCTTATTCATACTGTTCACCTTTGTACACTCCAAACTGTAGCCAAGCAGGCCTGCTCTCTGGGCAAGAAAATAACTTACATTTTCTTGACTGTGCTTGTGTTCATGCTGTGCCCTGTGTCTGAATGCTCTTCTCCTTCTCCCTCTTGCCTAATGAATTATTTTCTAGCCTTTAAAGCTTAATTGATGCTTCCTCAAGAAAGTGATCCCTGGAATGGCTGAACAAGTTGTGATATATGAATGTAATTGAATACTACTGTGCTATAAGAAATGATGAACAGGTGGATTTCAGAAAAACCTGGAAAGACTTATATGAACGGATGATGAGTAAAATGAGCAGAACCAGGCGAACATTGTACACAGTAACAGCCACAGTGTGTGAGAACTGATTTTGATAGATTTAGCCCTACTTAGCAATGCAAGGATCTAAAACATTTCCAAGGGACTCCTGATGGAAAATGTCATCCACATCTAGAGAAAGAACTAAGGAGTCAGAATGCAGAGTGAAGCAGATTATTTTCTTTTTTGTTTTATTATGTTTTGTTTTCTTTCCCCTGGTTTGTCACATCAGTTATAATTCTTCTACGCAACATGACTAATGTGCAAATGTGTTTAATAGGAATGTATGTGTAGAGTCCATATCAGATTGCATGCCCCCTTGGGGAGGGAGTGACAAGAGAGGGGGAGAAGAATTAAAACTTATGGAAGTGAATGGTGAAAACTGAAAACAAATTAACAAAATTTTTTAAAAAAGAAAAAAGTGTCCCCTGATCCCCTGCTGGTAACAATAGCTCATTCATCTAATATTTTGCTTGGTACCTCTCTAATGGACTTCTGCATTTTTTTCATTATAGTTATCTGTTTGTGTTATAACTTCCCTATGAGAATAAAAGCTTCATGAGGGCAGGGAATGGATTTTTGCTGAACTCTGGTTATTTCCCAGTACTTAAAGTAGTTCTCTACAAACAGGAGGTGCTTAATAAAGATTTAATAGATTGAATTAAATTAGCTCCTCATGAGGAGGGGCTGTGTCTTTCAAAAAAATTGGTCCCTCGATGCCAACTAACTCAGAGCTCCTCACTTGGTGGAGACCTAAGACACAGTGCCAAACTTTGGTTGTTGTCTTCTGTCTCCTATGTTAATTTAGAAGCAGGCCTAGATGATCACTTAGGTTCCTTCTGTAGAGTCTTAGGTCCTGTGTTATTGAGTAATGGAATCTCTCTATTGGGGTGGAGTTGAGACCCACTGAGGGGAAGCTGGCCAGGGCATTTATGCATGTGGACACCCAGCCCCACATCTACAAGGCTTTGTGTGGCATTGGGATGACAAGAGTATCTGAATATTGTCAATCCCTCTTCTGTAGTTCCTTTATGTCATCAAACTGTCCTTCACAGATGCCACTGGGGAAGATGTTTTGACCTCTCAGGTTCTCCCGTCTTGGCAGTTTTCCTGAGTAACTTGGTTACCACCCAGTGCTGTTTTGGGTGGAAGCCAGCTCAGTGAGGCAATGCAAATCACCTCAGGAACCACATTCTGCTCTAGAGATCCTAGATTATATCTATGTCATCTTGTTCTGGGCCAAAATACTCCCGGCTAAAGGGCTCAGCATTTCCTCAGGGATTTCTTCTTCTCTGCTCCCACGCCCTTCTCTCCCTACCGCCTTCTACTCACACTCACCTGGATAAGGGCCATGTTTCCAGTGATCATCTTCCAAAGCTCCTTTGGTGTGTCCATGTGCCCAATGTTGGCCTGGCAAGGGAAAGGGTAGAAGGTTCAAAGTGAGAGACAGAGAAATGTCATCTAGGGCAGGATGGGAAGTCAGACTAGCAAGCTCTCTAAGGGACCTTCCGACTCCAAGGTTCTGTGGGTCAGTTCCTGGTCAAAGGGCATTAGGCAGAGCAGGAGAATCCACAGTCTAGAAGCTCTGCCACAGTTTCATGAGTGTCAGGGAGAGGCACAGAATTCTTTGATAAAGAGAACCTGGGCCTGGAGGACACAGAATTATGCAAAAAGGCTTGGAATAAAGAGGCCTGGGTTTGAGTCTCAGGTCCTTTCCCCCACCCATTTAATACTATATGACTTAGGAAACTTCGTAGTGGAAAGGGAGGAAACTTCCTTCCTCTGAACCTTTAGAAACTGGGGACAACGATACCTGAATTACCTATTTCACAGGCCTGTTATAAGGCCCAAATAAGACAATAGATCTAGAAAGCTTTAGAAGTCAACAAATCTTTACTAAACATTTACAAAGTGCCAGGTACTGTGCTATAATATTGTAATGTCTATTATGTAGAATTATATTATAATAATTAGAATTGTATTATATGTCCTTCATATATAGATGGTAAGCCATATGCATAAAGGTGCTTCGGCTTTTAAGGCTAATAACTGGACTGTCTACCTCACTGGGTTGTCATAAGGCCTAAATGAAACAACAGACCTAGAAGTATTTATTAATATTTATTAAACACCTACATTGTACTGGTGCTACGCTATAATGGTAAATTATTACATTATAATACCTGTTACATACAAATGGTAAGCTATGTAAGTACAGGCTATTATTTTCGATAATATAATAGCAAAAAGAGCTTAGGGTCTTAAGGCTAATAACTAAACTACTTACTTCACAGGATTCTTATAAGGCTCAAATGAGAAAACACGTTTAAAATACTTTGTAAGGGAAGTCAACAAACGTTTATTAAGCACCTGCAATATCCCAGGTAGTACATTAAATTCTGTGTAATATGAATGGTAAATTATATTGTGATAGCTATTATATTACAATGTCAATGGCAAACCATATAAACATAGGCTATTATTTTCAATGTTACAGTTAAAGCGCTTAGGGTCTTAAAGTGAAGGAATTTCCATTATCCTCCTACCTCTGGAGACCCAACCAGCAGACGACTCACCTTCCTTTGAGCTCCAGCTTTGTGTTCCCAGATTAGGTCAGGATGGCCACAATATCTGGCTTTGAAGTTTATCCCCATCCCAACCCTTGATAAGAGAAGGTTAGGCATGCAGAGCCCAGCAGGAGGTGAGTTCCCACTGTACTGGCAGAGTGCCTAATAAGTAGGGGTAACATTGGGCCAGAAGTAGAGATGGGCTCTGGGCTAGATTTAGGATAGGTCAACCTAGTTTCTCTCCTTTTTATGCAGAGGGAACATGGCCCCCTTGGTGAGCTAGGAGAAAGTGCCAGTCACTCCTGTCTCCTATAACTCCTCATTATGAACTTCAATCAATGGTCTAGTTCTTGTCCCCTGAACCCATTCCAGGGGTTTTCTGCCCTAGAACCCTCAATGCAAATTGAGCTGGTAGCCCCCTCACCTCAGTCCATCTTTGTTCCCCTGTCTCTGTGTTCAATAAACAGTCAGGAGAACTCATTCAGGGGAAGGGGAAGGAAGGAGATAGGGGCTGGGGGTGGAGCTGGCCAGTACTGGCTCTACTCCAGTCCCAGCTGCAGAGTGGGCTGGAGATCAGAGGAGGCCCCCATCTGTGCAGGGCAGGAGGGGAGGGGAAGGAATCAGCACGGTGCCATCCAGTCAAAGCTGCACAAACAGTTGTAAGGTGGCCCCAGGGAGTGGGGAGGGGGAGAGACAGGAGCAGAATATGACCAAGCTGTCTGAAGACAGGATCTGGGAGATGCTTGGAAGCAGGGAGCTCCTGCTTTCCTATTAGGAAAGACATCCAACTTGAAATCTCTTTCTATTAGCTATGATGTCCCTCTTCTATCTTCTTTCTTGGAGCACCAGCCTAGATTTAATTGCCACTTTCTAGTCTCTGATCTGGATCAGGGCCTTCCAGAAGCCTTAAATAGAATCAGGTCCTCCCGTGGACACTTCCACACCCCGATCCTTGTATACTCACAGCTGTTGACAGTCTTGAGGCTAGAGTCATTTCCAGGTTCCCCTTGAGCCCTAGGAGTGCAGGTACCAGGATGAAGACTTCAGTTACATCCTTAAAGACTTCCCAGTGCTGCAAGACAGAAAGAGGTTCCAGAAATAAGAGAAGGACAGAAGATGATGATGGGGGAAATCAGCATGGGAGTGAGCACCTTTCCCCCACAACCCCAACAACAAACTACGTCAGCGGCATACCTCCCAGCCCCACAACCAGGCCAATATTCAGTCTGAGGATCCCTTGTTTGATTCTTACTACCACCTGTCTCCTGCCCATCTCCAAAAAGCTTGCACTAGGGCCAGGCCATGCTCAACTCAATTCGATTCACATTAAGAGCCTACTTTGTACAAGCCACCATGCTACAAAGACAAAAATGAAAAATCAGTCCTTGAGTTAAAGGGAGTTCTTTACTGGGTGGCTACGAAACTGGATAAGTACAATGTACAATGCACAAAAGCAAGGCATCTGAAGTAATTTCAAGAGGAAGAAGGCACAAACACACTGGAAACTTTGGAAAAGTGTCCAGATGAAAGAGGTATTTCAGTCAAGACTCTGAAGGGAGACAGGAATTCCAGGAGGCAAAAGTGAGGGGGTGATATAATGTGGGACCCTTTATGCAAAGACATAGGGGCTAGAATTGTAGTTTATTATATGAGGAACAGCAAAATAGTGGAAACGGAGAGTATGTGATGGGGAATGACACACCAGTCACAAGTGCCCGTTCCATGCGCACCACATTAATTTTCCCAAGGCACAGATCTGATCGTGTCTCCCCTGCTTAAAAACCCTGGGTGACTCAATCTGCTGTTGCCTTCTGGACAAAACAGAATCTCCTCAGCTTGGCATTTAAAGCCTTCCACAATCTGTTTCCAGCCTACCTTTCCTGTCTTATTTTGTGGTACTTTCCTTTACACTCTAGGCTCCAGCCAAACCAGCCCATTAGCTGCTCTATGAACTCGACAGCCCAACCCCTACTTCTTCCTGTCCCCTCAGGTCATCTCCCAAGTCTGGGATGTACGTCCTCCTTAAGCATGTCTCTTAGAATCTTTAACTTCCTTTAAGACTCATCTCCTCTGAGACACCTTTTCTGACCTCCTTTCCTGCCTTGGATCCCTGCACTGACCTGTCTCTGCACAGGATGTGCTCTGTTCCCCTCTTATAACCCAGTAGAATGAAAACTTCCTGAGGGCAGGGCCCGTGTCATGCCTTCCACATAGTCGGTGCCTCATAAATGTCGGTGGAATTTGCTCAGGCTGAGGATCTTCATCTGGACCCCCTTTAAACTGCCGATCTGACACCCCCCCCCCCGCCCTGATTTGCCTTTAGCTCCGTTTCACTTCGGCCCTGCCCTTGAAGGTTATTGTTTCAGCTGTTCTGTGCTGGGCTCTTCAGGTCTGGCGCTGAGCAGATTAGAGGCTTTGTTTGGTTTCTTTCTCCAAAGCTTAGTGGCTCTGTTGCAGAAACACCCCTTCAGGACCAGCTGCCTTCCCTCTACCCAGCTCGACCTGGCTTAGAGTTAGGGAAAGGCCTCAGGACCACCAAGTACCAGTCTTCAAAGGGCCTTCCTTTCCCACCTCCTTCTGCTCTAACTAGGAAAGCCAGTATGGTATAGAATAATACTGGAATTGGGAATGAGAGGCTTTAAGAGTCAATCCTAGCACATTACGGGTGAACAATAATCCAACAATGACTTGGCCAACCTCTTACCATTAACCATGTAATGTCTGGATGGCTAGATTTCCTCCCCCTGACTCTACTCTAGTCATTCCTTGTGCTCTTGCCTATTTCCCTCCAGAGGGCAGGGTGTCCATTAGAGATGTGTGGAAGCCACCAGATTCCAGGGATGGAGGGATCTAGCTGGTTTAGGAAGTCAACTGAGCTTGGACTAAAGCTGAGTCACTTGCACATTAGCCTGGAGCCAAAGCTCCCTTGTCTATGATGAGGAATGGTGTCTCTGGTGTCTAGGGGAAAATTCTGGTTTCCTTATTTAGTACGTCAAATAGCCAGGCCCTGGGGTTAAGGGCTGGGCTGGACAGTCGGGATAAGTAACCAAGGTACAGAATAAAAAAATACTAGGAATGAAACTTTGATTCTAGACTTAGCTTGACCACTAACCAGCTGTGTGCCCCCCTGTATCTCTTCCCTTTCTTTATCTTAATTTCATTATCTGTAAAAGGTGGAGGACAGGATCAGACAGCATTGTGGGCCTCTTCCCAATATGGGTTGGGTTCCAATGACCTCCATATACCTCCCTTCCTCCTGGAGGAGTTTAAGTTAAGGATAAGAATCAGGATGGAGGAAGAGACTGAGTGAGATTCATAAGTTGTGGGAGAAGCAGATCTCTCCCTCCCATTTTGAAGCAACCCCTTCCCCCATAGGGAACACTACCAGAAACTTAAAAGCCTAAAGGGGGATGGGACTGATTTCATTAGTGTTAGATCTCACCCATTTCCTGGTCACCCTTAACACAGATATAAGGATCTTCCTGGGGCATTCAGGGATCTTTACACATACCCCCAGCTTCCCAGACCCAATGCCAGACACCCCAATGTCCATTTTCATGGCACCCTAATTAGGACACCTTCCCCAAAGTAGAGAAACACAAGTTCCTCTTTAGCCTAAAGAGCTATGTCAAAGAAAAAAGGGTTAATCACGGTCTGCCTCAGTCAGAGAAGCTTGACCACCTGCCTAGGAGAAACTATTGCTCTTGGACACAATCAGTACATACCATTGGTGTTCTAGTTTCCTGCCACTGGGCCTCTGGTTTCCCTCCTCCTCCATCTCCCAAAGTAGATAAGCTAGTTCTGGTGGGGGTAGGGGAAAAAAACTCCCATCATTCTTCTCACTTCTGTTCCACCTCCCCCTGACCAGGAATGGCGTCAGCCTCACATTTTCATAGTGAACCCCCTCCTGACAGTGAGAACTACCAATCAAAGGATCATAGATGCAGAACAGGAAAGGAAATTATAAAAGGCCATCTAATTGAACATTTCCATATTACAGATAAGGAAACTGAGGCTCAGTGAAACTAAGTGGCCTGTCACAAAGGTTTTAAGTCATGCAGATGAAATTCAAATTCTAGTTCTCTCATTCCAAATGCAGCGCTTTCCTCACCAAAATAGGCTGCCTTTTTAGGTTCAAAACTTTCCTTTCCCTCAGCCCCTTCTTATTCTAAAAGATATATTCCCCCTCCTATTAGAGAGTTCATTTCCATTCCTCTCCCTGCTACCAATGACACGCATCATGGCTGCTGAGATGGAACCTTCTGCCCCACACTTTGGGCAGCTGCTAGAGGAAATTATAGGCCTTACCATGGGGAAGCAAGCACAGGAGAAGGGCCTGCATTCATTCACTCAGAGGGAACCTTTTGCTCTGGCACTCAAGGCCCTTCAAACTGTGGTCTCAGTCTATCTTTTCAGCCTTATCTCATAACGCTCTGCGCTCTAGCTAACCTGGAGTTCCTCAAACAAGCCCCTATGCTTTTCTATTTTCACAGCTTTGCTTATATTAATGCCTTTTCCTTAAATGTTCTCACTCTTTTTTCCACTTGTTGAAACACTCTATTCTCTTGCGAGGCCTCGACACAAATTACACATTTATCAGTCTATCTTAATGCCTCCAACTAGAAATAAGTTCTTCCTTCTTTGAACTCTCATTACGGTATACTAGAGATAATGCTGATCTTTGGGGCAGGAAGACCTGTGTTTGTATCCCACTTCTGACATTACTAGCTGTGTGACTGAGTAAGTCACTTCAACTCAATCTGCCTCCATGTCCTCATCTGGAAAATGGTGATAATGACAACACCTACCTCCTAGTGTTGTTTTGAGGACAAAATGAGGTATTATGCATAAAGTGCTCTGCAAGCTTTAAATGCCATATATTAGTTATTATTACAGGGTTGTTGTGAGACTCAGAACATGTGCATATAGCTTTGCAAATCTTAAAGCATTATATCCATGTCAACTATTCTGTACCTCTCACGGACATAACATACTCTTTTATACAACTTATTTGCCCACGTATATGTCTTAACTCCAATATTATTATTCACTGATATTTACATCATAGTTTACATGCATTATCTCATATTTGATTCTCAAAACAATCAACTGCATAAAAGAGGCAACCCAATTCATTTTCCAGATGAAGAAGCTATGGTCACATAGCTAATAAATGTCAAAGGCAGGATTTTAACTTGTTTCTCCTGACTCAAAGTCTGTGTTCTTTCACTAGTTTATACTGCCTTTCCAAATGAGTAACTAACACAGCGGTAAATATCCTACTACCCAAATAACCATTTAAACTAACACAGAACCAAGCTCTGGCCTTTGGGTCAGAATAGGCATGTTTTCCTGGCATGCCCTGATTCCTTGAATCAAAAGAACAGAAATTCCCTCCCTCCCAACTCTGTCCCCCTACTCAACAAAGCAAAATCTTCTCATCAACAGGGGTCTATTTCTCCTCCCACCCTAAGTACACTATCCTCCTCCAGGTACCAATCTTCTTCCAGAACCCCAAGTCTAGCAATTCAGAAGGCAATCACCCTAGGCTAAAAACTTCAGCTTCTAAGGGGAAAAGGGAAGCTTAGAGCTAGAAGTGGCAGGGCCCTAGGGCTAAGGAGTGGGCTAGAAAATAGCAAAAGTCAAATCGTGGCTTTTCTTTTCCCTGAGGTCTGGTTTGGACCCACCCTGCTCACCCAGAAAAAACTGGTTCAAATGCCAGTGGCTGCCCAGGAATTGGAGCCAGGAAGCCAAGCCACCCCCCACGTCTTCCTGCTCTCGTTCTATAGATGGAAAAATGTAAGTTCTAGGAAGGTCTGCTCTGTTCCTGGAACATAGCCACCCATGTGCTGTCTCTGTCTTGCATATCTGAAGAGTCCTTTTCATCCATGTGGGTGATGTACCCCTATTCCCATGGCTCTCTGACAACCTCCTAAACCTCAAACCTCTGAGCCCCTCAGATTTGGGGGAAGGGGGATTGTAGTCCTCTCTCTGGGAGAAAAACTTGATTAGCAGCTTCCCTCACTTCCCACCCCACCTTTCTTCCAACTATACTCTCTGTCTCTCCCCAAGTCCCCCTTTCCTCACCATGGTCCCCTAAATACCTTTCTGACCCTCAGCTTTTCTAACATTTAAACATTCAACCACTCTAGGAGGGGTTGGCCCCAGGGAGAGCAAGAAGAAAAACAACCCACTATCATCCATGACAGGGAAGAATTTCATAGCCAAGAAGGGACCCAAGTGATCAGTAGGGAGGAAGTGGGGAATGGAAACCTGTCTGCCCTCCCTAGGGGGGCAGCCCAAGTTCACTTTTTGGATCAGGGATCAGATCGCAGTGTTCTACTCTTCAGCCTGCCTCAAGTTCTCTACCCCCTGAGGGATCCTTTGGGCGCTAGGGGTAAGGGGTCAGGGGGCACAAGCACAGCTTGAGACCCACATCTGAGGGGCAGGAGGAGGCAAGAGGTAAACCCAAAACAAACAAAGCCCTTGACAGCAGGTGGAGTCCAGAGTGAGGAGAAGCACAACGGTACAGCCAAATGAGACTGTGGCTGAACCTCTGCTTAGGGGTGGCAAAAGCCTCAGAATTCCACCAGCAATGCCAGGGATGTTTCTTTTCCATCCTATTCGACCTTCTCAAGCCCCATCGCCACTTTCACCTTTCCCTCTGTCTCATTCTCTCTGGCAACAGTTGGGTAGATATCCAGACCACTCCTCCCTACCCCATCAAAGGCAGAGAAACAGGGACCAACTTAAGGTAGCACCATGAAGCGAAATGAAGGCTGTATCTGGAATTGGGGGACCTCAATCTGAACCCTGGCTGTCACTCCTTCCTGCATGACTTATGGACAAATCTATTTAACCCTTTTTGCCTTCAGTTTCCTTATGTGTAAAATGAAGAGAGGAGTGTGTGTGTGTGTGTGTGTGTGTGTGTGTGTGTGTGTGTGTGTGTGAAGATGATCTTCAGGGTCCCCTGCATCTCTCAAGTCTATGGTCCAATGGTCCTGCTTGGTAAGTAGAATGCTGGGATTGGGACACTAGGGTTATAGCTCCTTTATTCTCCATGTGATTCTACCAGCCTGATTAAGGCATTATCTCTCCTCTCTTTCTCACCCTTTCCCACTTTACAGAATACTGAACTTGGAAGTCAAGAAGATTTTGGGTTCAACCTCACTTCCAACATTTAGTAGCTAGGTGACTAAGAGGAAAGAAAATTAATATCTCAGACTCTGCTAAATGGAAGATCTCTTCTCAGTTTTTCATCCTTCTTGGCTTTTTCGTAGCATCTAGAATTGCTGACCACGCGCTCCTCTTCCCTCCTATGTAATTTTTCCTTGGGTTTATTTTTTTTTTTGACACTACCCTTTCCTGGCTTTCCTCCCACCCATCTGGTTGGTTCTTCTTAATCCATGTCCTCCCCCTTAGGTGTGGCTCTACCCCAGGTGGTCAGTAGTGGGCCCTCTTTGATTGCCATTCCCTTTCTTGATTTCATCAACTTCTACCAGATCACTTGTCATCTCCATGCCTTCTAAATGTGCACATCCAGGCCTCATCTCTCTCCTGAGCTCCAGTCCTGTAGCATTGTCTGACTGCTATTTACCTCCAACTGGACTTCCTCCAAGTCATTTCACACTCAACATATCCCAAACCAAACTCATTATTTTCCCTTCATGATTTTCATCTACCTAAATTCCGTATTTCTTAAAGGTCACCAGGGGAAGGCAGAATGGAATAAGTATTTATATCAGTGAGTCCTGTATGTCAGTCACTGTGCTAAGTGCTTTTTACAAACATTATCTCATTTGATTCCCACAACAAACCTGAGAGGGAGGTGTGATTATTGTCCTGATCTTACAGTTGAGGAAACTGAGGCAAACAGTGTTAAATGACTTGCCCAGGGTCACAGAACAAGTAAGTGTCTGAGGCCAGATTTGAACTCAGGTCTTCCTGACTCCAGGGCTGGCTCTAACTACTGCACTACCTGGGTGCCCTAAGGTAGGCTTCCTCCTGCCTTTATGCAAACTTCTTTGGTGCCTAAAACCCTTCACATCTGGGTCCAATCTATCTTTTCAGGTTAAATTCACATTTTCTTCCCTTAACAAATTCTACCTTCCCACCCCCAACCCCTGTCCCCAGTCAAATTGGCTCAACTGTTGTTCCCTATATACGTATGTGATGTTAAATTTCCTGTTTCCCTGCCTTTGTATATATTATCATCCATAGAGGGAATACTATTCTTTCTCACCTCTTCACAGGAGGCATTTTTTGATCTCTGTTCCCCCTGGCTTTAGGTGATAGGGAACCAGTATGGAGTTCTGAGCCCATGATTGTAACAACAAAAGAGATATTTAAAGAATATATATATGTCAGGCTTCCCTCCTCTCAGGAGGTGTGTGTGTGTGTGTGTGTGTGTGTGCGCGCTCCCGTCATTCTTAAGCACTCCACAGTTTGGGAAGGGAGGACTATCACTGTGGAACAAATCATATGATATCAGACACAGTGGTTTGTTTTGATTAACTGTACTCATTGTCAAAGAGAAGGCTCTGTTGGGTGGGCAATTATTGGGAATTAACAGTGAAATCTTAAAAAACAACCCCACTTCAAAAAAACCCAATAAAATATTAACACACACACAAACACACACACACGACACTATATGCCTCTCTTAATAAGTCAGGCTAGGGTGAAGAGGGACTCAAGTTAGAGATGTCAGCTGGGAAGGCAGAGCAACAGTTAAGAAATAGGGTAATTAGAGTCTGTATTAAGGTCTTGGATGAAGGTAGGGACTAGGCTTTTATCTAAATTTTTTATCTTCTCCAAAGCCTGGCACAACAACTCTGCTCCCTATCAGCACCTGTTAAATGCTGACTGAAAATGCACACGAGAGACACCAGCAAAGAGCAAGAAACCGGAGTTGTGGATTACCTCCCCTCCCCTAGTCAGCACATATATACTTTTAATTTATTTGTGTACCAGTGTTTACAGAGTGTAGGGACTTTCATTGTCTTTGGGAATACACACACTGCATATCCTAGGTGTCTAACAAAATGCTTGTTGAAATGAATCAGACTCATTCATATGCAAAATAGGGTTAACACCTATAGCACCTACCTGCACAAGGAGGCCATAAGGCTCAAATGAGCTAAAGCTCTTTGAGATAAATGAGATCAAGACTTTTTTTTTTTTAAGCCTCAAACATATCATATGAATGTCAGCTACGTCCCTATCCATCCCCTGGGGTTCCCAGAGCCAACAAGTGACCAGTCCACTGGTACTGAACTCCTCCAGACTTAGCCAGGCTGGCCCATCCTCTAGGCCTTTCCAGCTTGTGGCCTTCTGGCACAGAGCTTTTGAGAGCCAACAGTGGTTAATGCCATACTATGTAAAGCACTGGGGGTGGGACTTTACAGAGGCCCACGATGGGCAGGCATGGTTCAACTGCTCTGTATCTTCAGAGACAGTGCCCATATAGGTGCTTCCCTTCTTCCTACAAACATGCCCACATTTTCTCCATCCTCAAAAAACTCTTTTTCCCTCCACCCATATTAACTATCATTTACATCTCTCTTCCCTTTTATGTCTAAACTTGTAGGCCATCTACAACACGTCTCCACTTTCTTCCTTCTCATTTTCTTCTTAACTCTCTGCAGTCTAGCTTTCAATCTCATCATCCAAACGAAACTGCTCTCTCGAAAGTCAACGATCTCTTAACTGCCAAATCTAATGGTCTTTTCTCAATCACCACCTTTCTTGACCTTTCTACAGCGTTTGATAGTCAATCACCCTCTTCTCTTTGGTTTTCATGACACTCCTCTCTCCTGGTTCTCTTCCTATCTGTCTGACCACTACTCAGTGTCCTTTCCTGGATCTTCATCCAGGTTATACCCACTAGCCACGGCTATTTCTCAAGGCTCTGTCCTGGAGAAGACACTCTTTTTTTTCCCTCTATATTTTTCATTGGGTGATCTCCCATGGATTCAATTATAATCCCTATGCTGATGATTCCCAAATCTACTCATCCATTTCTGACCTCTCCTCCAGAGTCAGATCTCCAACTGCCTATTGTACACCTGGAACTAGATGTTCCATAGATATCAGAAACTCAACATGATCAAAACTGGACTTGTTATCCCATGAGATGATATCTGTAAAGTGCTTAGCATGGAGCCTGGCACAGAACAGGTCTTAATAAATGCTGGGTCACTTCCCCTTCCTCTTTCCTCCCTGCCCCCCCTCTGCCAACCACCCCCTTTTCCTGACTTTCCTGTTCCTGGGGAGTGTACCGCATCCTTCCAGTCAGTCGCTCAGACCAATAACCTAGGTGTCATTTTCAACTACTCATTTTTTCACTCCTCATTTCTTATCTGTTGATTCCACCTTTGTGATATTTTAATACTCCCCCCTTCTCATCTCTAACACTGCCATCGCCCAGGTTCAGGTCTTCATCAACTCACACTTGGACTACGGCGAGTCAAGTTTGCTGGTTAGTCTCCCTGCCTCAAGAAGACTCCCACTCATGTCCAAGCTCCACTAAGCTGTTAAACTGAACTTCCTAAACTGCAGGGCTGACCGTGTCACCTTCCTATTCAGGTATTCTGGGTCAATGACTCTGCTTTCCTTGCTGTCCTTTGAACAAGACATTCCATTTCCCCACTCAAGCATTTTCGCTGGCTGTCCCCATGCCTGGAATTCTCTCCCTCCTCTTCTCCACCTCCGGGCTTCCTTCCAGTCTCAGCTAGAATCCCACTTTCTATAAAAAGCTTTTGCCCAATCTCCCTTAATGCTACTTAGTCCCTTCTCTCTGTTGATTATCTCCAATTTATTCTGTAATAACATTAATAAAAATGGTTGGCATTTCGATAACGCTTTTAGCTTTGCCAAACATTTTACAAATATTTTCTAATTTTATCCTAATAATAACCCTGGGAGGTAGGTGCTATTATTACCCTCATCTTATGGAGGAAGAAACTGAGGTCCAGAGATGTTCCATCACATTGCTATTAAGTATCTGAGGAAGGATCTGAACTCGGGTCTTTCTGAGTTAAGACCCAATGCTCTTAACAACTGAACCACCTAGTTGGCTCTAATGTATATATGTGTGTGCATATTTATATATCTACATAGAGATATATAGGAAACAACATACAAACTATGTAAAAATTTTCATATATAGATATACATATGAAATCATGCAACAACTATATAACAATATGCTAGCAGCTATGTACAACTGAGATATGTATCTTAAGTAAGACATGTGCTTGTATATCTTATGTGAGGCATAAAATAAATATCTTACATATTATATCATATTATATATCATATATTGAATTTATAAGTTATAAGATAAATACATATCACATCTAAATGATAGGATTACGTATGGTTTTTGTACTACCTATGCTTATATATTATTTGTTATATATATGTGTGTGTTTATATGTCACACTTGTATCTGTCTGCTTCGTTAGACAATGAGCACTCTGGGAACAGGGCTGGATTCTGTTTCTCCCGTCTTCATACCCTGGTGTTTAGAACAGTACTTAGTACAAAGTGGTGCTTAATGAATGCCTGCTGGCTGACTGAATGACAGATATTGATGAGATCACCGCCCCATCTGAACCGCAGCAGCAACAACAGTGGTGGGACCACCCTGGCTGGCAGAAGAGGAGAAACTAGTGTTGGCAGGGTCATTTCCAGGGGAACTGAATTCTGCAGCCAGGGGAGTGTTTACAGGATCCAGTTTCTGATGAGCCATGTAGAACAGCTCCCCTCCTTCCTCTCCACTCCCAGGATCCAGCCAGCCTCCCCTCTTAAGCACCACCAGCTCTGGGCCCCAGGTGGGGAGGGGTATAAAGCTGCCCTGTCCTTTCCCTCCCTTTCTGACAGCAAGCCTTCAGGCCTTATCCTTATCTCACTCCAGCTGCTGGGCTATAGCAGCTGAGTGAAGAGGGTAGCAGATAAGAGGGGATTACAAGTGCACCCTTGGCTGGAGTACAACAGCCTATTCAGCTCCAAAGGTAAAGCTGTAGAAGGCATGATATCTTACAGGCAAACCCACCTTTCCCCATCTTCAGCCACATCCACCCAATGCCCAGGGCTGCTATGGGCTTCTGCTTGGTTGTGCAAAGCCCCTGCAGGGGTGCTATTACTGACTTGTCTAGCTCCCCCAGGTCTGGCTCAGAAAGAAATTCTTCCATTCTCCAATTTCTCAGATCCTAGATAAAGAGGGAAGGCTAGTTTCCTCTGTTTCAGGAGGAAGGGAGGAAAAAGAGGAGAGGACCAGATCAAGAATAAGGTGATTGTTTTTCTCCACTCTGCCCTAGTCAGACTCCATCTGAAATACCATCTTTAATTGGGGGGGGGGCCGCAGTTTAAAAAGGTTATCGATAACGAGATGGAGAGAAGTCAGAGAAAGGTAAGGTTAGTGAAGGGTCTTAAGTAAAGTCATAAAAGAAATGGCTGAAGGCATTGGGAATGTTTAGCCTGGAGAATAGAAGACAGAGACACAAGAGGATTTTTTTTAGAAGTACTGAAAGGCTATCCTATGGAAAATACATTAGATTTGTCTGTCTGGTCCCAGGGGACAAAATCAGTGGCCATGGGTATTAGCTACTATGAGGCAAATTTGAGCTTGATGTGTCAGGGAAAACTTTGTAACAAAGAAAGCTCTCCAAAAGGTAATCTGCTGCCTCTGGAGAAAGAGCATTCCTCCTTTCAAGTGGAGGCTGGCTGGCTGACCACTCGCCCGGTATGTTATCGTAAGGATTCATTTTGCCGGGTATGGGTTATACTACATGGCCATGAAGGTCCCTTCCATTTTTCTCATTCCAGGATTCTGAAATCCATAGAAATCTGACAACAATCCCCACTGCCCCAAATGGAAGTCACAGCATCCTTTGTCCTCCCTGTGTCCCTGCCTTCCCACGGTATCCCTGCATGCTTGTGCCTGCTACTCTGAGCCCAGCTGCTACTGTCTGGTTGGGTCAACTCAGCTCCCCATACTGGGGCAGGGGAAAGAGGGTGCCAGGGACAAGAAAGCCTTCCCGAGACAGCTTTTGGAGAGCTCCCTCTGTTACAAAATTTTTCTGGAACCACGATCATCCACAGAAAATACATGACAGCCAGCAGAGGCATCAAAGTAGAAACAAGTGTATAAATACAGTCATCTCATTCATTCTTTAGCAGCAGGGGCTGACGCTGCCCCCACTCCTTACCTCTTCACAGTGCAGCTATCTCATTCTCATGGGCTTTGAAGCACACGACAGAGGGTAAGACCCAAGGCCCTTTCTAGTTTTAGAAATCTCTGATTTCGGGGAGGGGGACAGCAAAAGGGGCAGGGAAAGCTGAATTAGACTCCTTTGAGAATCCCAGACCACAACATTTAGGTGGCCCTATTCATCTCCTAAACTCAAAGAACCTATGGCACCTCTTGTTTCTGTCATCCCAAAGTTTCATGGTCTCCATGCTTTGGACCTGTGGTGTCAAATTTAAATAGCTATGGGGGCCATTAAACCATACATAAGGATCCCAGCCGGCCACATACTAACTTAGAAAACCACGTATTCATATTATCTATGTCTTATGGCATTTCTGTTTATTTTATCAACTATTTCCCAATGACATTTTACTGTTTCAGGTCATACAAAGGAGTACTGTGAGCCGCATGTTTGACACCTCTCTCAGGAGAAGACATGTTGGAGATTTTGATGCCATTTACCCTGGAGTCTATGACTGAGCAGGTCTCAAATTAGGCCTGAGAACGGGATGACCAGCCTGGTAAAATCCTAGGGACATGGCACACAGGAAACATCAACAGGAAGCAAAAACCCAAACTCCAGCACTCCTACAGAATTCCCTTCTTAAACAAGGTTGTGGGCCTGGTGACAGATCCCAAAGTACAACAGGATAAAACAAAACTGGGCAGAAGGCATGAGGGCCAGTGATGACCAGCCTTTCAGGAATGGCTGAGAACGAACAAACCAGCCCCACTGTCTTCTTCTCTGTCCCTGTATCTCTAGGGTCTTAAACAGGCCCTGGCACAATGCAGGGCAGGGAGTAAGTACTGTAGGTGAGAACCCATAGCTCAGGGCTCCTACCTTCCAGTTGGCTTTCCCTTTCTGGTAACAAATCCCAGGATGGTGGGGGTGGGGAGAACACATGACTCCCTTGTAAACACCCAGCCATGAAGTAGCAGCTGCAGAGTTCCTCACGAAGGGCAAGAGTCAAGGTGGTCAAGGGGTGGGCATGCCGGCTGGATGTAGCCAGAACTATCCGGAACTGTCGGCTCCAAGGTCCCACTGGGGGATGAGCCAAAGGAGATGCCACTGGGCATTGCTTGAGCGGCCAGTTAATATTCCTGGGGGAAGCAGGAACTAGCTTTCTATTTCCTATGTCTTCTGTGGGGCCGGCGGGGAGCAAAGGGGATGCCCTCTGCCTGCTGAAGAGCTATATTCCTTCCAACAAGTTCAGTAGTCCCAGAACCCCTTCCTCTTGGGAATGGTAAGGGATGTTTCATGGTCAAAATCACATAGACTGAGTGCTCCCCAAAGGTAGGAATCATGCCTGCCCCATTAGGCTGGGACCTAATTTCTCCAGAGTAGGGACCACATCTCTCCTTCCATCAGCCCAAGACGTTTCAGGGGAGGGCTGATATGTCCACTATGAGACTCTAAGCTTCCAGGGACATGGCCCAGATTTCTTCCTTTGAACCTCCTTATAGTACAGGGGCTCAGCACACAGCAGGAACTTGACATGTGCTGTTGATTAACTCAGATCTCGGCTCCTTCAAGGAGCTCAGAATATATCCTACCCTTTGAGAACACCCTGTAGTACAGTCTCCCTGACACGTCCTGTACCACATTACCGTGACACACACAAAAAACTCCTAGCTTCCTACTCAATGGAATGCGCACTAGGCTTAGTCAGAGGATCTACCTCTTTCTTTCCCATCAAAAGGACCCTTGACAAAATCATTTAACCTCTCTGGGCCTCTGTTTCTTCTTCTATAAAATGAGGAAGTTGTACTAGTTAACTCCTAAAGATCCTAAAGACACATCTGTGACTATTATTCTTCCATTTCCCACCCCCATCCCTAACACACCAGCCTAATGAAAAGCCACTGGCCCAAAGCAGGTAGATGTCTATAGATTCCTTGGTCCTACCCAGATCTGGTCATCTTTTGTCTTCATTTTGTTTTAACACAATTAATGCTGATACTGTTCCTGTCCTCTGTGTATCCCAGCCTATATGTTCATAATTTTAAGGAGACTGTGCCAAGATGACAGACAGGTGAGAAAGCACTTCATGACCCTTCTTAGGCACTGCAAAGTCTCCTCCCCCACCTTGTCAGCCAGCCAAATCCTGCCCAGCAAGGAGGGTTTAAGACTAAGCTCTCTGCTAGGACCCCCTGAAGGCCCAGATGAATGGATAAGAGGGTTGGCAGAATAGACCAAACATAACCAGTCGAGTTGGGGCCTGTATAGGGATCCCCTGAGGGGTAGCAACAGCCCCTCTCCCTCTTTCCATACTAGGGCACTAGACCATAGCCTACGCATGCTAGGCAATTATTACCCTCACTCTGGCTCCACACAGTCACCTCCCTTCCTAGAGGCTTCTGAAGAAAATGATTTGGAAGCCAGTAATGGGACTGAAAGTGAAGGATCCTGTCCAAAGGGGAAACGATCTTTCTGGGAAGATGCTGCTTCTGGATGTGAATGCCCCTGCCATGGAGGCTGGAAGGAAAACTAGAATGGCCAGCTTTTTCCCTAAGAGCACAAGGTAATCAGTCCCTGATGTTCCCCATTACTCCTACCTGTACAATGTCCAGCACCATGCCTGCAGCAACGGTTCCAAAGCCAGCCAGGAGAAAAGGGAAAAGCACCTGGAGCCCAATGGAGAAGGAGGTCTCCTTGAGTGGAGAGGCCGGCTCAGGGCCACGGTCAGTGCTGACATCGTCACTCTCATTGCTCTGACTCCCGTTCTCTAGGAGGGCGTCCTCCTCTCGAACCCCTTTGGCATTGGCCCGTGACTCGATCACAACTACCTCCACTCCTGCCCCATCTGGACCCAGGAACTCTGAGGTGCTAGCTAGAGGTTCCTGTCCAGGGATATCTGTTGGGGAGGGCAGCTCAGGAGGGCCAGTCCCATTCAGCTGGTGGAGGTCTTTTGGTTCTGGCTTGGAGGACATGACAGGAGAGAATGGGAATTTCTCCGTCTCTCTCTTTTTCTCTCTCCCTTTTAACTCCGGAGAGACCTCAGTCTCAGGGAGAGCCCAGGTTCATTGGCCGTCTCCCACAGCTCTTTGCTCCCACCAGATGCTGTGAAAATTGTTCCACCAACAGGCAGCCCCATCAAGCACTGAGGCCACAATCGGGAAGGAAAACAAGAAACACACCCCACTGGACTCAGCAGCCAACCACTAGGGGTGTGAATGCCTTATTCCCAAACTGGAGGAGCGGTACAGTCCCCTCCTTGTCCGGGGGTGGGGGACAACCACTGTTCCTTATCTTCTTTGGTTCTCAGCAGATGCACTCCCCCTACATCACTTGCTTCCTTAGAACCGGGCAGGCATCAGCACTAGGAGAGCCTAACCAAATTTGAGGCTGTCCTGCAAGGGGATCCCAGTGGTTACTCTCTTAGGAAAGCAGCTTGGGTTTGAGTCTTTCAAAACACAGGCTCAGCCCGGGACCTGACTCCTCCAAACTCTTCTTGCTGATGGTACATTCAGATTTCTGACGCTGTTGAAGTTATACTGGTCCTGGGGCAGGATCACAGCTTCTCCGAGCCTCTGCTCTCTCCTCTGGCTTGTCCCCTTACTTTCCTAGGAAGATTGTGTACCTCTCCAAATTGGTGAT
This sequence comes from Pseudochirops cupreus, assembly GCA_028627135.1. Classification (NCBI taxonomy): domain Eukaryota; kingdom Metazoa; phylum Chordata; class Mammalia; order Diprotodontia; family Pseudocheiridae; genus Pseudochirops; species Pseudochirops cupreus. The sequence continues at coordinate 85,831,025 of CM053584.1, forward strand.
TATTATTTAAAGTCACAGGAACCTATGCTGAACACCTTAAGGGGGAAGGAGAAGGGGAAAAAATTAAAACATTCAGGGGAACTTTCTCTCCAAAGTAGGTTTAGTTGCTATGTTATTTCCCTCCCTCTGATTACTTAAGTATTCTGCATTTCATCTGAAATGCATTTCATTGGAAATTTGAGAATTTACCTTTTTCATCTCCCCAAATAGTAACTGATGCACAAGTAAGGTCTGCTGGGACCTGGTCCTGGCCTGTAAAACTATGCTCAGCCTTTGGCTGGATAGACAGTTCAGAACCCTCTGAATTGCCTTCTTAGCAACCAGAGGTGGGCAGGAACAAATTCAAACAGTCCCCCTGATTGTTTCCTGGCAATTCTAGGCACCAGAAGTTTTCACTCTCAGAATGGATGTGTTTCACAGACCCTATACTATAGCTACTCCATGAGTGAAAAAGAGGTAGCAGCTTCTACCACCCACACGGCAGTGTGAGATGATTAGACCTCCCTGAGACATTTGAGACAAAAGAACAGGAAGACTCCAATAATGGAGGGCACAGTGTTCTCAGGAGTTTCCAGAAGTGACTCTGAGGCCCCTCTAAGACCCTGGCCCCATAAATAGCAAAGGTCAGAGAAGGCTATGGGAGAAAAGGGCAAGGCTGTCAGTTAGAAAGCCAAGAGAGAGGCTCTGAGGACAGCTTCAACTCTGCCCACTCTTGTCCTTGAGAATCAACAGCGTTGCAAAGAAAAGTACACTCAACTCTCCATTAACCAGGCGGTGAAGGTAGGCTGGTGAGATTCTCTTTAGGATGGACTCTCCAAGCCTTCCCCCAGTCGTCCCCTGCTTGGTTTTGGAGTATATAGAGAGAAGAAGCTTCAGTGGGGTCCATGCTGATTACTGGAAAGTGCTCAAGCATAAACAAATATACAAACACCAAAAAATGCAGCACCTCTTTGTAACTCTGGGGGGGTTTTGTCTATCACGTCTTAAGGCAAAAAGTCCTACCCGACATTCCTCCAGGAGAGCGCCAATGCAAAGAGGGGCAGGTGTGTGTTTTGGGGGCGGGGGCAGTGCTAATCGTCCCTAACAACCCCAAACATAATCAACTCCTTAACTCTAGTTTGTTAGGAGATGGAGCAAACCCCAGTAACTGGGATAACAGCTTTACTGACAAAATCTACTACAGGAGGGGCGTCCGAGAGCAGGAGAGAAAAAGGATAAAATGGAGGGGGGGGGAATCAGTACCACAGTTCAGGGCCCAGACCTGGGGGGGGGGCAGGGAGAGGTTACAGTAAACTCCCTCCCTCCCTACCACCACTCAAACTCTCCTGCAAGCTGATTACATTCTTGCAACTCGCCCCCAGCCCCCAACCCCCTGGACTCAACAGTAGTTATGTGCCCCCCACCCTCGGCCCAGGAAAAAGATGATGGGCACCTGGGGCTGGCGGTCTGGGGGGGTGCAGGGAACCCCCTCTTCTCATCACTCCTCCTCCTTCGTAGTCGTCGTCCTCCGCGGGCCCCCGCGCCCCCCACCCGCCCGCCACGGCGAGTGTCCAGCCACAGCGCCGGGCTCGCTACATCTCGCCCCTGCGTTACACGGAGGCCGCCGCTCCGCTTCCACGAGGGGGAGGTGGAGCAGGCAGGATATACCTCCCTGTGCCGGGCGTGGAGGGGTGGGGGACCCAGGCTGGAGGGCCAGGAGGGGGGGGCTGAGCTCACTGGCCCCCAATAGCAGCTCCACCCGCAGCCCCGGCCCAGACTGGTTGGCTGCTAGTGGCAAACGTGATCTAGGGCGGCCCAGCCTCCCCACCCCACCAAAAATAGAATGCAGATGGACAGCTGCGGTAGCCAACCCAGAGCTGGGAAGGGGGCGGGGTGGCGCGCAGCCCCGCCCCTCCCTCGGCTTTTGTGCCTTCGGAGACGCGGCCGGGGAGGAGGGACGGAGGCTGCGGAGAGGCCGAGAGGGGAAACCGGGGCTTCGTGGCGGGTGCGTGCTGGGCTCCCCGCGCCCCATCTTCCCCGTTCGCTCCCCGAGGCCTCCCAGCATCAGTGCCTCGGCCGCGGCCCTCCCGTGCTGCCGGCCTGGGAGTTCGGCTGCTCCCGGCCCTGCTCTGCCGGGATTTCTCCAGATCCGTCCCCTTCCGCTAAGGGCTTCACGGCTGCGTCTTAGAGTGGACCGAGAGCGGTCCGTACAAAACTAGCTTCTCGAGCCAAGCCCGAGGAAAGGGCGCAGGGGTGGCAGGCTTCGCCCACGCTCCCCATCCACCCCCAGAGCCAGGGAAGATACCTGGGCGCTGGGCTCTGTCTTCATCTTCCGTCCCTGCTACGCTCCCACCTTTCCTGGAAGCCGGGTTTCTCTCTGGGCGAGTGGCTCCGAGCTGGCATACATCCGCCTTAATAAAGCCTCAGGCCAGAAGGGGATGGGAACGGGCAGGAGGGATGGAGTGGAAGACCAGGTCAAACTCGTGGCTCCGGTCCCAGACTCAGCACCTGAGCGGGAAGGGGGGCGGGGCGGGGAGAGGGAGGTAACGCCTGCCTGGACGTGGCGGGCTCTCTTTGAAGTCTGCGGAGCCTTTGGGTAAGACATCTGCCAGGGATACAATTCATGTTACTTTCCCTGACGTACCTTTTCAGTAAGATCTTGTTCCCTGGGGAACTCTTGGTTTTCCATGCCCCAATCCCCCTCTTCCGCCCACACCCCCAAACCCACCACGGCCTCTTTTTTAGGATGTTTTTGACCCACCCTTCTACCCACCCCACCTTCCATCCCTGGGTTTCTCTGTTTTCCTCAATGGAACTTCTGATAGGCATTTCCTTCCTTTCTTTTCTTTACTCTTGGGAAGTGGCTCTGGGGGCTACCAGCCATGACGTCATTCTAGCCCTGTGTGGAAAGCGCCCATCTGTCCAAAGCCACACAGTATGTATGCGCACACGGTGCGATAAGCAGTCTGGACTTAGTAAACGCTGTTGGACGAGAAGGAAGATGGTTTAAGCACCTGTGGAACACCCACAGGAACAGAAATAATAGTTTGCACATAGGCTTTAAGGTTTGCAAAGCACTTTGCCGATATCTCACTAGATCATACACAAATTGGCGTAGCCCAGGATTCCAGCACGATGGCCAGCAATGTCACCTGTAGCTCTCAACCCCTAACGCTGTGAATGGAAATGGAGTATCTCAGCAGAGGAGTGGGGGATGGGAGAGAGATGGGGATCAAGTCTTCGTGCTTCTGAATGAAAAACTAAAATCCCAAGACTCCACCGCCCCATTTCTCTTACGAATCCATTCTCTACCCTCTGCATCTCCATCATTCAGACCGCTCAGAATCTCAGTAAGATAGCGGAAAAACAGAACAAAATGCTAGACTTGGTTTCAGGAGATCTGAGTTCAAATCTTGTTTGTGCCACTAGCTACCCATTAGTGCAAATCACTCCTCTGAACTTCATTACTTATCTGTAAAATGGGGATAATATATGTACTACTGACCTCAGTAAATCACTTTCTAAACATTTAAAGCACTATATAGATGTTATTGTCTCTTACTTACTTATAGGTGGTAGGCTAGTAGATTCTTTTCCTGTTATATCTGGGGAAAAGCTAGGTTGGGGGGGTACATTAACCCTCTGACCCACAGAAACTCACCTGGAGTCAGATGCTAAGAAGGGTGGATGGGACCCAGTTTCCTGTTAGCGCATTCAGTTATGACCTCAGAAAGGGGACATTTTCCCCTTCCATCCTCCCGCCCTGCCTGCTTTGCAGAAATAACTCCACTGCAAGGATGTGGGGGGTTAGGAGACCACAGATGTAAAAGGAGCAAAGCAGCAGCAGGTTACAAGAGGAATGCTTCTGAAGAAGTTTCCAGCCTAGCCTGTGTGTGTGTGTGTGTGTGTGTGTGTGTGTGTGTGTGTGTATATTCACTGGGTATCACTGATGAAATCTGAGAATACCATGTGGAACATGGACCATGGAATCCTCAGAGTGACAGCACTCTCCAAAGCCTGCCTAGGCTTTCTGCTGGAGGTGCCCTTAGGTGCTAGTGCCTTTCCTTCTGAGATTACCTTTCAGCTACTCTATATATCTTCTGTGGACCTTGTTACTTCCATGTTGTTTCCTGCATTAGATCTTGAATTCCTTAAAAGCAGGGACAAGTTGGTTTAGGGTTTTTGGTTTTTTTTTGGCCTTTCTTTCTATCCTCAGTGCTTAACAGGTGGCTGATCCATGGAAAGCACTTGACTGACATGACCTTCATTCTACATGCATACTTAAAGGATCCCAACCAGAAAAATAACTTCTCCTATATTTAGACATGTTTTCTTCTTTATCCCTCATCCTCAAAAAGAGAGAGGGGGAGAGAGAGAGAGATGTTCTGGTGCCTTATTCTTTCATTCATCAAAAAAACATACTTGAGTACCTACTATGTGACAGGTACCATGCACACCATGCACACATCCTTGTGTGGGTAAGTACTTTATAATTAACCTAAATCCTTCATGACTGCTTTCCTCTTGTTCTGCCCTTAGTAAAGATGGAGAATAACATGTCACCATCTTTTCTGAGGCTGAAAGACTGTTTTGTTTCTCTAGCCTTCACTCCTCTGGGATGAATAATTCTCATCTTTGTTTTTTGTTTTTTTATTTTATGTGGGCTCTGTATGATTCTTCATACATCCTCCATCACAATGTTTCTTCTCTGCATCCTCTCATTCTTCCTGTTTAACTTCAGAGCTCAGAATAGACCTAAGAATGGGAATCTAAGATTGAGCTGAGAAGCATACAGTCTTTGGTTCTTACTAAGGAAGTGAGTCCCTCTAGCCAAAATCCTCAGAAAAGTCACAGCGTCTGTATTTCTCCAGAAGGGAAAGGAGATGCAATGGCCAGAGCCTCTAGAATATCTTTTCTGTCAGTGTTCTGCCTAAAGGTTTGGACTGATCTGGCCTGGGTAGGTTGCCCCACCCTCTCCCAATTCTAGTTCTTTTTGGTCCTCATTACCTTCTTATATGCCCAGTTGCTGCCCAGCAATGTCCATTCTTATGGCTGATCCATGGGCTTTGGAATTGAATATTAAAAAAGGAAGATACTTTGAAGATGAGCCCCTATCCCCTTAACTAGCATGTCACGGTCATGGGACTGACCTGACTCCAGTGGGAAATATCCTACCTTTTGTTTACGAGGAGGAATGATGCTCCCTCTTATTTTTCCCCTCACAGTGAACCCTCCCATACTATCACCCTCCCAGAGGTCAACTTCCTTCCTGCTGGCCAGAATTTAGGGGACATCCTCTCCCTGCTGTGGATGGCCATGTTTCATTCTGTTTTGGGAGTGGGGGAGGGGAGTGTCTATACTGGTAGCCTCCCCCTCCTCTACCACAGGAACACTAGGCCAGGAACACCTGGACCAGCCATCCTAGGACTCTGGGGGACAGCAGTTTCCGAAGGGCCATTTCCTACTTTTCAGGCTGTGGGCATTTCAGATTCTCTAGGTCTGGCATTACCATAGACAGCTGAGAGACCTATCTGGTGAGCAAAAATCAGAAATGGGAAGGTACTTTTGGAACAAAGCCTTTGGGTCAATCTTGTCAAAGGGTCAGAGTCAGAAATAGGGTCACATTCTGGAAAGAGGAGTTCTGCAAGGTAATTCAATGTTTTTTAGTCCTCTACTTATTCCCTTGATTCTGAATCTCAGGCTCTATTTCCTTCCTCCTCCACTTACAAAGTCAACACTGACAGCAGCAGGAATCTTCAAAGAAACTAGTTCCTTTTGTCATGGCAAAGGAAGATAATCAGTTTGGTTCATTTAGTCATGGGCAGTAAAGTTTTAAAAACCTGAAGCTCTCCCAGGGCTGAAGTTAGCAGGTGGGTCCAGCTTGGAAGGAAGGAAATCAGGTTGAATATGAAATTCAGAGCTGTGTTCTAAAGGCAAGTTCAGCATGTCCCAAGGTGAGCTCATCATCCCTCTCAAACAGGTCCCCCTACTCCCAGCTTCCCTGTTTCTGCCACAAACAGAGAAAGGGAGATACCATCATCATTACTCAGGCTTCAAACTGTGGAATCATCATTCACTTATTCCTCTCTTTCATCTTCTATATCCAACTTGTGTGTCACACAGTCCTATTTTAACTCTGAAGTGTCTCTTGTATGATTGTCAACCAATCAACATTTATTTGTTTTTTTTTTTTGAGGGGGAAAGGCAAAGCA
>CM053584.1:85837715-85856083 GCA_028627135.1 Pseudochirops cupreus
TTTTTTTTTTAAATCTCTGTGGGGCTCTGCTTCCAGAAGGGAAAGCTCTGTCCCAAATTGCTGGGGTCCTTCCGGCTGCCATAGCTCTCAGGAAGGTGCTGGGTCCCTTTCCTACTTACTTCCAGCTCACTGGATAATGAAGACTCACAGGACCAAAGCCCAAGACAGCAATCTAGATCCAGGCCACTCAATGCGAGAGCACTTGGCCTCTGAACGATCGCTGAGTCCCCCTGCTGTCTGCAGGCCAAGGGCATGGAAGCTGCAATGTGGAGGCGGGTGCAGAACCTCTGCCTTTTGCTTTCCGGCCCTGGAGGCGATTCGGCTGACCACTTTTCTCCCAAGACCTCGCAAGCCCCACTGACCTAGTTTTGAACACTGCTTGCAGCTGCTGCCAATCCGCTCCTTTAATCCTCTCGTCCAGCCACCCCCGGGGCTCAGCCAGGGCTTCAGGCCAGGCTGGTTTCGGTTTGCAGTGCTGATATGGTTCCTCATAGCCGAGCTCACTTTAGTGGAAAGTATATTTGTGTGCACTTTGGAGTTCTAGGATTAGTTTAGAGTCATATTTTATGGGTATTTTGGGGTGGCTATGTGAGAGCTGCGATATGTTGCTGCTCCTATGTTGCCATCTTGGCTCTGCCCTGGTGGGAAACTTTTCATTCATCATAATCCTTATTGGACGTTTCAAGTTAGATGTCCTATAGGCATCTCAAAATTAAACATTTTCAAAACTCATTCTCTTTCTCTCCAAATTTCTCTTTCAACCTTCCCTATTTCTGCTAACATTACTATCATAGATATATCCACAAATGTAGACATATCCACACCCCCAATTACATTTAACAAGCATTAAAAAAAATCTTTTAGTTCCAAATTCTTTCCTTCCCTCCTGCCCCTCTCCCGTCCTTAAGAGGGCAAGAAAATTGATATCAATTACAAATGTGAAGTCATGCAAAACATACATCCATATTAGTCATGTTGCAAAAGAAAACACAAACAAAATGAAAGGATAAAAATAAAGAGTAAAAAAAAGTATGTTCCAATCTGCATTGAGAGTTTATTAGTTCTCTCTCTGGAGGTGGAATAGCATTTTTTGCTATGGGGCCTTTGAAATTGTCTTGGGTCGTTGTCTTAATCAGAGCAGCTAAGTCTTTCACAGTTGATTACCCTGACAATATTACTGTTACTGTATACAGTGTTTTCTTGGTTCTGCTCACTTTGCTTTGAATCAGTTCATATAAATCTTCCCAGCTTTTTCTGAAACTGTCCTCTTGTCATTTCTTGTAGCCATAGTATTCCATCACAATCATATACCACAACTTGTTCAACTATTCCCCAATTGACGGGTATCCCCTCAATTTCCAATTCTTTGCCGCCATAAAAAGAGTTGCCAAAAATATTTTTGTACAAATAGATCCTTTCCCTTTTCCTTTGATTTCTTCGTGATACAGACCTAGTAGTGGCATTGCTGGCTCAAAGGGTATGCAGCTTTATAGCTCTTTGGGTGTAGTTCCAAATTGTTCTCCAGAATAGTGGGACTAGTTCACAACTCCACCAACAGTGCATTAGTGTTCCAATTTTTACACATCCCCTCCAGCATGTTATTTTTCTTTTCCATCATGTTAGCCAGTCTGATGGTTGTGAAACAGTATCTCAGAGTTATTTTAATTTGCATTTTTCTAATCAGTAGTGATTTAGAGCATTTTTTCATGGGACTGATTTGTTTTGGTAGCTTTGTTAATTGCCTTTTCTTATTCTGTAAATTGCCTTTTCATATCTTTTGATCATTTTTCAATTGGGGATTGGTTCTCATTTTAATAAATTTGGCCCAGTTCCATATATAGTTGAGAAATGGGGCCTTTATTCGCTTTAAAAACTTTTCTCTGATTTTCTGTTTTCCTTACGATTTTGATCGCATTATTGTTGGGGTTTTTTTTTTTTTGTACAAAAGCTTTTTAATTTCATGTAATTGAGATTATCCATTATATCCTGTGATACCCTTATCCATAGATCTGACAGGTACATTTTCCTATGCTCCCCTAATTTGCTTATGATATCATCTTTTATGTCTGAATAACTTACCAATTTTGACCTTACCTTGGCATATGGTGTGAGATATTAGTCTATGCCTAGTTTCTGCCAAACTGTTTTCCAGTTTTCCCAGCAATTTTTGTCAAATGTTGAGTTCCCGCCCCCAAAGCTTGGATCTTTGGGTTTATCCAACACTATATTACTATTGTAATTTACTATGTATTCTGCACCTGATCTACCACTCTATTTCTTAGCCAAACAAGCTCTGGCTAAGGAATAGAGTGGTGAATCAGTGGAATAGATTAGGTACAGAATACACAGTAATTAATGACCCCAGACAAATCACTTAACCCTGTTTGCCTCAGTTTCCTCATTTGTAAAATGAGCTTGAGAAGGAAATGGCAAACCACTCTGGCATCTTTGCCAAGAAAACCCCAAATGGGGTCACAAAAAGTTGGACACAACTACAATGATTGGACAACAAAAACCCAATTATTTTGATGATAACCGCTGAAAATCTGGAACTGCTAGCTGGCTCCCTTCACATTTTCCTCATTGATTCTCTTGATGTTCTTGACCTTTTGTTCTTCCAGTTGAATTTTGTTACTATTTTTTCTAGCTCTAAAATAAGTCTTTGGTCGTTTAATTGGTATGACACTGAATCAGTACGTCAACTTAGGTAGAATTGTCATTTTTGTTATGTTGCCTAGGCCTACCCTTGAGCAATTAATATTTCTCCAATTGTTTAGATCTGCATTTTTGTGAAAAGTGTCTTGTAATTATGTTCATATAATCCTTGAGTTTATCTTGGAAGGTAAATTCCCAATTGTCTGTCATTATTTTAAATGGAATTTCTCTATCTCTTGAGGCTGGGTTTTGTTGGTGGTACATAGAAATGCAGATGATTATGTGGGTCACACAGCTAGTAAGTGTTAAGTTTCTGAGGCTGAATTTGAACTCAGGTCCTCCTGACTCCAGGGCTGGTGCTCTATTCACTGTGCCACCTAGCCATGCCCCCAGATTATCAGTTTTACTGGCATATAATTGGGTAAAATAATTCCTAATAATTGCTTTAATTTCATCTTTGTTACTGGTACATTTGCCCTTTTCATTCTTGATACTGGTAATTTTTTTTAAAAATAAAATTAACCACTGGTTTAGGTATTTTATTGGTTTTTTCATAAAACCAGCTCCAATTTTGTTTATTAGTTCAGTAGGTTTTTTTAACTTTCAATTTTATTAATCTCTGTTATTGAGGTGTTCCATTTTAGTGTTTAATTGGGAATTTTAAATTTGTTTTTTTCCCCTAGCTTTTTTTAGTTGCATGCCCAATTCATTGATCTGCTCTCACACATTCTTTGTAAAATATTTTTTAGTTTATTATTTATTTATTCTCAGCATTGTTTTATTTTTAAATTTTGAGCTCCAAATTCTTTCTCTTCCATGCCCCCCCAGAAGGCAAACAATGCATCAATTATACATGTGAAATCATGCAAAACATATTTCCATGTTAACCATATTTCCAAAGAAAAATAAAATGAGAAAATTATACTTCAATTTGCACTCAGAGTTCTTCAGTTCTCTCTCTGGAGGTGAATAGCATTTTTTCATTGAGTCCTTTGGAATTGTCTTGGATCATTGCATTGATCAGAGTAGCCAACTCTTTCACACTTGATCATCATTACAACTTTACTGTTACTCTGCACAATGCCCTTCTGGTTTTTCTCACTTTACTTTATGTCAGTTCATATAGGTCTTTTATTCGATGACTTCTAGAATCATTGAATCTTGGAGTTGAAGATAAAAATAGAGCTTATATAGATAAGTCCAACTTTTTTTCACTTTTAAGGTTGGTTTCCCTGCCACAAATCTCTTCCCACTCTAATCCATCCTCCACTTAGCTTTCGAATTAGCCTTCCTTGAAATGCAGGTCTGACCATATCACCCTGCCATTCTGTAAATTCCTATTGGTCCCACTTACCTTCAGGATCAAATATAAAAAAAATCCTTTGTTTGGCTTTCAAAGCTCTTTGTAACCTAAACTTCTTCCTACCTTTCCAATCTTTTTACCCCTTCCTTTGCTCTGAGGAATCTGCCATCCACTGACACTGGCCTCCTTCCTCACACTAGACCCTCGGCTGCCCAACTCTGAATGTTTTCACTGGCTGTTCTCCATACCTGGAATTCTCTCCTTCCTTGTCTCTGTCGCCTAGGATCCCTGGCTGTGGCAAGCCTCAGCTTATGTCTCACCATTGGCAAGAAGCCTTTCCTGGTTCTCCTTAACCTTAGTGCTTTCCCTCTGGGATTGTCGCCAGCTTTTCCTGTAAGGATCTGGTTTTTACATAGTTGTTTTATGTTGTCACCCCTTTAGAAAGTGAGCCCCTTGAGAGCTCAGAAATCAGAAACCAGAAATCTATATCACAATTTAATAAATATAAACATAATTTAAAAAAAGAAAAAGTAGGATCTAGGACTGCCTTCTTGGAAAGTCCTGGGGCTCCCAAACCTGACTTAACCTTTGCTGCAAATAGATGAAGGTTTTTCTCCTGAGACTTTCCTGTTCCAATGAAATCAACAGATTTAGTCCCTCTCTGGCCCCTAGGCCCCTACCCAGTCACAAAGAGCCATAATCTTCTTTTGAGCCATAATTTGCCTCCTTTCAATTTCTTCCTGCTGGCCCCAGTTTGATCTGCAGTGCATGAGTGAGTCACTTGCATTAGACTGAAGTTCCCTGGAGGCAGCACGATGTCTTCCCCTTCTTTCTGTCTGCCCAGGACGAGAGAGAAGACTCCACGTGCAGAGTGGGCAGTGAATGGTATTGACAGACTGACTTTGCTGCCTTTGCTGTCATCAGCATGGGGACAAATTGAGACTGAGTGGACTGATTTCTGGAGTGGAAGCAAACCCTCCTGTTCCTTCATCCAGTCTTCAAGGACCTCTAACTCTCCTTGTGCCTATGTACAGCATCTCCCCCTTTGTCTCCCTCTCCTTAGGCTTGGGTAAGAGACTAAAACCTCTTCTGTGTGCTTAAAGAACACACAGGGGCAGCCAGGAGGTGCAGTAAATAGAGCACTAGCCCTGGAGTCAGGAGGATCTGAGTTCAAATCCGACCTCAGACACTTAATGCTTACTAGCCTTGTGACCTTGGGCAAGTCACTCAACCCCCAATTGGCCTGCATTCCTCCCTCCAAAAAATAAACAAAATAAATTTTAAAAAAAGAACACACAGAGGGTAGTACCTTCCATGACACATCTAATCTTCATTTTGGGCAGTGGGATGAGTGGGTGGGTAGGAGTTACCTGATACAGTTCCCCAGTCCTAATCGGGTCCCCATTGACTCATGTCATTTTGGACCAGGTCTTTGGCTCGAGTATTTCTATGCAAAAGCCCTCAGGGAGCCTGTGGGATTGGAATGTCTATGTTCTCTGAGCCAGAGTTTGCAGTTCCTCTTCCCCTTCCACACGCCCCCTTCTCAAGCCTCTCATTCCTTGGGTGTGGGAGCTCAGAAAACATTCTTCTGAGACCAGAGAGAGTCTTTTCTCAAACTAGGCAGAGACTAAGAGGTGTCTCCCTAGCAGCCCTTCTCACATGCTTTGTCAAGGCTCCAATCTCCATCTATTCCCCATACCACCCAGGGACTGAATCCAAGACCTGGCTGGACCCATGCTAAGCTGCAGAAGAAAGCCTTACACCTCCTACAGGCAGAAAAGAAGAGGAGCCAGTAGGAAAGGGGAGAGTGGTGTGTGGAGACCCTGTGGGGGATGCTGGGACAAAGGTAGGCCATAGGGAAGAAGGGAATCAAGGTCCAGAGCACAGCAGCCTTCTTCAGTGCTGTTCTTGAGCGTTTCCATGGAGGCACAACCACTAGACACCATGTCTCGTGAATCCCGTCTCACTCCCAACACTGGCTGCCCAGGACTCTTTCAATGATAGGAGAGCCAAGGTTGCCACTGAAACCACTTTGGGATTTCCTCTTAGATAACTGGAATCCAGATAATTAAAAAAAACTATTGGAATCAAACCAATATTTTCTTCACCTTTGCTGTGTACCCTGGAAATTGGATCTGAGAGATCATCTCTTTCAGGGATTCTTAACCTGGGGTCCGTGTATTCCATAGATTGCCACACATCTCAGAACTTGGATGAAAACAAAATGATATCTTTATTTTTAGAAATCAAAATTGAACACACTTCAATTATTTGAAAATATTCTGAGAAAGAGGTTCTTGGGCTTCACCAGCCTGCCAAAAGATTCCATGACACAAAAAAAGCTTGTGAACCCCTGATCTTGTCTAATTTTCCCATTTCACAGATGAAGTTGAGGAAGAGAGGATTCAAAGACTCGACCCATACTTTAATTGGTAGTGATGGAACCTGGATTCTACCTGACTCCAGACTGAGTTGTATTTTCTACTCTAATGTGAGAAATGGTCCAAAGGAGTGTGTGTGTGTGTGTGTGTGTGTGTGTGTGTGTGTGTCTAGGACTGAGTACAGGGGATAGACAAGAGTAAAGAGTTGATATGTTGATATTATCTCTTGCTCCATTGGAGCTCTGAGTTTCTGGCAATCCTATTCACTGACCCCAGGGAAGGTCTGTGCTTGGCTCAAGTAGAGAGCTTCCCTTAGGCCAACCCCCTCTACACGTCCCTTCATTCCCCTAACGACCCAGTGATCCACAAAGTGAGGCTCCCAAATCAGGACAAACAGCACCAGTACTTGCAGGCCCCCCACCTGGTTGTCATGGAAACAGATTCAAATTTACTTAAGAGGGTAAAGTTAGGAGCTTCTTCCCTTCCCCTAACAGAGGCCAACATCCTACTTCGATCCATGCCTCATTATCTAAATTAGAATAGCTTAAACCCCATTTCTTCTTCTCTCTAGACCACAGAGTACCCCTCCCCCTCCTTCTGATCAGACTCAATCAGGTCATGGGGCTGGGCCATGGCTGGGGCCCTGCTGTCTAGCAGCTCGGCAGAGAGGCTGGGGCCATAAGGGCACTTGGACCCTCCCCTTTGGGAGTACAAAGCAGGGTTGGGGGGGGGAAGTGAGACTGTGCCAGGGGAATGTTTCCGCAGATTAGCACTGGCAGGGGTGTAGAGAGCAGGGGCAGTGGTGGAAGGAACAGGCCTGCAGGAGGGAGCAAAACTCCAGGCCAAGTGGGAGGGAGGACAACCCAGGGGAGCTGGGGGCAGCCCAAGGACAGGAGGCCCTTCTCCCTCCCTGCCCCCAGAATTAGGCCTCACTCAGGTTCTAGTCTCAGTGGCATTGCTCCCTCCCAGGGCTGCTCTCTGTTCCTACTGACCCTCCATTTTGGGTGTCCCCTGGCCAGAGCCAGGCCTTTGTTTCTCCAGTAAGTGACCAGAGGCAGAGCCCTCATCAGCAGGGACTGAGCTGCTGGGTACCGATCACTTTATTTCATCCCAAGTTAGTTTGGCTTGTTTCATATTTGGGTTCCTCCCACACAAGGCGGAAAGGAAGAAGGAAAGGGAGGGAGAGACAGGGAAGCAAGAAGGGGAGGAAAGTACATGAGAGGGCCAGAAACTGGGGATCTTAGGGTCAGAGCAACAGAGAAAAGGGTGTAATAGAAGTAGTTGTGTATAGAGGGTTAAGTAATAATGCCTACAAAGGAAAATCTTTACTAGGAAAAAAATTGATTACGAGCCCAATGCCCCAGGCCTGAAAGTTAGCAATGGGACCTGGGAGAGGCATATTCCATGGTAGTAGGGGATGAGCAAAGAGATCTTGGGGATCAGTTAAATCTGTCTCTATTCTTGCTCCCTCCCACCCCCACCCCACCCATCACTGAACCCCTGCTAATGGACAAGTCTGGAGTTGAGGCAGGAAGGTGGGCAGGGTGCTACTTCATCAATTAGTTCAAAAGTCTGGCAAAATAATATGTATTTTCCCTACCCAGAGGCTGTCCACTTTGGAGGAAGGCTTAATATCTCCTAGGACAGACAGCTGGAGATAATCAGCATCCTCTCATAGCTCATGTACAGCAGAATGAGGTTTGGGAATCTTCTTAATATCTGCATTCTGGATCAATTCAAACAGAAATATCACTTGGGTCTCATAGGCTTGGATGGAGATCCTTTCATTTAAGCCATGGAAACTGGGAAAAAGAAATGGGGAGGGGGCCATATTACTATAGTATCTGCGCTGGCCCAGGCAGTATAGAGCCCCTTTGAAGCCACCAGTCCCTGCCAGGAAAGGGACTAGGAAGGAACAGTATACAAGAAATATGATCACTTCTCAATGATTCCATTCCTAGATTTTACTTTTAAACTTCAAGCTGTATTTAGAAGATATGTTCATTTGTAATATTAAAACTTTCCATCAAAGGAAACATTCTATGGTTACCTATCAATATTCATTGAAAACTATTTACAATTTGTATTATTTAACCAATGAGAGAAAAGTCACATAAACAATACTGATCTGGTGTCCAGTCCTTCACAAATATGCAAATCACTCTCAAAATTTCAAGCATAAACAGTATAAAGCCAGCCATAGTAACATGAGGCACTTTAGTAATGACCCCTCCCCCCCCAAAGTAGATAAGCATAAGAATCCACAAGAGAGATAGTTTTCTGTGTGACCTTGAGCAAGTCACTTAACCCCAATTGTCCTGCCTTCCCCTCTCCAAAAAGACAAAAAAAAAAGAGAGAGAAATAGTTTTTAACATTCAACCTGTCCTAGATTTCAGAAGTAATCCCACAGAACTTCAAGATGATCCTTGCTGTCCTGTCTCCCTCTCTGAAGTTTGCTCTCCTGTGGGAAGACTCCCTTGCAGGGAACTAGGATATAGGAACCACATATCTCCATCCTGAAAATCCCTCTCCTCTTTCCACAGATCCTCAAGCCATGAGGAAAATTATTAGTTTTGCAGAAAGCCCAGGGAAGTCTGTGTTAGACAAGTATTCAAATGAAGTTGCATGTTCTGAGTATACATTGACTGGTGGGAGGAGACCTGCCAGAGGTATGCAGGGAGTCAGTGGGGTCTGTCATCCTGGGATTAATTTTCTGAATAACCTATAGGTAATTAACTGAGAGTTGACAATCATCTCTCATAGAATTCTCCCAAGAGCTCAAAGCATTTCTCTCTCTTTTGATATTGCATTCATATCCCAGTGAAATGGAAAAGAATAGAAAACACCTCATTTTGGTGATACAGGGACAGATGCAGAGAGTTTATATAATCTAGCTCTTAGAGTTTTGATTTTCTGGGCTCTTCCTACTCAACTTAGACTCTTACATAACTAAGATGCTTTGTTAGGACAAGGACCAGTTTTTATTCATTTCAATATTCCCTATAGTGATTAAGACATAGAAAGATCATGAATTCTATGTAAAATGATTCACCTTTCTGAGTATTGCTGACTTGAGGGAATTATAGATTTAGATCTGAAAGGAATGATTTATCTGAGAGGACCAGATCTGTGATCTGTGTCTTCTGCCTCCAAATCCAGCATGCTCTTAACATTTCCACAGTACTCAATAAATGTTTGCTAAATGAATGCATCTGTAAATAATTTTCTTTCCAAGAGAATTTAGGTGTCAGTGTTAGAAGGTGCTGGAAGGGTGAAGACCCTGGCACAGAGGGCAGTCAGTTGGGTTTATCTAGGTTTTCAGTTTTCCTTTATAAGACTTTATGCCCTTTTATTCCGTAAAGGGGTGGGGAGGTCAAGGAAATACTACCCATCATCCCACTGCTCCACTCACCTCTTGAAGCCCTCTTCATTGAGAAAAACAGGGTTAAATCGATAGAGGCCTGTGGAGATGTTAGCATAGTGTCGGACATCAGTGTTGCCAATACAAATTCCTAGGGGAAGAAAGACAAAAGGGACACAGTCAGGCAGGGACCTACCATAGGTCTATACCTGGAAATTCTTAGGAACCTGTGGCACGGTCAGATTCCTTAGCCACTCTCCTATCCCCTATTTCCATGTTTTATACAATCTCTCTCCAAATAGAGACTGTGAATTTATTTTTATATATACACATATGCATGTATATATATAAGTATGTATGTATATGTACACATACATATACATAATATAGGTATATATTGGGAGTTGGGAAGACCTGAGTTCAAATCCAGCCTCAGACACTTACTAGTTGTATGACCCTGGGTAAGTCACTTAACCTCTGTTTGCCTCAGTTACCTCATCTGTCGAATGTGGATAATAATAACACCTCCTCCCAGGGTTGTTGTGAAGATCAAACTTGTAAAGCACTTTGCAAACCTTAAAGTTGTATATATAAACTTTAAAAAAATAACCTTTAAAGTTATATAAACGATATTATAAAGTAATGAACCAACTATTCCCAACCCCCAACTCTGGAATCCCATTCCTGGTCACAGCTGTTGGTAGGCGTCATCCTCCCTAAATGCTGGGGGAGGAGAGCGAGAAAGGAGGGCTGACAATCACTTGAATACCCCGAATTTAGGACAAATACACTTGCTATTGCAGTTGTAGTAGTTTGTGCAGACCTCCCCTCAGCAATCTCACTCCTGACAACTCTTTTCGAAGATCATTATTGCTCAGAGTTACAAAATCAACCCGGACAGGGGATGGGGAATTCCCTGGTAGTCTCATTCTTGGCATTGCCCTGGAGAGGAAGACAGACTTGGATGTGGCTTCCTCTTTGAAACCTTCCCTCATTCCCATTGGGCACACAGCCCTTCATTCCCTATGTAATGTTGTACTTTGATAAGTTTTTGTACTGGACTTAGGACTTCATTAACAAAGGGAACTCTCAGTGAGGATGTTCGGTCTCTTTAACATCTCAGATTTTCACATATTTGGCAACTCAAAGTCTCAGAGAGTTGCCTGGGACAATGAGAGGTTATGTACAAAATGCTTTAAAGTCTTCCAACTGTGTAACATGTCATAATAATCCTATAAGATGAATGCTAGTAAGTATCTGAGGCCAGATTTGATCTCAGGTCTTCCTGCCTCCACGGCCATTGCTCTTTCCACTGGACCACCTATCTGCCCTACCTTTATATACCTTTGACCACTAATTATTTGACCACATTTATCTTCATTTTACAGATGATGAAACTGAGATGCAGAAAGTTCAAATGATTTGCCCATAGTCACACAAGTAGTATCAGATATGAGATTTCTAATACCCTATACCACATAAATTTTTTTCTTTTAGAAGAATCTGCTTTTGCGTTTGTCTACTAGCTGTCAAGCTCTGTGGTGGCAGGGAGCAGACTGATCTAAAAAGTTTGTACCTTCTCTAGCACCAAGCATAGACCTCTGTACACAGTAGGTGCTTACTAAAGAAGTCTTGCCTTCATGTTAAAGTTTGAAGGCACTTTGTGACTTTGTGACTTGATGTGTCTTTGCTATGAATCAAAGGAGGAGGAAGATGGAAGCGTAGGTGGGGATGGTCTAGGTTTTGGGTTTTGGTCAGTGTAAATGAGATGGGTTGGGGATCCTTCTGCCTGGCTAGAGAATTTCAAACCTAGCTGTTAACCTTAGAGAGACTGAGGCTCTGGCTGAGCAAAGACTGCTCCCTCATGAGAATAAAACCAGTTCTCCTCCCACCTCCAGAATGGCTGGTGGGATTTATTGTTTCTGTCTCTTTCCTGTTTGCTCTCTTCCTTCCACTCTGATAGGAGAAAACAGTTACAGTTGAAAGATCCAGCTGGGCTAGGGGAGGAAGGGAGGAAGGCAGTCAGCTGTTTCCAGGCCTGAACAGCTGGACTGAGGGTGAGGGGAAAGGGAAGTCAGATAGGAAACCATTCCTGGCCACCTTTCTGAGTGGCTACCCCTTGTGAAGTCATTACCTGGGACGACGACAGAGATCTCTGGGAAGATATCTCTTATGGTCCTTCTGAGAAGTTGGTAGCCAAAGGCCTCATGGTCATAGGGGCTCAAGGGGAGAGGGTTAAAGGCATTGAGAACTTGATACTTGACTCGGTCATCAGCCACAATATTCTGGGTAATCTCTAGCACCTTTCGAAGGAAACATAATGGAATTAGGACTTCCACCCAAGCATCCTGGAACCCAAACAGTACTGGTTTTTTAGCTTCGGAAAGACTGAGTTGATTCTTCAATTAGTAACCATTTATTGAAAAAAATTATAAAGTGTTAACTCTGCCAGGTACTTAGCTAGACTCTGGTGACACACAGATAAAAACTGAAATGGACTTTCCTCTAAAAGAGCTTATATTCTAACAGAATAGGAGCCCTGGGAGGTAGGTACCAAAGATCAACCAGGATTAGGTTTCTGTGCATGACTCAGTGGTGCATGTCTACTATGCGGTAAGCACTGTGCTAAGGGCTAGGGATACAGAGAGGCAAAAGACCGTGCTTGCCCTCAAGGTACTCAGTCTAAAGGAGGAGACAACATGCACACAACTATGTACAAACAAGATACACACACACGCACATATATGTATAGGATCATTGGGAGTAATCTCAGAAGGAAGGCGCAGCATTAAGAAGGACTACAAGGAGAAAGCCTTCCTGAAGAAGATGAGATTTGAACTGGGACTTGACAGACACTAGGAAAGTCAGGAGACAGAGATGAGGAGGGAGAGAATTCCAGGTATCGGAGGGCAACTCGTGAAAACACCCAGAATAGCACCAGATGATTAATTCCAGAGGATGGAAAAATTATTAGGCATCATAACCTCAGCAAGAAGAGCTAGAACTTGATGAGTTTAAGTGAGATGCAAGAAATAACTCCCTCATCTAGCTACCACTAAGAGTAAGACCCATGCAGTTGAACAGATCGATTTTCAGAGCCCTGATTTCAAGACCACAAGAGAAGATGGAAATAGGAACCCAGGAGTCATAGAATTTTGCAGTTAGAAGAAACCTCACAGGTCATCCAGTTCAACCCATAAACAAACATGAATCATCTTTATAAAATCTCTCTCTTTTTTTTGGAGTCAATCAGGGTTAAGTGACTTGCTCAGGGTCACACAGCTGGTAAGTATCTGAGGCCAGATTTTATCTGAGGTCTTCCTGACTCCACAGCCATTGCTCTATCTACTGCACCACCTACCTGCCCTACCTTTATAAGATCTTTGACCACTGATTATTCAGCTTCTGCTTGTAGATGTCCTATAATGGGGAATTGCTGTGCTCACACATAGCACCTGACATCCCAGTTGACTTAATAACATTTATATGGCACTTAGTATATGCCAGGCAACATGCTAAGTGCTTTATAATTATTATCCCATTTGATCTTCACAACAATCCTGAGAGGTAGGTGCTATTATTATCCCCATTTTACAGCTGAGGAAACTAAGGCAAACAGGGTCGTTGAGTGATTTATTTAGAGTCTCACAAGCTGGTGAGTATCCAAGGCTGGATTTAAACTCAGGTGCTTAATAAATGCTTGATCCTTCCCCTTTCTCATCCTTGACTCACAAATCTAGTCCCTTCTGCCTAGTGACTTGAAACATGTTGGACCCTGTTACTGACACTCTCTGCCATTCCAGTGTAGTAATTCTCTTCCCTTAGTAGCTACTCTTGACCTCATACTTTGCTAATCCATGATTGCTAGGTCACAGGGTGAAGCTTCATCTTCTGCAAGAAGGCTTGGGAAAATCCCTATGCCTCAGTTTCCTTGCAGCTGCAAAATGAAGAAGTTGGAAGAAACCTCTGAGGTCCTTTCATCTCTCTAAATCTACAATCCTTTCTCCTTTTGACTACTAGGGGTCCCAGGGAGCACCTAACATTTAGGGGCAATGGGTTAGAAGTCATTGAAGCAAATATTGGCATGATGCAACGAAAAACATCCTATGAAGGGCAAGAGGGTTCCCTATCACTATTGCTATTTTTCAGGCTGAACTTATTAGGGACATCATGGAGGGGATTTCTGCTCAGATATAGGTTGGACTAGATGATGCCTGAGGTCCTCTCCAATTTAAGCATTCTATGAATTTCAATCAGCATTATTTGCGGATAAAGGCAACTAGTTGTTTCTGATCCCTTCTGAGAGTAGAGTGAGGACAGAGATGATGGTGGAGTATGAGGGGGAGTGGAAAATTTGGATCAGACACTGTTGGGTTAGGTGATTGAGAGTGACTGTGCCATTCTCTTTTTTGGGAGGGAGAAAGGAGAGAGAGGAGAGACTCTCACCTCTCTGGACTGGAGGGGGTGGTGGAGGGGTTGTCTCACCTTGAGGAAGGGGGATGGACATGATGAACTCTGAAGGACCCATCTAGTTCATGGGTGTCTCATATCAGTGATTAAAGTCTCACATAGTCCTATTTCCCCTCCCTGGGGACCCCTACTTCCTGTTTGTAACCAGCTATATATAGAACCAGGAAAATGATCTCAGCAGTCAAGGCAGGGACTGGGAAGACTTAGACTAAGCAGACTTTCTTTACTTCCTCTCCCTGTAACTATACAGCTTGGTCTGGGGTTATTGCAGCTCAGGTTAGTCATGCTCTAAGGTGAGTGTGATGAGAGAAAGCTTATAAGATCTGATCTCAAAGAGTCCCAGAGAAGTGAGGTCTATTGCGATCCCACTGGAACTATCTTGGGATGTACCAGGGAGATGGTTTGGGGTGATCAATATCTCACTCATTCTTTTAGGGGTTGTGCTGGGACTGGTACACTGGTTATGGCTATGTTCCTGACCTGATACTGTATCTGAGAAGGGCTGGGAGTCACCAAGAAGGTTGGATTCTCTCCAATGAGAAAGAATCTAAGAACATTACCCCATCAACCTCCCCCATAGAAAGCAGATGTCATGCCCAACTCCTGCAGTGAACATGATTAGTAGCTGGTCCAAGGAGGTGTCCTCATTGAATCCAAACCCAGTTGCCTCTTTTCTCTAGTTTCTTATTGTCAAGGACCATCTGTCTAGAGCTAGAAGGGAACTTGGTGGTCATCTAGTCCAACCCATTCATAAGACTCCTAGATTAAGTAACACAAGGTAGCAAGTGGCCAGGAATTTATCCCAGATGTGTTGGCTCCTGATTGATCACATTTGCTATGCTGCCACTTCTTAGTTCCCTCCTTTCAGTCCAACTTCTCCTTAGCACCAATGGGACCTTGGACAAGGCACTTAAACTTTTGAGCAATCCATTTAAAGGAAGAGCCTTGGGTTCTCTCTCTCCAGAACTGCTCTAGCTCTCCTAGGGTGCAGTACCAAAGCCTTGTAGCTTTGTACTGGTCTTCAATAGCACTATATACATGACATAATCTCCTTCTGCTGAACAGAGGACAAGGAGAAAAGGAATGGACTGGGATGTGGGAGCCTTGGATTCTACTTGCCATTTTGCCCTTCTCCCACTAACTTGCTGTGTGTGAATCAGGAGGATACAGTGGAAAGAGCCTTGGGTTTCAAGTCTGGGGACCTGAGGATGAATCTGGACTCTGCTACTGACTTGTTGTGTGACCTTGGGTAAGACATTCTATCTCTCTGGGCCTTAATAATCATGAGTAAAAAGAGGGAGTTAGAACAGATGATTTTGGAAGTACCTTCAAGTTTCAAATCTATGAGCCCATGATGGATAGAAAAGACATATTCCCTTTCTGGGCCTTGGAAATCTGCAAAATTGAGGCTTTAGAGAAGATAGTTATTTGGGTCTTTTCCAAACCTGAATCTGTGATTCTATCCTACAAGCTCCTTGAAGGCAGGAATAACATCTTATAAAATCTTGAGACTTGTGAGGACCCTTATAGATCCTCCAGTCCCTCTTCTCACCCCATGAAAGAATTTCCTCTACAAATAGATGTGTCAAATTCAAGCCAATAAAATCCTGAAATGAATTAAAATGTCACTTGAAAATTTTTAACAAAACGAATAAAAGTATGATATAATATAGATAGGGACAGTTAGGTGGCACAGCAGATACAGCACTGGCCCTGGATTCAGGAGGACCTGAGTTCAAAATCTGACTCAGATTCTTATTAGCTATGTGATCCTGGGCAAGTCAAGGAAGCCCAATTGCCTCCAAAAAGAAAATACAACTTAGAGAATGTTAATTTGTGGTTTTCTAAGTGAATATGTGGCCAGTAGAGATCCAGATTCTATTTGAGTTTGACACTACTGTTCTACAATATCATTGCCAGATCATCTGGTCTTTTCCTGTATGCTTCCAGTGATGGGGTGAGGTTCAGCCTCTCAAAAGAAGGCATATTCTATTTTCTGAATAGCTCTAATAGAAAATTCTTCCACATTTTGAGCCAAATTTGCTTTCCAGTAGTCTCCACTTATACCTCTTGCGCATACATAACAGGAGATGAATATTGCTGAATGATCTTGTATAGGATACTTCTCTTTGCCTTAGATTCCTTATGTAGGAAATGAGAGGGCTTAAGGCCTCCAAAGTTCCTTCTTGCTTATAGACTATGAACAATCCAAGACGAGGCTAAAATGCTGAGATTCACTATGATGAGCAAAAATCTGGAGTTACTGTAGATTCTTGGGCAATCACATTATGAATGATTGTGTAAGATGATTCTAACCAGCATGGATTTCCTTCGTTGCTACATTTATGTTGTTACTGTTCATCCTTTGTTTTCAAAGAGAACCAACGACATCATAGGTGATGTCTTGACTCACGCATGGATTGGATTTAAGTAAGCAGAGTTGCACAAAATCATCAGCCTTACTCTTTCTACTAGAGTCATCAAAGTGCAGTGACAGGACAAAAGTCAGTGGCTGGTCCAGGATGCATTGGATGACCTTGGCATCTTTGATGTCTAACTAAGCTCCAAGCTCTCTACAATGTCTACTTCAGCTGCCTTCATGGCCATTGGAACAAATTGTTCTCATCTGCCCATTCTACCTGGAGAAGTCTTCACGAACATTTATGTACTGCTAAAGACTTGTGAGGTGCTATACCCACTCGGTCCTCACAACACTTCTGAGGCAGGTGCTGTTATAGATAAGACATATATAAATATATAAAAGATATAGTTAAGAAAACTGAAATAACTAGCAAACGTCTGAGACACTATTTGAACTCAGGTGTTCCTGATGCCAAGTCAAACGCCCTCTCACTGTGCCACCTAGTTGCCCAATTTCATAATGCCAATCCCTATTTCCCTGTATAGGAGTGCTTTATATGGTGGTGCTGGTATGGGGACTAACCGATGAGCTTCAGCATCGGCTGAAGGCTTTCTGTAGATAGCTACGTGTGTGTGTGTGTGTGTGTGTGTGTGTGTGTGTGTGTGTGTGTGTATGTATGTGTGTGTGTGTGTGTGTGTGAGAGAGAGAGTGTGTGCTGGCAGGGGTGTGGGGGTGAGGAAGAGCCTCACATGAGGATTCCATAGAGTTTCATATAGATGAGCTTAGGAAGGAAGGCCACTGTGGCCTAGGCATGGAGGGAAAGGGAAGAGCGCCAAATCCAGAGAGATATTTCCATGGTCATGAGGGAAAGGTCCCAGCTGGGTGGAAAACATGCCCTTGGAAAGGGCTGGAATGATGCTGAGGTGGGAAAGAATGAGTGGAAAGAACCTGAATTTGAGGAATGCTGGGATTTCCTGAGATAATGGGAGAAGTCAGGATCCTGGGGTCCCCGCTTCATCTAGACTGCTCTCTGGTACGTGACTCTAGGCAAAAGGCTGAACCTGTTTCCCCATTTGTACCATGGGGATGAGCAGTTCCACTATGTAGTGAGGCCAAAACAAACAAACATCAGATGGGAAAATGCCTTATGCTGTTCGAATGTGAGTGCCTTGAGGGCAGCTACTATGGTTTTTTGCCTTTCTTTGTATCACCAGCATTTAATAGCATGCCTCCCACATAGTAGATTGCTTAATAATTTTTTTTTTGGCCTGATTGAGGAGGAAGGATGCTGGAGAAATTCACATGGAGTTAAAAACACAGCTTGCAGTTGTACACATGTAGCCTTGTGGTTTCAGAACCCTTTACCTTCTCCTCTCATTTGACTCTTATAACAACTTTCCACCATAATATCATTACCCCCATTTTACAGGCGAGGAAACTGAGGCTCAGATTAAATGAATTTCCCAAAGTCACACAGCCGGTAAATGGCAAAGATAGGACTAGAATTTTGGACTTTTGATCCCACCTACTCGTTGCTTATTTTACAGATGAGGAAACTGAGACAAACAGGGTTAAGTGACTTGCCCAGGGTCACACATCTAGTGGCCTCAGACGAGTGTCTTCCTGACCCAAGACCCAGTCCTTTATCCACTGCACCACTATTATTTTATGATAGTTATTATATATAATGGTAGTTATTTATAGAATATATACAACATATATAGTGTTATGTGTACACATATATAATAGTAGTTATTCCTATTATTTCTATTGTTATATACAGTTATTATGTCACATATGTTATAATACATATACTATATTATAATTAATCACACA
>CM053584.1:85856583-85892517 GCA_028627135.1 Pseudochirops cupreus
TCTATTGCTACATAATAGTTATTATACATAATAGTAGTTATTATATATAGTGTCTATACAACCTACATAATGTTATATGTACACTTATATTTGATAGTAGTTATTATGACTATTATTTCTATTGTTACTAATAGTGTCTTATATATAATAGTCATAGTATATATAAATTATAGCATTACATACACACATATTGCATGCGTATGCATGCATGTGTGCATATATTATATACACATATACATTAGAAAACATAAACACATTACAATACCATATATGCAATACACATATGCATGCACATATATATGTATGTATATGTATGCTGTTGTTCAGTTATTTGAATCATGTCCAATTCTTTCTGTGTGCATACACATATATACATGCTCATAATAATGCATGTGTATATATGTATGCATATATACATATGTGTATGTATGTATATACACACGTCTATGTCTGTCAATGTCTATGTCTATAAGTGTCTCTCCCTCTAGACCAGTGGTTCTCAACCTTCCTAATGCCGTGACCCTTTAATACAGTTCCTCATGTCGTGGTAACCCCCAACCATTAAATTATTTTTGTT
This sequence comes from Pseudochirops cupreus, assembly GCA_028627135.1. NCBI lineage: Eukaryota > Metazoa > Chordata > Mammalia > Diprotodontia > Pseudocheiridae > Pseudochirops > Pseudochirops cupreus. Next base: position 85,857,161 of record CM053584.1, read on the forward strand.
GCTACTTCATAACTATAATTTTGCTACTGTTATGAATCTATCTGATATGCAGGATATATTTTTATTGTTACAAATTGAAGATAACCCACAGGTTGAGAACCACTGCTCTAGACTTTACGTTCCTTGAGGGCAGGGGCTATTTTTCATTGTTCGCATTTAATAAATGCTTGTTGATTGTCATGCTTTTGGAGAGTCGTCTGGGGGCACTGAGAGTTTAAGTGCCCTGGCTAGGGTTACACAGCTAGTTATGTTACCGAAGTAGGACTTGAACACAGGCCTTCCTGACTCCACATCTACTATGATGTTCTGCTTCTCTATCCAGGTTAGTACCTGAGCTTAAATACCTGAGGAGGTCTGGTTCACTTTGGCTGAAAACAAAAGTTTTTGTTTGTACACATAACTTTAAAACATCTCACTTCTAATATTGTGTTTAATTCTGCTTAGTCATTTCAGTTGTGTTTGACCCTCTGTGACCCCATCTGGGCTTTTCTTGGCAAAGATACTGGAGTGGTTTGCTATTTCCTTCTCCAGCTCATTTTACAAATGAGGAAACTGAGGCAAACAGGGTTAAATGACTTGCCCAGGGTCACACAGCTAGGAAGTATCTTGAGGGTGGATTTGAACTTGGGTGCTACTGATTCTGGGGCCAGTGTTTTGTCCACTGCCCTCACATAGGTGCCCCATTGTTTTTAATAGCAGGTACTTAAACTAGAATTCTGGTACATAACATAATAATAGTATTATATAATTTTTAAAAAAAGTTTACACTTCCTCTGGCTCCATTTCTTCCCAGACTTGACTCTTAACCTTCTGTCATCTGATTTCTGAATGCACCATTCAAATGAGACTGACCTTTTCTCAGTCCTTCCTTGACTGTTCTACATTGTTCATTTCCCTTCCTTCTTGATGCCATAACCTTGCTTGGCTCCGGTGACTGGGCTTTTTACTGGTTCTCCTGATCACTCCATCTTGAACCCCTTTGCTGGTTTACTAGTACCTTAACTTGACTCTCTCGCATCAGGTATGACACATCCTGTGAAGCTTTGTCTTCTCTTCTTCCTATATATCTTCTTTGGGAATGTTATCAGCTGCAATGATCACCTCTATACAGATGGCTCTCAAATCTACACATCCAGCTTCACTTTCTCCCATAGGCCCAGATAATCTCCTACCTTAAATTATATGTAGCTTTAGAATGTGTTATAACATGTCTGTTATTATGTTATCTTTTTTCTTTTTTAGCAGCAGCAGCAGAATTTTCTTCTGAGCATGGTCTTCCTCAGGCTGATTTAAAACAAGACCTTATTGTCGAATGAGGAATGAAGGCTGTATTGTCTGAGCCTGTACAGCCCTACTCCAGGGTGAGGCAGCCCAACAAGACTCATGGATGCCAGTTGGGAAGCTGACTTAATATTTGCCTGAGGTAATCAAGGCTGATTCAAGAATCTTAGAGCCGGAAGGGACATTGGAAGCCATTTAGGTGAACCCTTTCCTTTTACAGATAAGAAAACTAAAGTTCAGAGAGAAATGACTGTTACTACTTAAACCCAAATTGGGAAAACAGACAATACTAACAGAGTCCCAAAGGTATCTGAGCCACGTCACATAACAACTCATATTTCTATAACGTTTTAAGGCAGGGGTGGGGAACCTGCAGTCTTGAGGCCACATGTGGCCCTCTAGGTCTCTGGGTGCGGCCTTTTGACTGAGTCCAAAGGGGAGTTGTTCTGTGAAGTTTGGATTCAGAGTGCCGCACTTGAGGACCTAGAGAGCTGCATATGGTCTTCAGGTTGTAGGTTCTCCACCTCAGTTTTAAGGCTTATAAAGTTCTTTCTTCACAAAAAATCTTATAAAGTCATAAATGTCTTATTTTATAGATTAAAAAACTGCAGCTTAGAAAAGTAAAGTCCCAGGATCATAGAGTTTAGAGCTGGAAAAGTCATCCAGTACAACCCCCTGTTTTTATTGATGAGACCCAGATATGATAACTGAAGTGCTGAGTCTTCAACGCAAGCCTTCTGCTTTCTGTTCCATGTTCTTTCTGCCATACTACCCTGAGTCACTTATCCTCATGATCATTAAGTCTTGCTTATTAAGGCCACAAGGGGAAAAATAATACTGGGTCATCCCATAGCTCTTGAGGAAGGTTCAGTCATCACCACCTTATTTCTTATTAAATAAGCCCTGAGACGAGAGTGCCAAACTCTGGAGCATGAGGGTCATACACCTTTGCTACTGCCCAGCAAACTTCTGGATCATACCTCAGGGATGGTCTGGCCAGGATGGATCCGAAAATTGACTATTGCCTGGGCTTTTGCGGGGATGACATTCGTCTGAGGAGAAAAAAAATGACACAAATACAGTACACGTATCACAGTTTGAACCTGCTCCCTATAGACCCAGGCTGGCTCCCTTTACCCAGCTTAACAAAGAATGACTGTTGAGAAGCCAGAGAGAGCCTAGATAATGGAAATCTCCCATTAGTCAACTTCCTGGGAAAATCAAGTCACAGAAGATAGAAGATGTTAAATTTTATGCTTTGGGTCTGTTTTTCTTCCTGTCTTGTGCCTTGGGGTTATACAGGAGCTAAGCAAGGGGATACATGCTCATTTTCAGAACTAGAGATGGAACTCAGTGTGAAGTCTATGAAACAGGTATCAATGCCTTCCTTTCTTTGGGTCTCGGTTTCCACATCAGTCTAATGGGGAGATCAGACAGATGGCCTCCAAGGTTTTTTCCCCAGCCTTGTGATTCTGATTCCTGCATCTTAGTCCTATTTCCAAATCTTCTCTGTGTCTCAAATGAAATTACTGAGAAAGTCTCTAGCCTGGGAGTTTCTTCCATCTAGATTCATCATAGACTAAAAGGCTTTTATAGGTCAGTTGGGTCAACCCCTCATCTTACATAAAAAAGAAATCGAGAGGGTTGGGAAGTGACTTATCCAAGATCACTGAGTGACTTAGTGACAGAGAACCCCTAGTGGTTGGCTCTTTCATGAAATCATTACCTGTTGAAGCTGGAATAAATGTCAGAGATTATCTAGTTCAACCAATTACAGGCAGAGAGACGTGACTTGTAAAGGTCGCCCAACTAGCTGGTGACAGAATGAAGAATTGTATTCAACTCTCAGGTTCCTGAGTCTTGGGCTCTTTCCAACCAATTCATTTGTTTAGTCGTATTAGACGCCTTGTGACCCAAAGACACCAGAGTGGTTTGCCACTTCCTTCTCAAGCTCATTCTACAGATGAGGAAACTGAGGCAAACAGGGCCAGGTGACTTGTTCAGGGTCATATACATGTCTGAAGGTTAGAACTGAACTCATGCCTTTCTGACTCCAAACCCAATGCTCTGTCACTGCACTACCTAGCTGCCCTGGGATCTTTCCATTTCATTTCAAGGAGACTCTGGGTATTTCAAAGGTACCCCATTTCAAGAAAACCTTGGAAAAAATGCCAGTATGTTTCCTAGAAGGGGGTAATACTCTTGTTGACAATCAGCATGACTTAGTTTATTATATCAGCCAATGTCATGTGGGGGGACTGGACATGGGATAAGTAAGTGTGGATGGGGAAAACAAGACAAGAAAGGTGTGGAGCTTTATTGAAGGCTGAGGTGGGGAGGGAATAGGGTTATCTGTGGCCTGATTTTATAGATGTATATGAACCACAAACTAACAGAACCACCTGCGTGGACTAATTCTACTAGGCAGAAGAGTAATGAACCATGGCCTGTAATGGGTGGAAGCTATGAGCAAGTCATTTTCAGTTCGATATAAAGGAGTTCCTTACATTTTGAGCTGTCTAAAGATTGAATGGACCGGACATACTGAGCTCCCTATCATTGGAATTGTTTAAGCAGAGGTTGGATCCCCACTAGTCAGGTGTGTAGAGGTGGGAATACATGGCTTTTGACATAACCTCTGATTTTAAGAGTCAAGATGATTCTGGTACAGTATAAAGAACACTATATAATAATAATGATGACAGAGAATTTGAAGGTTTACTTCCATTTACATTATTAAAATCTATTAACTTATTTGACCCTTAAAACAACCCTGTGAGGTAGGTGCTATTATTAACAACCCCTTTTACAGATGAAGAAACTGAGGTAGGCAGAGGTTAAGTGACTTGCCCAGGGTCACACAGCTAGTACGTGACTAAGGTCAAACTGTGCTTCATTTAAATCCAATCGTCATTGGTCCTCTTTAAGAACAAAGGTGGTCATACTGGAACTCAGGTTTTACTAACTACAGGCCTAGGGCTCTATCCGCTCCGCCACCTAGTGGACAGGATGTAGGAAAGGCCAAAAAGTCTGGTTTCAAATCCCAGGTCTGCCACTTACCTGTGCAAAATTTGGGAAATATTGTTTAGCCAGTTCAAATCACAGTTTCCTTATCTGTAAGATAAGGAGATTGGACTAGAACATCTATAGGACCCCTTCCAGCTTTCAAATTTAGTTTTTTCTAATTCTGAATATATGAGAGGAGGGGACATCTTTTGTTTAAGATGCCTTTCCATTCTATGATTTTCCCCTGGTGACTGATGCTTGTGGTCAGAGGGAGGTTGTTGACGGCCTTCTGTGAAGATTGCTTAATCCAATTCTGAAGAGACTGATTTCCCTGTAGCAGGCGAAGGACATTAAAATGACCTGTTCTTTGGAAACTCAGGTGTTGTTTCTATTCTGACCACTGAGTAGCACCCTTGGTTTGCTGAATGGCTGCTGTCTCTGTGCCTGGAACTCTTTTGAAAGGCGGCAGCCAGCACCTCTGTCCTGCTTTTGAGATTATCAAGCAGAGCAGGTCTGACGTCCCTTTCCTTGCTGGACATCACCTGGTCCCTGGGATCTCTGCATGAGGTTGTCTCCACTGTGAGTAGGAAGCTATCATTTCCAGGTTTAAAACCTGCCCGTTCCCTTCCATGACAGGAAAGCTTGGAATTGAAGGTGAGATGCCCATCATTCATAAGTCAGGAAAGCCAGTTCAGAATGGAGACATGGAGTGAGGCTGGGAGGGGAGAGGAGGGTCTGCAAGTGTTAAGTCACAGAATTTAGAAATGACTTTCCCAAGTCATGTAGCAAGTTTGTAACAGAGCTAAGACTCAAACCCTAGTCTTCTAACTCCCAGTCTAGCTATGCTCATTCCACAATTACACATGTTTCCTAGGCAGAGAATGACCCCCAAACCCTTTGCATCTGTGTAGTGGGAAAAGTCCTAGAATGGGCATGAGAAAGCTGGATTCTAAACCTCCATCTGTCCCTGAACTAGCTGACTTACGCTGGGCAAGTCATTGAAATCAGGTGAATTCTTTCATCTGTCAAGTGCTTGTCCATTGTTCCTTCCATATAACAAATAAATAATAAACAAATGGAATAAATAAATAAACGGAATGAAAAACAAAATAAATTAAATGAGATTTCCCGTTTCACCATATTGATGTAGGATCATAGGATGAGAGGTAGGCTCATAGGCAGGCTCACTGAATTCGAATAGAAAGGAGTCTTAGAGAGGTAAACGTGGGGATGTTTGGAGGGTCTAAAATCAAAGGTATTTTTATTCTGGGGAAATATCACAGACAGGTTATCCTGCTTTGTAAATAGCTTGGGGTTGGATGATATACTTTGCCAAAGGATGCTGAAAACTGTGTTCCTTTCCAAGGCACACAGGTTGACTCTGCCCTAGGTCATTAACTCACATCTAAGGCACATTTATCTGTATGGGCAAAGGAAGTAGTTAAGAGCCATGCTGAATCACATTCTAGGCACACAGGGTGGGTTAACATTTTCAGAGGCACTGGTGGTATGCCAATGGATTAACCCGAGAGGACACAGCAATGGTGTTGATCCTATTCTATGTTTGTCTGAAGTGTGCCAGAGAAGGGAAAGGGACTTGCGTGGGACAAGGAGAGAATTTCTTCAGTCTCTCACATGGGTAGTATAGTCAAGGATCAGGAACTTCCTGAGGGTGTTACCTTGATCCCTGCGTTAAACATGGTGAGTGCCGTAGTGGTTCGGATCATTGCGTTACTGACGAGACTTTTCTCAAGTATTCTGAAATAGGAGGGGATTGAGGTCAGACACAAGAAAGAACTGCCCAAACAGGAAACAGGAATAAGTTCTCTCTGAACCAGGGAAATCTTAAAGACTGGAAGGCCCCTATCCATATGGGCTACAGGCAATGACCTTTTGGAGAGAGGGAGCTGGTCAATTTGGGGCTGTTTGGACAGCTTAAATAAGCATGAGAGGCTGGGGTAAGGGGACAAGAATTCTTTACCTGCTCACAATGGGTCCAAATATCCACATATTGGTCAGGATGACATTCTTTGGGAAGTCCAACTAAGAGGGGGAAAGAGCCAGGTTAGCAGAATTTCCAGAGCCTAGTGCAAAGGGGTTGGCACGTGAGGGTCAGTGTATCTGAGGTCAGGATGTCCCAGTAATCTATGTCTATACCAACAATGCATATTGGGGCCCCTGTGATCAGGACCTGGCTGGGTTTTGTTGGCTCTGTGAACACTGGGAAATAACAAATGTGAGGCTATGATTATCCATCTGGATTTGTCTGTCTGGTTAATGGACACAGTCAGACCAACCTCCCAAGTGGCACATACTAAGCTTGCATTGTTGGGTGTGGAGAAGGAATACCTCCCACCTGAGGATTTTGGGTCAACCCAGCATTATGGTATTGGTGTGGGAGGTGGGGTGTGTAGTGGGTCCCTTCAGACAAGACTTAGTTCTAGGCAACACTGATGGGAGGACAGAGGATTCTGCAGCCCCAGATGATATAACCATTCTTTACTCAGCAGAGAGTTCCTCCCCCTTCCCCATTTCCTATGGCCTCCCCAGACCCATACCTGTCCTGCAAGCTGCTCCAATATGCTCTTCTCAGTCCCATATCCAAACATATTAGGCATTGGTGTTTGTTCCAGCCTGAAAAAGACATGGTTCTCTCAGACATGCTCAGAGTGGCAGTGTGGGGGCATGGATAGGATGCTGGACTGGAAGTCAGAAACACTTCCCTACTCTTGCCTCAGACACTATGTGACCACGGACAAATCATTTAATTGCTCTCAGCCTCAGTTTTTGCACCTGTAAAATGGATATAATAATAGTACCTATCTCACAGGAATGATTCAGAGATCAAATGAGATAATGTCTTCAAGTACTTGGATATAGCACAAGAATAAAAACAGAAAAAAGTCTTGCACAGGAAACAGCTTCCACTACCAAAGTTCCCTTGGTTCTGAGGTTAAACTTGTCTCTTCATTTGTTTTTGTTCTTTCTCTCCTATCCCTTTGATCTGGCTTTCTGATCATCTGCTTTGGATAACCTGATCTACCTAACCCTGTCTACCTGGCTTGCCCTGATTGAACCCAGGCATGACCCCATATGGGTTGATCATTCCATTCTCGATTTCTAGTTCTTCTCTATCATCTGACATGACCTTCGGTGCCATCTTCCCAGGCCTGAAATGGGGAAAGCCTGGGCTTCCAGAGTAAGCCCTTGCTGAGGGTACAAGGCAGGGAAGGACCACACACCGGCTGACAGCTGCTGCGAGGATGCCAATGCTTGTCTCCTTGGGTGGGATCGATGAATGGCCTGGAGCAGATTTTACTTGTAACATGAGGTTCATGGCACCTTTCTCTGACACTGAAATCCTGGCAGGACAGAATCAAATTCAGTAAACACTTAATACATGCCAACTACATGTAGGGCACTGTGCTAGGCCCTGGGGAATTCTAAAGTTTAGAGCAGATACAAACTCCGACGCTGAGAAATTTGCAGTCTAGTAGATGGATGTGACATATGCATAAATAACTACAATTACAAAATAGCATATAAGCGAGAGGATCAAGCAAAGTGCTATGGTGAAGTCTGGACGGAGGGTATGGAAGATCATTGCTAACTGGGGAGGAAGATCAGGGCAGGTTTCCTCATGGAAGTAGCAAGTCAAACTACTGCCATCCTCTTGGCCACCATCCCTCCTCAGGATCCTAATGAAGAGAGCTCAGGACCCTGAGCCTCAGGAAGAGATGCTTCCAGCCCAGTGGCCTCAGCCATCATGCTGGGAATCTAATTCTGTGGAGATGCAGCTTGGCAACTGGTCTTGCCAGTGCTACAGCCACAGCTACTGAAGACCCAGAAAAGAAAATTCTTCCCACCCAGCCCAAGCCCTCCCCACCCAAATGGTTCAACATCAGGAAGTGATAGGATGCTATCAGTGGAAATGTCATCAAATAGTAGGCATTAACATCTGCTTTGCTACTGAACCCTAAGGACCACGGGATATTTCCACCTGACTTGTAGTTGAAACCTCCCACATATTATCTTCCCCGTTAGAATGTGGGCTTTTTGAGAACAGGGCCTGCCTTACCTTTCTATTTGCCTCCCTCAAGGCTTATCACAGTGCTTTGCACTTAATAAATACTTCATTTGTTGAGTTGGTCTTTAAAGAATGGTCAGGAACAATGTAAATGAAAAGAATGAAAAACAAAAAACAAAAAACAAAATGAAGGTGTGTATAATGACCAAGTTCGGTCCAGGAGAAGAGCTGAGAAAATGCATGGCTCTCCCTTCTTTGCTGATGGGGACAGTGGATGTTGAATAGAACACATATTATCTGATTTGGCTGATATGTTGGTTGTTTGGTTGCTTCTTTTTCATTCCTTTTTATTCTTTCTCACAGTGGACGGCTTGATGAGTTGTAAAAACAAAAGTATCAACAGAAATCAGAACCAAATTAAGATTCCTCCCAATCAAGAGTGGGTAGAGAGTCAATAGGCAATGGAGGCAGTAGAGTGGGCTAGTTGTCGGCAGCATTCTAGATGCAGGAAAGAGCATCAACAAAATTTGGGAAGTGGGAATGGATAGGGTGGGTGCAGGGTACAGATGAGCAGTCTAGTCTAGCTAGAGCATCATGCACATAAAATGGCATGAGAAGATTGAAAAGATAGGGTGATACCTGATACAGAGGACTTTGAATGCCAGGCTAAGGAAATTGAAGTTTACTCAGTAAGCAACAGAGAATTATGGAAAAGTTTTGGGCAGAGATATAACCTGACTGGAATCTACCTCGGCTCCTTCCAAGGTTCTGATTGGGTGTTAGTCATGTGTTTCTCAGAACTCTGGTTGAACAATGAGATGGAATGGAAATTCTTGAGCTATTGGACTTAGGGAGGGAAAGGCAGAAGATATACCAGCATGGCTTAAAGCCACTGGGCTCCAGGGGCAGAAGGTGATAGATGGGGCCCCCCAAGACAGAGTTCTTAGAGGACTAGCTCAGTGGGAACAGCAAGAAGTTGGGGTAACTTTTACTCACACTGCAAAGGGTTTCTTGATGTCAGGCATAAAACCATCCAAGATATAGCCTCCTTCATCTATGATAAAGGACAGCCGGACACCGCGTGACTCCAGTAGGGCTGCAATCTTCTCTGCTCCATGTTTCCCAGATACCTGCACATACCAAAGCCCCAGACTCATGTCACTTCCCAATCTGGTCTTGTGTGTATATAAGAAGAGGGAGGGTACACACAGCCTAGCGTGGCAAATCTAAATCCTTCAGTATCCTCTTTATCTTGCAGAGGATGGAAGCTAGATTTTGGAAGATTCTGCCTCATACCCATCCCCTGGGAGGTCTGCCTGTGGAAAAGAAGCATGGTGTTCTTACAGCTGAAGGACAGATAGAACTGACTTAAGATCTAAAGCTCTGGGGAACTCAACACTGAGCTGAGCCATGCTGAGTTGTTGGGAGCTTTGTTAATGGATTACCTCCTCATCATGTCCTAGGGAGATGTAGAAAGATCTTTGAGGGACATAGTTTCTTCTCAGCAGTAGTTCCATGGCCTGCAGGATTGCCTGAGGACATAAGCACAGAGGAAGGACAGGGAGGCTGTGAGGAGAAGCTACTGAGAAAAGTGAAACCAGGAGAGTAATGCAATGCCAAGTCAGATTTCCCCAGGATTAGGATTTGGAGACCAGAAAACCTCTCAACAGGATAGGCAAATTCACATCATATTAGAGCATTTGGGGCAGTTTCCAGAGAATAAGGCTGCCAAAAGAAGAGAGAATCCAGTGGATTTCCCCCATTTTCTGGGAAAGTAAAAGATTCTCAATATTGGGCAAATAGCTGAATGCTCCCTCCCATCCATGCCCATTCTGGGTATCATGAGGCAAACCATAACCGAGTTCTTGTTGTCCACTGTGCCCCGGCCATAGATGAAGCCATCACGCTCCAGGCCAGAGAAGGGTGGCACCTCCCAGCCATCATCAGAAGCAGGTACAACATCAATGTGAGCAAGAAGCATGTAGGGCTCCAACTTGGGATCTGATCCACGGATGGTGAACAGATGACTATATTCTTCCACAATCTCATGCTGGATGAAGCTAGTGGAGAACAGGGAAGGGAAGACTGGGGGGAAAGGAGAGAGAGGGATAGAGGTGGGGTAAGAGGAGAGAGAATGACAGAAAGAGAAAGGGGAGAGAGAAGAGAGTGAGAGACCGAGAGAGAGTGAGAAAGAATGAAAAATAGTACACAAGTAAGAGAGAGAATAACTTCTTTCTTCTTGGCTGCCATACTTCATACTGTACCCCCCTTTTAAACTATAACCCACAGCAATCACCTCTAGGAAGACTTCCTGGACTAATCAAATTCCATTTTCTTTTTTTAAATTTAATTTAATTTTCAGTTTCAAATTCTTTCTCTCCCCCTCCTACTTCTTGCACCTACTAAGAAGGCAAGAAAAAGAAAACCTATTAAAACATGTATAGATATGCAAAAAAATTTCCATATTAATCATGTTTCTAAAAAAAAAGAAAGAAATAGAAGAGAATATACTTCAATCTGCACTCTGAGTCCTTGAGTTCTCTATCTGGAGGTAGACAGCATATTTCATTTTGACTCCTTTGGAATTATGATTGGTCATTGTGTCAGTGAGAGTTACTGTCTTTCAAAGTTGGTTATCTTTTACAGTATTGTTGTATAAACTGTTCTGGTTCTAATCACTTTACTTTGCATCAGTTTATACAAGTCTTTCTACATTCCTCTGAAACCATTACCTTCCTCATTTCTTTTTTTTTTAAATTAAATTTAAATTTTTTGCTTTTTGGAGGGCAGTTGGGGTTAAGTGACTTGCCCAAGATCATATAGCTAGTTTTTTGTGTGTGTGTGTAAGTGTCTGAGGCAGGATTTAAACTCAGGTACTCCTGACTCCAGGGCCGGTGCTCTATTCACTGCACCACCTAGCCACCCCTACCTTCCTCATTTCTTATAGCACAATAGTATTCTATCACAATCATATACCATAACTTGTTCCCTAATTGATTGGAATCTTCTTAGTTTCCAATTCTTTGCTACCACAGAAAGTGTTGCTATAAATATTTTTATACATATAGGTCCTCTTCCTCTTTCTTTGATCCCTTCAGGGTATGGACCTAGTAATGGTATTGCCTGCAATTTAATAGCTTTTTGAGCATAGCTCCAAATTGCTTTCCAGAATGGTTGGACTAGTTTACAACTCTACCAACAGTGGGGGATCTATTTTCCCACATCCCCTCTAGCATTTGTCATTCTCCTTTTTTGTCATTTTAATCAATCTGAAGAATGTGAGATAGTACCTCAGAGTTGTTTTAAATGTGCATTTCTCTAATTATTAGTGCTTTAGACCATTTTTTCATCTGCTATTGAGAGCTTTGATTTCTTCCTCTGAAAATTACCTATTTATGTTTTTTGACCATTTATCGATTGAGGAATGGCTTATATTCTTGTGTATTTGACTCATTTTCCTATATGTTTTAGAAATTAGACCTTTATCAGAGAAACTTCCTTGCAAAGATTCTGTGCCCCCCCCCATTTCCTGCTTTTCTTCTAATTTAAGTTGCATTGGTTTTGCTTGCACAAACCCTTTTGATTTTTATCAAAATTAACCATTTTTTCCACCTGTGAACCTCTCTATCTCTTACTTGATCATGAACTCTTTCTTCCCTTATCCATAGATCTGATAGGCAATTTCTTCTATACTCCAAGAATATACTTAAGTCATGCTTTATGTCTAAATCATGTATCCACTTTGAGCTTATCTTGGTATGTAGTGTAAGATTTTGATCTATGCCTAGTTTCTGTCAGACTCCAAAAAAAATTTCCCAACAGTTTTGGTCAAATAGTGAGTTCTTGCCCCATTAGTTGGGATCTTTGGTTTTTTCAAACACTTGATTACTGTGCTCATTTGCTTCTGTTTATTGTGTACCTAATCTTTTCCACTGATCAATCTCTCTATTTCTTATACAATACCAAATTGTTTTGATGATTATAGTTTTGTAGTATAGTTTGAGATCTGGTACTGCCAGTTACCCCTTTCTTCTTCCTTTTAAAAAAAAATTGATTCTCTTCATGCTTGTTCTTCCAGATGAATTTTGTTACAATTCTTTTTCTAATTCTATAAGTAATTCTTTGATAATTTAATTGGCAAGGTACTGAATAATTAATTCAGGTAGTAATGACACTTGAATGTGGCAGGTTGTTGTTCAGTCATGTCTGACTTTTCCTAACTCTATGGACCATATTGTCCATGGGGTTTTCTCGGCAAAGATACTGGAATGGTTTGCCATTTTTTTTTTCCTCCAGTGGATTGAAGCAAAAAGGTTATGTGACTTGCCCAGGGTCACATAAGTAAGTGTCTGAGGCTGGACTCCAGGCCCAGAACTCTATCCACTGAGCTACCTGTCTCTTATGTGACAAGTAGATCCCCTTAAGTATTTTATACTATTTATAATTATTTTAAATGGACTTTCTTCCTGCTGAGTTTTGTTGTTAATATATGGAAATGTTGAAGTTTTGGGGGTGATTTATATCCCCAAACCTTGCTAAAGCTGTAAATAACTTAGATTAGTTTTTTTGATAGACTTCCTGGGGTTCTCTAAGTAAACCATCATATCATCTATAAAGAGTGATAGTTTCATTTCTTCAATGCCTATGCTTATTCTTTCAGTATCTTTTTCTTCTCTTATTGTTATAGCTAACATTTCTACAATATTGAATAGTAATGGTGATAACGGATATCCTTGATCCACCATGCCTCATCTTATTAGAAAGGCTTCTAGCTTGTCCCCATGACAGATAATGCTTACTCTTGGTTCAAAAACGGGGGGTGGTGGTGGTGGTGGTGGGAACCTGAGGCCATATGTGGTGCTCTAGGTCCTCAAATGTAGTCCTTTGACTGAATCCAAACTTCACAGAACAAAGAGGTGGGATCCTTAATTTAGATAGATACTACTCATCATTTTAAAGGAAACTGTTTATTCCTGTGTTTTTGAACTTTTTTTTCTTTTACAAGGATGGTGTTGTATTTTGTCAAAAGTTCTTCCACATTAACTGAAATAATCATATTTTTTTTTTTGGTTGCTAACATAGTCAGTTTCCTAGTACTGAATCAGCCTGCATTTGTGATATTAAATTCAGCCTTATCATAGTATATGATCTATGATATATTGCTGTAATCTACTTGCTAGCATTTTTTTTTCGCATCAACATTCCTTAGAGTAATTGATCTATAGTTTTCTTTTTCTGTTTTGACTTTCCCTAGTTAAGTAAGGTATCTAGACCATATTTGTGTCATAAAAGAAAATTGGTAGGTTTCCTTTTTTTTAACCTATCTTTTCAAATAGTTTGTACAGCATTAGAATTATTCTTTAAGTTTAACAGAATTCACTTGTAAATCCAGTTAGTCCTTGTTTTTCTCCTTAGGGAATTCATTTTGGTTTGTTCAATTTCTTTTTTCTAAGATAGAGTTATTTAAGTATTCTACTTCCTGTTCTATTAGTCTGGGCAATTTATAATTTTGTAAAATTCATGTATTTCATTAAGATTGTCTATTTTATTGGCATATAGTTGGGCAAAATAACTCCTAATAATTGCATTAATTTCATCTTTATTGATTATGGATTCACTTTTTTCATTTTTTGATGTTAGTAATTTAGTTTTCCTCCTCCTTTTAAAAAATTAAATTAGCCAATAGTTTATCCATTTTATTATTTTTTTTCTAAAAAACAAAACATCAAGATTCTTTAGTAGTTCAGTGTTTTTATTTTTCACTTTTAATTTTGTCAATCTCTTTTTTGATTGTCAGGATTTCTATTTTGGTGTTTAATTGGGAATTTTTAATTTGTTAGCTTCTCTTTCACTCTTTCTCTCTCTTTTATACATTTCTCACTAAATCCTGCTTTGGCTACATCTCATAGAGTTTGGTATGTTGTCTCTTATGGTTATCTTTAATAAAATTATTGATTGTTTCTATGATTTGTTCTTTGACCCACCTATTCTTCAGAATAAAGTTATTTACTTTCTAATTAATTTTTAATCTGTGCTGCAAAGGTTATTGAATGTGATTGAATGTAAGAAAAGATACATTTAATATTTCAACTTTTCTGCATTTGTTTGTCAATTTTTATGTCTGTAGCTAATTTTTTGGAAGGTGACATGCAGAGCTGAGAAATAGGTATATTCCTTTCTATTCCCATTCAATATTTTTCAGAGGTCTAGCATATTTAACTTTTCTAAAATTCTCTTCATATGCTTAACTTTTTTCTTGTTTATTTTATGGTTAGATTTATCTAAATATTATGTGGGTAAATTGAGCACCCCCCCCCCCACTATTATGATTTTGCTATTTCCTCCTGTAAGTCATTTAACTTTTCCTTTAAGAATTTACATGTTATGCTATTTGTTGCATATGTGTTCAGCATTGAAATGAATTCATTACTATAGTGCCTTTTAAAAAAATGTAGTTTGCTTGTTTGTCTCTTTTAAATTAGGTCTATTTTTGCTTTTGCTTTATCTGAGATTATGATTTCCACCCCTGCCTTCCATAATAGATTCTACTCAAGCTCCTTGTTATAATTCTGTGTGTATCTTTCTGTTTCATTATTGGATTCTGGTTTTTAATCCATTTAATCAATTCTGATGGCTTCTATTTTTGTGGATGAGTTTGCTAACCATATAGTTCCCTCCATCCTATTTTATTAAACATTCTCTCTCTCTCTCTCTCTCTCTCTCTCTCATCCTGACCCTTCTTTAAGAGTCTGTTTTGCACCTAATCACTGCCTCTCCTAATCTACCTTCCCTCTTATTCTATTCCTCTCTCCCTTTTTCTGAACCCTTTCCCTGTTGGGTAAGCTGAATTTCTATACTGAATTCCATGTATGTGTACTCTCCCTCTTTGAACTGGTTTAGATGAGAGTGAGGTTCAAATGTTGCTCAATCCCCCTTTCTGCATTGTTGCCTCTATTGAATAAATTCTTCCTTTCAAGCCCTATTTATGCGAGCTAATTTTCCCCAATTTTTTCTGTTTTTCTTTCCCCCTCTTCTTTTGAGATCATCTAAACATATCAGATTCGCACATAGGTTCCAATACATTCTGAGGAGTTACATGTATCATCTCCAAGTCCATTTTCCAATTTGCTAACGTCCTCTGTGACTTTACATCTTCACTTTTTAATTGTGCAACAATATTTCTAATAAAGAATGCCGGTCAGAGCTCTTCTATGAAATCTCTACATTTGATGGGATCAACTTATTATTTTAACATAAAGATGTAGGATTTTACATTTGGGAAGGGCCTTGAGGTTCAATAAGGGGTGGTCTAGGATTAAAACTTAGGCCCTCTTTAGATTCCATGCTTTCTCCACCATACCACACCACTTGATGTATCACAGGCCAGCTGGTAGAGTGCTATAGGCTCAATGATTGGAACGTAGTAGGAGAATAATAAATACTTATTATTGACTGCCTTGTAGATGGCTAATAAATAAGAGTGACAACTCCTGTATCCAGAACCCTTGAAAGCAGGTTTGACCCCAATATATACAAATCCAAGGAGTTCAGAGTGTCATCTCAGGATCTTTTCCAGAGCCTTAAGGCAGTTCTCTAGGATACAGAAATCTCAAAGGATGCTTTTTGTAAAAACTAGGTCATATAGAAACTCCAGAGGCTCCATGATTTCAGTGTTCTCAGTATTCTCTCCAATAGTGCCATCACAACCCATCCACCCATCCCCTCCCATTCTGTGCAACTCTTGTTCATCATCTTCCACAAATGAGACATGGGATCTGCTCAATGCTGTGGTTCTCTCGAATTACTGGCCTGCTGGTCTTTTTCTTTATTCTCTTCTTTTTTATTCCCTACTCATTTTATTTTTCAGTTTTTATTTTCTCTCTCTTCCCTCTATTAAATAAAAAAAAGGAAAGAAAAAAAGGGAAACAAAACCCTTTCAATAGATATGCCTAGTCAAACAAAATGAATTCCTACGTTTGGTCTTCCAGTCTCGCCTTGATCTTCCGAAGAGGAAGAAAACAGCACTTCTATTTCTTTCCCTCATTCTCCCCACAACCTTTGCACCTAGACTAGAAGCAGGGAACTCTTTATCATTGGGAGATATGGGGAGGATTAGTCTCATCAATTGGTCTTGTAAATCTGGAGAAGAGGGCGTCTACACTTAGCATGAGGAGGTATACCTCCAAGGAAATGGTGACACAACTAACTCACTAACTAACTAGAAACTTGCACAGACAGAAGCAATGCCTTTCGGTTATGCCTTTAGGTTGTTCTAGCTGGCTACCTGACAAGTAGATCGGGGGCAAAGAATAGAGAAAAAGTCCAAACATGTGATAAACCTTCAAAGACCAAAAGGACCAACTTCCGATCTTTCTCACCTCCCTCCCATAATGAACAGGAATAACTCTCACCAATCTGTTGTCTATCTCCAAGGTAGAAAATTACACAAAGAAAATGAACTCTTCTGGCCTAGTCAATAGTCAAAGGTCATGATCCATACTGGCTCTGAAAAGGGGCAGAGTTTCAAGAGCAGTTGCCCTGTTCCCATCACTTCTACTTCTGGAGCTGTTCATGCTGTTACCTTTCCGAAGGAGTTCCCCAAACTCAATCATGGCAGTGGTGTTGATGTTCTCAGAGCTGAAAGCCACTGTGGGTATCCGAATTGCTTCTGTTGGGAGTTGGAAGAATGAAAACCACAGATTAAAACCCACTAATAGGATTTCAAGCTGAAAAGTTTATTTTTAGTGATTTTTGTCCAGTTCCTTCATTTCAAAGATGGGGAAACAAGCTGAGAGATTGGAAGTGATTTGTTCAACAACTCAGTTTCCAACCTAGCATCTTCTGACTTGAACACACTTTCCATTATACCATTCAGTTTCTTCTGTATAAACACCTAGCAGAGGGTATGTCAATATTCTTCCAGGTTAATGATTCCCGACCTCCCAAGTGATATGAAGAGCTCTGTATTAGATGTTAAGGAAGGAGCACAGTGTGATATAGGCAAAGTTGGCTAGATTTTGAGTCTGAGGGCCTGGGTTCAAATCCTGACTTTGACATCTATGAGGTATGAAACCCTGGGCAAATCACTTCAAGTCATTGGACCTCACTGTTCTCCTCTGTAAAATGAGGAGGTTGGACTAATGATCTTAAGGTCCCTCCTGGCTCCAGATCTCTGACTGTAATCCTATGAAATAGAAGACTGGGGAATTAATGAACCTTGGGCGCTGGCTATGAGATCTGCATAGATCTAAATTCTCACTGGCCCACTGAACCACAGAATTAAATGGGACTCCCAAGGCCACATAACCCAAACTGTTGTTGAAGGAAAAATATATTGATACCGTACTCTTTGTTTTAGGCACAAGAAGATGAGAAACAATTTTATTAAATTTAATATTAATCTAATATCCAAGTATTTCTAGCTTGGAGAGAGAGAGATATCTAAACTGAAGTGGTAGTAATCCCCTTTCCCTAATACTCTCCAACATGTCTCTAGCCCAAGATGATCTGATGTAAAGAAATCTAGAAGAAGGAGGAGGAGGAAGAGAAGAAGGAGAAAGAAGAGGAGGAGAAAGAAAAGGAGGAAAAGGAGGAGGAGGATATACAAGAGAAAAATGTTAATAGGTTAACATTCTGGAAGAGTTGAATAATGAAAGTCAAGGATCCCATTCCAGGGATCCACGCCCTTATGGATTAAAAGGGTCTTCCCTTTAGATCAAAATACTGATTCAGAATTTTTAAAATGAATAATTGTCTATCAGTAAACATTTATTAAATGCCTACTATGTGCCAGGGACTACGGCACATGTTGGGGATACAAAGAAAATTAAAAGACAGTCTCTACTTTCAAGGAGTTCGCAATCTAATGGGGGAGATGACATTTAAACAAATATGTACAAAAAAGCTACATACAGGATATATTGGGAATAACAAACAGGAGAAGGAACTAGAATGAAAGAGGATCAGAAGAGGCTTCCTTTAGAAGGGTGGGTTTTAGCTGGATCTTGAAGGAAGCCAAGGAAGCTGGGAGTCGAGGTGAGGGAGAACACTCTGGGCTAGATAACAGTGAAAATGCTTGGAGTGAGGAAATAGAGGGTCTTGTTTGAGGAACAGCAAAAAGGATAGAATCCCTTTTTCTTTGAATGGAATAGAGTGACTCCTAGGGTGGGTCTGCTTCAGGTGTTGAGGAAGGTAAGAGCCTAAATAAGACAAACTACAGCGTCCACACAATCTATTTTCTCATGAAAAAGTCTTTTTATCTTTGTCATTCACTTTACCAATGAGCGCAAATCTGGAAAAGATTTTAGATCAGAGATAATATTTTTAAAACATTTCCGTTTTGCTAAAATAGAAGTTTTCAATATTTTTCTGTGAGATAGAAGGGATTCTTGGCTATGTATAATCATGAAACCATGCTGACTGGGTCCACTACAAGTTTGTATTACATAATCTCAACCAAGCCCCTAATGAAGCAAGGCAATCCTTTTACAACTCCCTAATTAACTCAATCTCCAAACCTTTTCATCCCTTTTGGAACCTCCCAAGGTTTGCCCTCTCTCTCTCCCCAGCCTCTCACCTGAGAACCTAACCTCATATTTCACTGAAAAAAAATTTAGGCCATTGGAAGAGAATTCCTATTTCAACCCCATTCCTCATCTCACATCACTCAGATGCCTTCTGCCATCATTTCCTCCTTCATTCCTGACTCACATCAAGAGGAGGCCCTTCTCCATACCAAGACAAATCCTCTACATACACGAATGTTCCCATTCTGCTCCATCTTCTCCAGCTGATCGTCCTTTTCATCATTTCTACTCTTTCATTTATATTTGATTTCTCCTTGTCTGCTGTCTTGCTACCTATGAACATGTACTTTTCTCTCCCATCTTCAAAAACCTTCCCTTGATCTGTTTATTCCCATTACCTATCATCTCATAGCTCTTCTGGCTAAACTCCTTGACAAAGCTGACCGCACTAGGTGCCTCCACTTCCTTTCCTCTCATTCTCTTTTTAACCCACTACGGTCTGGCTTCAGTCTCACTGCTCAATCAAAATTGCTCTCTTCAAAGTTACCAGTGACTTTCTTAATGGCCTCTTCTCATTCTTCATGCCTCTCTGCAGCCTTAGGTGCCATCAGTCAACCCTCTTCTCCTTGATACTCTCTCTTCTCTATGTTTTTTGGACATGGCTCTCTCCTGGTTTGCCTACTTGTCTGGACACTCCCCAGTCTTTTTTGCTAGACTTTTAGCTAGGTCATGGCCCACTAACTGTGGGTGTCCTACAGGGCTGTGTTCTGGACCCTCTTCTCTTTTACTTTTATACTATTTCACTTAGTGATCTTATCAACTCCTGTTGACTCAATTATGCCTTTTATGCTGATGAATCCCAAATCTACTGGTCCAGCCCTAGCTTCTCTCCTGAAAGTCCAGACTTATATCTCTATTAGATATCTCAAACTGGATGTCCTGTAGCCATTTGAAACTCAACATATCTAAAATTGAACTCTGCATTTTTCCAAACTTTATCTCCTTCCTAACTTTCTCATTCCTGTCTAGGGTATTAGAATTCTTCCACTCACCCAAGTTCACATCCTAAATTCTTCATTCTCTAACTCTCCATATCTAATCATTGACTAAGTCCTGTCATTTCTACCTTAATAACATCTCTCCTATACCTGCCTTCTTTTCTCTGACACTGCAACCTCCCTGATACAGGTCCTCATCACCTCAAGCCTGGAATATTGGGTGGTCTCCCCTCTCCCACCTCTAATCCATCATCCACTTAGCTGTCAAACTGATCTTCCTAAAGCACAGACCTGACTAAGTCATTGCCTTCTCCCCCCAATTCAAGAAACTCTAGTGGCTCCCCATGATCTCTAGGATCAGATATAAAATCCTGTCTTTCAAAATCCTTCATAACCTGAACCCTTCTTACCATTCTGGCCTTACACCTTACTCTCCTCCCTCTACTCTGTGATCCAGGGACACTGGCCTCTTTGCTCACATGACTCTCCATTTCCTGATTCTGGGCATTTTCACTGGTTGCTCCCCTTGTCTGAAACACTTTCCCTCCTCATCTCTTCCTCCATGCTTCCTGGGATTTTTTTTAATGATTCCCAGAAATGCTTCTTTTTTTAAAAAAAAAATTATTTATTTACTTTTGGTTTACAACATTCAGCTCCACAGTCCCTTGAGTTTCAAATTTTCTCCCTCTTCCTCTCCTCCCCTGGGAACTCCCACCATGGCAGCATGCAATCAAATATAGGATGTAAAATACCTTCACATTAAATATTAGTCAAGGTTGTAAAAGATTATATCCAATGGAATGAACAATGAGAAAGAAGGAACAAAACAAAACAGAAAAAAAGAGCAAGTAGTTTGCTACAATCTGCATTCAGACTCTGCAGTTCTTTCTCTGGATGAGGATATCTCTTTCCATCATGAGTCTTTAAGAGTTATCTTATAACCTTGCATTGCTGAGAGGAGCTCAGTCTATCCAAGTTAGTCGTCACACATACATTGTGTCTCTGTGTACAAAGTTCTCCTGGTTCTGCTTTTCTCACTCAGCATCAGTTTATTTAAGTCTCTCCAGGTTATTATGCAGTCTGTTTGCTCCTCATTTCTTATAGCACAATAGTATTCCATTACATTCATACACCGCAACTTCTTCAGCCATTCCCCAATTGTTGGTCATCCCCTTGATTTCCAGTTCTTTGCTACCACAAAAAGAGCTGCTATAAATTTTTTTGTACTAACGGGCCCTTTTCCCACTTCTATGATTTCTTTGGGATACAGCCCCAGAATTGGTATTGCTGGGTCAAAGGGTATGCACTTATTATAGTATTTCTGCCTTTCTGTACTGAATTGTGAGGTTTTTATGCTTTAGTACATGGTCAATTTTTGTGTATGTGCCATATATCACTGAGAAGGAGGTATATTCCTTTTTATCCCCTTTCAATTTTCTCCAGAGGTCTATCATATCTACCCTCTTTAAAATTCCATTTGCCTCCTTAACTTCTTTCTTGTTTATTTTGAGGTTAGATTTATCAAGTTCAGAGAGGGGGAGATTTAGGTCCCCCACTAGTATAGTTTTACTCTCTATTTCTTCCTCTAATTCCCTTAACTTCTCCTCTAGGAATTTGGATGCTATACTGCTTGGTGCATATATGTTTAGTAATAATATTGCTTCATTTTCAGTGGTGCCTTTTAGCAGGATATAGTTTCCTTCCTTACCTCTTTTAATTAGATCTATTTTTGCTTTTGCTTTATCTGAGATAAGGATTGCTACACCTGCTTTTTTTACTTTAGCTGAAGCATAATATATTCTACTCCAGCCTTTTACCTTTACCATGTGCATATCCTCCTGTTTCAAATGTGTTTCTTGTAGACAGCATATTATAGGATTATTGTTTTTAATCCATTTTGCTATCTGCCTGTTTTATGGGAGAGTTCATCCCATTCACATTCACAGTTATGATTACTATCTGTGTCTTTTCCTCCATCCTATTCCCTCCCGTTTATACTTTTATTTCTCCCTTCTCCCTTCCCCTCCTTAAAAGTTTTCCTTTTGACCACCACCTCCCTCAGTATTCCCTCCCTAGCCATGCCCCTCCCTTTACCTACCCTTCCCTCTTACTACTTCTTCCCTCCCTTCTAACCACCCTCCTTCTTTTCCCCCTTTGCCCTCCTGCTGTCTGTAGGGCACAATAGATTTTTATACTTAATGATGTTATTCCCTCCTTGAACCCAAACTGATGAGAGTAAATTTCACACAGTTTTCCTCTCCCTCCCTCCTTTCCCTCTACTATAATGAGTTTTTGAGTCTTTTCACATTAGAATCCTAAATTTAATTATGTTAATCCCTCCTTGAACCAAAGTCAATGAGAATAAAGTTCATAAAATGTTCATCTCCCTCTCTTCTTTCCCTCTACTCTAGTATGTTTTTATGCCTCTGTGTGGCATAATTTACCCTTTTCTGCCTCCTCCTTTCCCTTTCTCCCATTATAATCCCTTTAAACCCCTTAATAAGGTTTTTGATCATCAGATTAGTTAATTTATACACACACCCTATAACTATGTATATCCCTTTGATATGTCATGATAATTATACAATTCTCAATATTGACAGGTATCAGCTTCCCACATAGCAATGTAAACAGTTTGCTCTTATTGAATCACGTGTGTGTGTGTGTGTGTGTGTGTGTGTGTGTTTTCCTTGTTTACCTTTTTATGTCTCTCTTGAGTCTTGTATTTGGAGATCAAATTTTCCATTGAGCTCTGGCTTTTTCATCAGGAAGGTCTGAAAGTCCCTTATTTCATTGAATAACCCTCTCTTTGCCTGAAAGATTATGCTCAGTTTTGCTAGGTAGTTGATCCTTGGTTACAGTCTAAGCTCTTTCACCTTACAAAATATCATATTCCAATCCCTCCAATCTTTTAATGTAGAAGCTGCTAGGTCCTGTGTGACCTTGACTGTAGTTCCACGATATTTGAATTGATTCTTTCTGGCTGCTTGCAGTATTTTCTCCTTGACCTAATAATTCTGGAATTTGGCTACAATATTTCTTGGAGTTTTCAATTTGGGATCTCTTTCAAGGGGGTTCAGTGAATTCTTATGATAACTATTTTACCCTCTGGTTCTAGGACCTCAGGACGGTTTTCTTTGATAATTTCTTGGAGGATGCTGTCCAGGCTGTTTTTTTCATCATGGCTTTCTAGTAGACCAATAATTCTTAGATTATCTCTCCTGGAACTGGTCTCCAGGTCAGTTGTTTTTCCAATGAGATATTTTACATTTTCTTCTAATTTTTCAATCTTTATGTTTTGTTTGACTGATTCTTGATGTGTCATAGAGTCATTCGCTTCAACTTGACTGATTCTAATTTTTAGTGAATTATTTTCCTCAGTTTTTGAAGATCCTTTTCCATATGTTCAGATTTCATTTTTAGGGAGATATTTTCTCCAGTTAGATTTTTAACATACTGTCCCAGTTTACAAATTTTACTTTTTTAAGGATTTGTCTTCTTCAGTGAGATTTTTTTCCATTTTTGCCAATGTTATTTTAAAAGAATTGGACAATTTATCTTCTACCTCTCTAATTTGGCTTTAAAAATCTTTCTTGAGCTCTTTCAAGAATGCTTTTTGGGCTTGAGACCAATTCATATTTCCTTCTGTGGTCTGAAATGTGGATATAGAAATGATGGTGTCTCCTGAAAGTGATTGTTCTGGTTCACAATAATAGGATTCAATCGTCTTTGGTTTTCCCTTTTCGAGTTGCTTCTGGCCCATTATGGTTGCCTATTTCCTGGCTTTTAAAGTAGATTTTTGCTCCTAGGGTACAGAGGGCTCTGACTGACACTTTTCAAGCTGGGAGCTAGGGGCCTGGTTGTAGACTTTGTGTGCTATAGTCTCTGGTGTATAGACTGAGGCCAAGGCCAGGACTCTTAGTGTTTCCCCTGAGTTACCCTGAAGCTCACAGAGTAAGCCATGGGGGAGGTGTGGTCTGGCCAGTTCAGGTTTCTCCTTCTTTGCCCCTGGGCTACAGCTCAAGCAGGCTCAGCAGCTGGTGGCTAGCAGCGCTGGTGTCTATAGATTCCTCTGGTTGTGCTAAGGCACACCTGGGCTTCTGGGGTTAGTGCTTGCTGGCTCCACCCCCCCTGGGTTTCTGGATTTCCCACTGGTCAGCTAAGATGGGGTTTGTTGGGATGCCTCCCACCCTTCACTTCAGGCTTGGCACAGCCTCAGTTACACCCTTCCTCTAGGACTTCCAAGACTGCCACACCTTCCACTAGTTCAGGATTTTACACTGGGGCAATAATCTCTGGTTTTTCAGGGTCAGGGAGGAGGATTAGAGCAGCTAGGGTTTACTCTTCCATCTTGGCTCCTGGAAGTTGAGGTAGGTGATTTGTAAACATGCAGGCTGTAGGCTGATAGCCCTAGGAGAAGCTGCTGTCGCTGCTGTGGGCCCTGCTCTTTCTCTTACCCAGGTCTGACTGGTCCTGTGGTGAGAAGTCTGCCAATTACCCCTGCTGTGGGTGAATCTGCTGGCCACTGGCAGGTGTTCGCTCTCTGCTGTGGTCTGGTGTCTGCTCTGTGCTGGTTCAGCCCCTGCATGCTCCGTGCTCCCTCTGCCCAGTCCTACATGTGCACTTTCCTGGATTGGGAATCTGCCACATTCCATCTCCTAATGGATGCTGTCACTCTAAAATTTGTTCAGATTCACTTTTTAGAGGTTACTGAAGGAATTCATGGAAGAGTTAAGGTGAATTCCTGTATTCACTCTGCCATCTTGGCTCCACCCCCAGAAAAATCTTCCCTGGCTTTTTTCAAGTCTCAGTTAAAGTTTCCACTTCCACAAGAAGCCCTTTTCAATCCTTTAATCTTTTTATCTTCCCTCTAAGGAAGACACTTATCTGTCTATAGTTGTTTGCGTGTTATCTTCTCCATTAGACTATGTATTTGTTTTTCTTTTCTTTTTTTTTTTAAAGGTGTATCCGTGTTTATTTCTCTCAAAGTGGGTGTTATGCATGCATCCACGCATGGAAGCCAGGCTGAAACTGAGCTCACTTTGGGGTTAGGGTGCACAGTTGATATATCCTTTCAACAGGGGCTGACGTCACCCCATCACTTTGCCTCTGGACAGAGGAAATACCTCTTTTATCAGACCACCCCTGGAATTGGGCTATCTAGACAAACACAATGGGTTTCCCTAATTTAGATTAGATTACTTGCAAGCTTGGGTGGGGGACTGACCAGGATAAGGACAGTCAATGCAATTTCATTATCAGTCATGTCCTTTTGAAGAAGAACTGAACTTGTATTAGGGAATAATGATATTGCAAAAAAATGTAAAAAGATACAAGTAGTAAATATATCCTTTATAGACCATTACACAACAAAAAGAGTCTATGAGTCCCCAGCAGTTAACACAGTGGCTGGCCTAGGGTAGGTACTTAAAAATGTTAGTGGACTGACTAACATACCTGACAGGTGGTTATTTAACTTCTGCTTGAAATCTTCCTAAGGGAGGGGGTGTTTTTTCATGAGGTACTTCATTACACTGTTCAAATATTCTCATTGTTACTAAGTTTATCCTTATAAAAAACCTAAGTCTGCCACTTTGCACAGCCATTGCTACTTCTGCCTTTTGGGGCATCTAGAACTGAATACAGTATTCCATATGGTATATGACCAGGGCAGAATACAGTGGAGTACTCCTGATTCCTCTTCTCTTAATGCAGCTTAGAATAACAATAGCTTTCTTGGCTTCCATGTTAATACGATTAGTTCATACCGAGCTGTAAAAAATGTAAACCATCAAAGCCCTCAGGAACTGTTGTTTAGCCACATATCCCTCCTCCTATACTTTTGAGATTGATTTTTTGAACCAAGTGTAGAACTTTGTATCTACCCCTATCTTTAAGCCCAACTCAATGAGTATGACAAGAATTTTGGCTACAGCCAACACCTTACTGAAAACAAAAGAATGGTTACTAAAGATTTCTATAGCTATAACCACTCTCTCTTTCCCACAGTAATTGCTCTAAACTCTTTCCTCCATCCTTAAGTCACTAAATACTACTTTTCCCCCCCAACTCCCATACTTACAGAGGATAATTGGTCCTCCTAGTTTACTGATCCAGCCATAAAGTTCTATGATAGAAGATCCTTCAACTCCAGTTCCTCACTCTACTCAAGACTTCTCAGCTTCATCAGATGTTAGTGTAGTGGAAAGGGCAACAGATTTTGTGTCACAGGACATGGGTTCATGTCTCAGCTTTGCTCCTATCTGTATTGCAATGGGTAAGTCAATTCCTTTGTTTGAGTGGCAATTTTCTCATCTATGAGATGAGAGGAATCATAATTATGTGATTTTTACTGATTTTTCCAGTTCTAAAGACTGCAAGCAACTCTTTACCTCTGTCACTTTTCAACCACTTAATATGTCTTAAGTATTAGCTGAACACTTTTAAACTGCTAGGCAGCTTACAGCAATACTAGCTTCTGTAGCAGAAAGAACAATAGATTGGGATCACTTGGGTTCAAGTTTCAGCTACAGCGCTTTTACTTCTACAAAGCTTTATAATCCAGCATCAGCTGACTTTTCTATACCACTTCATGGTTAACAAAACACTAAACATCAACTATCTTATTTAAGTTTCATAACATCCTTATGAGATAGGTGGCACAGCTGGTATAATCCACATTTAATACATATAATCCACAGATGTACAGAGAAGTTAAAGTCACACAAATAGTAAGCAGCAGAGACAGCATTTGAACTCAAGTCCTGAGTCTCAAAATCTAGTCCTTTTAAGTCCTTTTAGTTCCAATATACCTTCTCTATCTTATTTCACATGTTCCATAATCTAGACTAGATCCTGGTCTAACTCTGTTCTTTGTGTCCTCTGTGCATTCTCAAAAGCCACTCTTCATACCTAGGACCCATTCCTTCTTTGCCTCCCTCTAACTATTGAAATCCTTCTTTTTCTTTAAATCAAATGAGATATTTGTAAATGCTTATCATGGTATCTGATGTATAGTAAATGCTTGTTTCCTTCCTGCTTCCCCTTCCATGAAAGTCAAGCTTAAATGCTATCCTCTGTATCATATATTCCCTTATCTTACTAGCTGAAAATGAGTTTTTTCTTCATATTTTCTTATAGAACTTTATCTGGACCTCTCCTTTGCTTTTAAAGGGTGGGGTCCCAGGGAGGGGTGTGTGTGTGACTACTCTCATAAGTTGCAAGGAGTATCTCCTATGCATCTGGGCTCCTACAACTATGAGGTTCATGAGCCCCCATGTGTGAGCTTCCCTTTAATAATCTGCTAGTAGATACAATTACCTCAAAGCAAAGATATTTATTAAGATGGTTTAGTAAGAACAGTACCTATGCAACATTTCTCCTTAAGTATGAGATGCAGTTCCTCAAATATACATAACATCCATCGGAAGAGAAGACATGTAAATTTGGATAACAATGGTAGTGAATTACACATGTAAGATATCTTGAGCTTTTGGCTCTGCAAAGCCCTAATGTCTTTTCTCTTCTTGTGGGAATCCTCTTATTATTCTTCCTAAGTACTTTGTTTTTGTTGGGCAGGTCTTTATGTTCCTTTGCATGGGTCAGTTCTCATCTGCTATGGTCATTCTCCTTTGTACCCATGGTCAACTATTTTCTCTGCTCTTAGGAGTCATGCTCCTTGAAACTGCTTCCTCCTTGAGTCACTGTGACTTTGGTTTTGTGTCTGAGAGGAGAGTATGTTTCTCTGCACCCTCAACTGTGTCTTGGGCTGTTTTGAACCAATAAACTCTTGAATTTCTGGATGGAGTGTTTTCTGTTGGGTGACTATT
This sequence comes from Pseudochirops cupreus, assembly GCA_028627135.1. Classification (NCBI taxonomy): domain Eukaryota; kingdom Metazoa; phylum Chordata; class Mammalia; order Diprotodontia; family Pseudocheiridae; genus Pseudochirops; species Pseudochirops cupreus. The sequence goes on from CM053584.1 coordinate 85,884,828, forward strand.
TCTACTGTTAAGTTGGGGAGGAGAGAGAAATCAATTTTTTTTGAGGGGGCAATTGGGGTTAAGTGGCTTGCCTAAGGTCACACAGCTAGTTTTTGTGTTAAGTGTCTGAGACCAGATTTGAACTCAGGTCCTCCTGACTCCAGGGCCAGTGCTCTATTCACTGTGCCACCTAGCCGCCAAAGAAATAATTTCTTTCTCCTTCTGCTGCCCTCCAGAGTAGGCACAGTGGTCACACTCCCTGAAACTGTTCCCAACATATATTCATCTGAATGAGCTCAAACTGACCCCAGGCAAAAGGTTTTATCTTTCAAGGGATGCCCAGGTACTTGGTCATTTGCAGGTTTGTGGCCCAGGTTTTCTTTCTAGTTCAGCCAAGTTAGCACTTCATAAAAGGATCATAGGTCGTGAATATTTATAGTTAAACATTTTGCTATTTGCTCTTTACTTTCTGGTGTTACATTCTGGTCAAACCTCCTGACAATTTCAGAAATGGGATAACTGAGACCCATGTGACCTGTCTCCAATCACACAATGTATCAGGGGCATAAAAAAGATCCAGAATGCTTATTCTCGATTGTGGCCTAGTCCTTTACTTCTTTCTGCTCACAATCAAATAATTATAAATTGTAAGTTAAAAGAGACTTAAGAGGCTGTCTAGCCCAAACCCATTTTATAGATGAGGTATCTGAGACACAGAAACAACTTGCCCAAGGTCACAAAGAAAGTAGTAAATGGCAGAGATGGGATACAAACCAGGTTTTCTCATTCCGAATGCAGTGTTCTTTCCACTAGAACATGCTGTGACTACATAGTTTAAAAGAAACCATGCCTGACTTGTAGTGAACACCCTGTCCTATCTCCCCAAGCAATTGTGCAGTGGTTCTTAACCTTCCTAATGCCATGACCAAATTTAATACTCGGATTTGGGGGTATCCACACGTGGGCTGACCCGCCTGGAGACAGGTAGAAGAGCGGTGTCTTGGTTCCTAAGACCATTGGAAATATGTGTATATATATCAGATTCAGATTCTGGGGTACTGCTTTATCAGAGGGTGTGAGAATTAGTATACTTCATAATGTGACTTTTCATAAATGAACATATTCTTTTTTTTTTTTTGCTTTTTTTTTGGAGGGGGGAAGGTAGGGCAATTGGGGTTAAGTGACTTGCCCAAGGTCACATGGCTAGTTTTTTGTGTTAAGTGTCTGAAGTCACATTTGAACTCAGGTCCTTTTGACTCCAGGGCCAGTGCTCTATTCATTGCACCATCTAGCTGCCCCTGAACATATTCTTAATGCCTTAAAATCACTGACCATCACACAGATATTTATTTTCTGATAAGTCAAACTGCATGTGTTTCAAGGCCAATGAAGGTTCAAAGTTTCTGGTACAATTTTCCAAGTCCCCACAACTTCAATTTTTTACACCTTTCCTAGGAAGCATAAATATCTAGTGACCTTTCCACTTACATTATCACCTAGCTGTCTCATCTTCTGTTTGTTCATTCTTCAGACTGAGGATCATAGACAAATTCAAAGTCCAAATCAATCAGGTCCCTCTCTCTTCCCTTATCTAATTTCTCTTCTCTGTGTCATCCATAAACTAGAAGGCTGGATTATTGCTCTTTGATTGCAAAACCACTTCATTTTATTAAGCTTTGTCAGGGAAGATTGCAATAGTTAGGCACATGATCTTTAGATCTGGACCCCTAGTTATCAGTCCATCCCTCAGTCCCTACCTAGACTATCAGCCAATTTCTCACAACGTCTGGTTGCACAGAATTAGGAGTTGTATCTGGCAGGTGGGCTGTTTGACAGAGAGGCTGCCCAGGCAAGCATGGAGGATTCCATCTTCCAGAAAAGTAGTTTCTGCACAGAAGCAATCATTTAATTAAATAGTCCCTCTCAAAAATCTTAAATCTCAAAGCTGGAAGGGACCTCAAAGACCACCTTGTTCAGTCCATATTTTAAGAAAAATCAATTCTACAACGTATTCAGCAAATGACCATCCAGCTGTCATAGGAATGATTTTTCTACCTACAGCTTTTTCATTTCCTCTCTACCTCACCCCCACAACCCACTGACCCAAGGAAGAGCTAACCTTATTTTTCCTATTTTATTCTTAATTTGGCATCCAAATTAGATAGCCCAGGACCCACGAGACTGTTGGGCAAACCAAAACTTGGCCGTTGTCTGTGCCAAGCAAATGTCTTTCATCGACATTAGTATACACACACAGAAACACATACATATATATGTATATATACGTGTACACATAAAAGTAGTGATATTATATAGATATGGGTAGATAGATAGATATAATGGATAGAAAGCCAGGCCTGGAGTCAAGAAAATTCATCTTCCCAAGTTCAAATCTGGCCTTAGACCCTTAATCTGGCCCTGTGACCTTGGGCAACTCACTTCACCCTGTTTGCCTCAGTTTCCTCATCTGCAAAATGAGCTGGAAAAGGAAAATGGCAAACCACTCCAGTGTCTTTGTCGAGAAAATCCCAAATGGGGTTACAAAGAGTGTGACACAACTGAAATGAACTGAACAATATCAGCAACATAGAGGCTCACAGATCCAGAACTGGTCCTTGGAGACCAGGTAGTCCCACTCTCTCATTTTACAGATGAAGAAACTGAGGTCAGGGGAGTTAAGTAACTTGCCCAAGGTCATACAGCTGGTAAGTGTCAGAGGCAGGATTTGAACAGGTCTTTTGGCTCCTGAATCAGTGTACTTTCCACTACAGCAAGCTGCCTATCCTAAAGTGGAAAGCACACTAGTGTCTGGGTTGAGACTCAGAATCAAATTCAAGCTCTGATATTAGCTGTGTGACCCTATGCAAGTTCCTTTGGTTCTCTGAGACCTAGTTTCTTCATTATAGAATAAGAACAATACCCATACTATTTGCCTCCCAGGATGGTTGTAAGGAATCTACCTGATACACCTTAAAAGCACCATAGGAAACGTATGCTATGTTTGTGCCCAGGTCAGTTGTTCCTGGTCAGGGATTTTTTAAAAAATACATCTTCCTGCCACTGTCTGATTTAATCTTTTGTTTTGTTTGCTTTTTGAAGGGGGGAGGAGGGCAGGGCAATTGGGGTTAAGTGACTTGCCCAAGGTCACACAGCTAGTTTTGTGTTAAGTGTCTTAGGCCGAATTTGAACTCAGGTCCTCCTGACCAGGGCCGGTGATCTATTCACTGTGCCACCTAGTTGCCCCTTTTTGTTTTGTTTTGTTTTGGTATTTTTTGGTTTAATCTTTTTGGGTGAAGCTGGAGAGTTTTGCTTTCCTTGGTTAATAAAAAACAGAATTCTAGTAATTTTAACTGAATTCTACAGTAGACAGAATTCTAGATTTTTCTTTTCTCTGCATGTCTTGCATTAAAGTGGAAGGATGCTGAAAGCCATTTTAGGCTTAGTTCTAGCCAAGGACACTCTTTTTTTTTTTTTCAACTTCAGTGCCTTTCTTGGAATTAAGTTGAATGGTTCTAGGACCACATATCTCCTTGCGATTCGAGGGCTAAGGAGTTCTGTGAAGGCAAAATGAAGAACAAAACTAGAAGCAATGGGTGGAAGTTACCAAAAGACAAATTTAGGCTTCATATAAATTATAAAACAATGAGACCTGGGCAAAGGGGCCATGAGCTGCTTGGGAGGTAGCAGACTCCTTCCACATTAAGATCTTCCTGTAACCACTAGACAGCCTCTGGTTGAGTATGGGGTGGAATTGGTTTTTGTTGAAATATGCATTGAATGAGGTGGCTTTTGAGGTCTCCAACTTTGAGATTCAAGATTTTGAGAGCATAATTAGGGACCCAGATAGTATCTCTGGTAATTTCCTTATGGAGCAGGGTGACTGAGATTTTCTAAGTATCGAACGCTTCTTCCTGTCAAATATGCTCCTTATAGCTAGTTTCTAGTGGTCATAGCAGTCTGGGACCCTTTTCAAGAGAAGAGGATGTGGCAATTATATGGGGCAAACACTGCTTCCTCTTCCCCTCTGACATGATTCCCCTCTTACCCCAACCTGCTGCATAACTTTATGTTGGAGCGTCATGCCATGCCATGCCATGCTATGGAAGTGTGACATCTTTGGAGCGACAAGGGGCATCCTAGATCCCTGCCCAGTTCCTCAATAACAAAGGAGTGATATTTAAGATGATGCCTAAGGTTGGGGGGAGACAGAATGGCCAGGCACTAAGGAGAGGGGTGTGGAGCTAAGGTTGAGAGAAATATGGAGGTTGTAGTCCAGTAGGGAAGAGACAGACAAGAAGGGACCTGAAGTTCTTTGGCTGGAGTGACTTAATTCACTGATACAAGAAGATGCCTGGGCATCAGAAGAAATTGGAGTTGAGTGAGCAGCATCGGACTGTGAAAAGAGTCCCAAGATGAGATGGGGATTCAAGTTCTGATTTTATGTAACCCTGAGCAAACTACCCACCTTTTGGTACTAAATAGGGATAAATGATAACTGGATATTTGAACCAACTTCCTTACACAGTTGGTAGGAAAAAAAATCAAATAACAATTCTGAGTCTTTTGGGGGAGGGAGGAGGCAATGGGGGTTAAGTGACTTGCCCTGGGTCACACAGTGAGTGTCTGAGGTCAAATTTGAACTCTGGTCCAATTTTGAGCCTTTTTTTCTTTAAAAAAAAAAAGCACAAATGTAGATTATTAATGACACAAAACAAGACAGGGACAAGCCATACAACAATGAAAATGAACAATCTCTGCCCTTAAAAAGGTTATAATCTGTAGAGGGTGTGAGATAGGTACACAAATAAATAGGAGTTAGAAAATTACTAGAAGTCAGAGCAGGTAGAGATATACAAGGATGAAAGGGTTGCTTTTTTATTGTGGTGATCAAAGAACGATTAACTTTTCAAGGTCTTTGGATCTATCCCTTGCCACTACCACATTCTTTGTATAATAGTTATCTGTGTATAGGTTATATCCATCTCCTCTCCCCCCATTTCTTTCTCCCCACTTCCCCACAGCAGACTGGGAGACCCTGGAGGGTGTGGAATGGATCAGTTTTTCATTTTAAAACCCCTAAAATTTAATAAAGTGCTTTTGCACCAAGCAAGCGTTTAATGTATGTAAATCCAATTGTTAACACTAACACTATTACTACTAGGAATTAGTGGCAAATGGGATGCGGGGTGGGGGGTGGGGGAGTAGGTTGGGGTGGGAGGGGAAAAGGAAGAAGATTTCCAGGGAATCTGTGACAAGCAGCTGGAGACTCAAGGGAAGCAGGTCTTGGGGCCAGAGAAGGTGGCTGAGATCTGTCTACAGGCAGCACGGCCGGCGAATCTCTGGTGATAAAACTGGGGCCACCCCTGGTCTCGAGAGATGAGTGCCTGCAGGGGACGGGAGGGGAGGGGAGGTCACCTTTCAATGCCTCTTTCATAGCTGTCAGTTCTGCTTCGGTGAACTTCGCAGGGATCCTGGACGCTCCTGTGAGCCCCCAGCCTCGCAGCTCGTCCGGACCAGGGAAAGTGGCGGTCCGGAGCAGCAGCACAGCCACTAGGCTTAGCACCGTCCCCATCACCCCCATGGCCAGCACCCGGACTCCCGCTTTGGCGGGCCCGCCGCGTTGGCCTGCGTTGGCATCCTCACCATGATGGGGCATCTCCCCGCGGTACCAGCAACTGCCTGCTGAAGTTTGGAGTCGCATCCAGACGCCGAACTTTACCAGCCTTGCACTATACTGGCTCCATCCCTACTCCTGACTCTGACCAATAGCAGAGAGGGAGGAGTATCGGTGCAGCCAGTTACGAACCCCCGCCACGCCCCTAGGTTTGAAAGGCTTTTGGGGAATTGTAGTTTTCCTCACCGGGGAAAGACAGACGTAGTATAGAGGTGAAGGGCGTGGTGTCTGGAAGCCTGGGGTTGCCTGTAGTATAACTGGCTGCTCGGCTTCTTACTCGCTTCGATATATTAAACAAAGATAAGAACTCTTACACTGAACCCTTCTAGAATGCTTCATCCTGACGTTAACAGCTACCTTTAGCTCAGAAAACATAGGTCAACAAAGCCTAAGAAAGGCTTCTCTTGTGGTCTTGTTCTTCCAGGACAATTACTGAGTTAGAGAGGGTTCTCGCCAACAGCCAGAATAGTAGCAGGGTGATTTTTTTTTTCTTAAAGATTTAGTACTTCTCAAAGTCCATCTAGTTTACTGTAGAGGGGGTGTGATCTGGAGGGAATACTCATACTAAGGAAGGAATAACTTCTCCTGAGTTAAAGAGGGTTCCTTAATACAGAGGGTCAGAACATGCCAGTATGATCATGTTTGTCCTTTGTCCTCCTACTGCAAACCAGTATGTCTGGTTTCTTCTTGAGTCCAGACAAAAATGGTCTCTCCCCTTTCAAAATGCTTTTCCACTCCATCATCACTGGTTTATTCTTCCAGTTTCAGACTCACTTTAGCTCATCAGCAATCGTCAAATCAGTGCCCTTCAGTTCATCAAACACAAGATTACTATAGTCATTGACTGCTGTATCTTCTGTACCTAATCTATTCCACTGATCCACTCCTCTATTCCTCAGCCAGTACCAGGTAGTTTTGATGACTGCTGCTTTATAATACTGATTAAAATCAGGCATGGCTGGCTAGGCCACCTTCCCTAGCATTTCTTTTCATTAATTCCTTTGATATTCTGGACCTTTTGTTCTTCTAAATGAATTTTGTTACTATTTTTTCTAGCTCTATAAAATAATTTTTGGTAGATTGATAGTTTTGCCACTAAATATGTAATCTAATTTAGGTAAAATTGTCATTTTTATTATATTAGCTCGACCTAGCCACAAGCAGCTGATGTTTTTTTCTAATTAGTTAGATCTGACTTTATTTGTGTGAAAAGTATTTTGTAATTGTGTTCATATAGGTCCTGGATTTGTTTTGGCAGGTAGATTCCCAAATATTTTGTAATGTCTACAAAAACTTTAAATATAATTTCTCTTTCTATCTCTTGCTGTTGAATTTCATTAGAAATATACAGAAATGCTGAGGATTTATGTGGGTTTATTTTATATCCTGCAACTTTGCCAAATTTATTTATTATCTTAAGTAGTTTTTAACTTGATTTCCTAGGATTCTTGAAGTATATCATCATATCATCTGCAAAGAGTGATAGCTTAGTCTCTTCTTTGCCTAATTTGATTCCTTCAATTTCTTTTTCTTGTTTTATTGCTACTGCTAACAATTCTAGTACCAAATTGAATAAGAGGGGTGATAATGGACATCCTTGTTTCATCTCTGATCTTATTGGAAATGCTTCTAATCTATAAGAATACAAGTCATTCCCCAATTGATAAATGGTCAAAGGATATGAACAGGCAATTTTCAGAGGTAGAAATTAAAGATATCTTTAAGCATATGGAAAAATGCTCTAAATCACTATTGATTCGAGAAATGCAAATCAAAACAACTTTGAGGTACCACATCTCATCAGTCAGATTGGCTAAGATGACAAAACAGGAAAATGACAAATGCTGGAGAGGATGTGCAAAAATTGGAACACTAATGCATTGTTGGTGGAGTTGTGAATTGATACAACCATTCTGGAGAGCAATCTGGAACTATGCCCAAAGGGCTATAAATAATTGCATACCCTTTGACCCAGCAATACCACTGTTGGGATTATATCCCAAAGAAATCACAGAAGTGGGAAAAGGACCCATATGT
>CM053584.1:85893017-85912306 GCA_028627135.1 Pseudochirops cupreus
AAAAAAAATTTAAAAAAAATTGAATCTGTTCTTACTTCTCTATTTTCAACCAAATCATTTTGATGATTACTGCTTTGAAGTATAGTTTCATATCTGGTGTTGTGAGTCCCTTTTCTTCTAATCTGAGTTTTCATGACCCCACTCTCTTCTGATTCTTCTTCTATTTCTGACCACTCCTTCTCTTTCTCCTTTTCTAGGTCATCATCCATGTCCTGCCCTCCAGTCAAGAATCTGTCCTGGATCCTCTTCTTTTCCCCTTTTATCCTTTTTTTTCTTGGTAATCTCATCAGCTTTTATAGGTCAAATTATCATCTCTATGCAGATGACTCTCAAATTCATGTCCTCTTTTCTCTTTTGAGCTCCAGTCTCATACCATTATCTCTTGGTCATGTTCACTTGTATATTCATAGACATTTCATTTCCCCTTCTCTCTTTCCTTGCTCCTCATTCACTCATCTTCATCAATCTGTGAGAGAAGGACAAGGAAAGGAAGGACATGAGGACTCTGACTGTAAGATATTTATTCCTCTTAGTTCTTACTCAAAATGAGATCTGGATCTGCCACTAACTTGATAGGTGATGGGCCTGTCTCTTAACCTTTCTGAGTCTCTGTTCCCTCCTTCGTAAAGTGGGATTGTCAAAAAACTTATTAATTATCTTTCCCTGTATTCCTCCTTCAAACTTTCCTATTTCTGTTGAGGTCACCAATGTTGTTCCAATCGTCCAGGCTTGCAACCTCAGAGTTATCCTTGACTCTATTCACTTTTACTCCCTATATCTGACAAGTTACTCAGTCATGAGTTTCTTTTTTTTTGTTCTGTTTTTTTCCTTAATAACATATTTTTTTTTTCCCAGTTCATGTATGAACCTGCTAGGAGCCTCTCCAAACCAGTTTGAACCCTCCCTCATCTGAGAAAGGCCTGGAACCTGAACTGGCCAATCAGAAGAAAGGCATTTTTGACCCACTCTGAGCTTAACCTACCATAATGCCTCACATGCTCTGGTATAACAGACATGCTTTGGTCATGGAGTTAACCCAAAAAGCCCCTTCCTGTGTCAGCAACTACAATGCTGGATGAAGCTGATCAGGAGCATTCTTCTGTTTATGACTGTCTAGGACAAGGTGCCTTGAACTAGACATTATCTTGAATAATGGGACTTTTCTTATCTTGTTATTTTATGGACACATGTTATGTTATGTTATGCTATTGAGAGAAGAAGCACAGACATCCTGGAACTATAATTTCAGTCAACACTTTGACACTTATCTTATTGTATTTATAATCTGTCCTATTAAGAAAATCCTTAAGACTTATGTGAACTGATACTGAGTGAAATGAGCAGAACCAGGAGAACATTGTGCACAGTAATAGCCACATTGTGCAATGACTGACTTTGATACACTCAGCTCTTTTCAGCGATGCAAGGATCTAAGACAACTCCAGAAGACTCACAACGGAAAATACTATCCACATCCAGAGAAAGAACTTTGGAGACTAAATGCAGATAGAAGCAGACTATTTGCTTTCCTTTTCTTTTGTTGTTTTGTTTTGTTTCTTCTTTCTTGTGGTTCCTCCCATTAGTCCTAACTTTTCTTTACATCATGACTAATGTGAAAATATGTTTAATATGAATGTGTAAGTAGAGCCTATATCAGATTGCATGCCATCTTGGGGAGGTGGGAAAATTAAAAACTCAAAATCTTATGGAAGTGAATGTTAAAAATTAAAAATAAATGAATTAATTATTTTAAAAAAGAAAATTCCTTTCTCATACTATAGTTAACACATATGGAGACTATAATTTTGGTTGATGCAGGCTTCCTGAGTTGGGATTGCTCTAAGTGTATAAACGGTCTCCTTCAGCTTGCTTACCTCTGAGTTCAGAATTATTTTCTGACTCTCATGCATGCATGATTCTCTAGCTCAATGAGAATAAATAAACTCATACGAGCATGGAGTATGGCCTGATTCTGTTTGTTCCTTGTTGTAAACCTTTGTTTAAAGTGAACCTCATTCTGTTTTGTTTATTGAGCAAGACTTTGGTAAAGGGGGAAACTGATTCTGTTTGTTTCTTTGGACCAAACCTTTGATAAATCGTTGACACATGTAAAGATAGTTTCAACATTCATTTTCGTAAAATTTTGAGTTCCAATTTTTTCTCCTTCAATCCTCTCCACCCTCCCCAAGACAGCAAGCAGTCTGATACAGGTTATACATGTACAATCATGTTGAGCATATTTCCACATTAGTCATGTTGTGAAAGAAGAATATGATTCTTTCTTTAGAACAAAACTTACACCATTTTCTCAACTTTTATGACCACCACTCTGTTTCAGGCCCTCGTGACTTCTTGACTGGACAATTGCAATGGCTTCCTGATTTAATTTCTGGTTTTCAGTCTATCACCTCTCCAACATGGGCTGGAGGATGGTCTCCATGTGTCTGCCAAAATAATTTTCCTAAAGCAAAGATTTAACTGTTCCACTTCTCTAAATATCTCAATTGCCTCTAAGAAAGAAATACAAGTTCTTCAGTTTCTCAAGACTTTCACAGACTAGCTCTAGCTCTCTTTTTCAGATTTATTTAATCTCCTTTAAAAACTTTCCACTCCAGCAGCACTGACCCACTTTTTGCATTCTAACCTTCAGATGCATCTCTTGCCTCTGAACCTTGGCACAGTCTGTGACACATGCCTGGAATAAAATCTCACTTCACTTCCACTTCTTAGGAAGTTAGCTTTATTTAAAGTTCAGCTCAGGTAACACCCATATCCTTTCCTGATCTTTTCCAGTTGTTAACTCTCTCTTCCTTAAATTATATTGTGTGTATGTATTTGTTTCAATTTGAATATAATAGAATCTAAACTGCTGGAGGGCAATTTTGTTGTCTTTGCAATTTAGTGCTTGTTGCAACTGAATTATTGCCCCATTGGTTCTTGCCTTTCAAGGTATAGCCATCCACCTTGTCCTTTGTTAAGGTACAGGCTGACAGTTCCTTAACCAAGTGTGAAATTTCATTGACAGGATTAATTTGTTGATAACATAAATTCTTTATCTTAGCTGATCTATTGATCAATTATCCAAATTGATAAAGCTCCCTAGTAGTTCATACTCTTGAATAGAAATCTCCTTGGAACATGGAATTTCAAAGGGACCTTAGAGACATTGAAACTAGAGCCTGGAGGGCTGCTGAGGAACTAAAGAGATTGGGATTAGGTTTCTTAGAAGGAGAGTATCACCTCATAGGATCATAAATCTATACCTACAAGACACATTAGACACTAACCCAGCCTCTCATTTTACAGATGAAGAGACCCACCACCTCCAGAGACTATGAAATGTCTTCTCCAAGGTCACACAGGTAGTGACAGGGGTTAATTTTGCCAAGGGAATTTTGCACTGGGTTATGGAGATGACATCAATACCTCATAAGGGCCCAGGACAATACCTGGACAGGGTCATCAGTCAGGCAGGTTTTAAAAATTAATTTTCCCATAGAAGAGAAAAACAGGGGACCTTAGGGATCATCTAGTTCACTGGCGTCAAACTCTAACAGAAAAAGGGGCTACTGATCTGTACATAGGGATCCCTGCTCACTGCTTATTAGCTTAATTTTAGAATGTAATGATACTGACTATTTATGATACTTTCATTTACTAAGTTAAGTATTTCTCAATTACATTTTAATCTGGTTCTGGCAGTACTGGGGAGTATTGTAGGCCTCATTCAATTCTGGCTATGTGTGACACTTTTGAACCAGTCCAGGGAGTCCTTGAACAAAAATCTCTGCAAGGGACTTGGGTCACCCATCATCTGCTAGAACATTTCCAATGACAGGGAAACTCTCCACTCAGTCGAAAGCCTGCTCCAATTTTAGACTATTCAAATTGTTAGGAAGGATTATTAGGAGTTGAAATCTGTCTCCTTGTAAATTTTACCCCTTGTTCCTAATTCTGCCTCTAGTGACGAAGCAAAATTAATCTAATTCCTCTTCCCCACATGTAGTTGCAAGGGATGATTTTATACTGATCTAGTAATAAACTACATTGCCCCATCCTTCTTGAGTGTGAAAAATGAGATTCAGATCTTCCCTCAACCTCCTTCTTCCAAAGTTCAGTTTTTCTTCAGAAGAACATTACTGATAAGGAGACTGCATTGACTCTTCTTATCCTGGTCAAACCCCATCCACTCTTGCAAGTAACTTAATCAAAGGGAGGGAAGATTTGACGGAGACAGATTGTTTTGTCTAGATCCCACTGAGGTGGTGTGACAAAAGAGATATTTCCTCTGTTCAAGGTAAAATGATGATGCGGTGACATCAGCCTCTGTGGGAAGGGTATATAAATTGGGCACTTGAACCCCCAAATGAGCCCAGTTTCACACTGGTTCCCAAATTCTGGACTGTAGCTCCCAGGCATGTGTGCTGCCAGCTTTGAGAGAAATAAAAACATGTATACGATCTAAATCCTGTTTGTTTTTTTTTTTAGACCAAACTCAGGAGGTCGACATGACACAGGACTGAAATCAATAGTTTCTCTACGGTTATATGACAGGACCAAGATTTTCCACTGCCACCCCCCACTTGCTCTGTTCCTCCTTCACTCACTTATTCTCACCAACCCATGAGGGAAGAAGCAAGAGTGGAAGGAAGAGTAAAGACTGTGACTCTAAGATATTCTGTTTAATTCTTACTCAGAACAAGATCTGAATCTGCCACTGACTTGATAGGTGATGGGTCTATCTCTTAACCTCTCTGAGTATCTGTTCCTCATCTGTGAAATGGGAAGAGCTGCACTTGTTCTAAATATCTCAAGAGTTTAAAGATCAAATGAGATAATGCATGTAAAACACTTCATTATTTCTTAAACGTTATATAAATACAGGCAATTAGCATTCATCACAATCCTCCTTGAAGTCCAGAGAGATGATGGGACTTCCTTAAGGCCTCACAAACAAGGTGAGTTGGAACTGGGATCAGGCATCTTGATTTGGCTCAGTGTTTCATCCATTACTGTTTAGGAGGAAGATCAGAAGAAAGCTTAACTCTTCTGGGCTGAGCTGTTACTAACCAAGGTCAATGGGGTTTATTCCCAGTGCACAGATGAGTTGTATACTCTTTCGCCATGGCGGTCCTTTATGATCTTTGGCATTATTGGTCACCACTTTTGAGCCATCACCCACCAAGGGTGCCCTGCTGTCACATTCCTCTCCCAGGGTTTGCCTTCCTTACTGCTGTGCTGATATGATGACAGACAATTGGGGCAGACCATACCATACAGGACACCATATGCAGCAAAAATGGCAGGTGAAGGTCTCTCTAGGAATAAATAGCCTTGAGGGTGTCCTACAGTCTCTTCTTTTCTCCTACCCATATTCAAAGGAATTTGCTCCAAGTAACAGAATTTGTAATTAGGGCTCTCTGCCTCTTTTTTTAAAACCCCCTCTACCATTTATACCATTACCATTTATACAACACTTTAAGGTTTGCAAAGCATATCCCAGTCCAGTGTGGTCCATTTGTCTAGCCTTCCCAGGGAAACCAATCTAATTTATGTTCATTTGTTCACATTTTAAAAAAATTTATTACCAAAAAGACCAAAAGAAGAATGGTGATTAAATTAAATAAATTATACAAACATCTATGATCTTAAGACCCCTGGCCTAGGGAGGGGAAGGGGCAGCATCTCACAGGTCAGTATCAATAGAAACATTCAAAAGCTTTGAAATTCTGGATTATTGCTCTTTCTTTCCCTTTTCTTTCTTTCTGAATCATTCCCAGAAGGACTGTCAGTGGAAATTTGGTTACATTCTTGCCACTAATGTTCCACCTCAGGGAATCTTCACAATTGTCTGCATAACTCTCTTCTCAGGAGCAGGCAGGCTTTTCATTGCCTTCATTTGCCATTGACTGAAGGTGGTAGGTGTCTGGAGAGGCTTGATTGAGCACCATAAGATGTATCTGAGGGTGCAGGTTGCTCAGCTCTCTCCAGAAGTCTGGAAGGCCTGTTCCCTCCTTGTTTATTCCTAGATTATTCTGGATCAACCATCCGTTTTGGTTCTTGAAGCTTCCATTTACTTTGTGGTAGTCATGGACCTTCATTCTTAGATAAATCCTCTAGGTTTCTAGGAGGTCTCTGGATTAGGAATGAAGAGGCTCATCATAATCGTGTTTTAATTGACCTTTCAGGGAGGTGGGATGAGTAGAAGCTGTCCAGATAATTTGGCACTTTGAGTTCGAGGTATGATGAGTCCTCAGACAATAGCATCCTTTGCCTTCTGAGTTTTATTTTTTTGGACAGTGTTATGGTATAGCTAATTCCTACCAAGTCTCTCTGACCCAAGGTTGTTCTGGGTATACTCTAGTATGCTTTCCTATAACAGTAGATTTTCTAGCTCATTGGTTCACTAGATACAAAAGGATACACACACTCCTACTTCAGTGAATCAATGGTAAAGACACATGTGGTTGAGGTTGGTGGGGAGGGAAGGCTTCAGTCAAGTCCAACTGGGTTTTTTTTTCCAGGCTGGGCCAGCCCAACCTTTTGGAGCAGGGCTCACTGAAGCAAAACAGCGATGGAGAGAAATTCGGGGGTGGTGTGGGTGGGTAGTGAGGGACAAGAGGAAGACTCAGAGAGACTTCTGCATGGTATAGATTGGATGGCATCAATGGAAACTTTGTGAAAGTGGCTAATAGCCATGGCCACCTCTGCATTTCTGAGACAGTCGTATAGGTCCTCTTGTTGACAATATCCTCTTCTCAGGTATGCTATGTTAATGGGGCACAATGAGGGACAGGGGGCTTCTGGCTAGAAGTGTTTGTCCCCAAATGAGGCAATGACCCCAGATGTTCTAGTAGGGCTATGTTCCTATCTCTATTCCATTTTTTTTGGAGACTCTGGATATACCTATGCTACCCAAGCTAAAAGTGCAGTGACCACACATAGGCCTGATAATTGATCCCACTACTGATATGCATGGAAATTTTGATGTGCTGTGTTTCTAATCTGGGTCAGTTCACCCCTCCTTGGGTTCCTGCTTCCAGGAGCTCAGCCTGTTGTTGCATGGCAGTGTTGACACCGATTTGCTTGGCCTATTATAGTTCCCAAGTTCAAGTGATCCCCCAGCAGCAGGGATCACAGGCTTGGGTCACCACACTCAGGGTTGTAATAGTGCTTGTATGTTTACAGTTCAATATGGGTGGGGGGGGGGAGAGGAAGAGTTTGTTTCACTGGCATGGGAAATTCCTAGCCAGGAAGATCAGTCTCTGTTCTCTAATTTAAAATCCTGGGGAGTTGCCTGAGCCCCTGAGAGGTAAGTGGTTTGTCCAGGGCCACACAGAAAGAGTGCCCTGTTCTTGGAGGGCATTCTCTCTCCCAGAGAAGGGGAGAGAACGTGGCCTCTTGGCTCCAGGCCCCCAGGTGGGCTGCTTGGCTTGCTTCCTAGAAGGGAGCCAGTTCTGGCTTTGCTGGGGGTGATCATGGTAGAAAACATGAAAAGGGTTAAAATGATGCAAATGATCCTGCTGTTTCAGGGAGACTGCAGCTCCCTTCGGCAAAGAAAGCGCCTTGCCCATGGGGTCTGAAGGACTCTCAGGTGACATTGCTGGAATCCAGCCTGACACCAGGTTGTGCTAGGCTGGTACCAACCTCCCTCAGTCTCGTGTAGAGATCCAGATCTCTGTACTTTGGGTGTATTTGTTGTTGGAGTTTTTATGCTCAGAACTGCACATTCTTGGCACCCAACAAGCAGGATGGGACTCAGCAAGGGCACTCTGGTCTCTAAGGGGGCATGTGTAGGGTGGAAGAGAAACTGTTTTAGCCCCTCGTCATTCCCCATGGGCAGGCAGTGATGTACTGCCCAGGGGCAGTGATCTTGGCATACGTGAGGCAATGGAGGGAATGAATGTAGTCCCTGAAAATGGACTGCTGAATTCAGGAAAGACAGTGAAAGTGGCCCCAGAGGAGAGAATGAAGGCACAGAAATTGCCAGTGGACAGAGTCAGCAGTTGGTCCTAGAAGGAGGTGAAGCCACAAAATATTAGTCAAACTTGGTGTAGAAATTTCTCCCCTTCCATGGCTTGAGTCCCAGTGCTCTTGAGCAGCCTGGAACCTACTGGCATCCACGTGTGGTGGTATAGGTTTGGCTTCAGGGTTTCCAGCCTTTGGCTTTAAGTCAGAATTTTACATTTTCCCTTCTGTCTTAGTTTACCCTAATGTCTACGGAAGTTGAGGGACCTTTCCAACTGCCTAGGGCAGTGGATGTCCTTTTAGTATCAGGCAGAACTCTGAAGAGATGAGGGATGGCTGAGAAGGCTGACTCTCCAAGTCTTTGCTCCTGCTAGGCCTGAGAGCTCTGTGCTGCAATGGGTGGGTCCTTCTGGAGGGTCCAAGCAGAAGAAAGAGGAAGAGGATGGAAAAGGTGAAGACAAGAAGCTTGGTGTATGTGCTTTCTTGCACCCAGCCACACCTCTGGAGGTCAATCTCTGACACAATCCTAGGCTCAGAGGGTTAGACGCTCCTTCTCGGAAGGTCCTGGGGAATGGGAGATGCTGGAGATGGTGAATGTTCCTGCTGAAGCCTCACAGGGCTGTTAGTGTCTCAGAGTGGAACATGCTCCCAAATATCTCCTATAGGGAAGGCAGAAAGGAAAGGGCATTAGGCTTGTTGGTCAGGAGAGTGGGCTGAGACTGAGAATGGACCCTGAGGGTTAGGGTCATAGTCATAAGGGTTGACAAGTAACAGCAAACAAACTGAGAAGGCTGTAGCGTGAACTTTATCTTCTTTCACAAGTTTAGGCTACTGCCTTTGATATGAACACATTTTTGCATCTCAGTTTTCTTCTCTTATAAAATGAAGAGAATCATTTCTGCATGATTCTGACCTTTGAGGAATTTGGTGGATTAGACCACCTTTTCTGCCGCCTTGCGTTCTTTCCTCCCCATTTATAAGATCAGAGTTTGCACTCCTAAGCAAATAGGCTGAAAGCCTTGTCTAGCCACAAAATCCCATAGAAAACAGGCACAAAGGGGAGGGAAATAGGAGTAAGAAGAAATGTGATTTCTTCTAAACCCACTATTTGATTTCCTTTAAGCCCATCCCCATGATTTGTTTTTCTAGTTGGAGCTTTTGTATGAGTGTTTTCTTTCAAAAAACTGACTTGAAAGTACCCTGTTATGGTAGACATGGAATTTTCCCTGATCCCTGAGCTGCTACAGAACCTTCATCTCAAGATTACTGTGTATTCTTTCTCTCTCTCTCTCTCTCTCTCTCTCTCTCTCTCTCCTTCTCCCTCCCTGCCTCCCCTTTTCTCTCATCTTTTTTTCTCTCATCTCTCCTCTCTCTCACCTCTCTCTTTCCTCTTTCCCCCTCTCTCTTCTCTTTCTCTTTCTCTCTTCCCAGATACACATATGCCAATTTATACACCTGACCCTCTACTTCCATTTCCCATCTTCATGCCTTTGTTCTGCTCACTCCCCATGCCTGAAATGCTTTGCCCTATTACTTCAGCATCTTAATACCCCTAGCTTAGATGGAAGCTTCAAGGCCTGGCTCCAGTCCCACTTTCTGCCAGGCCCATCCTGGTTCCCCCACGCTGCTATTGCCTAACCCTTGCAGCTCACCTTCATATACTCTCTTATGTAGCTGGGACACACTTAGTTATTTACATATTGTCTCCATCATTAGAATACACACTCCCTGAAGAGGGTCTTTTTTTGGATCTTTCTTTGTATCCCCAGCACTTAGCACAGTGCATGCCACAGAATATACTTTTTAAAACAATGTCTGTTGGCTGACTGACGGTTGTCTCTCCTGATAGAATGTAAGCTCCTTGAGGTTAGGTACCATGCTGTTTGTCCTTGCTTCCCAGTGCCTGGCATCGTTAGTGCTTAATAAACATTGATAGTTTGATGTGGAAAGCAGGGGTGGGTAAAAATGAAGATCCATTATTAAAAGATGAGAATGAGAATTCTCTATGACCAAAACCCCTCCTTGACTTCCCTCTTCCCTCCCTACCATGGCTGCAGGTTGGGAGTCTTATTTCTGAGGAACATCTGTATAATCCTCTTCCCTCCCCCAACCACACTCCCCACTCACCTGTTCCAGATCGTGGTAGCTAGATCCACCATCGTCTGAATCATACATAGAAAGTTCAGTGTTCACTGGAGCCTGGGAGGAAGGAAGGAAGCCAGTGTGGGATGGGTGCCATTTAAGCTGAGCCTCAAGGCAGGATGGCGTGCTGACCAAAGTCAGTGTCCGGTCTGTTCTCCAGTCACTTATGATACGCCCCCTCCCACACAGCCCCTCTTTCTCTCAATATAATCTCCTTTTACTTCCCCCCAGAACACAAAGTAACACATGCCCTTCCTTGCCCTCCTCCTCCATCATCAGTCAGATGCCGACAGGCTTGCCTTCCTCTATGGGCTGTGTTACTGGCATGAAATGATCATGAGGATCAAGGGATTTAGAGCTTAAGTCTCTGACCCCTTCTGTCAGCAGTGACCTTACCCCTCAAGCCTCCCACTCCGCGGCTCTGCGGCTCTCTAACACACTCGCCAGGAAATGCCCCGCATTCTACATGCCCATCGTCAGTGTTTAATAAGTGTGTGTTAAGTGAGCGAGCGGATCTAGTGCCACCTCCTATATTGTAGACAAGGAAGCTGAGGCCCAGAGTGGTTGTGATTTGCTCAAGAGGGCCCTGGTGCAGTAGAAAGAACCTGGGCCTGGAGTCAGGAGGACCTGAGTTCAAGTCTCTCCTCAGCCACTGGATGATCTTGGGCAAGACATTTTTCTTTGCCTCAGTTTCTTCACCTATAAAATGGGGGTGACAGTAGCAACTACCTCCCAGAGCTGGTGTGAAGATCAAGCGAGATGACATTTGTAAAGTGCTTAACCCAGTGCCTGGCACGTAGTAGGCCCTGTATACATACTTATTTCCCTCTCCCTTTCCTTTTTTCTTTTTCTTTTGCTTTTTTAGAGGGGGTAAGGTAGGGCAATTGGGGTTAAGTGATTTGCCCAAGGTCACATGGCTAGTTTTGTGTTTTAAGTGTCTGAGGTCACATTTGAACTCAGGTCCTCCTGACTCCAGGGCTGGTGCTCTATTCACTGCACCACCTAGCCATCCTGCCTCTCCCTTTTCCTAGGGTATACCTGTAGTAAGTTGTGGGGTAGGGATTTAAACCTAGGCTTCCTGACCCAAAATTCAGCACTTTTTCCACTGACACAATTGACCCCACTTCATTGCTCAGAAGGGTGCTTTATTTTAGGGAGAAAATTCACTTCCCTCTGACTGGGGACAAAAGCTCACCAGATTGGAGATGCCAGTTTGCCTTAGGATAGCCAGCCTAACTCTTGCTAACCCTGTTTCTGCACCTCCCTCTTTCTCTTTCCCTTTGCCATCCTTAGGGTAGGAGCCAAAAGCCCTATTTATTTCCCTAGACAGCTTTTCAGTGTGACTACAGATGGTTTCACCTTCACCCACCTCTTAAGGCAAAGAACAAA
The DNA here is from genome assembly GCA_028627135.1 of Pseudochirops cupreus. NCBI lineage: Eukaryota > Metazoa > Chordata > Mammalia > Diprotodontia > Pseudocheiridae > Pseudochirops > Pseudochirops cupreus. The sequence continues at coordinate 85,904,517 of CM053584.1, forward strand.
TAGTTGTCCTAAGGCCAGATTAGCCCTTTCTTAGCACGGAATGAAGGCAGTAGCAGTTGTATTGACAGTTGAACTAAAAGTAAGGCCCAGGGGCTGAGGCCAAGGGCTGAGTGGGCAGAGGGACAGAGAACAGCTTGAAGAGAGCCTTGGGCATGGAGCCTTGGGCACACTGAGAAGGGTTAGCCCTACTCCACCAATCTCCGACACTCTGGATCTTTTAGTGGTGTTGATTGTCATATGCATGCATTCTCACTCTCATACGCATGCCATTCTCTGAGTGATCTGCTTAAGGTCAAAATTACAGAGGAGAAATCTTTTCTCCTATCTGAACCAACCCTGCTTCTCTTATCCCCTTGTGGAGTTTTCCTTCTTTATAGAGCACCAACAAGTTAATCTGTGATTGTTTGGATGATTTTCTTGATCCAATGGGGCAGCTAGGCGATGCAGTACATAGAACACTGAGCCTAGAGTCAGGGAAGACCTGAGTTCAAATTCAGCCTCAGACACTTACTGGCTGTGTGACCCTGGCCAAGTCATTTAACCCTGTTTGCCTCCATTTCCTCATTTATAAAATGAATTGGAGAAGAAAATGGCAAACCAATCCAGTTTCTTTGGAAGAAAACCCCGAAAAGAGGTCATAAAGCGTTGGACATAACTGAAAAAAATGACTAAACAGCAATGACTTGACCAAGGGTCCTGGTCCCGTGTGACAGCAAGTAGAAAGATCTTGAGGGGGCCGCTAGGTGGTGCAGTGAATAGAGCACCGGCCCTGAAGTCAGGAGGACCTGAGTTCAAATCCGACCTCAGACACTGGACACTTACTACTGTGTGACCTTGGGCAGGTCACTTAACCCCAATTGCCCTCCAAAAAGCAAAAAAGAAAAAAAAAGGAAAGATCTTGGTGAAGATCTGAATTTAAACTCTGGTGCTGTGTGACTCTGGGCAAACCACTTCACCTCCGAACTTCAATTTCCTCATCTGGGAAATGGAGAAATCAGTCCTGATACTAACTATCTCATGAGCTCATGTAAGAAAAGTCCTTTGTATACCATCAAATGCTGGCACAACCTCTGTTGATCATCTCCACTTTTATACCTTGCTTGTACATAGTTGTTTTCATGTTGTCTCTTACATTAGACTGTGATCTCCTTGAAAACAGTGATTGTTCTTTGCCTTTCTTTATGTCTGTAGCATTTAGCACCATGCTTGGCAATAGTAGGTACTTAATATTCATTGAAAGGGCCATAAGCTATTATCATATCAGAGTTGTCTGGTGCAACTTGGGAAAGTGACTAATTGGCATGATTCCGAAGGGCTCATGATGAAATGTGCTGCCCACCTCCTAACAGACCGGAGATGTACTCAGTGCTGATTGAGATAGAATTTTTTTTTTTGACATGGTCAAATGAGGGAATTTATGTTGTTACATGTTTATAACAGGGTTTTTGTTTTTCTTTCTTTCTCTCACCAAGGTGGCAGGTGGAGGTAGGAGAGAGAGAGAGAGAGCGTAGATTTTTGTTGATTGAAAAAAGCAATTTAATTAAAAAATAAAGAGAAAAAAAAACCTGCCTGAGTGTTTCCAAGGCTGCTGCTTTGCTTTTAAGTTTTATGACTCTTCTCTTCACCCTTTTCCTCAGTCCCTTTTTCTGGAGGGTGAGGCCGCCTGGGGAGAATGGAGGAGAGGAAAAGGGCATATTTCCTCTCTGGGTCTGTTTTTTTATCTGTAAAATGTGTTGGACTGGACAACTTCCAAGGTTCCTTTCTAGCTCTACTATTTTACAATCCTACTTTGGTTACTGACGAGGACAGGGAGGCATGCCTTTTATTATTATTCACTAAGTCAGTGTGCCCTGCTTCCCTCCCCCAGCTGCCACATGGGGTACTCAATGTCTGGGACCATACCGCTCTTAAGGCTTGTCCTGTGACCACTGCTCTGCTGTTGGCTTGGGCAAAAAGCACGGCATCGTGGATGCTGGGGAAGATGTGACTTTGTTCTAGGGTCCCGTTTTCAAAGACACCTCCATGATGAATGTCATTGTACACTTGGGCTAGAAAGGAGAAAAACATCATCTGTCAAAGAGATACCTGCCCCTGGGGGCTGGGGCAGAAGGGAGAAAGGGAGGAGAGAAAATTTATGTTCAAGAGCCTCTCTTGCCTCATATGTGGTGTAAGACTTGGGTTCCCTGCCTCAGAACCTTGCTGTGAAGAGACAGGCTTTGCAAAATTTAAGGCACTGTGTAAATGAGCCTTTATCATGGTAAGCCTTGGGAATCAAAGTTCTCATTTGTAATGTTGCAATGCTAATTTGAACAGCAGAGGGCGTTATGAACATATGGAAAAGCTTGAGCTTGAGCTTCAGCGAAAGGAAACAGTTTGATGCTGAGGAATCATCACCTTTGGTGGTTATGCCCAAAGATGTCAACACTTCCTGCGCTTTACATAAATGCTCATAATATGCATCACATTGTAAGCTCCTTGAGGACAGGGTCTGTCTTTGGCCTCTTTTTTATATCCCTAAATTTTGATTGCTCGATTGATGTTGTCCCTTAGACCTGGACTGCTCTCCTTTCTTATTACTAAGCATTGGCTTCTTTTTGGGCTCCTCTGAAGGACCAGCATATACAAGGTCTTTCTTGAGCCCTTCCACATACTAGTCTTCTATGCTAAGCTTGCCTTGTAACAGCCCTTCCTCTCTTAATTTCAATTCACTTGCAAGTCGTGACATCACTTTCCTGATGTCATGGTCCTCTTTAAGAATGTAGCTGCCCCACTGGGGACCCAACTGGACAGTTCCAGTTGGGCAACAAAGCTCGCTCCTTCTTTCCTCCTTTCCTTTCCCTCTTCTCCTTCCCTTTGTCCATAGAGGGAGTTATACCCTTACCTGTGGGTACTCTGCCTGAAGGAGTATAAATTTTGATTGCTGAAACCTTGCAAGATATCTTGGGGTTTACAGGCTAGATTTCTTTTTGTTTGTTTGTTATTAATTGATTTGTTTATTTACTTTTAGTTTACAAGATTCAGTTCCACAATCTCTTGAGTTTCAAATTTTCTCCTCTCCCTTCCCCCCTACCCCTATGGCAGCTTGCTATCAAGTATAGGATCTGTAAATACTTTCACATTGGACACTAGTCTGGTTATAAAGAAGGGTTGTAACCAATAGAGTGAACAACGGGAAAGAAGAAACAAAACCAAACATGGAAAAGAATGAGAGCACGTAGTTTGCTTCAGTCTCTATTTAAACTCTGTTCTTTCTAGATCTTTCTCCGAATGTAGACTTCTCCTTCCATCCTAAGACTTTTAGAGTTGTCTTATAACTGTGCGTTGCTGAGAAGAGTCCAGTTTATCAAAGTTGGTCGTCACACATATGATGTGTCTGTGATTGTGTACAAATTTCTCCTGGTTCTGCTCTTCTCACTTAGCATCAGTTTGTATAAGTCTCTCCAGGTAAATATGAAGTCCATCTCCTTCCCATTTCTTATAGCACAATAGTATTCCATTACATTCATATACCACAACTAGATTTTTTTTTAAGGACGCCTTAAACCTAAGTCACTCTGACTCTCACTGATTGGCTAGCAGCAGGGCCTAGGCCAAGTACCACTTGGTCATTGTTTGGGTTCTAAAGGTTTGGAGTGAATGTAAATAGCGATTGTTTCAGTTTTGGCCAGAAACCCTGGAGGTCTTCCCCTCCCAGACTGATTTTTTTTAACTCGATAAAAGAGATCATTTTTTAAAATGTATTTTTTTCTTTTTTTTTAAGACTTTTTTTGCCTCATTTCTTACTTAGCCTTAATCATTGAATGGGTGTTGCCTCAGACAAACTGAGACCTTAGCTTAAAGAGAACAAGATCTCCCACTGCATCTTGGGCCATTTCTAGTCTCCTTCTCTATATCTTGTCACTGCACCCAGAGGGCTCAGGAGGAGAGAGTGAGGCTTGTGACTTTGCACAGCCCAGCCTCACTTAAATCCAATTCACTTGCAAGTCATCACTTCCTGATGTCATGGTCCTCTTCAAGAACCAAGGACAAACAACCACCTTGTAAATACCCTACATCTGTCTTGAATATACCTGTTTTTCATGCATGGTCTCTCTCCCATTAGTATGTAAGTTCCTGTTTTGCTTTTTCCTTTGTATCTCCAGTGTTTTGCAGAGTACTTGGCACTTAGTGATTCATAACTGCTTGTTGACTGACTGTCTTTTTCTCTTGTCCTCTCCCTCCCCTCCCCTTCTCTCTCTCCCTTCCTCTCTGCTAATGGGAACTGTTTCTATGACCACTTTTGGCATTGTTCCAAACCCAGCCTTTACTCTGACATTACTGTTCCTGGTATGTTTCAATAATTTGATCTCCTTCTCATTTTTCCTCAATGCCTTCCAGGTAGGTAATAACCTAAAGACTACCCAGTGGCTCTGCTCTCCCTACCTAGCCCCTTGTACTGCCCCTGAACATCACCCTCCTCTTACCTTGAATATTCACCAAGAAGACCTTCACACCAATCTTCTCATAGGTGGAGGAGATCTGGGGCCAGAAGGTTTGGGTCAGGAGAAGGAGATGGGGTGCAAGGGGAGAGAGAGAGAGAGACAAAAGGAGAAGAATGTTCTGAGTGTGTGTTCCACAGGTGACCCACAAACCACACTTCAAGTAAAGCTGAACAAGTCAGTCGCGGGATAAAAATAGTATCAGGCATACACTACTTCTCCTTGGAGAGCTGACTGAGAGCTTTGGAAAGCAGGATGGAATCTTGGCTCTGACCATTAGATAGACACTTGAGGATAATTATAGCCTCTCAGGTCTTCCTCCTCACTGACCCTTGGGGAGCATGGAAGCAGTAATTCTCCTTCTCTCACCAAAGGAAAGACTCGGAGAAGGCAAGTTTTGTCCCCAAGGCTATACAGGGATAGGGATCAGGAAGGCCTTGGTTATTTTCATTCTCTCACTCTACTTAGAGGGCAAGATGAGTAAGGAGGCGGTATGGTTTAGTGAAAAGAACACTGGATTTGGAATCAGAGGATCTAGGTTTGAATACTGACTCTATTGGTTACTACCTGTGACTAAGAATCTCCTCATCTGTAAAATGAGGGGGTTAGGTCTCTAGGGTTTCTTTCTAGAACTCTCCATGTTACCGATGATGTTGTGAGGGAGATTGACAGGTGAGACATTGGCCAGGAGGTCCTCAGGCTCGCTGGAGGGTACAGACGGGGCCTGTGGATCCAGTGATCTCTAAAGGCCTTTCCAGATCTCAATACTGTGATCCTCTGGCCTGAGATAGGCAGGAGAGCTTTCCCTATAACAAGATACTTAAGAGACCAATTTATTGCAGGAAGCCTTTGGTTACATGGCCATCTCTCCTTTTCCTTGCTCCTCCCTCCCCCAGCTAAGCTTCTCCACAGACCCTCTCCTCCCCTCCCCCCCCAGTCACCTCTATAGTTTATCCCTGACTTTGATCTTCAAGAGGTAGTTAGACATGCTATCAGAAGAGGATAAGCTTCCAGCAATTCTCCTCTGACCTGCCCATTTGGATTGTGGAAAGGAAAGCTGAATTACTATATTCCTTGATTTCTCAGTTTAATGACCAGAATCTGCCCACTACTCCAACTGTCAGTCTAGAGGTGGATGGATGGGGGCAACAGTCAGCAAGTATGGCCAAATTCTCTTTGATGGATAGAGATTTAGAGCCTTAGAGGGGTGGGGGTGGGGCAAACAAGATACCATCTGCTCTTTTTCTGGAAGGCAGGTACAGGGATCTGAGTTTCTTGCCAAAAGGTGAGGCCTCTAGAGAGGTGTTCTATGTTTAATTTATTCTAGGGAGACTGCCTACCTTGAGCAGATTTAAAGAAGTGAAGGACTATTCTGCTTTGCTCCTTTCCCTGGGGGAATCTTTAACATTGGTTCAATTTCTCCAAACTAGGGAACTTAGTAAAGGTGTTAGGAAGAAAAAGAGGGCTTGGGGGGGGGGGGTGTCTCTTTCCTCTCTTTCCATTTAGGCTTTACCTTTGCCAATGCTTTGATGCCCATAAGGTCAACGAAGCTGACCCCACTCATGTCCAGGATAATGGTGTGGAAGGAGATGAAAGGTGGGGCACTGGCCAGAGAGTCCTCAGGTTCATTGGGTGGTGTGAAGTGGGCTGGTGGCTCATCCTTGGAGGATGTGGGGGTCTCTCGGCTGAAGGTGACATAAGAGACCCCAGTCCCATTGGCAGCTGTCTGATTGTTGTTGGTATCAGTGGGGGAAACAACTTCAAAGTCTTGCTGGAGTTCCTGCAGGGAGACAGTCTGGGGGCAAGGACAGGGGGTTTGGTTTAGAGTGGACCCTTGCAGGGTCTGACTTGTGTTAGACAACCCAGCTAGAGAAATCCACTTCTCTAGATCAGAGTTCTTTCTTAGCCTTTTTTTGTGTCCTTTTGACAGTCTGGTGAAACTTATGGACCCCTTCTCAGAATCACATGTTTAAATGCATAAAATAAAAGACATAGGATTACATAGGAATCAAATTATATTAAAATAAATTGATCATAATATAAAAACCCCCAAGGTCAAGAACTCCAGCTTTAGCTCCACATAGTTGGATTATTAATATAATATAGCAGAGAGACAGAGTGGGGTGGGAGAGGGAGGGAGAAAGAAAGGTAAGGGGAGAGGAGAAGAGAGGAGAGAAGAAGAGAAGAAAGAAAAGAGAGAGAGAGAGAGAGAGAGAGAGAGAGATGAGGTATATGTGTGTGTGTGAATAGATTGTTGTCTTGGATTCAGCTCACCTTGTTTTTCAGGAATAGGGATTTCCTCTGTTTTGTGGGCATCTTGCGTCTCTTCTCCTGGTTCTTTAGGTATTTCTGCTTGGCCAGGAACACTTTCTGGGGATCCACACCTATCTATGGGGAGAGAACCAGTAGCTACATTGAGCTCTACCTTCTTTATCTCTCTCATTCCCTGCCCCAGTCCAGTGCCCTTCCAGAGAACTTCTTCTCTCTAGGTTCAAAGGGACTGCCCGGTACCTTGGAAATGACCTTCTGTCTGAAGATTTCTGAGTTGGCGAAGTAGAGTGGAGAGCAGTAAGTCAGGATTTTAATTCCTTCTACTTCCTGGACCTGCCACAAAGAAACTGGGCTTAGGAGGTAGAAGTATCTTTGTATTATTAAGTTTTTTAACTTCTTTGACTTAGGAGGAGATGAGACCGGGGAGAGGGAGTATTAAGGAATGGGGGGAGGAGACTGCTACTTACCCCATTGTAGGTCTTAGGGTTCACATAGATGTCTGTGCCCACGACCTGGGCAAGAGCAGAGCCGTTACGACTGGATAAGGAAGGAAAAAAGAAAAACAAAGGAGAACAATCACTCAATATAGAATTCAAAGGATGCTGCTAAGACCAGGAGGGCAAGAGAGGAAAATACCTCCTTCCTGGTCTTGAGGTATGGGTTCTGTCTAGGCAGAATTACATGGTGATGTATAGTCTAGGAGGAGAGAGAAACTAGGGGGAGGGGACAGGAAGCCATTTACTCCAGACAGGTTTCCCAAAGAGGGGTTGAATATACGGGCACATGTACAAAGTCATAATGTGTATGTGGTACCAGCATCAGGATTTTCTGGTTCAGAGTTGTTAAATAAGGGAAAGTTTTCTTTCTTTTTTATTTTTAATTTTTTTAAATTTTAGTTTATATCATTCATTTCCATGAAATTTTGAGTTACAAATTTTCTCCCCATCTTTCCCCTACCCACCGCCCCAAACAGCCATCCCATTGTATCCCCCCTGCCCCAATCTATTCTCTCCTATGTCTTCCCCCCTCACCCCTCTGACT